>VDFB02193867.1:178908611-179020301 GCA_007258455.2 Sequoia sempervirens
TTTATGTATATAGGCTCAATGCCTTTCAATGGGAAAGGCTAGAGTCATCAACATACCTAATGCATGCAAGACCATGACCATGCATCACGCGAGTCTAATTTACCTGGCTTGATGCATCAAAGGTTTGGCAAGGAAACAACAAGAAAACATTAGGTTAATGTTCCTATCAAAATAGCATAAATATATTTTTAATTAATTGAAAATTCACAAACCCTCCAAGGCCAACACTTTGTCTCTAGGACTATGAGGAACAAAGAAGAGATAATTTTCTTTTGCTACCATGGCATTTAGCTTGAATATGTTATCAATAATACCAAGTGAACAAAATAAGGAAGAATTTTATTGTAAATCCTCGACACTCCAGCTATAGAATAAGCACCTTGACCAATGTAGAGACAAGAGTTGTGCATATTAGAAAGTTGAAGACTCATTTTATAACAATAATGTTGGAAAGAAAAAAGCATATACCATTGGTCTAGACTATAATGAAAACAAACAATTGTAGGTTCTACTCCTTTATTGGAAAAAATAAAAAACATTTAACATTTGAGGATAAACAAAACAAATATACTAAACTAAGAGTTGTTGGATTTGTGATTTGGCTGCTTTAGATTCTAGTCCACAACCAAAAAAACTCTTTAAAGAAACATTATGAAATAGGAAATTATGAATCAAGTTCATTTAGATACCTTGTAATGAGAATTTGAGTAAATTGTGAGCATTTTCTCATAGGTGCGTAGATGTTTGGGTAAATAGCATGGTCAAAATAAAATGATTACTACCAATAATGAAGCTATCACTCCACTCGTTGCATCACCAAACCAAATCATTGGGTTACTAACATATTACAAGTGCTAAATAATTTATATCTTGTGACTCTTTCTTGTAATTGTGAATGGGATGCCACAATTACTAAAAAGCACACATGGTCTTTGCATCAAACTCTCCTGGAGATAGCAAATAGGGTAGATAGATTAATGAGAAAAGAAGCATTAATAGTAGTAATGGAATAACATTAGTAGAAAATTTTGAGTTTTATAATGGATTTATTTAATATGTTGCAAGTATACTCCAATGAAAATATTCAAACTATTGATGAATTAGGGGCAAATGCTTCTAACTCTAAAGTTCTAGATACCATTCAAATTTATAGTTTGCTACAACATGATTGATCTCGTTAATGATGCCCTTGTCTTTAACAATTCTTGTAGGTAGCTAATAAAATCTGAATGTGTAATGTAAAAAAGCAAACCAACTCAATATTTTTATTAAATATAACCAATTATATTGTCTTGTATCTTAACAAGGCCTTTGAGAAATTTACATGTCCATGCCATAATAAGTTTGCCTTGATTCATTGACTGGCTTACCAATTTGAGAGCTACTATTGTATTGGCTTATGAGGATATATTGTCTTGCCCCATGTTAGAAAAGGACGATGAAATTTATAAATCCCTTTCTGAAACTTCCCAAATTTAAAATAGATTGTAGGTGAAAGCTTTGCTAGGAGTTATTCCTTCATTGCAAGTTTCCTTGTCACTTTTATAGCCTCTTCACTAGATACGTGCACTCAATATTGGCAAAATAATATGATTCCTAACACTTGGGTCCTTTGTCCCAAATACTTGTTCCCAATTCATTTCCATTGCCACTATTGTACTATTTTTCTTTTCTATTTAATATCATTTCAATGATTTTGGGGGTGCTTCTAGGCATCCCCTTTTAACTTTTATGTGTTTTATGTCCCCCCAAAAGAGAACCAAATGAAACTTACCTATAACTCTTATTAACAACCCCAAAAGGGGATTCAATGGAATCAACCTATAACTCTAATTAACATGATATGCTTTAAAGAAATGGTAAGTCCTCTAAACAAGCTTGATAAGATAGTAAATACCATTATCGAGTGTTCCATCTCAAATGTGGAACAATTACACTTGATAACTCAATGTTCTCAAACATTTTTATTGAAATTTAATTATGCAATTCATTTCAAAGCATTGCACGAAACTCACACTTGCTCTAAAATTATAGCTTTTGGCATGATAGATTGCAAATGTGATTTGTGATGTCAATCTCATTCAATAACTTTAGTTTTTTCAAATAAAGTGGTGAAATATTCAATAAATATACTTACATAACATCTTGTAATTGCTAACTTGTGCAAATTGTAAAGAGCATAATAACCTCAATTTCCCTCAAAATTGTGGTGCATGGTAATGACAAGCTAGAATGGTAAAGTGGGCCTTGGAGAGTAGAATCAAATTCTATTCACTGATTTTTAGATTTTTTACAAGATTACTAATTATAAATCACGAAGATTACAATTTAGTTTTTAGTGTTCAATTTTGCACAACATTGACATCCAATTTATCCTTTCTTGGTGCCTAAGATCCAAAAAACACTATCTTAAAGAGCCAAAAATATGAAATATTTAATCTAAAAGCTCAAAAAATAATTGGAACTACTAATTTACTCAAAAATCAAATATGAAACTCAAATATTGGGAAACAAACTGTAAGCTACCTGAAAAATGTTAATGATCAAACCAAAGAAAAGAAAAACCATGCATATAGGGAAAGCAAGCATTTTTGCAACAAGCTTGATGGACGTACAAAAAAAGCCACTAACAAAACCCTCATTTTTGCACTATTTCAGCCAAATTAAGGCTTAAGATCCTTAATTTTTTAAACTAAATTGCTAAAATCCTTCAAATCTTTGCTATGCAACCTTTAAATTCAAATGCACTCATTGCATGGTTTTTGGTAGCCATGTATGTAAAATGCATAAACATAGACAAGCTACATGAATTGTTTTTAAAATGACACACTCAAACACAACCTTGGCTGCAACAAACACGTCATTTAAAATTTTTTACTTGATCAAACCTGTGACACATGTACGGATAGGAAAAGGTCTACGACAAGGAATGCCCATGACATTTCCAAACAAATTTTTTAAACACTCTTGTTTGTCCTTAAAAAAATAATGTATGTTGCTACACCTCGTTTCCATATTACCAAATTACTTTTACCTTTATGAGTAAATATGATTTTAATACAAGATTATGTCTTGAAGATATTCCATGGATGAATGAAATGTATGAATATGGATTATGATGAAATTACTTTTTAAATGCTTTAATGATGTTTACGTCATATGATGAATGTGATTTATATGTTATCAACTAACTACAAAAATGCTGCTCGAAGTTGGATGCAGGAAAGGTTTGAACCCTCCAGTGGGATGGGGGGAGTGAGAGTATCACCCAGGAGAGGATATTAGTATTGAAACCATTGGTATATCTATCTGAGTTGACACAAACACTCACGTGTCTGGGTTAGAGGAACCTTGTGGAGTCAATCTGAGTTTTGTGTTGGTAAGTGCTAAACCTAAGTTGATAGCTTTTTGGTTTATAGGGAAAGATAGGTTTGGTTGTCTTTAACCCTCCCTGATCATTTAGTCAATTTGAATTAAGAGTGTTAAAACTCTTGTGATTGACATATATATATATATATATTGTGTGTGTGTATAGAATACATATATGTATATATGCGGTGGCACATATATATGTACGTATGTGGGTATGAGCATACATAGATAGTAATATCAACGTATACCCATACGTAGATACTAATACATATGCAGACATCAAATGGATATATATATATATATTCTCTCCAAATATCTGGTGGCAGCCATATTAAATGGCTAAGAAATGCCATGCAAAGCATGTTTTAGTGGCAGCTAAGCCACGTAGAGACAATAAAAATAAGCTGATTTAAGTGGCTATTTCTAACCGTTTGGGGACGCCAACATAAGGCGCCACTCTAGGCATAAATTAATGATAAAAAATGCCACAATAGTGGCTAAGAAACTGCATTATGCAAGCTATTAAACAACCATTCCATGAGGCGTTTGACTAGGTAAAATGCATGTGACATATATGTTTGCAAGCCCACGACTTGAGTGACGGCTAGAAACTGAGTTTGTTTTGATCTTGGCTATCCAACATGCCAGTTTAGGAGATTTTGTCTGCTATATTAAATTGCCAACAACAAGCTATAGGGTCGCCCGACCTAGCCGTGGCAATGAGAGATGGTAATCGACTTGTCTTTGGTGTCTTGAAAACATAGATTTACATTGCTTTAGTGTTGCATACTCCAATGTGGGATAGTGGCAGGAAAGAATGAGTCAAAATGCAAGTTGTGACAACATTATGCTTGCATAGTCAACTAGAGAAATCCCACGCCTGGCATAGTTTTTAAGTGGTGACAACTTTGGAGAGCTATTCGAGTCCGAATAATAGCTGATTTCTATTATTAGAAACCCATTGTTCTTATAAATAGAGAGTAGTTGCATAGTATTTTGCTACCCATTCATTTTGATAATCCGAGTTTGTGCATTCGTAAGATTGTGAGGAGAGTTACTTGTGAGCCAAGAGTATTTAGAAATTTGCATTGTAATTTGTCATAAGAGTGAGGAAAGGCTGCGAAATTTAGCTGAGCATTGTTTAGTAGCTGTAGATATCATTTTAGAAGTAGAGTGGGGAGCTGGAAATTGAGGAGGCAGCAAACCAATGCTGAGCCATTATGCAGATTTGAGCAAGGATTAGCAGATTCCAAGTCGAGCTATTTTAATCTAGGCATGATTAAAATATCTCTTTTTCCTTCTCATTTAAATTTAGAATCTAAGTTTTACCATTGGCTGAAGTTGCTTATGCTATCATTATGTGCAAACTATTGTTATTAGAAAGTATGTGGGTGCATGTACAAATAGCTAGATTATTTATGCATGGAGCTAATTTAGAGATACAAAAAGATAAGCAGGTTTAGGGAATCAGATGAGCTTAATAAGTAGTTATCTTGAATAAAATTGTTAGGTTATGATGCAATACATGATTTTAAGCATTATTTATGAATATACTTGAGAGAAAGCAAGTCCCATTGGAAGGGTAATTCTCTCTAAAGCTGTGTTTAACCCAAACAAATAGCTCGACAGAATAACATAACAAGAGAAGCTAATAGGGTAATAAGATATTATCCCAATAATACAATATTATATTTATAACGTTCAAATGGGTTTATATTACTTTTCAACAAGAGGGTTTGAAAACTTATTAGAAGTGTATACATCCTTATTATCTATTGAATGATATTAATTTATATTTTGACCAAGAGTCTATATTATCATTACCTATTCACGATAATTTAATCTTAAAGAAGAGGACATTACGTCTTGGCAAACCAAAGCCATAATGCAAGGGGAATTTAAGGTACATAAGCACAAACTCCTCTCAAGTAGAAAATGTTCTCCAAATTGGATATGAACTTATCATACATTTAAACATGTGAATATATGTGTCATATTGAAGGAAAAGATATATGAATTTCTATGTACATACAAACGTAGGTACCTTAAATATAAATTATGCAAAGGATAAACTTGAAAGGAACCATGAGGAATCTGGAGATTAGTTGAATGGTTCCTAGTTGAGTTATCAGAAGTTAAACAACTTAATATGTTGACTTATTATTGGACATTACTTTGAATATAAGATTTAATATCAAATTAAATAAAATGACATTTAATAACATGAATAACCAAATTGGTTATATGGCGTCCTAGGATGGAGCCATATTAGTTATGAGAATAAAGAGTCTGAAACTTAATACGAAGAAGTAATTTTCAATTCAAGCTTAATACTAGATTATTATACATATAAACATATTGTCAGTGTTTTATATTGAGACCAAGTGTGTCTAGTCAGTGACAAGGTGTTATTAGTATTAACTAATTGTGTATAAAATAAGAGAGTAGTTACTCCCATGGTTAAAACAAAGGACTTGAATAAGAGGCAGTTGCCAAATCCAGATTGTTACAAGTATGCAACATGGTATTCAAGATATTGTGTTAAATCTATTTGGTTGATTAAATCAATATTAGTGTGCAATCACTTTTGAATGAAATCTTATTTATGGTTGTTAACCTTGGAGGAGAAGAGTTAACCACATGTCAATAGAGTTTCCAAGTTGATTAAAGGGTGGTTGAACTTATGACATCACTTCTTAGAAAGTGGATTGATTATATATATAAAAAAATTTGGCCAAAGTAAGTGTAAAAGTTGTTGCTTACACTTTGTCGGTTCACTATGATCAAGGTTTACATAACTTGTCAGTAGTGTCATGCATAGTTGGAGGGTATCCATGGTTGTATGGCCATACATGTTTTGTAGGACACAACACTAGAGACTCAGATGGCATTACTAGAGGCTTCCATATCAAACTCTTCGTTGAAGGGTAGGGCCACTTAGGAAGATGTGCGGGGGAGGGCTAGGTCCATGGTTGGAGGTAAAGTGCTTGGGTGATGCTCTCCCTCTTGCAATCAATAGTCGAGGCTTGTGAAACGAAAGTGTGATCTAGATGAGGACACCTTGACCTAGAACTCTTGTAAGTTATGGATTTGAATTTATGATCATGAATCTATTGTAATCTGTATTTGAAAATATGAGTTTCATTTACTTGAAATTATGTTATGTTATTTCATTTATGCAATGACATGTGAAAATTATTTATGCAATGTGGAATTATGTTATTGAAAAAGAAAAAAATTCATTTCTCTGTTTTTGGAAACTTGAGTTATTCACTTTTTGAATTAAAAATTAGGTGGAAACTATTGAGTAAACATTGGGTATGTTACATATGTCCATACATGTTCACTTGATTTCATGTGAGACATATCCTTGCTACACAATACCCGATACCTCAAAGCCACAACCAACTGAACGCACACGTGCCTGTATGCAACCAACAACAAATAACCTTAGAAAACTTGTTTAATTCTTTGCTCGCTCTATTCCCAATTGGATGACCTTTTTGGGAGATTTTGCAAAAATGAAAACACAATCTTCAATTAAGGAAATTAGGCATTAGCCAACCAAGAGCTAGATAAATTGTCAATTTCCACACACTAAAAAATAGGAAAAAAGAAAACCTTAGGAAAATTTTTAATTTTCCTTCTCACTCACTTTCCACTGTAGCACTAATACCATGTCGTTCAGATGAAAACATTAGTCCCTCGCCTTATAGGTAGGGACCAATAACTAACATTAAAAAGGAATATTGGAGCTATCACCTAGAAATCTTGAAGATGATTTAGATTCATGGGAGGGACTCAAGCAATTATTTTTTCATAGATCTTGAGAGCATAATTACAAGTGAAAAGACCATTAGAATTCTCTTCCTTAGTCAAATAAAGAGGGCATTTATTTGAACCAATAAAGCCTCTTTTTAAAATTTAATGCCATGATAATTCATTGATGGTAGGGAAACCAAAGAAAAGTTTTAGATTTGGCCATGCCTTTGGTCTCCATATCACATGCTAAGGAAAAGAGCTTTGAGTAATTTGTAAAATCATAATTTAATTATATCATTCTTAGTGTAATTATTTATTCATTAAACTTTATATTAAATTTATTTAGGTAATTGATATTTATTTACTTATGTAAATTAGGAGATATTTGAACATGTATCATCTTCTTGATTGATGGGAGCACATGCCACCTCTACTTTACTCAAAGTTAGGTGCCACCTCTCCCTCTTCAATTTGAGTCTACTTGACACAACTCCTATATGTAGATTTGATTCTCTAGGTCACCATGGATTTCTAGTACACTTGTTATCTTGGCTCATGCATTCCAAAGCCCATATATAGTCATTTCCTTCATCTATCTTCCCAAAAATACATATATTAGAATGTCATCATTTTGTCTTTTGTATATTAATGAATTATAGTCACAATTCTATTTTTATCTTAGGAAGATTTAATTTTTTATCATTAAATCTAACATGGTATTAGATTAGGGTAATTTTGGTAGTATTTCAAATTCTTCATTACTTCTCTTGTATAGAAGGTGTTTTGGTTGCAGTGAATCCTTGAGTTATTGTGGGGGGTAAGTGGACAAAGTTGTGACACAAAAAATATGCCACTTTTATTTTTTACTTGAAATGACCATAAATGGCTCGAATGACTGAGCCTAAGGCTTGGTCATCCCAAGCCAAGTTTGGAAAGCACAAAATTTGGTGCTTGCCAAATGTGAATGATGACTTTTTAGAATGCATTTTCTTGAAATCTTTTTTTTTTTTGTCTTTGTCTTTGTCTTTGTCTACCAGTGAAACTATATACATGAAATAAATATTTGACATTTACATATGGACATTTAATTTCTTATACTTTAAGTTATATTTCATCTATATAGTTTCAAGATGTTTGAGAGTGGTTTCAGATCTCTTGGAGTTATAATGCAAATTCTAGTTTTTGAAAGATCATATAATTTTTTAGACAGTCAAATTTTAGTAATCAATATGTTAAATTTTAGTAATTAGGAGGTCAAATTTCAGTAATCAACAAGTTGTATCATCTCTCTCTCTCTCTCTCTCTTTATCTCACTCACTGTTTATCTCTTATGCTTTACACCTCTCTCTCTTACTATCTCCATCCCTTTATCTGAATCTCTCTCCCTTCAGCTCAAGAACTACATCTCTACCTATCCATCCCTCTCTCTCTCTCTCTATCCTTCCCTCTCTACTCTCTATCTCCCTCCCTCCTTCCCTCTATATTTCTCTATCTCTCTGCCCCCCCTCTCTCTCTCGCTACTCTCTCTCTCACCTCTCTCTACCTCCCGTCTTGCTCTCTCCTCCCTCTCTACTCTCTATCTCCTCATTCTCTCTCTCTCTCTCTCTTCCTCTCTACTCTCTATCTCAACCTCTCTCTCTCTCTATCCTCCCTCCCTCCTTCCCTCTTATTTTTCTCTATCTCCCCTCTCTCTCTCTATCTCTCTCTCTTCCTTCCTCCCACCCACCTTCCCTCTACTCTCTAACCTATCCCTCTATACCTCTTTCTCTCTCCCTCTCTCAATCTCTCCACCTACCCTCTCTCCTCTCTCTCTCTCTCTCTCTCTTCATCCCTCCCTCCGTCCCTCTCTAATTTTCTCTCTCCCCCTCTCTGTCTCTTTGTCTCTCTTCCTTCAACCCACCTTCTCTATCTACTTCTCTCTATCTAACCTACCCCTTGTTGATGGTCAAAATAGAACAACATTAAATAGAATATCTCTATCCTATTTCTCTTGAAAAGAAAGATAACATAAAGCAATCTATCTTCCAAGGTCCTGGTAGTTGGTTCTCAACTATGCTGATGTTACTCAATGGACAATGCAACTATAATAGTCAAGGGGCCTGCTAGTATAAAGGAATACAAATTGCATCATATCAATTAACCTACGTTTGGGGGGTTATAAATAAATAGAAAAAGATAGAACAAAGCCTTATAACAGTAAAACATGAATATAAACTTCTTCACATCTAGACATGTACCTTAACAATGAGTGCTTTCTTCAACTAACCAAAACCATAACATAACCTACACCATTGAATTCATTCATAGTGCTAATTCAACAATCACAACCATTCATCAAAGCTTTACTTCAAGATCAAAACACATCACCCACTCATTGCTAAAATCAAATCAATAGACACAAATGAATTCCATTCATAGACAATTTAATGAAATAATCTCAGATCTGGTTTCCCCTATTGATTTGAATCAAATAGAAAACATTTATGCACAAAATCCACTGGCATACAGATGATTATGATTCATTAACATTATCATTCAGGTTCAAACTTGACAATAACATGAAACTGTATTAACAGTGTAAAAAAGTATCTAAGTACAATAAAGTTTCTCAAAGTATCTTGCTTAAAAAATTATAAAATCCTAAGACTATAACAATCTATCTTCTCTCATTAGGTGGCTAATCCTTCTTCCATCAACCGACCTTTACAAAATGGAGCTTAAAATTACATATAGGGAAGCCATGCACAAATTTCTCTCAATCAAAAATTGAGATCCACTAATCAAGGAACCGGAACTGCATTAAGTAGTTGATCTTTCAGTTCAATGGTTGATGGCCCTATCATCCAAAATCTAACACCCAAAGGAGGAAGATAGAATTATTGGATGACATTTGCAGTTCAACTCATGTCATAACCTTGCAAAATAGGAGAGAAGAGGAATTTGTCAACCAAGAACATAACATCCTACTGCCAACTCATTCCTGTGTTGCTTGATCAAGAAGGTATTCATCATAACTGGAGAATACTTGTTGAAGAATGTCCATATCAGGTCCATCTACCCAATTATCTTCAAACTTGATTCTTTTCAACTCTGCTGAGGAAAAATCTTGCATATATTTCAACTTGATCAACTCCCTCCTAGCAACTTTCACTTCATCTTTAATGTCCATGAGTCTATCCAACAACAAGTCTTCACCATCATCTTCTTTTTGCATCACTTCCTCAAATCTGTTATTCCATTTCTCTTTTAATTTATCAAGAGGAAGACCTTTGACAGGGATATCCACATTAACTAGAATAGCAATCACCGCCTCCAATTCATCAATATGTTCATTCAAGTCCTTATTGGCTTCTTGAACTTCATTTTTATGCTCATAGATGAATTTGGATCTAAACCTGATTATGCTCAATGTCTTCTCAATGAAATCTGCATTATCCTCATCGAGGATTGATTTCTCTCAAAGAGTTGGCTTGGGTACCTTGCTAATGTCCTTTAGTTGCTTTACATGCTCTCTATACTCTTCATCTTGTTTTTTCAGGACTTCAACATGTTGATTCATCTCTTCCCACAACTCCAATGCACCTTCATGAACTTTAAAACCATTAACTAGTAACTCACTAACCTCTTGATTGAGTCTAGCAACCCATCTATCAAGCATCCCAACTTTATTTCTCAATTGCACGAAATCATTTGCTTCTTTCTTGCTTAGTAAAACTTGGGTCTCTGGAGCAGCAGCTTGTTGAGAAACAGGAGTGGAGACATCTTTCAAGAATTTATGTAATTGATCCAATTGGGCTTTAAGTTCATCCTTCCCTTGTTTATCTTTGATCATCCTAGATTTGGTAGAGGATGCCACAATGTCAATAAGGTTCATTTGTTGATTCCTTGTAGGTCTCCCCAAATTGACAGTGCCCAACTGTTAATTAGTCACTTCCATATCTTGTCTGTCCTTGTCCACCATTGGGATTGCACATTCAACTATACTCTCACTTGCATCTGTGAGCTTAGTGGAATGGAGGACCCTGGCCTTTTTCTTAGGCATTTCTTTCCCTATCTCCATTGATCATTTCATCCCAATTTAAAGGCTGAGGTTGAATTATTTACTTTCTCTCAAGATCTAATTTCAGCCATGTTGAAGCAGCAGGAGTGGTGACCACTTGTGTAGAAGAAGAGGCAACCATGGCAGAAGAAAGAGGTTGCATAATTGTAGTCTTAGGTTGAGAATCAACTTCTTGTACCTGTTGTTGTTCCCTTTCAACAACTTCTTTTGCAAGTCTTTTGGCTTCTTCTTTGTCCTTCTGCTCCTGCACCTTTTTAGCTTCTAGCTCCTTTTTCAAACATTCTTCTTCCAACCTCCTCTCCTCATACATTTGGTCTCTTTGTCTTTCAAGCTCTTTAACTTTATCCCATGCTTCTCTAGACCTTTGTTCATGCTTAGCAAGCTCTTTAGCCTCCTCTCTTTCTAGGCGTTCTTCCTCCTCTTTCCTCCTATGGGCTTCCTCAATAGCCTTAAATTTAGCCTCAAGGGCTTCCCTTTCCCTTCTTTGTTGAGCTTTCTCCTCTTCCAACTCATGGATCTTTTCCAACATAGCTAATTTATCCCTTTCCTCTTTGGTCTTTAGTTCTCGCTCTTTTTGCTATTGTAGCAAGTCCTCTTTTTCTTTTTGCTTCCTTGCTAGTTCTTCCTCCCTAGCCTTGGCCTCATCTTCATGTTTGTTAGCAAGTGCCTTAGCTTGTGCTTTGGCCTCTACTTTCTATTTAGCTTCTTCAAACAGTTTCCACTGATCCTCCGGGGCGAGGACATGTTCTTCATCAACGCTCTCAACATTTCTTGTAGACACAACTTTGAGAGGCTCATCATCTGACTGTGTAGCCTCTGAATTTTATTGATATCATGAATTTCAATCTCATGTTCCTTCCCTTTAAAGGATTCGGCCTCCTTATGAAGGGTTCCAATAGGCATCCCCTCAATTGGCTGCTCTGCAAGAGGAGGTTGAGTTGAAGTTTCACCTCTAGCTTCTGTTGTGGCCTCTTCTCCACGTGATTCAAGAACATCTTGATCAGGAATTGCAGGCTCAAGCTCTTCTCTAGAATTGGGAGGGAAAAAATCCAAGGGCTCCTTAGGAGCCATCCTTCTTTTTGTCCTTCTGTATCCCTGGGTGGTACCTGCAACCTTTCTATTTTTAGAAGTTTGAGCCTCAGGCTCCTTAATTCTCATGACCACCCACTGGATACTTCTATCCAGGACTGGCCTTGCAATTTGTTTTATGTCAATGGATTCCTCTACATCCCAATCCACTGGATCCAAGTCTTTAGTACCTATGTTCTCAACATCACACTAAGGATCCAGGGTTACACCATCATCCGAAAATGTGTAAGGAATATCCTCCTTCACCCCGTACTCAATCATGAGTGGAATGAGGAACCTTTCATAATTTCTTCTTCTCAAATCATATTCATCGTATAAGTCCATCCAAAAATCTTCTAACAAATTGAAATGTTTGTCAAAAACTATAGGAAGCAAACCTTGCATCTTGTGCTTGGGATCAAAATACTTCTTAGAGGCATACAAGCCTAACTTCAAATGGATTAACTCATCACAAATTACCTTGGTTGCCACATTGTGTGCACAACTATACTCACCCAACTTCCTGGTAAACTTATGACAACTAGGCTTATGTTTATTGGCAAGCTTGGTGTTAACCCCTATGGATTGATAAATGAATTTCATCAAAACAATTTTGTTGTTGCAACACTTGGGCAGTAGATGAGGGTGGCCACCAAAACTAGCTAGCTTGAAATAAGTGAACTTGGGGTATTGGATGCACCAATGTCCCCACTCTGAAATGAATGCAATGGCATTTCTGCTTAGTCTATATCTTGCATCTCTTGTTAGTTGGTTAATGATGACATACATAAATGCATCATTAACTCTTCTATAATGTGATTCAGAAGTCTGTAAGGTCAATTGATTATAATGATCCCACACCTTTTGTCCAAGGGCTTCTCCCAGTATCCGAACTACATTCAAACCAAGAAAGATGCCTCTTCTTGCAGTTGCATTTATTACATAGGAAGTCATGAAGAATCATTTTGTCTCCCTCACCTTGAGCATTTGATTGTGTAGGAACTTTGATAAAATCATTGGCCAATCAAACTATTGCTTGTCATCCAGGATAGTTTGAATGAATGGAAACATCCATTCCTTGAACTATGAGGAATCCCTTTTCCCAAACACTTTGGAAAGCATGATGATAATGTCACCAATCTCCTTGCTAAAGTCTAACCTCTTAGGCTGATCAGGAAGCTTGGCCAAAGATTTCTTTTCAACCCTCATCCATTTTTTGTTCATATGGATCCTATTAGCTTCTTTGTGGTCGCTAAATAATTTCAATGCCTTTGCCTCATTGAGTTGTCTGCGGTTCTGTGGTGTAGGTGCATTAAACATGGACCTGATCATCTGTGGAGTAAGATCAATGATGATATTTCCCTATAAGTCCACACATTGTCTGGTTGCAAGATTGTAAGCCCTAGCTGTAGTAAGTATGAGTTTTGAAAATTGGAATGATAAAAGAAAGAGGGAAACATGTGCCAATCCAGATTGAACAATCCTTTGTGTTCTCCTTGTCACCTCCTCTGTGAAATTTTCTTCAAACAACTATTCATAGTTGAATGGGCCTAAATTTGTATATGTGATATCTGCCCAATCTGAATCTACCTTACTAGTTGTAAGAGTAGGTTCCTTATGCTTATATCTCAAGGTGTAAGGGAGCTGCTCCACCTTTATCTTCTTAGGCTTGGTTCCTTGCCTTGAACTCTTTGCAATTTGAATTCTTTGAGAAGCCTCCTTTGATGCTCCTAAGATCCTCTATTCCTGCAATACAACCTTGGATTAGATGAATAAAGGCATGAAAATCATTACATCGTACATTATCTCTCATACCATTCTCTATTCCCTCAGGATAACTCTCCATACTTAGTCAAATTTCATATTCACCGGAAAGTGGAGTCAAGGAAGAATCAGGGATAGGAAACCTTTTAACACAGGTGGGATTGGGACCAGAACTAGAACAAGACTAGAACCAGGATCAGAACGGGAACCGAACCCGAAACCAATCAATAGTTCCAAGTTCATCCCCCACTTCGGTTCTGCTTCCACCAAAGGGAAAGGGTGAAGATCAAAGTCAACGGTCATCGGAAGCAAGATCATTTTGGGAATGAACTCCCATGCAAAAACTTATGGGATGAGTTCGTTTTCGGGTCCGCTTCCGCCAGTTTATCATTCAAATGAAGCAATTTCTTAATGGTGCGGTCATATGAGCTTTAGGACATGGGTCACATGGAATCATAAGGAAAATACAAATAAAGGGGCTTAATCTCATCCTTTAACAGGATAAGGACCAAATTTAAACTCTAAGGGATTGTTATTGTAAAGGTCATTGCACAAACCCTAGTTTGCGCAACACGTTGACTTAGGTAATTAGGGAATGAAGAACCCGACATGAAAATTACTGAACCAACATGGGAATAAGATCAAAGGGGTCACCAAATAGATTTCAACGCATTTAAAGCACAAAGGACCCAGTTAAATGAAACCCTAGTTAGAAACTAGGGCACGACATAATGGACATGCCACAAATATGACAGCAGAGCGACAAAAGAAACAAACGGAAAAGAAAAAAAAGTAAAAATGAAAAACGGAAAAAAAAGAAAAAATGAAACCATACACACACAAGGGAATGATCGAAGATTCACAAGAAAGGTCCCATGAACGTGCAAGAAAACCATGAATAAGAAGACGAAAACAAAACGACAAAAACAAATGGGAACAAAATAGGAAAAGACCCTACCTCGAAACACCAACTAGAAAGGTTGAAATTGGATAAGAATCCGCTCACAACACACCTCCACAATCAAACCATGCTCCTCTCGAAGTTACCCTAGCTTTGGTTTGCAAAAACAACTTAGATAATAAAGATAATGATCCAATTAACCTTAATTAAGGTTTTAAAAAAGCATTTCATGCATGTGAGGAGGTTGCAATTAATGCAATAAATGTTGATCAGGAGCGAAACTAGAAACAAAAACGAGTGATCAACCAATGTGGAATCAAAGGTAGGGTGGACGTGGGTGGGGAGCCAGAATAGAACAAGAAACTTTGTCCAAGGCTCTTATCCAACTCTGAACCCAGTTCTGGTCCCGTGGAAGGATAGACAACAAAGAGAAAAGGGGGTGAAATTGAGACCAAAATCGGACACGAAATTTTACAAATTCCCAAGTTCGGTTCTGATTCCGGTTCCACTCCCAACAAAGGAACAAAAAAATGAGACAAGGACAAAAGAAACATTGGGAAGCGAGACCGGAACAAAAACTGGGCCCGACCAAGACACCAACGAAGACAAAAATATAAAGCAAGCGAGTGGGAATGGGATCGGGATCGAAACAAAATTCAAAACTTTTACAAAGTCCCAAGTTCAATTCCAATTTCAGTTTCGCTTCTGCTAGAGCAAAAAAAATAAAACACAAGGAAACAAGAAACAACTCAAGGGACAACAGACCCAAGAGTAGAAGACAAACCAAAATACAACAAAAAGAACAATGAGCCAAAGGCAGGGCCAGAATCGGAATTGAATCTGGACTTGGAACCTTCAAAATTTCGGAGTCTAGTTTCCATTTCAACTTCGCTTTCACCAGACCAAAAAGAAACAAGGACTTAGGAGGAAAAAGAAAAGCTCCTAAGACCCAAACAAAATACCAAGGAAAAAAGAAAAACAAGGGGACCCATTTTGATCCAAAACAAAATGGGGTGCTTAGGCAAGGCATAACACCCCTCTATACCTATTTATCTCTCCCTCACTCCCTCCTGTCTCAAACTCTCCACCTTACTCCTTCCCGCTCTACTCTATCCTATCACCTCTCTCTCACTCTCTCTCACTCTCTCCCCTATTTCTCTCACACTCTCTCCTCTCTCTCTCTCTCCCTCCCCCTCCTCTCTCACTCTTTCCTTCCCTTTCTACTCTCTATCTCACCATTCTCTATCTCTCTCTCTACTACTCTCTATCTCACCTCTCCCTCACTCCCTCCTTCCCTCTCTAATTTTCTCTATCTCCCCCCTCTCTATTCCTTCCTCCCACCCACCTTTCCTCTCTACTCTATATCTAGCGTACCGCTCTATACCTCTTTCGCTCTCCCTCCCTCTATCTTTGTCTCTCTATGTCTCTCTGTCTTTGTCTATCTCTCCCCCCTCTTTTTTTCACTCTCTCCTCTCTTTCTCTCTCCCTCTCTCTCCTTCCCTCTACTTATCTCTATCTCGCTTCTCTCTCTCTCTGTCCTTTCTCTTCCCCCTTCTTTCTCTCTCACTCTCTCCTTCCCTCCCCTCTCTCTCACCTCTCTCTTGCCCTCCCTCTCTAATTTTCTCTATCTCCCCCATCTCTCTCTCTCTTCCTTCCACCCACCTTCTATCTCTACTTCTCTCTATCTAACCTATCCTTCTATATCTTTTTTTTTCTCGTTCCCTCCTCTCCACCTTCCTCCTTCCCTCTCCACTTTTCTCTTTATCAAATCTCTCTATCTCTCTCTATCACATCTCTCTATCTCTCTCTATCTCACCTCTCTCTCCCTCCCTCTCTACCTTTTCCTCCCTCTCCTCTTCCATCTCTACCTCTCTCTCACCTCTCTCTCTCCATCCCTACCTCTCCCTCCATGTCTCCTCTCTACCTACCTATCCTTCTATACCTCTTTCTCTATCCTTGCCTCCCTCCTTCCCTCTCTTAATCTCTTTACCTTCCTCTTTTCCTCTCTAATTATCTCTCTCTCTCACACTTCTCTGTCCCTCCATCCCTCCCCCTCTCTCTCTCCCTACCTCCTCTCTGTCCCTCCCTCCCCTCTCTTTCTTTCTCTATCTCCCTCTCTCTTCCCTCTTTCTCCCTCTCCTTTCTATTTCCTCTTCATCTCTACCTCTCCCTCCCTCCTCCCCTTTTTGTATCACATTTTGGTTCACATAAGAGAGAGAGAATGGTGATATAGACAGTAGAGAGGGAGATAATGGCAAGATAGAGGGGATATAGAGAGATGTAGAGAGGGAAGGAGGGAGGGAGGGAGATAAATATTAGAGAGGGAAAATGTGTGTGTGTGTGAGAGAGAGAGAGAGAGATTTGATACAAGTTGCTAATTACTAAAATTTGACTAAGTTTGAAAAATTATAAGATCTTTCAAAAACAAAAATTTGCATTATAACTTCAAGAGATCTGAAACCACTTTCAAACATCCTTATATTATATACATGACATATAACTTAAAGTATAAGAAAGTAAATGTCCATATGTAAATGAACTTATACTTTCAATAGTAGAGAAAGAGAAAGAGAAAGACAAATAAAAAAGGAAATAGTTCAAGAAAATGCATTTTAAAAAGTCATCATTCACATTTGGTGAGCACCAAATTTGGTGCTCGCCAAATGATGCACTTTCATTTGGTAAGCACCAAATTTGGCGCTTCCCAAATGACTTGCATAAGGAAATACCAACCCTTTGTGTTGGATTTTCCTTGGGCATCCAACCTTAAGGGTTGGACAACTATTTCATGCTAAAGATGTAATTTTTTGAAAGGGTAACAAAATTTCACACATTTTTGGTTGTGCTCTCCATCAGGTTTGCACATGTTTCAATGCAAATTTATAATAATACCATGATGACATTAATCTCTCTCTTAACTATCTAACCATATATTTTTTTTACGTTTTGATTATGTTAAGGTTTTCATCTTTAACTTCTTTTGTTAGTGTCTCCATTTTTTGTCAAAACCAACATGTGCTAGTTTGGGTATAGTTTTTTTACTCATACATCAAATTTTGAAACAAACTACATTTTAAGAAACTCGACTCCATTCTACATGTATTGAAAAAAAATGATCTTCAATTAGTTTTTAAAAATTTGAGGTGGCAGAACACTTAGATTTCTATTTTTCAGTATGTGTCCACTTTGAAAGTTAGTAAAATATTATATGTTCATTAAAAAATTAGCCAAAAAAATTGGCATAAACTACATGGTGTTAGGTTTTTTCTCACCAAAGCGATTTTTGAAATTTTAAAAAAAGTTAACATTTTAGGGGGATCACAATAGATGCTATGCTATTTTTTGATCAAAACAAGACCACTTTGTGTGCTCCAAAAAAATAGTAGTTTAGAAAGTAGATTCAAAGCACTATGACTCTTGTTGCATCTTCAAAATTTGAGCATAAATATCTTCATTTTCTCATCAAACATCATACTTTGTCAATTTTAGAAAAAAAAGTGGCATCTTAAGACCCTTTTTTGTGTCACAACTTTGTGCACTTACCTTGGGGTTGATCATCAAACTCGTGCACTCTAGATTCATAATTATCTTCCCTCTTTTCAAATAGTTCCTACCAAAATATTTTATACAATGCATCCTAGTGTAAAATGGACCTCACCATTGACCTCAAAAGGTCAAAAAACTTATAAATTGACATAAAACTCAATAGGGTTTGGAGTTGGAAAATTTCAAAGATTTTTATTTGGGGGGTGCAAAATTTGAGACCAAAAACTATACTATCCTATGGATTCGTACAATTCCATATGGTTGTATTGCATTAGATTGTCATCCTTCATGTGTTTCATTGGGTTGTAAAGCAATAATTTTTTCTAGACATTTTCTACTAAATTTCCATGCAAGTATGGCATATAATTTAAGGTGACATCACACACATAGATTGGGTATATTTTAGTCTTTAGGCCTGATCATATTGAAGATTAGGGATTAGTGCAAAATTAAGTTGGAGGTCATGGGGGCACCAACCTCTAATCAACATTAGCCCCAAATAGACTTAAATGTTGACTTCTTAGGAGTGGAACCACTAGGAGCCATCGTTGAACCTTGTGCTAGGAGTAGTGCCACCCAAACTCCTTTTTTGTATTGCTAAGGGTCATCTCCTCTCATCTACTTAGACCTAGTAGTGTTGCCAAATCACTGTACATTGACCACTAGGTTTTGTGCAATAAATGGGGGTTTTTCTTTTTGGAGATATAACTTGGGCATACAATGCCATTTTCTCACAAATAAATAAGCATTGGAAAGCTAGTTTTGATCTCTACACATATTTTACCCCAAGTACCTATATTTAAGTTTCAAGTCAAATCTTTTAGCTTTTTTTGTTTGGCATAATTTTTTCCTACAAATATTGAAATCAAGCATATTTTTTTCAAATTTCTTAGAATTTCACAATAATTTCAAATTTGTAGTTTATTTTTTCTTAGCAAGCATATTATCTAGAAAAATGTAAAAAATCTATAACATAAATGGGAGTATTGTGCTTGCTTTATTGTAAAAGCACACTAAAAATGAAGTGCCAAATTGTATATTTGGGAGGTTATTATTTATTAATAGGGCATGTGCATATCTATTTTTTTCTCTTCTAAGTTCTTTCTTCTACATGGTCTAACATGTCTAAGTCCATTCCAATTCTAACATCTTTTGATCAATTTTTTTGGAAAAGTAAAATGTTAGTAATCATGCAAAGTAAAGGATATTGGTGAATAATACGGATACAAAAACTGAACCAACTATTACAATAGATAAAGTAAAGATCTTTAAAAAAATAGATGAAGTATTTGACACACTTTTTTTAGCAATTTTACTTGGTCTTCTATTTCATGTTCAATCTCTCACAACATCTAAGAAAATCTAGACAAAAATTGAAGATTTGTATGGTAAAATTGATGAAATTAGTGGTCATCAATTAGAGAATGAGAAGCTTAAATCATGTTGATTTTGTGAGTATTCAAGATTTTGTATCAACTTGAAGTCCCTTCAACTTAAACTAGAACAATGTCAAATTAACAAAATTGATGCACAATTGGTTGTAAGCACTCTCTTAAAATTGGGTCTTGAATATTTTGTTTCTTTGTATCTACCTTCTATGCCACTAGAGATGCCTTAGGAATTGCTTTTACCATACATTCCTTGATGTATTTATAGAATATGTCACTTAGGAGTAGGATAAGCTAATTCATATGGGGGCATTAACTAGTAAGTCTTCAAAAACCATTGCCTCAAGATTGTTAACCAATCTCAAAAGAGTCATAAAGGGAAAAAGACTTCAAGTATATAAAAGATGAAAGTGAAGACATCAAATCAACTAAGTCCAAATCCTTTGCTTCAAAAACAAAACTGAAATGAAAAGGGGAGCTAAGTATGGTTATTTAAAAAAAATGGGGTGGGCATGATGAGTCTACATGTATGATGAAACAACTCGACTCTCTCACAAAGTCGGGTGATCCCACAATATTGGGTTACACTTTTTGGCCAAACTTGACATTAAAATGAAAATTTTGAACTAAATCTTCACTTTCAGACACCTATAGTGATGCATGGGCATCCAATGGTGTAGGGGAAATCTTACATCACCCAATTTTTTTTTTCTTTAGTTGTTTTGAGTCCCACGATGGCACTTAAGGGGTGTAAGATAGTCAGAAGTTAGAAAAGGTAAAAATAGTCACTTACTATTTTTAGTAAGTTAGCCTAAACGGGCTTGTATGGACCTGAAAATTTACCCCAAGGAGTGGAATTGAAAAATATTTTTGATGGCGAAAGAATCATCTCAATACCCTGTATGGTTTGAGAGATATTAAAATTTTGGTGCCAAGAAATTTCTCCAATGCAACTTCAAATTCCAATTTGAAAACATTGGAAGCCTCAAAATAACTCAAAAAGTGGATGAAACAATCTTTGCATTGCAAATCTCTTTGAAAGCTTTCCAACAATATATTATAATAGAAAATTGGATACCCAAATCAAAAGTTATGGCCTCGCAAAGCTGCCCCACTAAAAAGTGAATTTCATTAAAATATCTTCCTAGGAAAGAAATCAAATGGCCAAACTTTTTGCACCAAAACAAAAGGGAAAGTTACACTTTCCAGAATATTTTAAGGCGGTTATTGGGTAAAATAAAAGGCTAAAGTTTCCTTGTAGAAGGTGGCTCCATTAGTGCAGAATGTGGTTCCAAAAAATAGATTTTATTTTCAAAGTTTATTTGAATGTAATGAATCAAGCCCATGAAGCTATAGCCCTATAATTTCTGAATCTATAATTTCATTTTTGAAAAATAATTGAAAGTGGGTTATTTTCTATCTTGCATTTTCTATGTTGTTATTTATTATTGTGTTTTGTGTGGAGTTTGGA
Source organism: Sequoia sempervirens (assembly GCA_007258455.2). Lineage (NCBI taxonomy): Eukaryota > Viridiplantae > Streptophyta > Pinopsida > Cupressales > Cupressaceae > Sequoia > Sequoia sempervirens. Next base: position 178,929,944 of record VDFB02193867.1, read on the forward strand.
CGATATCGCTCATCAAGTGGTATCAAAGCAGGTTTTCCTAAGTGTGTAAACATATCGCCGAACGTGAGACAGTTTGCACCAGGACTTGTGGTTGTGGGTTTCTAAGAAAAGTGATCAAAATGCAAGAAAAGTGATCAAAATACCTCTGCGAAAAAATTGTGATAGTGGAAGAAATGTTATTGTACCAGAAGAGGGTTTTAGAGCCTTGTAGAGACATGTTCAAGCATTGCAAGAGGAGCTATGTCGAGGGTTTGAGCCAAGAAGAGGAGATGAAAGTGAAGATGAAGCTGAAAATGAGGAATAGTTTGAAGAAGGACAAGATGCAGTGTATCTAGAGCAAGTTAAATTATTTAAGGCAATCTCTAAGATTGGGAAAAGGGCATAGATTGATGTTTCTACATTTTTTGGAAATATTAACCCAGAAGAGTTGATTGATTGGATCAACAATATGGAGGAGTACTTTGAGTATGAGGAGGTGGAAGATCTTGAAAGGGTGCAAATATTTGGTGGAAAGAGGTACAACTAGAAAGAAATTGAAGAGGAAAAGAGAAAACAACCAGATGGGACTGGATGGTGGAAAAATTAAAAAGACAGTTCATTCCTATGGACTATGAGCTAGATTTATTGAAGAAGATGCAAGCATTGAAACAAGCGGGAAAATATGTCAAGGAGTATGTAGAAGAATTCTACCATGTCCTGATTAGAACATGCCATTCTGAGGCTAACAAGGAAAAAGTTGCTCATTGCATAAATGGGTTGAAGTTGAGTATTCAAAAAGAGCTGGGTCTGGTAAGAATGTCTACTATTGAAGATGCATATCATTTTGCATTGAAAGTAGAGGAAAAGTTGAATAGAAGGTTTGAAAGCAAGCAAAGAGGTGGTGGTCGTGGTGGAAATACTACTAGACGATCATATGGAGGTCGAAGTGAAGATCAAAATAAGGGTGAAGGATTTAGTAGCAGCTAGAACTAGAAAGGAGATAATACCTACCATCCTCTAGATGAAGAGGAAGAGGATCAAAATAAGGGTGAAGGATTCAATAGCAGCTAGAACTAGAAAGGATCAAAATAATCAAGACCAAAGAGGAAGAGGAAGATCTAGATGAAGATCGAGAAGAGGAGCCTTTCGTGGAACTTGTTTTCAGTGCAGAGAAGGACATAGAGCCTATGAGTGTCCTCAACATCAAGGAAGGAAAAATAGAAGACTTGAGGGTAATGCATGAGTTGCACATGTGGATGAAGATGCTGAGTCTTCACATTTTGAGGATGTATAAAGAGGAGAGGTTCTTGTTACAAGAAGAGCCTTGCTAAATGATGAGAAAGAACCAACCCAAAGGAAGAATTTGTTTCATACCAGATGTAAGTGTGAAGGTAAAGTTTGCAATGTTATTATTGATGGAGGTAGTATTGATAACCTTTTTTCAGAAGATATGGTTAGTAAGTTGTGGTTGGAGAGAAGAAGGCATTTGAATCCATACTGGATTGCTTGGTTGCAAAAGGACCATAAAGCTTTGGTAAATGAACAATTTCTGGTAAAGTTCAAGATTGAAAATTACCATGATGAAGTATTGTGTGATATTATGCCTATGGATGTTTCTCATATGTTAGGTAGACTATGGCAGTTTGATCGGTGAGCGGTGCATGATGGAAATGTGCTAACACCTATTCCTTGACAAAGAATAACATTCGTCATAAGTTGAAACCCCTGAGGAAGGAAGAAGAAAAGGTATGCAGGTAATGCAAGAATTTGTTTGGTTGACGGATGAAAGTTCCTAGAAGGTATGAGGCATGAGCATATGTGTTTTGCATTGATCCCTAGAGTTGATAAAGAAGATACTAATGAGGTACCAGTAGAGGTTTCAGATTTGTTGAATGAGTTTTAGGATATTGTTTTTGATAATGTACCTGAAGGTTTTCCTCTAGTAAGGAAGATTAGACATCAGATGGATCTGATTCTTGGAGCTAGTTTGTCAAATAAGGCAGCCCATCAAATGACTCCAGTAGAGAATGAAGAGTTGAACATAAAAGTGCAAGAGTTGTGGAAGGGATTGATTCACGAGAGTTTGAGTCTATGTGCAGTACCTATAGTAGTAGCACTAAAGAAGGATGGAGAGTGGAGGATGTGTACAGACTCTTGAGCTATCAACAAGATTACTATCAACTATAGATTTCCCCTGACAAGGATGGATTTCATTATGGATTGTTTGAGTGGAGTTGAGTATGTCACAAAGATAGATTTGAAGAGTGGATATCACCAGATCTAGATTAGAGAAGGATATGAATGGAAGACAACCTTCAAAACCAAGGAGGGATTATAAGAATGGTTATTCATTCCTTTTGGGCTAACCAATGTACCAAGCACATTTATGCGGCTTATGAATGAGGTATTGAAAGAATATTTAGGAAAAAATTATTATTGTTTATTTGGATGGTATTTTGATTTTCAGTAAGACATTGGAGGAGCAATTAATGCATATTCAAAGAGTTTTCAAGAAGCTAAGGGAGGAGAAGTTGTTGATTAATTTGAAGAAATGTAGTTTTGTGAAGAGGGAGTTGGTGTATCTGTGATTTGTTGTCTCAACAAAGGGTCTTAAAATGGATCCAGAGAAGGTGAGAGCTATCATTGAATGGCCTACCCTGAGGAGTGTTACAGAGGTAAGATCGTTTCATGGTCTAGCTTTATTAAGAATTTTAGTGGTATTTGTGCACCTCTAAATAAAGCAATGAGAGGGCATAGAAAGGATTTTAAATGGACTATAGGATCAATAAAGAGTTTTGATATGTTGAAGAAGAAAGTCACAGAGCAACCTATTTTGGCACTTCCATATTTCAATAGGGTCTTTCAGGTAGACTGTGCTGCTGGTGGCAGTGCCATAAGAGTTATTTTGAGTTAAGAAGGTAAGTCTGTTGCCTATTTTAGTGAGAAGTTGAATGATGCTAAGAAGAAATATTTTGTCTATGATTAGGATTTTTATGCTATAGTTCAAGCTTTTAAGAAATGGAGACACTATTTGTTTCCAAAAGAATTTGTTTTATATATTGATCATCAGGATTTGCGGTATTCAATAGTCAAGGAAAGTTAAATTAAGGGCACTTAAAATGGGTTGAGTTTTTGCAGAGTTATACTTTTATTTTGAAGTATAGGAGTGGAAGGTCAAACAAAGTTGTAGATGCCTTGAGTAGAAGGAATTTTTTTTGATAGAGACGAATATAGAGGTTGTTGGGTTCAATAACTCAAGAGTTTGTATCCTGAAGATGTAGACTTTGCAAAAGCTTAGAAGGCTTGTTTGGAACTTGTTACATTGGATAGGACAAGATGGTTGGATTTCTTAATCCAAGATGAGATGTTGTTTAGAGGAAGAAAATTGTACATTCCAAGGAGTTCTATGAGAGAGAATCTAATCAAGGAGAAGCATAGTGGAGTATTGAATGGACATTTCGGTTGAGAGAAGACCATTGCTCTTGTTAGTGAGAATTGTTACTAGCCACAACTACAACAAGATGTGAATTTTTTTTTGCAGAGTTGTAGAGTATGTTAGATGGCAAAAGGAAAAAGTCAAAATATAGGATTTTATCAGCCATTACCTGTACCTAAGAGGCCATGGGAGGACATTAGCATGGATTTTTTTCTTGGCTTTCCAAGGACACAAAGAGGGCATGCTTCCATATTTGTGATGGTGGATAGATTTTCAAATATGGCACATTTCATTCTGTGTCATAAGAATAGTGTTGCTATTCATGTTGCAGAGTTTTTTTTCAGAGAGATGGTGAGACTACATGGTCTATTGAAGAGTATAGTTTTAGACATAGATACCAATTTTTTTGGTTATTTCTAGAGGAAATTATGGAAGAAGTTGAAGATAGATTTTAAGTTCAATTCTGCACACCATCCATAGACTGATGGAAAAATGAAGGTGGTGAATAGGAGTTTGGGTAACTTGCTAAGATGGTTAGTAGAAGATAAGCCCAAGGGATGGGATTTGATTATACCACAAACAAAATTTGCTTACAACAATTCTGTCAACATGAGCACTTGTAAATCACCATTCCAAATTGTGTATGCGAGTATTCCAAGAAATGCTTCTGAATTGAGAAAGATGGAGAAGGGGAAGAAGATTAGTGCTAAGGTTGAAGATTTTGTTGAGCACTTGAAGAATTTGCATGAAGAGGTGAAGAAACATATCAATAAGATGAACTCACAATATAAGGGTAAGGCAAATAAAAAAATGAGGTATAAGGAGTTCCAGGTAGGAGATGAAGTTATGGTTCATTTGTGAAAGGAGAGGTTTCCAGTTGGTACATACAACAAGTTAAAGATGAAGAAGTTTGGACCATGCAAGATCCTAAAGAAGCATGATTTAGGAAATGCATGAGGTAGAGTTTCCTAATGAAATTCATATTTCACTTGTGTTTAATATTTTAGATTTAATAGAATATCATGAAGGAGGAATTGATGAAGAAATAATAGAAGCACGGTGAAATATTCCAACACCTACTTCAGAAAAGGAGATAGAAGAAATTTTGGATAGTCTTGTGGGTAGAAGCACAAGAAATATGCAATATGTAGAGTACTTGGTGAAATGGAGGGGAAGGCTTGTTGAAGATTCATCATGGTTGTTTGAGGTTGAGGTTAAACATCTTGGTTTCCCTCTAACTCCTAAGAAGTGAGAGGGTCACTTTTCAAATTACCCTAGGTGTCTGATGTAGGAGCATCCGGTGGTGTAGGGGCAATCTTGCATCACCCAAAAAAATGTTTTTTTGTTTATTTTATTTAATTGTTCTGAGTCTCATGATGGCACTTAAGGGGTGTAAGACAATCAAAAGTCAAAATTCAAAAAAGGTAAAAAATGGTCACTATTTTTAGTAAGTCAGCCTAAACAGGCTCGTATGGACCTAAAAATTTACCCCAAGGAGTGGAACTGAAAAATACTCATGATGGAAAAAGAATCGTCTCAATACCTTGTATGATTTGGGAGAAATTAAAGTTTATAACTTGAGAAATTTCTCCAATGTAGCTTCAAATTCAAATTTGAAAACATTAGAAGCCTTGAAACAACTCAAAAAGTGGATGAAACGATCTTTGATTGTTTGGGCATTTTATATCTCTTCAAAAGCTTTCCAATGATGTGTTATAATATAAAATCAAACACCCAGATCAAAAGTTATGGCTCTGTGAAGCTGCCCCACTAAAAAGTGAATTTCATTAAAATATCTTCCTAGGCAAGAAATCAAATGACGAGACTTTTAGCGCCAAAACAAAAGGGAAAGTTACAATTTCTAGGGCAGTTATTGGGTAAAATAAAAAGGGTTAAGTGGAGGTTGTCGAAGGTGGCTCTATTAGTGCAGATTGTGGCTCCGAATAATAGATTTTATTTTCAGAGTTTATTTGGATGTAATGAATCAAGCCCATGAGGTTATAGCCCTATAATTTTTGAATATGTAATTTCATTTTCAGAAAATAATTGAAAGTGGGTTGTTTTCTATCTTGCATTTTCTATGTTGTTATTTGTTATTATGTTTTGTGAACACAAAAAATGCAAGATATAAAACAACCCACTTTCAATTATTTTCTGAAAATGAAGTTACAGATTTAGAAATTATAGGGCTATGGCCTCAAGGGCTTGATTCATTACATCCAAATCAACTCTAAAAATAAAATCTATTGTTTGGATCCACAATCTACAATAATGGAGCCACCTTCTACAACCTCCACTTAACCCTTTTATTTTACCCAATAACCATCATAGAATGTTCTAGAAAGTGTAACTTTCCCTTTTGTTTTGGCGCCAAAAGTCTTGTTATTTGATTTCTTGCCTAGGAAGATAATTTAATGAAATTAACTTTTGAGTGGAGCAGCTTTGTGAGGCCATAACTTTTGATCCGAGTGTCCAATTTTCTATTATAATATATCGTTGGAGATCTCTCAAAGAAATTTGCAATGCTGAAATAATCTCCACTTTTTGAGTTTTTTTGGGGCTTCTAATGTTTTCAAATTTGAATTTGAAGTTGCATTGGAGAAATTTCTCGGGACAAAAAATTTAATATTTCTCAAACTGTACAGGGTATTGAGATGATTCTTCCGTCGTTGGAAATATTTATTAGTTTCGCTCCTTGGGGTAAATTTTTTAGGTCCATATGAGCCGTTTAGGCTAACTTATTAAAAATAGTAAGTGACCGTTTTTCACCAATTCTAAATTATGACTATCTTACACCCCTTAAGTGTTATCGTGGGACTCAAAACAACTAAAGAGAATAAAGAATAAAACATTTTTTTGGGTGATGTAAGATTACCCTTAGACCATTGGATGCTCCTGCATCATATAGCTGCTAAAATGCGAGGAATTTGAAGATGATGCAAACTAGTGATTTTTGAAATTTTGTCTGTAGATTCTAAATATATATTTAAAAAAATTTGGAATCAAATTTCATTTCTTTTTCCATCTCCTTCAATAACTAGTTTTTAATAGTAAACACCATTTTTAAAGAGTGATGTGTACTATAAAGCACATGAATTTTTCTATGAAGGATAAAATTCTAAATTTTTCAAATTTAGATTTGTAACTACGATATATAGAGGATGCATTTTGTTTCATAGTGTTTTACATGAATATTTTTTTTAATTAAGTTTTGAATTCAAACCAATTACAATTTAGACATATGCGTACTATAAAGAGCATAACTTTTTTTGTATGAATCGGAATTCAAATTTTTTTGTTGGATCAAGGACATCAATACCAATACGATAGATATTTTTTAGATTTTTTTTGGTAATCTACTATTTTTTCACATGTGCAGAATAGAGAGCTTGAATTTTGGTGAAAAAACTTTGTTTAATTAAACTAAAAAATGTATAATAAAACCAAAATATAGTAAAACTATACTTGATGGAGAGCTTGAGGACTATAATCCTCTAGCTAGGTTTGTCAAGTTGATTCCATTTTGATCCTCAACTTGAGCCTTGAAACCCAAAAATCTGCATAAAATTGCAGATGTAGGGGGAAAGGGAAAAAAAGGGGGTGTTCTAATGAAAACCCCCTATATGGTGCAAGTTGGGGTTCATTAAAAAAGGGAGTTTGTTCGAAGGGGGTGGATGCCTTGCATATTCAAACAAAGCCCATTCATTCTAAGGGTTTCCTTCGTTTGAAGCCATTTTAAAGTTTTTTGATGGGCATTTCTAATTTTTCTTCATGCAAAAAATTATAACCCACTATTGTGGCTTCACCCAACTTCTTAAATAAAACAACATGAAAGTTCCTGAGTCCTCAATTAGGAACACATTGTTCCCCTCCTCTGAAATAGGGAAAGGAAAAGGTAAAGCTCTCATTGTTGTTACCTCTTTATCATCTTCTACAACATGGATACTTGATTTAGGTACTATTCACCACATGGTTGCATCAAGTGGACACTTTTATTCATTTAATCCATGCTCTAATTTGAATTTTCCCATCAGTGATGATTCTACTATTGATGTTACAAGGATTAGTTTAGTTGAGATTATTAGAGGACACTTCAATAATGTTAACGATTCTACATTTTCTAGCTTACTCATATAGGTTAGGGAAGCGAGTTGAGTTTACTCTAGAGACAATTACCATAAGAGATCTTGAAGATGATTCACAAGTTGCCTTTGGAAAGGGAGACCATAAGGCATGATTATATGATTTTTCATATTTTTTGCCTAATTCACCATCCAAGTGTTAGGATTTATCAGTAGGAATGAGGAATTGAATTACCAATTAAATGTAGATTTAAACAACAAAACAAATAAAATAGAAATTACATAGAGGTGAGACAACAATATTTTTTTTATGTGGTTCACCCTTTCAGGCTACATCCACAAACAACAACAGTCCAATTTTTATTAAAACTTCTAGCAATTACAAATCACATAAACCTAAAGCAAATTGTTCCAACATGTAACTACAAACTCTCATGTTTTTCTTTTTCTCAGAATTCCATGTGCTTTGCTATGTGTTCTCATCACCAAATCATGGCTGTGCTTTCCATGCACTATTCTCTTCACATTTCACATGCTTTGCTGCAAGATTAAAACACTTTAAGCTATGTATGCTCATATTTAGTTCACGTGACCATTGAAATTTCAATCTGCAACAAATAAAATCATTATTTCAGGTAGTTTCATAACCATTTTAACTAAATTTCAATGGGGATTAATAATACATTTCCTTTCCAAAAACAAATAATTTTTTCCTTTACAAAAAATATGCAAATTTTGTAGCACTCCCCCGTTAATTAATTTGGGGGGAAACTGTGTTAGGTAAAGTGGCCAAAACGTTAACACCAAAGGTTGTTCAAGATCCACAGACCAACACCAAGGCTCTTCTTACTAGCATTGATGATTTGGGTAAACTATGGTATGAGTGGTTTGGTCACTTAAATTACCACTATCTTTAGCAATTGTCAAGTCATGAAATGGTCATACAACTACCTTCAATCCCCTTCTCCAAAGGTATTTGTAATGGTTGTACCTTAGGAAAACATCTTGAAGAGAAATGGGACAAAGGAGAGGCAACATAAACTTATGTAGTGCTTGAGTTGATACATAGTCATCTTGAGGGCACCTTCTCTACTTTGTTCTTTAGAAAATGTTAACATCTCATCTTCATAGATAATTTTTCAAATTTTACTTGGTCTATCTTCACAAAAAAATGAAATATTTGGCAAGTTTCAACACTTCAAGTCCTTAACTAAGAAATAAATGGGTAAGGTCATAAAAAACCTTTGCATTGATAATAGAAAGGAATATTTCAACCCTTAGTTTAAGGACTTTTGTTCAACAAAAAGGATCAATATGTAACACACTATTCCATATGGTCCATAAGAAAAAGAAATATTAGGAACTTGAAAGAAATGGTTAATTGCATGATACAATATTGATCATTAGCACTATAGTATTGGGTCATGCCAATAAACTATGCTAACTACACACAAAATCACACTCCTCATAAAGCTTTAAAAGACATCACTTCAATTAATGGAAGGGGAAATCATAAACCATTGGTTAAGCACTTAAGAGTTCTCAGATCTCTAGCTTGGGCCCACATACCTTTAGAAAAATTAAAGGAAATGGAACCACAAAGCAAGACTTTTATATTTATAGGTTATCCTAATAGAGTCAAGGGGTATCAAATTTGGAATTCAGATACCCACGATGTGATCATTGCAAGAAGTGTCAAGTTTGAGGAATATTGACATTTCCCTTTCATCCTCCACACAAGGATTTCATCCAAATAATGATTTTGATTAGAGATAGAGTAGCCTCATCTACCCACTCCACCTTCTAAAATAGATTCTCCAACACATAGGCATGCTTTCACTTTAGCTGCTTGTCCATTTTGGACCCATTAGACCTTATACGTACTAGGTACATCCATTAGGGATCCATTAGAAATGATGTACTAGATCTATCATATCATGAGGATTTGTATCATGCATGCATAGCTCAAGCATCCAATCCATAAATATTTGAGAAAGAAAAATGTATTTCTAAATGGGAGGTAGCTAAGAATGAAGAATACTCTTGATCAACAATCACACTTGGGATCTAATCCCACTTCCTAAGGGAACAAAATGGTTCGATGCAAGTATATCTTTTGAACCAAGTATACAAAAAATATAAAGAACAACTTGTCACTAAAGGATTCTCATAATTTCTTGGCATTTATTATATTTAGACCTTTTCACCTATTGCCAAAATGAATTCCATCTACCTCACTCTAGCCATTTTTTCCACTCATATTTGTCTCATATATTAGATGTATGTAACAAGTTCATTTATTTATGGTGATCTATAAGAGGAAACCTATATGAAACAACCATAAGACTTCATTCATGTACTTCCTTAGTATGCATAATTTGAAAGGTCCTCTATGGCCTTAAACAAGCCCTTAGGGCTTGTCATGCCAAGATGGATACCTTATTTCTTTTTTGTTGGTTTTAATAGATGTCAATCCAACCCTACCATCGACATCATATGATAAGATGAAAAAAATCTCCTATTGGTCTTGTAATTATATGACTTGATCATCATAGGAAGTTCATCTAGATGATTGGCTCCATACAATCTACTCTACATGACAATTTTTTTTGTGATAGACTTGTAATTGTTACATTAATCACTTGGGATTGAGATCGCTTGGATTGATTTAAGGATAATTATTGATCAACCAAAATATGCTCTTGATCTATTCTCATGGTTCTAGATGGTTTCTTGTAAGCCCACCCTAACACCATTTCTTTTAGTCATCAAATTTGAGGCTTATTGTTTGACTTCTCTTGTTGATGTCACTTTGTATCGACAACTTATGGGGAGTCTCATGTACATCACACATAATCATCTTAAAATTTCTTATGTTATTGGTATTATCTCTTGTGTTATGCAAAAACCTTATGAGCTTCATTGAAAATATGCTAAATGTAAACCACACTATGTATTGGGGACACTCATTTCATAAACACTATGCAACAGGTTGAGATGCCAACTTAGTTATATACATAGATTTTGGTTGATGGTGAATTTGAATATTGAAAGTACACATTTGGCTACAACTTTCACCTTGGATTTGGTCCTATATGTTGGTAAAGAAAAAGCAACATGTTACTGCTCCTCTCATCTACAAAGGAAAAATATAGGGGGCTGTGAATGCTACTACAAAGGTGATTTGGATTCATCACATCCTAATGGATTTTGGCATCACCTATTGATTATCGTTCACCATCTACTATGAAAAGCAAAGTGTTATTGCAATCTCAAGAAATCTAATTGACCATAAAAAATGAAACATATTAAGATCCATATGAACTACATCAAATATATTATACAAGAATATGCCATCGATCTTCACTACTATCCTACATTGGAGTAGACTATAAATATTTTCACCAAACCATTTACAAAGAGCATATATTTTCATCTTTGAGCTCTTTTAGGGGTGTGAGGTGCTCACTATTGGGGGGGTATCTAGTCCTTCCAATTCCCACGTTGGGATAGAGTTTTTTTCCTATGGTTTTCTCTTTCTCCTCTTTTGTGGGGAGGGGTGGAGACTCTATTCTTTGTATCATCAGATTCTATTAGATTGTAATGAGTACCTAGCATGACTTATCTTGTTAGGACTCATTTTATTTCCTAACTTACACTTAAGAAGGGTGTTGGTTCAATTATTCATGTTGCACCTTATGGTAAGTTTACGTAGATAATTAATATTTATTTACTTATGTAAATTAGGAAATATTTGAGCACATATTTCATCTCCCTAATTTATGGGAGCACATGCCACCTCTATCAAAAGTCCTTGACTAATAGTAGTTAGGTTCCACCTATCTCTCAAGTTGAGTCTACTTGAAATCATAGCTCATGCATGTAGATTTGATCCTCCAAATCACTAAATATTTTTGAGACACTTTCCATATTGGCTCATGCATCCCAAAGCCTATATATATGTAGTCATTTCTATTATTTTATTATTCTAAATATATATTGGAATGTTGTTATTGTCTTTTATATATTGTTGAATTATATTGTCATAATTATATTTTTGATCTTAGGAATATTTTCTTTTCCTTTTTAAAATTATCACCATCCTTCGACTTAATAAATTTCATTACCTTTACGATTCAACCGAAGATATTTTGATTCAGGTTCCGATTGGGCTTTAGATTTTGTAAGAAATTAGAAAATTTGAATGAGCCATCTCATTAACCTCAAGAAATTTAGGCAAGGGTTTCTCAATTCTAGATCTACCATAACTCTTATATTTTTTTATCTAGTAGTTAACATTATCTCTCCAATAATTTTTAAGATAGGAAGAAATATCCCCATACTCAATAACATTTCCAAAAATTATTAGTCAACCAAAAGTATTCCCAAAAGGAAATTGAAGATCATCTTGTATCTTCTAGAATTTGTATCTAAAGACAAGGGAAAAAAAAATGACGCAAACACAAAGGATTCAAAAGCAACAAATGAAACCTTTTACCTTGTTTTCTTTTCTCCTTCGATTGAGAGAAAGTGAAATGCACCCAATGCTGCACTTGATGTGCTATTTGTGATTTATTGATGGTGGAATGTGGTTTCTTAGTAAACTAGCAACATGATACTAGGGTTGAATGATCACATGGACAACACGATATCATAAGAGCATATTGATATGAAACGAGTAGCTTAAGAATATCATAAATATAGATGATAAAATGGAAGGGGATGCCTCCAATTTATATATTTTTCATGAGGAAAATCAAGGGCCAAGATAAGTTGTTCAATGGGGGCTACGACTTGGGGAATCTGAAGGAATGGATTGAAGGCTTAGCTTTGTGACAAGTGTTGCAAGAGAGGCAAGATGATAAATGAGTTGTAAGAGCTAGGCATGCTCACACATGTGTGAGAAAGGCGACATGTGTTAGAGATATGCACACAAGGTCAAGGGGTGATATGGAGGCTTAGGAGGCTTAGGAGGCTTAGCATGCCTCCAAAATATAATTCAAACATGTGTGAGCAAGGTTCATGGAAAATTTTAGCATTATCAAACATATGGTAGCATTGGAGGGTTGAAGTGGAAGTCAAAGATGCTTCCAAGAGTACATGCTCAAACTTGTAAGTAGGGAGTGAGATAAGGCGACATGGTCACGCTTGGGAGTATAGGAGGATAGGGGACACATGATAAATGATGGAAAGTTAAAATTTTAATCCATGTAGATAGATTTAATGGCTAAGATTAAATAGACAAGGATAAATGATGATGTGGATTTAAATATTAAATAAATGGTAGTAGAGATTAATTAGTCTTAATTGATTAAGTAATAATTAATTAATTAATTAAGTTGAAGGAATTACCGACTAAGGCTAATTGATTTAATTTAATTAATCAACTTTACATAAAAGAGGAGATGAGTATCCTTAGTAGTGTACTCTAAGTCTATAATATATGACTTCTAAAACAAACATGTTATGTATTTCAAGTACTCATCCAATGTAGCTATATCTAGAAGACTATGAATGTCTTGTTGCATGAAATTATTAGAAGCCATTGATGTAATAATACTAGTTTCATCAAAAGAAACAATACATGGAGGAGATGGAATGTTAACACGTGTCTCTAAAACGTTAATTGGTGAAAGAATACGAAGATTTAGATGACCATATTGTATCTCCTCAAAAGTGTCCACATTAGATGCTTGAGTGTGTACAATAGTTGAAGGAGCAATAGGAGAAAAATGTGAGGTGTATACTTGAGATAGATGATCAACCTCCCCAATTAACTTAAGGTCAACATTTTAAAGGATTTAATCCATGAAATTTTGGAATTTTACTTGTATGAATGGATCGTCTATGGTTTACTAAAGAATGTACTATTGAGATTGATGCTAGAGAGATGTAGAAGTCTCTAAATATCGTTAAACTTAAAAAAATATACATTTGTGGTACCATTTGGTACCTTATTAGGGAACACCATATGTAAAGAAGGAATGGTGGTGGATCCCTTAAAGTAGCAATAATACTAAACCTACCACCACCAAAGTTGGTATTAGAGGTAAAAAAAATAATGTACAATAGCTCTCTAGGGACTCATGGTGCCACATCATGTCATAATTTTGAACAAAGTCGGGATGATAGAAAATATGTTACACTAAAATAATGCACTACAATATAACTATGCCACTTGTAAAGTAATCCTCAACTTTATAGACCGAGCTTTCTTATGAGGAGACATGTGTCAAATAGCATGCAAGAAAGGTCTTGTGGTGGTACCTATACTTAGAATTTGTGATTCAAAGGGACTATACGATGCAATAAGAACATGACATGTAGTGCCAAATGTCACAATAGCTAATGAGTGTGGTTTTGGAAAGATTGGGAATTTTTAAAATTGTGATGGCCTAAACAAATGCTATGCAATAAATTTTGACATGTGGTAGAAAACTAGCGCCATGGTAGGAACCATTTCAAATGGATTATAAAATGACTTAAGTGACTTAAAGGAACACACATTAATTTCTCATAAGTGGTCACTAGGAAAAGGGGCCAACTAATCAATTAACATAAAGGCTTACCATGACAATTTAAGAGATCAAGAATGTGTTGAGCAAGTCACCGGTCGAGTATAAGATAAAGTGATGGGAATAAATAAGAAACCTAGGTTTTAAGGTTTTAAGCTTAAGACTTAGTAAAATATGTAATAAACTCTAAATTTTTTGTTAGTCCTAACAAGATTATTAAACCCTAAATTTTGTTTCAATCCTAACAAGTTGAATAAGCAATGGGTGAAGAAAAATACCTACCATAATATCTAAGGGTAGAATAATTGCAGTTAGACATATGTGTTAGAGTAATTGGTTATTTACTTGATTAATTAAACAATATTTGTTTAATTAATTAATGTTCCCTTTTATCTCTTTTACACTTAAGCTAACTTTAGGTGCATAATAATTAATTATTTTATTAATTATTAATGTGCAAGCCTAGGGTTTTCCTTTTTAAGGTTTTTGTGACCTATATATGGTTGAATACTTTTCTTTTGTAAATCAATTCTTTTACACATTGGAAATATAGAGCTCCACATCTTTGAGCATTTTTTTCTGTGTTGCTTCTCTTTGCTTCTCCCTGTAATAGTATTTTTAGCTTGCAGAGATCACTAAGCTCCTTCATGGTATCAGAGCAAGAGGTCTGCAACTCCTTGTTCTTGTTTTGAGATTTTTGCATTAGAAGTTGGGGTTCAAAAAAACCAGGTGAAAAAAATAAAAGGGATTCTTGAAAAAATTTATTTTTTGCACACATGGTACACAGGGTATTGTGGGCCCTGCAGGTATTGCAAGCATTTTTTTTATTTTTCACCCATGGTACGTAGGGTACCATGGGCCCTACAAGTACTGCAGGTGGCAGTACACTGCTGGCCTCCGCCGACCATCGGTGTCGTCCATCGGCGCCCTTGTCTTGCTTGCTCGGGCTTCCACCACCACCGTGGTTTACTCTGTCGCCGCCGTTTTGCTGCTGGTTCTTTGACACCTCCAGCTCGCCGATCTCTTCAGGCCCTTGCTTGGTTGACCACCACTGCCGAGTCTCCTCGCCGACTCTATTCATGGCTCGTTCAACTCCTGCCACCACCATCACCACCTTTTGGCCGCCACAGCTTCCAGTCTCTACCTCTGTCGGGCTGCTCTCGGCTGAGCTTCTTTGAAGCTCCCTTGAGCCCCTGCTGGCCTCCGCCGCCCACCAACACTCACGCCATCATCAGCGCCACCCTCCACCACCGATCTGGCTTCCACCACCCATCGCTAGGTTTCTCCAACCACCACTATCGCCACCATTCTCCGCTTGCTGCTAGGCTTCTCCGGCCACCACTGTCGCCGCTGCTCTCAGCCCGCTGCCGACCCGCCGATCTCCTGGCTCACCAAGCTCCTGGCTTGCGGAGCTCCCAACCCGCCGAGCTCCCAACCAATCCACACTCCCAGCGTGCCAGTCACATTGGTGACCAAGGGCTTTGGCCTTCAAGCTTCCGCTAGCCCCCTGGTCACTCAGCGGACTAGGGGCTTATTTTTTTTAGCCCCCAGGGCTTAAAGGAGGAAAAATTGTGCTTTTTCAGGAGGCTTCACGAAATTAGATCTAAAATGGGCATACGATCTCCATTTTTTTAAAAGGAGTTACTGTTGGAAAGCTGATTCCGTGTTGGATGGCATGGTACTAGTAATTTTTTCCAGATTTGTTGTTTGACTATATTTTTTTCCAGTCAAAGTGGGGTCTTTTTTCTGCACTTCTAGGGCCATAGAAGGTGCAAATAGACTCCGTTTTTCAAAAAAGAATAGGTGTTGGAAAGCTCTTAGCATGCTCTATTCAGATCTGTGATATTTTTTCTTAGAATTTTCTTCAGGTACATGATAATTTTTTTTGAAGATTTTTTTGCTTATGCATTGCTTCCTCTTTCTCAGTTTGTACTAGGGTTTGGGTTTATCTCTTGTGGGGGGTGCTTTTTCTTACTTTTTGTCATGTATATCAGAAAACCAGAACACCAAAATGCTCAAAACAATCAAACCCTTATGCATCTTCTGTCTATTTTGAAAGATCACATAATAATAAAAAACACAAGCATGTACAGGTGTAGGGTTTCATGGTAGACTCCTCAATTGAGTTACTCACATCACACAACTATCACACCTGGAAGTCTCGTATGATGAGGCTTCTCAGGTCATGAGGGTTGTTGTCTTTTCTAGATGAGGTTCAGCCTCAGTTGCAGCGTCCTTTTGAGATTCTTTAGCACATGAACAAGATGGATGAAGCTATGTGTTTTCTATCCCTGCACGTTTCAGACAGTCTTCTATTTCACCTTGATGCTTTGCTCACTCCTCGAGCCATGTGGCTAAAGTTTGAGACACTTTTTGGGACAATTATTGAGTTATGAGCATTACAGATTGAGGCAGAGCTAACTTCACTATTACCTAAATCATTTCCCACTATTGAGGACTTTTTGACCAAGTTCAAAACCATCCGCACTATTTTACAGGGCTATGGCAAGAATACGTTAGACACAGAGTGCATTTACTTGATCCTTTCGAAGCTTCATGGTCCATTTCAGATATTTGCTTCTTCATTCTATTCCACCATGGATGGCCTGGGTGCTCGTTTTACCATGCCTACCTTTGATGTGTTTTGTGAGCATTTCTCTCGTTAGCAGTCACACCTTTCTCAGATAGATATGCTCTCAGGATCAAAGAACAAAGCATTAGTTGCTTAGTCATCTAAGGAGAAACAAAAGTAGAAACCGAAGCCCAAGAAAGATTTTGTAGGCAGTGAGCATTCCTCCAAACCACCTCCTAAGTATGATTCCAAACCACTTAATCCAAAATAGGGGAAATCTTCAAAGTTTGGTGAGTATTCCTCCAAGACTAAGAATAAATCAGGAGACACTTGCAACTTATGTGGCAAGGAAGGACATCTAGTTTCCAGGTGTTGGAAACGATTAGAGGCTTTAGAGGAAGCCATGCAGTAGCATCATATCTCCTCACCTTAGTCATCTTCTCCATCCACAGGGAAAGGCCATGCTCTCACTGCTCGAGCATCGACCTATGGGTCCACTTGGATTTTAGATTCTGGTGCTTCTCACCATATGACTCACACTCAATAGTTGGTCACTTCTCTTGCCTCTTGTGGTACTTCACAGATTATAGTGGGTGACTCTACACAACTTTCAATCTTGGGTTTAGGTTTTGTCTCTTTGGATGGGGGTACTCTACAGGATGTTCTGGTTGTTCCTGACATCTTGACAAACCTCTTGTCCATTTATCAGATTTTCCATTCTAGCTCTAGTAAGATAGTTGAGTTCTCACTACATGATGTGGTTATTCAAGACCTTCATGACTCTGATTTGGTTGTGGCTACTGGATATGTTGATACTGCATCTCGTCTTTACAGATTTGATGGATTTGAGCCTTCTAAGGGTACAGGTTCATCTCTTATAGCACATGCAGATTCAGTGAGTAAGCTTTGGCATGAGCGTTTGGGCCATGTCAATTACAAATATCTTTAGCAGATGAGTACATAGGAACTTGTTCTTGGTCTTCCATGGATTTCATGCACAGACAGTGTTTGTCATGGTTGTGTGCTTGGCAAGCGTCACAGGGATCCCTTTCCAAAGGGAAGAGCCACTCGTGCTTTGGCACCCTTGGAGTTGATTCATAGTGACCTCATGTCATTTCCCACTCCTTTTTCTGGGGCCAAGTATGTACTCACATTCATTGATGACTTCTCTAGATGCACATGGGTGTACTTTCTTAAGTACAAGTTTGATGTCTTTGATTCCTTTCGAATCTTCAAGACATTTGTAGAGAAGCAGTCTAGCCTTTCTATTCGACGAATACGTACAGATAATGGGGGGGAATATGTGAATTAGGCTTTTAGAGATTTTGCACTGAGCATGGTTTGCAGCATCAATTTACTGTTCCCTACACTCAGCAAAATGGTGTCGCTAAGAGAAATAACATCACTTTACGAGAGATGATGAATTGTATGATTCAGTCTAGGTCCATGGATGCATCTTTTTGGGTTGAGGCAATTAATTGTGCCAATTATATTCAGAATCGGATGCCTCACAAGGCAATTCGACATATGACTCCTGAGGAGGCTTGGTCTCATGACAAGCTTGATGTTTCATTATTTCGAGTATTTGGTAGTGAGGCATGGGCATTTATTCTTGATGCTTAGAGGAGAGCCATGGAGCAAAAGAGTCAACCCCTCATTTTTTTTGACTACTGTGAGGATGTTAAGGCATACAGGTTGTTTGATCTTGATTCCAGAGAGGTCTAGTTTGATGAGCGCCTTCCCATAGTAGATACCATGTCTCCAATGTCTACTTCACTACCTACTCCTCCCATTGTAGCTCTTCAGGATTATGTTGAGGATGATTCTGATGAGGATGTTGATGATCCCCCATCTCCACCTCCACTTGCTCCACCTCAGATGCCCAAATGGGCTCACTTTACTGTTGAGGCAACAGGATCTATGGCAGGTGACCCTTCAGACACTCATCACACCCGTTCTCATACTGCGGGTTCTAGTCTTTTGAGTCATGCTCTTTCAAAGGATCCTCAAAATTTTTTAGAGGTGACAGGTCACCCTGAGTGGGATAGTGCTATGGAGGAGGAGTATTCTTCTTTTATGAGGAATAGTACTTGGGATCTCTATCCTCTTCCTAAGGGCAGAAAGATGGTTTGGTGCAGATGGTTGTATCACACCAAGTATGTTGTTGATGGTTCTATTGATAAGTACAAATCACGTCTTGTTGTGAAGGGTTTCTCGCAAGTTGAGGGTATTGATTACTCTAAGAAATTTTCCCCTATCGCCAAGATGAATTCTATTCACTTTGTACTATCACTTGCAGCTTCTAGGGTCTGGTCCATTTATCAGATGGATGTGAAGAGTGCATTCTTGCATGGTGACCTACAGGAGGATATCTATATGGACCAGCCTTAGGGATTTGTGCAGGATGCTTCTTTGGTTTTCAGACTTTGGCGTTCATTATATGGTCTCAAATAGGCCCCTCAGGCTTGGTATGAGAAGATGGACTCCTTTTTGCTCTCCATTGGTTTTGCACGCTGTCATTCTGATCCCACAGTCTATATTCAGAATCTTGAGGGTGAGATCCTGATTCTTGTGCTATATGTTGATGATCTCCTCATCACAGGTAGCTCATCCTCTATGATTTAGCATGCTCAGCAAGCTTTGATGGAGCAGTTTGAGATGAAAGATCTCGGTCTTCTGCACTATTTTCTTGGTCTTCAGGTGATTCAGTCTTCTAATGGGATCTCCATTCACTAGCAAAAGTATGCTCTTGATCTACTTTAGTGCTTTGGCATTCTTGATTGCAAGCCTGCCCCCACACCTTTTCAGTCAGCGGTTGTTTTGACTACTACTTTCCCCACTCCTTCAGTAGATTCTACACTTTACAGGCAATTGGTTGGAATTTTGTTATACTTGACACACACTCATCCTGATCTTTCCTTTGCGATTGGCCTTGTCGCTCTATTCTCCCATGATCCTCATGAGAGTCATTGGAAAGCTTCCAAACATATTTTGAGGTACATTCAGGGCACCATTTCTTATGGCATTCACTACACATCAGGGGATCCTCACATTGTTGGCTACATTGACTCAGATTGGGCTGGTGATGTCAATGATCAGAAGTCTACTTTTGGATTTGTTTTCTATCTTGTCTCTAGTCCTATCACCTAGTCTTGCAAGAAGCAGACTGCTCATGCATTATCATCTACAGAGGCTGAGTACCACGCTGCTGTGCTCGCTAGTCAGGAGATTTTATGGCTTCGACAGTTGATGACTGAGTTTGGTTTTTCTCCTGATAGTCCCACTATTCTTTGGTGTGACAATCAGAGTGCTATACACATTTCTCGCAACCTAGTGGAGCATCAACGGATGAAGCACATTGAGCTTCATATGCATTTCATCAGACAATTGATTCAGGATGGTTCTCTCATCTTGGAGTATATTCCCACTACCGAGCAGGTTGCAGACATCTTCATGAAGCCTTTTGCATCGCCGCGCTATCTTCAGTTGCGATCTATGCTTGGGGTGAAGGAATTTGTCCTTGGGGGGTCTTTATGAGGCCTTCCTTCCTTCATGTTTCTTTCAACATGTTCTTCTATCTCTTTTTGGAGAGGAGTTTTTTCCCACTGGGTTTTCTCCTTTTTTCTCTGTTTCATAGAGATTTCCTTGTACTTGGGTACCTAATCTGGCCTTGTTGCCGAGACCCATTGTTTTTTTCTTTTAGTAGCTTCTTCTAGGTTTTAGCTTCTCCCTAAGTCTAGCTTAAGGGGGGGTGTTAGAGTAATTGGTTATTTACTTGATTAATTAAACAATATTTGTTTAATTAATTAATGTTCCCTTGTATCTCTTTTACACTTAAGCTAACTTTAGGTGCATAATAATTAATTATTTTATTAATTATTAATGTGCAAGCCTAGGGTTTTCCTTTTTAGGTTTTTTGTGACCTATATATGGTTGAATACTTTTATTTTGTAAATCAATTCTTTTACACATTGGAAATATAGAGCTCCACATCTTTGAGCATTTTTTCTGTGTTGCTTCTCTTTGCTTGTCCCTGTAACAAGTATTTTTAGCTTGCAGAGATCATTGATCTCCTTCAATATGTGGCGACCTCCCAAACTTATAGAAGAACCAAATGGGCCACTTTGATAATTAAAATGTGTGCATATTTTGTATACTTGGATCAACCCTAAAAAATCACCAAGCAAGCCATCAAGATAGTGATAGTGTTATGTGATAAAGGGGAGCTCCTAACCAAGGAAAAATATAAATATAAACAAGTTATGGAGTTTACTATATAACAATATCTAATAGAAGGAACACAATAGTCAAAGATATCACAAACCTTTTTGTGTGATATAAAATAATGGGTAACAAGATCCATTGCACAAATTAGTAGAAATCTGTGATAGGTACCTCCATAACCACTACATATGAAATGATATTCATTAAGAATAATTTTGATCTAGTGAAGGTTCTTCATGAACATCTACTAGAGAATATTGAAATAAAAAACACACAAACTACTGGTTTAGGTATGATACCCTAACTACGTTCCTTTCATTTAATTTTGTGTTAATTACTAGTATATGGGAGTGTTTCTAAGTTAAATAAATCATTTATGTATTATAGTTAAACAAACATGTAAATGTTTTCAAGAAGGCCACCTCATTTCATGAGGTCTATTAGGGTTTCTTCAAAAACTTACAATTATAGATGTAGAATAGAAATCACATATCTTTAGAAATGGTGTGAAAATACTAGAAAGAAATCACCTTTGTAGTGGATAGAAATCACCTTTATACTCAATTTTTGGTTGAGGAAGAAGATATGGAAGAAAAATAACCCATGGCATAAGCCTTGGGTGTAGAAGGAATATATAAGAAGAAGATAAACATATTAGAAACTAGTGAAGTTCAAAAACTCGAGACAAGGATATCCCTACAAAAACCCCTAGAAAAAAAGAAGATAATAAAGAAATAATAGATGCCAAGATATTGTATGAATCCTTACTGACACAAGACACACCCTTGAAGAAAACACAAATGTATGCATTGGTCTCAAATAAAAAAGCGGGTGATTTGAGGGATGTTAGATTATATCATTTGAAGTTTTTGCTCCATCATGTAGATAATTGAATGATTCTCTAGGGAGTTGGTCAAAATGATTAAGAGGATAAGGGAAGAGGTGACACAACTAGAAGATGACATAAATAAGGAGGTTCTTAGAACAAATAGTGTCATATCTCTCACCTAAAAGAAGAGAAAAACTAGCATAATTGCAAGCCATGGAGCTTATATTAAAGTAGAGAGTGGACACTCTCTTATCCCAAGCATAGGAAATAAAGGAAAAGGATATGAAAGAAACAATAGAGGCCACACAAAGGGTTTGTATTACATTATTAGTAGAAGAAACAACACAAACAAAGTAGAATAATTAACTTTGGAAGAACCACTAGTAGACATCATAATTGGACAAGAAAGAAAAATAGAGCATGTGGAAAAAAGATAGGAGGGATAACAAAAATAATATGAGATAAAATTAGATAAATAAAAATTAGTGGTAGGGGAATTTGGTAAAAAAAAAACCCTAACAAGGCACATTCTAATTCCTCCATCAATATCTTCTCCATCTGATCCTATACAAAAAATAAATAACTCCTAGTACAATATTCACTAAGGCCAACTATGACTATCATTATTCACTAAGATGAGATAAAATAAGATAAATACAAATTAGTGGTAGGGGAAGGTGGTTCAAAAAACTCTAGCAAGACACATTCTAATCCCTCGACAAGTATATTTTCCATATTATCCTATTCAAAAAATTAAACAATTCCTAGTATAATGAAATTAACTCCAACTATGACTGTCATTATTCACAACATCAAATTTAGGTTTTTTTGGTGGACATATCACTTTAAATTTCTCCTATTCAAAGGTTCTAAAGGATACATCCTACATAACACTAGAATAGAGAATAATTTTGTATCATTTTGACAAATGAGAGAAGAATTTGGAAAATGGTTGTATTGATAAAATAGTTTTGAATATTGGTGGTCAAGTAAGGACAATACATAGATTCAACTAGGGGATGTTATTGGTAGGATAAAGCCACAAAACAGAATAAGAAATGTGGACAAGGCTAAATTTTGTGTAATTAAAATACAAAAATTATAATTGACATTTGATAGAACCAAAGGGTCATAAAAAGGAAGAGATACATGTTCCTGTATGTAACAATATGTATATATAAGATAGATTAGATGAGAGAGAATAAGATAAGTATACAAAGAAATGACTTAGATTGCATATAAGAGAGATATTATATGTATAAAGGATGTGAATAAGAGATGAACATGTACTAAGATAATGATGTTAATATGTCACAAGTATAGATAATAAGTATTTGATGGTTTACACATGTTCTTATATGAATGTGATGAATAATTGTGTATGTATTCTAATTTATTTGTTGTGTACTCCACCACACTTCACTTTAATTCATTTTGTTGGTTGTAATCTTCCTCTTACCACATTAGAATAGGGTATATATACAATATTGAACAATATAAGCATAGATAATTGGTCTATGATTTTGCTATATCTAACATTTTATTTTTATTGCTAAGACCCTGGTAAGAGGAAATGATAGGTTAGATCTCAAAAGAAAAGCATTATAAAAAGAAAAAATATATTACTCAATGATTACTAATAGAAAGAACCAAGTTTGTTGTTGTGTTAGAGAATACTAGGTCCTATACTATGAGAGGGGTAAGGAAATTAGGGTATGATGAATAAAAAATGGAAGCATCTTAAAATGGATTCCAAAGAGATACGATCACTAAAGGAGGGGCTTGATTGATCCATTAAGGATAAAATAACGATTAATGAAGTAGAAAATCAAAAACACCCATGAAAAAAAGGAGATAATAAGAAATTGAGAGAGATTTTGGAAGAAACTAAGATGGCTATGGAGATGAACTTGGAAGAAAAAATATTAAAAAAATTAAGAATGACAAGAGAGATACTGTAACATAATGGAAAAGTTGAGGGAAACTTATTTGAACCTTGCCATGAGGGTTGTTAAGAATATTAAGGATTTTAAGAATATGGAAGATTTGGAGCACACCAAGATGGTTGTTGTTGAGAGAGATTTAAGGTTAATGAGAGTTGTGAGAACCCATCACCACAAGTTTAGTTTCTCATAATTGAGCATGCTAGAAATTTTTTATGAGGATGATAATTTTGTGAATATAACGTTGAAGAGAATAAACACATATCTTAAGTCTATGCTCCCTCCTTTGCTAACATATTCTAGTTTATAGATGCACCTTCTAATATATACTAATGTGCCAAAGGAATTATGATATTTCTACTTGATATATAGCTATTTGGACTTGTTCTTGGATCTATCCTTTGTAATGAAATATCTTTCATAATAGAATAATATGATAGGAAATATGTTGTACATACTTGATAATAATATGCCACTTTGAGGGGGATACCTCCAATATTCTTCAATAAGAACTAAATACTCTACATGATGATAATAACCTACCTATACCTCCTATATATACCATACTTATGCCTAGGATACTACCCAAGCCAACTAAGATAACCCTATATAAACCTTAGGCTAACCTAAATAATTAAATACCAATATAATAATGATAATATGACTTAATTAAGAGTTAAGGTAGCCACAAGCCAACTTCTCATAACACTATACACACTATAGGGGTAAGGGCATACCACTGCCCTCCTCTTTACAATAGCATTGTCTTCAATGCTAACTTTTTCTTTTTCTTCTTCTCATCTCCTTTTTTACTTCCACTTCTTCTACTGTTGCTTCTTGTTCTTATTCCTTTTGTTCCTACTCTTGTTCTTGTTCTTGTTCTTTCTCTTTCTCTTTCTCTTGCTCCTATTGTTTTTGTCATTCTTGCTCTTTGTCTTTCTTTTTTTCTTGCTCTTGTTCTTTCTCTTTCTCTTTTTCTTGTTCTACATGTTCTTTTTCTTTTTCTTCTCTTTTGTGGCTACTTTTTGTTGCGAAGAAGTTCTAGAAAGCTAAGTTTGCAATGAATCACACAAATGAAGTCAAAATACTATTTTTTTTATTAACTTACCAATGTGTAGGTTGCACTTTCCTAAAAAAATCTCCCAAAAATTAAGTTTTTCCAACTTTGAGAGTGGATTTGTTGGAAACCCTAATTATGCAATAAATCACTTAATTATGATCTAATTACTCTAAAAATTTTACTGTAGGCTTCTATTTTACTTCTTAAATAACCCAAAAAAAATTAGGAAGCAATTCAATATAATTTATAAGATATGAGCTTTCTAAATATATTGGGCGAAAACCCTAATTCTATAATAAATCACTCAATTTTGATCAAATTTCTATAAAATCTGGACTATAGTTGATTTAGTATGCTCTTCAAAAACCCTTAAAAATCATACAAAAATTCACAAAAATCTAGGAGATATGCATTTCACAAAATGACCTCCAAAATTGAAAAAAATACCTTGTCATAATGCCAAGATCATGCCCTGATACCACTTGTAAATTTGGATGTGTGGGAGCATTACATTGATAGGATTCTAATAAACATAATTGGGCCACAAATCCATCAACTCCTTTTTTAAGCAACTTTTGCATTTGATGAGAGCTTACCATTTGTGGGTCCTTTACCTTTAATCCTCTTAGCTCTATTACCTTTCCTTCTGATTGAAATCTCATGAATAGTTTTTGAAAGTTCATCTCAATTGCTCCCAATGTAGTAAGCCATTGTACTCCCAAAAAAATATTTTTTGCACCCATGGAGATAGCATACATTGGGATATCAAGGTGATAATCTCCCATTGATAACTTAATGTTATGGTATTTTCTAGAACAACTAACAGTACCACCATTTGTAATCAAGACTTGAAACTCTAGAGATGAATATATAAAAAATTTAAATAAGTAGCCAAATTTTTGTTTCAAATGAAATTATGAGTACTACCCAATTCAATCAACACTGTTACTTTCTACTTCTTTAAGAAACCCACTACCTTGAGAGTTTGTGGAGTGCTAAAACTGAAAGTGCATGACAAGAAATGATTGGTTGGGAATCATGTGATTTCTAATTTGACTCCCTTTCAACCTCTAATATTGGTTCCTTCTCTTCTTCCTCACTTGGACCTTAATATAGAACAATTTATTTTTATTGCATTTATGTCCTTGACTGTATTTTCTATCACAGTTGAAATACAACCCTTTTGCTTTCTTCTCCTTAATTTATTATGGGGTCAACCTAGTAGGTTGGGGAAGATAAGGTATTGAATATCCTTTCTCTCTTATCGCATTAGCCACTTGCTTTATAGGAATCCAATACTTATCTACCCTACATGCTAAGATAAAAGACTCAAATATAGTGCTAGGACTAAACATGCACACCTCATGTTGAATGTGATCCTTGTGACCACCCAAAAATAAATCATTCAAGTTATCCTTTGTAATTATTTCCACTATTAAGTATAGGTTTTAGAATTTTGTTCATATAATCCTTGACTAGTCCTCTTTGTTGAAGTTTAGCTAGCTAGACGAAGAATTTGTTTGTCACACTATTGCTATACTATGATTGGAGCTCTTCCATAAAAATTGACCATGAGACAATGAGACCCTTTTTTTGTAGATGAGTACAAAGCCATCGATATAGGGAAGTCATTGTAACCTTTTATCCATTTGGGACTTGATGCACATAAAAAAAATGTCCATTTGGTTTATCCATGTTAGTGGATCCTTGCCATCAAACTTGCGCATATCCACCTTTGGTATCAAATTTATAGATCCCATATAAGTATTAAAATTTGGATTAAGAGTAACATAATTGAATGATTCACCTTGGTTTCTTGAGAAATCCTTTCTTGGTCCATTCATATAAGCACTTAAAATGCTTTGTATGCTCAATATATCTCCTCTTAGGCCACTCATCTCCATATTCACTAATGAAATGTCTTCCTTAACCTTGATGATTTCCTCATTAGAAGTAATATCCTCTATTATTTTTTAAAAAAAGGAAGGGGGTAAAAAATTATTGAATATCCAAGAAAGAATACAAGAACAACCAACAAGCAAGGAGGGGTCCCCAAAGGACCCCATAGGAGAGCCAATTACATATTCCTGTCATCCAAAATAACCTTTTCCAAACCTAGAACATAGTCTGGTGGGAAAAATCCCTAATCTCTAACATCCCACCCCTCATCATGCTCTGAAGCCCACTTGGCCAGACAATCAACCACTCTATTTCACTCTCTAGGAATATGATAGAAGGAAACATAATCCAAAGAGTGGTATAGATTCAAAGAGGAAACATAACCATTATGGCCAAATACCAAATAGCTTCCTCCAACTTGTTTTCCTTCAACATGTCCACCACAATCTATGAGTTAGACTCATAGATAATCCTTTTCGAACAAGGAGAACACCCTATTTCAATAGAAAATAGAATATCAAGGGCCTCCATAAGGTTATTAGTATGTTTCCTTTTATAAATCGAGAAGAAAAACACACTACCACTAGCACTGTCCCTGCCAATACCACCAATTCCCACATGCCCAAGATTCCCCCTAGAAGAACCATTAGTATTTACCTTCATAATTCCCTAAGGAGGAGGAAGCCACTTACCCTATGGGTGAATTTTATTCTCAGTTAGTCGAAGTCCTCTACCAACAAAATTATCAAAACCCCCATCAACCAAATTAAAATTCCTTATAATTTCCAAATAACTAGGATCCACAACACTTGATAGATCACATTTTGTTAAAATAGTCTCTTGAACCACATGCCAATGATCTTTTTCCATAATTGAACCACCACCATTTTCATATTTTGAAAGATCCTTTGATTCCTTTCCAACCATAGATGCTAGATAATGAATGTAGGACCAATAGCCCAAGCAATCCTAAGAAAAGAGGTTTGAGCAAGAGGTCTACCCAAATTGTCCCAAAACTCAACCAAAGATGCAACATGTACATAGGCATGATTTCAATCCCCCAACCAGAAGTGCCAAATCTCTTGAGAATAAGGACACTAGAAGAAGAGATGAGAAGTACATTTCTCACTATTATTATAAAGAACATAGATAGAAGGACCTTGAAAGCCTCTCTTCCAAAAATTCTCCTAGGTAAGGCATCTATGTTGGACCACCAAACATAAGAAGAAATTACATTTGGGACAAGAAAATTCGTTCCATACCTACTTCCACCAAGGAAATCCAACCCTCCCAAAAAATTGTCTATCCAACTCCAAGTAACTTGAGGAAACAAATAATTTACCCTTTGTTTAAGGGAATTACACATTCTACCAGCCAAAATCCTAGCTATCTCTTGACGTGCCTCCTCAGTACCACTCGACAGCCACTCTTGACAATCCTTCCAACACATCACCTCCACCTGACCCAAAACTTGAACCATTTTGAAGTCCTCCACCTTACTCCAACTAGCCTCAAGAAAACTATTATAGACGGGATACAAATAAGGAAACATAGTCAAAATAAGGGGATAACCATCCTAAGAATCATACCAGAAGAGGGCATTAAAACCCTTATTAAAAATTAAAGAAAGAGCCTCTTTGATAAGATTCACCCCTCTTTTGAGAGTTTCTAAAATCATAGATCCCTTCCCCAAAAGACTACACCATGGAACATTAGAAGAGATCACCCCATGAAGATACTTATGAGTAACAATTTGGCCCAATTTTGATCTTGACCAATACATTGACACCAATATAGTTTAGCAGCTAAGACTTAACCATTCAAGCTCGCAAGCTTGAGCTGAAGACCTCCCTCCTACTTTGGTATGCAAACAAATTCCCACCTAACAAGGTTCCACTTTGAGGAAGACAAATTACCTACCCAAAGAAACTAGTGGACAAGGGCATCAAACTCCTTAACAAAGAACGAAGGAGCAACTTGAACAAAACACTTGTAAATAGGAAGGGCTTGAACCATTGATTTTAAAAGAATCACTTGCCTAATAGACAAAATCCACCAACAAGTCCAATGACTTACCTTCCTATGAAACTTATCCAAAACATCCTACAAAAAATATCTAAGCTAAGATCCCACAAATATGGGAACCCCAAGATAAGTCAAAGGAAGAGAGTCAATCTAAAACCGAATAATCCAAGAAATCCTTCTCTAAATAAGACAAGGATTATTGAAGAAGAAAATTGAAGACTTGTCCTCATTAATATTTTGACTAGAGGCAATCAAATAAATGTCCAAATATTTCCTTAAATTCACTGCTTCATTAATTTTGGTCTTGCCCATCAAAGGTATATATTGTCCACAAACTGAAGGTGAGAATGAGGAGGCAACCCATTTCCCCAAATCCAACCTTGAATCAATCCTTGTCTAACACGGGACTTGATAAATATTCCCAACCCCTCAAACATAATAATGAACGGGTAAGGAGAGCGAGGATCCCCTCGTTGAAGACCCTTGAAAGCTTCAAATAACTCGAAAGAATCACCATTAATAAGAATGAAAAAGGAAGTAGAAGTAACACAACTCATGATCCAATTAACCCACTCTTTGTCAAATCCAGAAGTTAGGAGAACTTTATACAAGAAGGCCCATTTGACCCTATCATAAGCCTTATCCATGCCAAGTTTGATGAACATGGCATTCTCCTTGGAAGTCACCATAGAATGGATGGCCTTAGTAGTAATCACAATCCCATCAAGAATTTTCCTGCCTGTACTGAATCCCCCTTTTTCTTCAAAAATCAAAGATTTGAGATAGGGATTTAGTCTTTCTACAATTAATTTAGTAATAATTTTGTAAACCACATTGCAAAGAGAAATGGGTCTGAATTGTTCTAGACAATTAGCTCCTCTTTTAGGAATAAGAGCCAAAAAAGTAGAATTCATGGCTCTTAACAATTTCTATGCGACTCTTGAACCACCTCTAAGAGATCCAATTTGATAGTTTCCCAAAACACTTGGATAAATTCTATAGGAAATCCATCTAGGCCAGGGCCTTTTTCTTTTTCATTTGAATCACAACTTCTTCCAATTTTGGCAACGAAATGGAACAAATGAGGGCCACATTCATCTCATTAGAAACTAAAGAGGGAATGCAAGCCAAAATAGAGTTCTCCTCATCACTTCCAGGGGGAGATTCCTTGATAAATAAAGTTGAGAAGAACTAAGAAGCCTCCCTCTAAATATCACCAAAGAAGAAAGTTGAGCCCCTTTCAACTACACAAGAGAGGTAATAATATTTCCTTTCCTTCTAGCTTTAAAAGAGTAATAAAAATATAGTATTTTTATCCCGTTCTTGAAGCCAATCAATATGATACTTTTGTTTTGAAAAGATCTCCTCATGCGGCTGCCATTCCTCTAGTTCCTTAACTATTGTTGAATCCTCTATATTTAAATAATTAGTTATACCAAGATCTTGTATTTGACGTGTGATAGTGTGTAGTCTAGCCTAGGATATCATTTTATTGGAGTGAAGGTTTTCAAAGCACTACCTATTCCACTTCTTTAGCTTATATTTCACATACTGTAATATTTAAAAAAAAGAAAACATAGCCCGACTATGATCAGGGTGCCCTTGGTGCCACCATTCATGCATAATATCCTGGCGATAAAGGAAATGTAACCACATGAGTTGAAACATGAAGGAAGAATTCTTCAAAGCTCTAAAAGAAACAATAGATAATTTAATTAACCAATTATCAGAACCTTTCTAATCCAAAATATTTGAGTTGGTAGTCCACCTTTCCCCAACCCAATAACGAGAAATGAGAAATCAATCAAGCCTCTCAGATATAGCATTTTCACCACCTCTTCTATTGTTCCAACTGAAAATGCCATTATTTGGCTTCACATCTACTAAATTTAGAATATCTATGTTGTCCCTTAGAAGGTTAGTTAAAAAATGAAGCTTGACAATTCCACCTCTTTTTCCTTCAAACAAGACACATCATTAAAATCCCCTGCCAAGACCCAAGGAAGAAAAAATCCAAAAATCGGATATAATTAACATGAGACTAGAGCTGAGCTTTGCCAAGTAGATCATTAGGAGCATAAACATTAGTAAAGAGACAAGTTTGACTCGAGTCCAAACTAGAAACAATCATAGAAATAGAGGAGCAACTCAAAATACACCAAAGAGGAACAACCTTCCTTGGATTCCAAAATCAAGCCACACCTCTAGAATTACCATGAGCCCTAACACATAGACAAGAGCCACGAGACCAGATGCTAGGAGCTTTAGTCAACATGTTATCCATTGAAAATTTAGTTTCTTGAAGGAAGACAACATTAGGGTAATGGGTACTGATCATTTCACATATATCCTTTTGTTGAGGGATGTTATTCATAACCCTCACATTCCAGGAAATATAAATCATTTATGAAATTAGGAGAAGTAGGAATCAATGTATTCACCAACCCCAAATCTAACAAAGTCTCAGCAATTAATTTGACCTTTTCTATATCTTTCTTGCGACCCACCTTGGATGCCTTCTCTAGAGGCCCCTTTTAAGGGGATTTTTCTATAGACCCAAGGTGTGCAAAGACTCGATACCTTTCCTAAAATCCAAAGCCTCCTTCACCTAAGAAGGATTTGGATTAGTCGAGGCTTCAACCTCCTTCAAGACCATAGGTTCCCTTGGTTCCAAAATAATTAGTATCTATATCAATCTATAGATCAATTTGGTATTTGGTCAAGTTGGATTTGAACCAGCGTAGGCATATTCCCAATGAATTCATAGTTCATCCCCATTAGCCACTTGGGAATCAACTTAGAAAAAAATGGGAAGGGTTTCGATGAACTGGTTGTTGCTAATTGTTGGAAACAAGCAACACTAAGAGGGGGGGTGAATCAGTGTTGTGCAAAAATTCAACTTAATTATTTTATCATTTAACTTACTTGATCATTCATCAAAAGAAATAGAAAGAAAGTAGTCAGAACATCATAACACCATAATTTTTATGTGGAAACCATGTTAGGGGGAAAACCACGGTGGATGGCCAATCCACAATATAGTATGAGTATACCTAAAGTGAAAAGTACAAAATTGGAATGCACTTGCCTTCAAGCTCATTACCTAGAGCTCTCTGCTTAAAAGGCTGGGCTCACTACCCTACAATGATTTGGAATAGATCCAAAAGAATGAACTAATGAAATAGCATCAACAATGCCTAATTACAGTTCCAATTAAGCTTTGTAGATAATCTCTGGTCCTTCTGACTAATTCAATAATTCTACTCTGCTCTGCACAAAACACACTACAAACATCTTAATGCACAGGTGAAACTGTGCATAATCACCTAATTGTTGTTCTTGATGATCACAACACACCACCACACTTCCTTTTTCCATATTTCAAATGATATATCAAATCTCTTATATATATATCCACATCTAGAGATCAAGTCGCTATAGGTCAGCCTTAATAAAACTTGGAAATATTATCAACTGTCGGCCCAAAACGTGAACAATTTTGATGTGCACCCAAACAAGTCAACTAGACTATAGCTAGGACCCATAATTAAATATTTGAACATAAAAATATTTTAAATAATTCCACTTTACACATCCACAACGTGCCACATTTACTAAGTCGGCTATAATGAGCAAATAGACAGAAAACATCCTACTAGACCTCCAAGTTCGTACTACAACTAATGCAACACCACAAAATTTAGTAATAAGATATTATACATGCTCAAAAAGAAATCCCAGGGGTCCACAACACAAAACAATGATCTGATGAAGTAGACAGATTGATTGACTGATCGGATACCCTATTCTTCAGATATTTTGTCGGTAACACACAATATTTCACTTTATCTGTCAGTATGACTAGATACAGATCTGTGAACCATGAAGATGACTTCAGTTGCCATCAATGACAACACTGGAAGCCACATGCCAACAATCTCCCCCTTTGGAATTGATGGCAACACTTAGTGAAAAATGACTAAGTGTCAAAACTGGTAAGTACACTGCCAAAATTCATAATACTACTCCCCCTTAGAATGTCAAGGCATTTTTCACTACACTCTCTCCTCCTTTGACATCAATGGAAAAATTGGGAAATCCAAAATTGCAAAACTGTTGGGACTTACAAAAATTTGAAGACGTTTGCAAAGTTATTCTTCAGTCCACTTAGGTTTGATTCCCAGACACTTCTCAAAGTCTCAAAATGATTATATGACCACAAAGTAGATATATGACAAAGTTTCTACTGCTTTGAGACTTACTAGATCAGGAGTGGCCATAGCATCTTTAGCTTCCTTTAGAGCATTCACCATTAGCTCAATCCTTGGATTTATTAGTCTTATGAGTTCACATACTCTACCAATAATCCTTTCATTTTCAGGTTTCAGGTTCTTTATTTGGTTGAGCAAAGACATTACTTGAATTTCTTGTTTGCAAACACTACCGGCTAATGGGTCAAAAGTATTGGAAATAGTGACCAACTATTGTTCAATGTCTTTCACTTTCTTCTCATTTTCTTTAGTAAATTTTGACAATACCAAGCAAGATTTGTACACTTTTCCTCCTTCAGACATAGTACCTTGAATATTTTTTATGCAAGTGCCTAATA
The DNA here is from genome assembly GCA_007258455.2 of Sequoia sempervirens. NCBI lineage: Eukaryota > Viridiplantae > Streptophyta > Pinopsida > Cupressales > Cupressaceae > Sequoia > Sequoia sempervirens. The sequence continues at coordinate 178,963,117 of VDFB02193867.1, forward strand.
GAGCTTTGTCTTTGGCAATTAGTTCATTTAGGCTACCAACTCTCTTCTCCTAGAACTCCTTTTTCACTTTAACCAAAGCTGATTTCTCAAAAGATTCAAAATGAGAGTCTACAGAGTTTATTAGCTTCTTTAACTCACTGGAGGAGGAACCTGATGGGTCTACAACATAAGTAGGCATTATTTTCTGTAAAACTTCAGATGCAAGCTTTAGTAGTTCACTGTCCTCTATGTGAGATTTCAGTATCCTCTCACTGGCTTTGGCTTGAGCAATTTTGGCGACCTTCATCATTTGAATTGAAGACATAGTGGATAGGTTAATTGAACTTTCATCTAACTCAGGATCTGACTCTTCTTGTTGCTCCAATAAAGATTCCTTAACTTCCTCTATTCTGATTTCTTGCTCCTTTTTCTTTTCGATCTTGGATTTTGCTTCAAGATTGACTTTAGGCATTTCATCTTATTTATTATGTACCTCTTTTTCTTCAACTAACACCTCAACATGGACCTTGGTTACAACATGTGTCTCTGTATTTTCCACATCAGGAGAAGTCAGAATATCCTCAATTCTGGAGGATCAGACACATTCATGTTTTCCTCATTCACATTCTCTTCTTCTAATTCATTTACCTCCACATTCACTTCCTCATTTCCTTGAACATTTTCAGCATTAATTTCCTCAATGTTAATATTATCCCTTGACAAAAGTTCTTCCAGAATTTCCTTAGTTTCACTGACAACAGCGTCAATTTCACCAATCATGAGTTTATTTATTCTTGTTTTTCTCTTAAATTCCATTTTAGCCTTTTCAAGGAATAAATCCATTTCTTCAATTGTCATTTCTAAGCACAAATCAGCTAGGACTCTCTTCCTAATATTTTCTTCTTTTGATAATGCACTCGACCTCCTAGACTCTAAAGCATTATACAAACTTGTAGGAAATCCAAACATGATTTCAACAAGAGCTTTAGTAAAAACATTCATATGCTTTATTATTGCTTCTTCAAGAATTTTCTTACAGTGTTCATCAAATGTTTCATACCAATCACATAGTGGCTTGAGATTTCCATCTTTCACTACTGCATTCTCAACTTCCTCAACAAACATACTGGTCTTATCAATTTTGGCATTTTTCTTTACTTCTTCTTCTTTGCCAAAAGATTTTCTCTTATTCAATTTGATAGCCTGTGTACTAGTAGCCTTTATCTCCCTTACTAATTCTTTTGAATTAGTTTCTTCCTCTTCATCTATAGACACAACTTTTTAAGCTCTTGTGCTTTTATTCTTCTATCTTTTTCTGGAAGCCTCAGCTTGATTTGACTGAGCTGCAAAGGAGCTTCTAGTGTGAGCAAGAGATGTTCCTGAACTAGTTGATTCTGCCTTTTCTTTCTCCTTAGCTACTTCATCTTCTTCTTTTCCTCCTCACTTCTTTTAGTTTATGCACAGGGATGCCAAAACTCTCTGTAAGAGCTTATGTCTCTTTTCTTACCCTTGTGACTAGCATGGGCTTTTTCAATTTTGAATGAACTTGCAAGCTTTTCTCTGCATAAGTACCAAACCTTTCTTCTCCCTGATCAAGTAGTGAATTTAGCAGGTGTTCTGCATATATCCTCAGAATGTTCTCATCTACTTCATAACCCTTAGGCATGATCAAAACTATTCTATGATCAACAACTTCCATATGACACTGTTCAATGTCTACCATGAAGCAAATAGTGTCTTTGTATTGTTCCACTATTGTGGCAAGAATTCTTTCTCTGGTGTGCATCAGATTCTGAAAACTTTTGAAGTATCCCCAAAGGATTGTATTGTTGGTCTATCGATCACCTAGTCCATATAACATATTCCATATCTGAATGGCTACCAACATATCATTACACCATTGAACTTTACCAACTCTTGGTACCTCACCCAAGAAGTAGAAAAACAAATATATTAGAAAGTTACTGTTATGCCTTGCATAACCACCCCATTTTGAGTTGGAACAAAATGGGTCCCTCTTTCTTTTCCTTTCTTTGCCTTTGGTTTTGGTTTTGCCTTAGTTGGAATTTGGGTTTTCTCCTGGGTTCAGGATTTTCCACCCCATTCGGATTTTCTTGGATCCCACTTGAACTCTGGCTAGGTGCTTTCTTTTTCGTGGATTTCCTTTAGGACCGGATTTTCCCAAAATCCGTTGTTCCTTGTTTGTTCCGGGTTTGCTGGAATGTCTTCCTTTTTGTGGTTTTCCGCCTCCTTCATATTTTCCCGAAATCCGTCGTCCCCTATTTTTCTGGGATTTTCTGGAATGTTCTCTTCTTGCAGAAATTCGGCCTGCGCGGATTTCTCCAGAATCTGAGGAAGTGTGGAGAAGTTTGCAATAATAGGACTAGCTAATGAATAATGATGCATTTTATGTTTCCTTTATGCTATTTTTGAGGATCTCACATGTTGTTCCAGGTTTGATAATGATTGGATTGGGTTTCTAACAGGTGTTTCATGTCTATTCTGCTGGAATCCGCCTGACTCAAAATTCTCTGAGATTCCTCCCTGGCTTTGATTCTGCGGGCCAACCTGAAACCCAAACTGCTTATGATCATTTTGTTTGAAAATTCAACTGCACCTTGCTGGCATGGGATTCGTTTCAATGGTGTTTTTTTTTATTATTTAACTTATGTCCTTGTGATCTTCATTATGGTTTTCTTCATTGAATGCAGGATTAAATCACATGCAGGACGATATTTGTCAAGAGAGCTCAGTTGGAATGCATTCCCTAGTCCAGTTGGTCACGAAAATCAACTAAGGCAACAATCGGCAAGACCTTGGAGATGTCACAGCGAGTGGAATTTGCATACAGGAATCTATCGGTAGAACTACGGTCATCGTCCTAGTGAAAAGGAATTTTCAATCGGCATGATTTTTCCCTTCAAGGGGTGGTCTTCGCGAAATCTCAAAGTCTTGCCGACCAGCATCGAAAGATTCATACATCGACAATCCAAAATCATATACAGGCATCTACCGCCAAGACATCATTCATGGTCTTGGCGACTTTGGGGTTTCCTCTATCGGCATAGGGTTTACTCCCCGCTAGGACGTCTCGACGAGTGCACGATGTCTCACCGACTAATGAAAAGAAGGTCTAACACTTCGGCGAGAGTCATTTGCTTCGGTGCATGGTCTTGGTGAAGTCTTTTGGTCTCACTAATAGGCGGTAGGAAAAAGGCGTGTTAGTGGAAGATATTGAGTTCGGGATAGGGTCTTAGCAAAGGCCTAGAGTCTCACCAACTATAGCACAACGAGTTATCCCTTCGGCGGAAGTCAACTTCTTCGCTAAGAAGTCTTAGCAAAATCTCAAGGTCTTGCCAAAGGGAGTTGCATTCAGCAAAGGATAAAACTTTCGGTGTAAGGGTCTCATCGATAAGGAAAGTCTTAGCAAAAGGAAATAAGCTCGGTGAGAGTGAAGGAAATCGGCGAAAGGTCCTGTCGATACAAAAGAGTCTCGGTGACATGCAAAGAAGTCGCCATAAGTCTTGCTGACAAAGGTTCCCCAAAGGAAATTAAGGAAGATTTAGACTCTTGTGGAGATGTCCTGGCGAAGGGACTTAGTCACACCGAAGCAGGAGGAGCCTGAGCCTGGAGGATAAGAATGAGACCGGGGAGACTCCAAAAGAAAACAAATGTCTTGCCGATGAAAGGTCTCAGTGAAAGTTCGAGTCTCGCCGACTACCAACAAAGCAGATACGCTTCAATAGGACTCAACTACATCGGGGCAACCTCTCACCGAGTGCCTCTGGTCACACCAACACAGTGCAAATGGGGGTCTATCGGGTGTCTTTGGTGAGAGAATCAGTATGTTACAGCGACAAAGGGATGAGCTAGTAAAGCTTTCACCAAGGCATGGGGTGTCTATAGGACGTCTTCCTAATAAGGGGAGGTTACAGCGAAATGCATACAACGAAAGATTTCATTTCGGTGTGACTACGAGAGGGTCTTGGCGACACTGAAATTTGGCGAAAGGAAATGAATGCAGCAGGAGGTCTCGCCGATGATCCAAAGTCATGCCTATGACAGGGATCGATAGAAGGTTGTGATGTCAGTATAGGGTCCCAGCGAAGAAAATAAGTCTCCTTGACATAGAACGAAGTGGCATCGGCAAAGGGTTATGCTTTCACCACAGGGTCTTGGTGATGAGTGAAGGTCACACCGAAAGAATGAAGTGAGCCACTGAGAAGGAAAAGGAACTTGAGGAGACTTCAAGCGAATGAAAAGCTTTGCTGTGAGGTCACGGCGATGAGTGATGGTCTCGTTGGCGACAAGGAGAGCTCGATGCCCGAAGAGTAAGAGTGAGCTAGGGGGAATAAGATAATTTTGGCATGATGTCCTACCAACTAGCGATAATCATGCCAGTCATCTTTTGTGAGCTCAATATAACTTCTAAGCCCGCCGAGACATCTCACCGACTGTCTCGTGTCTTGCCAATAGCTGCCAATGGATGAAGTCACATCGGGGAGACACCGATGGTGTCTCACTGACATGCGATAGCCAAGCGAACTGCTTTTGACTGCCAAAGAATCCTACGTGGCCTGTGATCATCCAGTGAGGGAGCCAAAGGACTGACTCATTGGTCCCTTTGACCAATTGACCACCCTTGTGTAAGAAGATCGATAGGATACAAACCATATGGAATCCTTCTAAGAACAAATGATGATAGACTAACTCGGGTGATGATGTTCAGATCTGCAAGCAGGCCTGATGGCGTTTCCAGAAGAATGGTCAACCTACAGAGAAGTCCCAAATCATGAAGAAAGGTTGAAGATCAAGGAAGAAATTGTGACTTAGAGGGACAATTGTGGTGACTACTGGCAAAGAGGTAGATCAACATTGATGAGGATATTTTGAGCATTCAAGGCGCCCCAATAGAGTTAGAAGATGGACACACACACAAGAAAGTTAATGTTGCAGTTGTCAAAATATCTAAAAATACTTCTCCTACGAGTAGGAATCCTTCATTAGCATGGACATCAAGGATTCACATTGAATGCGGTTTTGAGTTTCCTCAGAAAGATCTGAGAGCCGACTCTCCTACAGTCTAAGATATTTGTAAACCCTAATATAGGGGGACAGCGTATTCTTTTGATGCATTCTTTATATAAGAAATTCTGGCCTCTTTGTAAAGGTTAGAGTTTTTACAGTTAGAACTTTTAGGATTATAACTTCTAGATTAAAAGAACTTTTAGATCAATAACTTTTAGAGTTAGAACTGTTAGGAGTTAGGGAGTTAATAGAAGATAGAGTTGCATCTCGATTCTTAGTGATGGGAGCTTCTCTTGTATTCTTGGTTAGCAATAAGATTTTAGTATAGACTGTAATGTATTTTCTAAGTTCTCTTAGTGTACTTGGAAACAATCTGGAGCCATAAATTCTCTGTACACTGGTGATTGTGCTAGCTTTGTAAATAGTGTTTATCTATTTTAATAATAGTAGAAGCAATCAGAGTTTAATCTACTTCATGTTGTGTTCCTGAATGATATTTGCCTTAATTGATTATTTGATTTGTGAAGTCTCCAAGGAATGAAATATTTTGTGTTTTATTTAAATAGTAGCTTAAAAATCTATTATGTGAATTAGCACTGTGAGTGAAAGAGGCTGTGTGTTAATCACAAGCTTATCTTGTTTTACAGTTTTGGTTTACAAATTCCTTGAAGTTAACAAGTCTAGTTAAGATTGGATGAACTATTGTTCTTTTTTGTTTTAAAACCCTGAACTATCTTTTGTTGTTTATTTAAAACCCCAGTTAAAGTAGGTTTCATTTCATGCTTGATCTTAGAACAATCTAGAAGCTCAACACCAACAGGCCCCTTGAATATTACTGTTGCATTGACCACTGAGTAACATTAGCAAAGTTGAGACCCAAATACAAGGACCTTGGGAGCTAAGGCATCCATGTGTTTCCTTTCTCTTTCAGGAGAAACAAAATAGCAATATTTTGCTTACATTGTTGTGGTGCCAAAATCACCATCAATAGGAACTAGCACTAGGAGGGCCTAGAAAGGAAAACTGGAGAACATTCGATCTTTCTCATCTAAAAATCCCCACAGAGTTCTTCGATCAGCAGAGAATCCATCACCTTTCATAGAACTCAAGATCCAAACAAGACACAAGAATCATAAGACTGGAGCAACAATCATACCACCCTTATCAGCTCCGCTCACTCCACCAGGCTTCTCACCAATACCCTAGTGGATACCTGTCAATCCACCATCCCATCCATCTCAATTGTTATCATAGCTAATTCAACCCATACAATAGCTGGCTCAACCACCGCCACTGCCACTAATGGCATTCTTCCAGAATAATCCCTCTCCATTGGGGACTATTCCTGGAGGTTTTCACGACCTTCCTAAGAACCTTGAGAAATTTTGCCCTAAGTATTTTCATGGTGAATCACAGAGTGATGAGGAGCACATACAGACTTTCAAGGATGCTTGTACTAGAGCTCAGGTAGCTCACCATGATGTAGTCTATAGGTTATTCCCTTACCCTTTAGGGGATATGGCCTACAATTGGTACCTTAATCTGCCTCAAGGTTCCATCCTAACCTAGACACATTTGGAAAATGCCTTTATCAACCAGTTCAAGGTTTATGTGGACCCGACTCTTTTATATCATCAATTTGCTACCATCAGGAAGGAGCCAGGTGAGTCCTTGCCCTTGTTCAATACCAGATTCCAGCAAATGTATAGGAGATTGCAAGATCCCTATCTAGTCATTGAGGACAGTGCTATTCTAGCTTACTTTAGAGTTATAGACCCCCTGCTTGGCTTGTTCTTGCAAAGAACTTACCAACCAGTAGAAATTGATTCTCTATCCAAAGTTTATCATTTAGCTATCAAGCTATAGCAACAAGTCAATTCTCAACAAGGAGGCCTGGGAGGAGGTTTCCCTTCGATAGGATATCAGATGCATAGCCCAACTCCTTTATTTAATACTGTCTCGGGAATGTCTCCTTCCCACTACGGGCCTATATCTAAATTGCAAACTCAACCACCTATCCCATTCTTTGCTACTGGAACTTTTGATCCCTTTCAGCAATTACAGCTTCCTCAAAGTTCCCAGGGTCATCATAACCAAGCTGGAACACCAAGTCATGGCTATCAGCCACCTGTTGCTAAGAATGTGGAGAGTGAGAAGACAATCCAGCTTACAAATGAGGTAGAAACCTTGAAGAAAACGCTGTCTCAAGTTACAAACAACATGACTCAACTTCGGTTGAACCCTTCCCAAAACCAAGGGAACCACCCCAATCAAAATAGCAGCAACCAAGGTACTTATCAGAATAACAACAACTACAACCAGAGAGGTTATCAAAGCCAGAACAAAGGATATATCAAAAGCCCAACAACAACAGGAAATGGAACACAGGGCCCAATAATGGGGGAGTTTCTCATGACTATCAAGAAAATCAGGAGAGGTCACATACTGTAAATGTGGCTGACCTCAACTTTATGACCAATTGGTGTAGGCTACATAATACAGCAACCCATTCTGAAGTGAATTGCCCTGAACTGGAGAAGATGGTCAAAATGGCATAGGAAGATGCCCAAACATTCCAAGGGAATCCTCATAAGGGAGGCGGCTCAGTAGATACTGCAATGACATATGATATCTTTGAAGAAGAGCCCTCATTCCCAAATCAAAGTGAGAATGAACCGGAAGGAGATTCAAATGATGCCCAAGCCTTCCAGATGAAAGGGGGACACTTCCTGAGAAATCAAAGTAAGGGCCCATTCACTACCTCAACACCTCCTGATCACATGGTGCCTCCAAATCAAAGTGCATATAACAATCCTTCCCCACCAAAAGGGCCACCTGATTTCCATAGCAAGGGTAATTCCTTTGGTGTTTCCAAAGGTACTGCCAGTTCTAATCTAGAATTTGATATTATTTATGAGATGCAGAGACATAAAACTTCTTTGTCATTCTTTGACATCTTCAAGTGGTGCCCTGCTCAAAGGGAGATAGTGTTGAAAGCTCTAGAACAAGATGATAAGTCAAAAGGAAAGAGCAAGGTGGCACCTGCTGGGGATGTGAATGCAACCTTATACAGAAATAAGGTAGGTACTCCACCTTTCCTTTTGAGCTTAAGAATTTCTGGCAAGAACCTACACAACTGTCTGTTGGATTCAGGAGCTTCAAGAAATGTCATGCCATTTTCCATATGCAAGAAGTTAGGGTTAAACCCCATTCAAACCAATAAGAAGGTCATTCAACTTGATAAGACAGAGGTTAATGTGGTAGGAAAATTAAAAGACATACACGTTCAAGTAGGATTAGATCCTAGGATCCTAACCAACATAGATATTCAAGTGGCAGATATTCTCGAGACCTATGGCATGCTGCTAAGCTGAGATTTGATGAAAATTTTTGGGGGATATGTTGCCCTTGAATTTTCAAATATGTGGCTATCATGGAAAGGGATTCCTAATTAGATTAGGATTGAAAGTGAGCCTGGCCTCAAGCATATTATCACTGAGTATGATTGTCTCAATTAGGTGGCTTACTTTGAGACTAAGATGGGGGTTTATAAACAAGAGGAAATCCTAACCTTCTTGGTTCTAAGTGTTGAAGACATGTCAAAACAAAACAAAAAATGACCCCACCATTGGTGAAAATCAATAGGCCTTGGTTATAAAGTTGTAACAAGACCAACTAGTCTTAGGGGCAGATATAGACCTGCAAAGTCTCCTGCTCCCTAACTGGTGCAGGGTACATTATCAAAGTCATTCTGAATTGACTTGTCAACCTTGCAGGGACATTTGAAATCATGTTTCCCAAGCTAAGGAAGTTGGCACAGGTTGCCATGAGACCATTCCAGACTGCTTCTCATTTGAGGCCAAGGAAGCAACAATGTTAACCAGGGATACAATACTTTCAAAAGAAATCCCTCCTCAGATCAAACCTACTCTAGAGACACTTCCAAATCAACATGTTTTTGAAGAACAACCCCAAGATGCAAGCAAATGTCCAGAGGATAATTACGGGTCACATAATATATCTGTGCAGGAATTGGAAATTATACCAAAGGAATTGATTGAATACCCGTCCCTTATACTTGATGCAAAGGATCAAGGAGCCCCACCCCTGGTTAATCCTATCCAAATACCTGCAAAAGAATCAACTCCAACCCTTGATCAGTTGTGGACCCTTACCTTTGATGGATCTAAATCTAAGATAGGTAGTGGTGTTGGAATTGTACTAACCAACCCAAAATGGATAACCTTCTTTGCTTCTTACAGGTTGCAATTCAGATGCACAAACAACATGGTAGAATATGAAGCTCTAGCACGGGGATTGATGTTTGCACACAAGAAGAAGGTCACTGCCTTGATGGTCAAGGGATATTTAGAAATAGTTATCAGACAAGTGCGTAGCCAATACACTTGTCACAACAGAAGACTGGCAGCATACAAAAATCGGGTATGGAACCTGATTGAGGACTTTGATGCTTTTGGGATTAGCTTAATCTCTAGAGAAGAAAATTAGATAGATGACTCATTGGTTGTGACTGCAAGCACCTTGGAACCTATGCAAGGCTCCAAATTCAAAAGATTCTCAATGGAACTCATGTCCACCCCAGTTGTTCCTGACAATATCAAGAATTTCCAGGTCTTTGATGATGATTGACATATCCTTGCTTTCCTAGCAAGTTCTGATATTTTTGAAGGGAAAATCATTAATGAGTCCAATAGAGACCAAGGGGATTGGAGCCCTGAGGAATGTGATACAGAGGGATTTCTTAATCTGAAAACTAATAACATTCCTAAGGGAATGGTTGCTCTAGAAATAATTTTTGACTCAGATCCAAGGGCTCGAGAGAAAATATCAGCCGAAGAAAAGGGAGGCGAATATAAAATAGTTAACTTGTCCGATGTTGGCCCTGAAAGGAATGTCTATATAGGGAAGGCTTGCCCAGAAGCAATTAGAGAAGATATACTGAGGGCGCTTAAAAAGGATATTGCTACAATTTCCTGGGGGTATGAAGACCTCCAGACATTTGATGCTTCTGTTATGACTCACACTATACCCTTGAAGCCTGAGGTTAAGCCTTTTCGACAGAAGCAGCGCCCTGTCAATGCCTTGATTGAACCATTGATCTATAAAGAGGTCCAAAAATTACTCTCCTCTAGGATAATCTTCCCCATGCACCATTCAACCTGGTGGCTAAGTTAGTCCCAGTTTGTAAGAAAAATGGGGAGATCAGGCTGTGTGTCGACTTCAGAAAAATCTCAATAGAGCCTTAGAAAAGGATAACTACCCGCTTCCTTCTTTGGATGAAGTGTTACAGATAGTCAATGGATCTTAGATGATATCCTTTCTGGATGGTTACTCTAGCTATAATCAAGTAATGGTCGACTGTGAAGACAAAATGAAGACAACCTTCACAACGAAATGGGGAACTTTTGCATACAGGAGGATGCCATTCGGTCTGATAAATGTTGGAGCAACTTTCCAGCGCACCATGGATATAGCTTTCAAGGACCTAATTGGTAAGTGCATCATTGTTTACATGGATGACCTAACGGTATTCTCCAAAGATCGATTGAATCATGTTGCTGACTTGGCCAAGGTTCTAGAATGGTGCATCCAATATGGCGTCTCCCTGAATCCCAACAAATGCATGTTTGGAGTTTCTGAAGGGAAGCTCTTAGGGCACATAATTTTTGAAAAAAGGATTTCAATCGACCCAGATCGAGTCGAGTCCATCCTGAAGATCATCTGGCCAGGAAGTAAGAAGGAAATGAAATCTTTCTTGGGAAAATCAACTTCATGAGGAAGTTCATCACGGGCTTTGCAGAGATTGTAAATCCTCTGAATGAAATGATGAAGGACGCCAAGATAGAGTGGACGGATGAAGCAAAGGTCACATTTTCACAAGTCAAATGATCCATCTTGGAAGCACCTATGCTTACTAGCCCTGACTATCTTAGGCCATTCTACATTTACTATTTTTCCTCTAAACATTCATGCGCAACTGTCCTAACTGAACAAAAAGTAGAGGCAGAGGAGAGACCGATTGCGTTCATGAGCTCTCCATTCAAGAATGCAAAAATCAAATACCTGCCTCTAGAGAAGCAAGCTTTCGTGTTGGTGCGCGCTATCAAGAAGTTTCAGCACTACATTCTCTAAATCCAATTCGTCGCTATAGTTCCAAATGCAGCTATGAAGTCCCTACTCATGCAGAGCAAGCTGGGAGAAAGGAGAGGCAAATGGATGGCCATCCTGCAAGAATTCAATCTAGAGATACATCCCATGAAACTAGTCAGGGGTACAGGCTTGTCTCAGTCCATGGTGAACAATGGCAATAACATCATCTGTCAGCAGTACACGACCCATTCTTTCTCTAACGACCCTTGGTATGTTGATACCATATGCTTTATGCTCAACAATTGATGTCTAGAAGGAATGAGGAGAGCCCTAAGACTGAAGAGTTCTCATTATATGATCAAAGGAGGGTTGCTATATAGGAGGAATTTTGAAGGAGTGTACTTGAGATGCCTTGATCATCAAGAGGCCAAGTAGGTGATTTCTGAGTTTCATGGGAAACATGGCACAGGTCATGGGTCTACAGATTCTTTGGCACACCAGATCCTCTGATCTGGTTATTACTGGCCCTGTGTGTTCCAAGATGCCCATCAGCATGTGAGGACATGTCACATCTGTCAGTTTTCTACACCAAGGGAACACCATGTAGCCATGCCACTACAACTTGTCTACGAGGTGAGGCCATTTGCCCAGTGGGCATTGGATTTTATTGGAGTGATTAACCTGAACTCTTTTGTAGGACATAAATTCATCTTGACTACCACTGACTATTGCATGAGGTGGACAGAGGCCATACCCTGCAAGAACAACACCATAGAGGTAGTGATCAAGTTCCTCACTGAGTGCATCACTACAAGGTTTGGGGTACCTTTCGCTTTGGTATGTGATAATGGTTTCACCTTTTGTTCTGTTGAATTTATTTCTTGGGCATATAATCATAAGATTGTCTTGAAATATTCTTCAAATTATTACCCACAAGGCAATGGAGTTGCAGAGTCTACCAATAAGAATCTCTTAGGGGTGATTAAAAAACTATTAGAACATAACCCTAGAGACTGGCATACCCAGCTGAGATTCACATTGTGGGCAGATAGGACTAGGATTAAGGCTGCCTTAAACACCTCATCATTCAAGCTGGTATACGGCCAAGAGCCTGTCTTTCCTATCCATCTGCAAATACCTATCCTGGAGTTAATGCAAAAATTCTACCCTAGTGATAATAGGATAGAGGTCAGGTTAGTTGCTTTGTTAAAATTGGAAGAGCACAGAGATGTGGCCTTACAACAATTCTTTAGGCATTAGGTTGTTGTCAAATGATGGTTTGACAAAAGAGCCAAGATAAAGGCTTTTAGGATATCTGACCTAGTGTTGTTATGGGATAAGGCTAGTGAAAAGAAGGGTAGCCACCAAAAGTTTGACAAACTCTGCCTAGGTCCTTATCAAATTGCTGAGATCCTAGGGGAAAATGCTTTCAGACTGAATAGCCTAAATGGAGAACCTGTTCCATTGCTTATCAATGGGTAGTTCCTTAAGCACTATTTTGAATCTTGAGGCTTGCTAATTTTGGTTCTATATATAAGTAGTGCATTCTTTTCTTTATGTAAATAATCTGTGGTTGTGTATATAACTTTTGTCTCCTGTTTGTAAATAACTCTTTCCTTTATGTAAATAGGCTGCTGCTCTTTGTGTAATTAATGTGGCTCTTGTCTGTAAATAGCTTCCTATTTGTATGTTTTCCCCTATCCCCTTTGGTTTTCTTTGTTGTTTGGTTTTTGTTTTGTTTTGTTCTTTGGGGGTTTACTTGTCCTTTCCATCTTAAAATGTTGGTTGTTATCTGAAGCATACTTTGGTCATTTGGAGAAGAATGGTTTAGATATTTTTAGGATTTTTGTTCAGGTGATTTTGTCCTAAACTCTTTGTTTCATGCCCATCGTCTAATAAGAGTTGTGGAACATCTTGAAAACAAGGTGCAAAGTAAGTAACCTTCATTAGCTCCCTCTGAATCTGTCACAAATCAATAAGATCATCTCTTCTTGTAATGGTATATTTGTCCTAGGATGGCAATGTTGTAAGACTTGAGTGAAAAATCTAATTTTCTAAGTGCTATCATGAGGTCCATGGTAGTTTTCAACCCATATCAGATGTTAAACATTTGACATATTGAAAAGGAATTAAATGAAATATCTGAAACTTCAAAAGAAAAAGGGAAGAATTATCAAAAGAAAAGAGGCTCAATATGAATGGGTGATTCCAGTATCTCTACCGGGGCTATGGACGCCTGACTGGTAGTAGATCAATGCTGTGAGAAAACTAGAGGTATCTCTGTCAGGGATATGGACCCCTGACTAGCAGCAGAGCAATGCCTAGGAGATCATTGCACGATAGCTAAAGGAGGTCAACTCATGTAGCTAAAATCTTACACATTGTTGTCCAAAAGATGAAGAAAACTTCATAAGAGATGTGATGCACAATCAAGCACACACATTGATTCAGGGGGTAGCCATTGATTACTTACATTTGAGATTCTAGCTCAGCCTTGCTTGCTGAAACTGACCCAACTGGAGTTGTGATGCTTATGAACCAGGAGTTCTGGGTAGTTGAATCCTTCAAATTCTTGAAAATAGTTAAACCATTTTCCCAGCCAAGTCGCCATTTGTTATTCCTTGCATAACCACCCCATTCTGAGTTGGAACGAAATGGGTCCCCCTTTCTTTTCCTTTCTTTGCCTTTGGTTTTTGGTTTTTCCTTAGTTGGAATTCGGGTTTTCTCCTGGGTTCGAGATTTTCCACCCCATTTGGATTTTCCCAGATCCCGCTCGAACTCCAGCTAGGCGCTTTCTTTTTTGTGGATTTCCTTCAAGACCGGATCTTCCCGAAATCTGTTGTTCCTTGTTTGTTCCGGGTTTGCCAGAATGTCTTCTTTTTCACGGTTTTATGCCTCCTTCGGATTTTCCCAAAATCCATTGTCCCTTGTTTTTTCGGGATTTTCCAGAATGTTCTCTTCTCTCGAAAATTTGGCCTGTGCAGATTTCTCCAAAATCTGAGGAAGTGTGGAGAAGTTTGCAATAACAGGACTAGCTAATGAATAATGATGCATTTTATGTTTCCTTTATGCTATTTTTGAGGATCTCACATGTTGTTCCAGGTTTGATAATGATCGGATTGGGTTTCTAACGGGTGTTTCATGTCTATTCCGCTGGAATCTTCCTGACTCGAAATTCTCCAAGATTCCTCCCTAGGTTTGATTCCGCGGGCTGACCTGAAAACTAAACTGCTTATGATCATTTTGTTTGAAAATTTAACTGCACCCTGCTAGCATGGGATTTGTTTCAATGGTGTTTTTTTATTATTTAACTTATGTCCTTGTGATCTTCATTATGGTTTTCTTCATTGAATGTAGGATTAAATCACATGTAGGATGGTATTTGTCAAGAGAGCTTAGCTGGAATGCATTCCCCAGTCCAATTGGTCATGGAAATTAGCTAAGGAAATAGTCGGCAAGACCCCGGAGATGTCACAGTGAGTGGAATTTACATACAGGCAACTACCAGCAAAACTAAGGTCATCGTCCTCACAAAAAGGAACTTTCTATCGGCATGAGTTTTCCCTTCCGGGGGTGGTCTTCGTGAAATCTCAAAGTCTTGCCGATCGGCGTCAAAAGATTCATACATCGGCAATCAAAAATCATATACGGGCCTCTATTGCCAAGACATCATTCATGGTCTTGGTGACTTTGGGGTTTCCTCTATTGGCATAGGGTTTACTCCCTGCCATGACATCTCGGTGAGTGCACGATGTCTCACTGACTAATGAAAAGGAGGTCTAACACTTCGGCGGGAGTCATCTGCTTCGGCACATGGTCTTGGCAAAGTTTTTTGGTCTCGCCAACAGGCGGTAGGAAAAAGGCGTGTTGGTGGAAGATATCGAGTTTGAGATAGGGTCTTGGCGAAGGCCTAGCATCTCACCAACTACCTCACAACGAGTTATCCCTTCGACAGAAGTTAACTTCTTCTCTAAGAAGTCTCAGTGAAATCTCAGGGTCTTGCCGAAGGGAGTTGCATTCGGTGAAGGATAAAACTTTCGGTGTAAGGGTCTCGCTGATAAGGAAAGTCTCAGTGAAAGGAAATAAGCTTGGTGAGAGTGAAGGAAATTGGTGAAAGGTCCTGCCGATACAAAAGAGTCTCGGCGACATGCAAAGGAGTCACCATAAGTCTTGTCGACAAAGGTTCCCCAAAGGAAATCAGGGAAGATTTAGACTCTCGCGGAGATGTCCTGGCGAAGGGACTTAGTCACACCAAAGCAGGAGGAGCCCGAGCCTAGAGGATAAGAATGAGATCGAGGAGACTCCAAAAGAAAAAAAATGTCTCACCAAAAGTTTCAGTCTCGCCGACTGCGAACAAAGCAGATACGCTTCAGCAGGACTCAATTGCATCGGGGCAGCCTCTCACCGAGTGCCTCCGGTCACACTGACACAGTGCAAAGGGGGGTCTATCGGGTGTCTTCGATGAGAGAATTAGTATGTTACAGTGACAAAGGGATGAGCTAGTAAATCTTTTTCCAAGGCATGGGGTGTCTATAGGATGTCTTCCCGATAAGGGGAGGTTACAACGAAATGCATACAACAAAAGATTTCATTTCGGTGTGACTACGAGAGGGTCTTGACGACACCGAAATTCGGTGAAAGGAAATGAATGTGGAGAGAGGTCTCACCGATGATCCAAAGTCATGCCGATGACAAGGATCGACAGAAGGTTGTGATGTCAGTATAGGGTCCCAACGAAGAAAATAAGTCTCCCTAATATAGAATGAAGCGATATTGGTGAAGGGTTATGCTTTCGCCATAGGGTCTTGGCGATGAGTGAAGGTCACACCGAAAGAACGAAGTGAGCCCGCCGAGAAGGAAAAGGAACTCGGGGAGACTTCAAGCGAATGAAAGGCTTCACTATGAGGTCACGGTGACGAGTGATGGTCTCGTCGGTGGCAAGGAGAGCTCGATGCCCGAAGAGTAAGAGTGAGCTAGGGGAAATAAGAGGATTTCTCCATGATGTCCTACCAACTAGCGATAATCATGCCAGTTGTCTTTTGTGAGCTCGATATAACTTTTGAGCCTGCTGGGACGTCTCACCGACTATCTCGTTTCTTGTCGATAGCTACCCGATGGATGAAGTCACATCGGGAAGACACCGATGGTGTCTCACCGACATGCAATGGCCAAGCGAACCACTTTTGACCGCCAAAGAATCTTATGTGGCCTGTGATCGTCCAGTGGGGGAGCCAAAGGACTGACTCATCAGTCCCTTTGACCAATTGACCGCCCCTGTGTGGGTGATCCCATAATAGTGTTTTACAATTTTTGGCGAAATTGGACATTGAAATTATTATTTTTAACTGAATCTTCACATTCGGGCACCTATAGCGGCTAAACTGTGAGGAATTTGAAGATGGTGCAAACTAGAGTCTCATCAAATTTTGTCTGCAGATTCTAAAAATATTTTTTTCAAAATTTTTGGAATCAAATTGCACTTCTTTTCCATCTCCCATGAAAATTGATTTTTCATAAAACAACATTTTAAAAAGTGACACACCATAAGCATAACTTTTTTCATGAAGGATAAAATTCTAATTCTTTCAAATTTAGATTTGTAACTCTGATATCTAGTGCTTCCACTTGGTTAGATAGTTTTTTATTGAATATTTTTCCTTAATCAAGTTTCAAAGTCAAATGAATTACAATTACATAGCATGACCGTATAACGCTTAATGTTTTGTATATGTCAAAATTTTATTTTATTTTTTGTTGGATCAAGGACTCCAATATTTGGTGCACTAATATTTTTCATTTTTTGATAATCTTCTATTTTTCCACATGTGAAGAACAAAGAAATTAATTTTCATGAAAAACCTATGTTTAATAAAACTTAAAAAACAAATACATAACAAAACCAAAGCATATTAAAATTATATTCATTGGATAGCTTGTTTTGAGGAATACCTTAATCATTTGAAATAAATTTTAAATGAATTCATTTGATCCCCCAAAAGCTAAATCAAAAGTGATTTTTATCAGCATTTTGATAGGTGTAAAGGAGACGCATTTATAGGTATGGTTTAAAACTAGTGAGGTTCTATCCAAGGGGGTTTGATCTAAGGTGATTTGATCAAACCCTCTTCAATTGGAATCCTTAAAATGGAACTTTTTAAGGCTTAAATCATTATATTTTCTAAAAATATGTGATTTCAGCTAAAATTTGTTCCTCTCAGGAATTGTAAACCACTATTATGACAACACCCGTGTAAGAAGATCGACAAGATACAAACCAGATGGAATCCTTCTAAGAACATATGACGATAGACTAATTTGGGCGATGATGTTCAGATCTGCAAGCAGGCCCGATGGCATTTCTAGAAGAATGGTCAACCTACAAAGAAGTCCCAAGTCATGAAGAAAGGTCGAAGATGAAGGAAGAAATTGTGACTTAGAGGGACAACTATGGCAACTACTGGCAAAGAGGTAGATCAACATTGATGAGGATATTCTGAGCATTCAAGGTGCCCCAACAGAGTTCAAAGATGGACACATACACAAGAAAGTTAATGTTGCAGTTGTCAAAAGATCTAAAAAGACTTCTCCTACGAGTAGGAATCCTTCATCAGCATGGACATCAAGGATTCACATTGAATGCGGTTTTGACTTTCCTCAGAAAGATCTGAGAGCCAACTCTCCTACAGTCTAATATTTTGTAAACCCTAATACAGGGGGACATCGCATTCTTTTGATGCATTCTATATATAAGGCATTCTGGCTTCTTTGTAAAGGTTAGAGTTTTCACGGTTAGAACTTTTAGGATTAGAACTTCTAGATTAAAAGAACTTTTAGATCAATAACTTTCAGAGTTAGAACTGTTAGGAGTTAGGGAGTTAACAAAAGAAGATAGAGTTGCATCTCGATTCTTAGTAATGGGAGCTTCTCTTGTTTTCTTGGTTAGCAGTAAGATTTAAGTATAGACTGTAATGTATTTTCTAAGCTCTCTTAGTGTAGTTGGAAACAATCTAGAGCCATAGATTCTCTATACATTGGTGATTGTGCCAGCTTTGTAAATATTGTTTATCTATTTTAATAACAGTAGAAGCAATCAGAGTTTAATCTACTTCATGTTGTGTTCCTGAATGATATTTTTCTTAATTGATCATTTGATTTGTGAAGTCTCCAAGGAATGAAATATTTTGTGTTTTATTTAAATGGTAGCTTAAAAATCTATTATGTGAATTAGCACTATGAGTGAAAGAGGTTGTGTGTTAATCACAAGCTTATCTTGTTTTACAATTTTGGTTTACAAATTCCTTGAAGTTAACAAGTTTGGTTAAGATTGGATGAATTTTTGTTCTTTTCTATTTCAAAACCATGATCTATCTTTTGTTGTTTATTTAAAACCCCAGTTAAAGTAGGTTTCATTTCATGTTTGATCTTAGAACAATCCAGAAGCTCAACACCAGCAGGCCCCTTGAATATTACTGTTGCATTGACCACTGAGTAACATCAGCATAGTTGAGACCCAACTACAAGGACCTTGGGAGCTAAGGCATCCATGTGTTGCCTTTCTCTCTTAGGAGAAACAAAATAGCAATATTTTGTTTGCATTGTTGTGGTGCCAAAATCGCCATCAACAGTACTGTACTTGAATGTTTTCTTCTTATCCCTTTTTATTTTTCCCAAATTCTCCATTAACTGGCTTCTGAGCAGTTCACATAAATCATATTCTACATTCTATTTGACCATTTCATATGCTATGTAGATAGTTGTTTCAGATACTAAATTATCCCATCTTGAGTGATAAATCTTATAACCGATAACCATTGATGCAAATTTTACATCTACTACAACAATATTGTCTATCGTCATTGCTCTTTTGTCCCATTTCAAGCTTGTCACTTTAATAACCTTATCATTCTTCACAGATTTCAAAACTGGAAGTCTACCGGTAGAATTTAGTCCTATGACTGCACATATAGCTTCTTTTGTGATTTTGAACGACACATCTAACCACATGAATTCATCATGGACATGACTCAACATTTATCGAACCCATTCATCTTCAAATACAAGGAATTTCGCAAATTGCATAAATTTCTTATCTTCTAGGGTTTTAAATTCTGGTTTCACAGTATCATTCACCTGCAAGAGGGGGTTTAAGAGTTTTTCTTAATAGCTCCCCCTATGCCAGAGACCTAAAATTAATTCCCTGAGGAATTACCAGAAGTTGCTTTTGGTTCAGGTCCATTTCTTTCTATAGAGGGATTCTTCTTCACCCATTTCTTTTGCATTTGCTTCTTGATCTCATCAGTAGTAAATTATCCTTTTACTTTAACATCATGTTGCATGTTCTATTTTACTGGACCTCTTTTGTTCTAGCCAAATCTAGAAATATGGCCAAATTTGTTACAATTCTAGCACACAACATTTCTCTGTCCAGACCAACTGTTCCACTGACTTTGTCTTGATCTGCATTGGTTAGCAATATGTCCAAATCTATTGCATGCATAACATCTGACATCTCTATGAAATTTGTTCATCACAATTCTGCATTCACTTGACTTATGACCATACTTATAGCAATTAAAACACTGACTTGAGAATGATGGTCTACCAATATTCATTCTACTCCTACACTAAGATGCCATATGACCAAATTTGTTGCAAACATAACAATAGCCATTAATTTTAGCATTTGGTTCCCTTACCAGATCTCTTTTCGCTCCTTTCATCTGAATTCCTTGTCTGAATCTTCCTTGTCTAGAATTCCTTTGTCTAGATCCAAAACTTTCTCCTTCTTCATATCCAAGACCTAGACTATCACCATCAATCCTATGTCCTTTGATTAGTTCATCAAGTTTGGTTGAGCTTGCTTTGAATTTTTCCTTATACTCATTTATAGTGGAAAGTTCATCGTTGAGATCATCAAGTTTCTTTTCAAGCACTTCTTCATTGTTCTTAGATTGCTCCAATTTATTATCTAGTCGGCTACATAGTTCATACTTTTCTTTCAAAGATTGTGCAAGATTTTCTTCATTCTTCTTCATATCCTCAATCTCCTTGGTCATTTTCATCATGATGGATTCCATCTCTCACTTCAAGGCAACATTCTCTTTGGAAAACTTTTCACATTCTTTTGTTTTCTCTTTCAGGGCTAGACTGAGTTGTTCATCTTCCATGCTTTTGTTTTTCTATTTAAGTTGACCACATCATTCCTTTCTTTTCTCCCTTGATTCATTGATCTTGTATTTTAGTGACTAAATGAACTTTTCTGCATTCTCAAGATTTTCTTGCAGTTCTTGGTTCTCAGATTTTATCTGGACAAGATCATCTAGGGCCACCATAAGTTGTTGAAGACTGCTTGTATCCATTGAGAAACACTTTCCAAGATCTCCTCAAGCTTTTAGACTTCTTCAGAGGAACCTTCTCTGATACCAATTGTTGGAAACAAGCAACACTGAGTGGGGGGGTGAATCAGTGTTGTGCAAAAATTCAACTTAATTATTTTGTCATTTAACTTACTTAATCATCCATCAAAAGAAACAGAAAGAAAGTAGTCACAACACCATAACACCAACATTTTTACATGGAAACCCTGTTAGGGGAAAAACCATGATGGATGGTTGGAATCCACAATATAGTATGAGTATACCCAAAGTGAAAAGTACAAAATGGGAATGCACTTGCATTCAGGCTCACTCCCTAGAGCTCACTGCTCAAAAGAGTGGGCTCACTTCCCTACAATGATTTGGAATAGATCCAAAAGAATGAACTGATGAAATAGCATCAACAATTCATGATTACAATTCCAATTAAGCTCTGTAGATAATCTTTGGTCCTTCTAACTAATTCAACAATTCTGCTTTACTCTACACAAAACACACTGCAAACATCTTAATGCATAGGTGAAATTGTGCATAATTTCCTAATCATTGTTCCTGATGATCATAACACACCACCACACTTCTTTTTTCCATATTTCAAATGATATATCAAATCTCTTATATATATATATCCGCATCTAGAGATCAAGTCGCTATAGGTCAGCCTTAATAAAACTTGGAAATATTATCAACTGTTGGCCCAAAACATGAACAATTTTGATGCGCACCCAAACAAGCCTGCTAGAGTATAGTTGGGACTTATAATTAAATATTTAAACATAAATTTTTTTTAAATAATTCCACTTTACGCATCCACAATGTGCCACATTTATTGAGTCAGCTACAATGAGCAAATAGATAGAAAACATCCTACCGGACCTCCAAGATCGTACTACAACTAATGAAACGCCATAAAATTCAGTAATAAGATAATAGACATGGTCAACAAGAAATCCCAGGGGTCCACAACACAAAACGATGATTCGGTGAAGTAGATAGATTGACTGACTAACCAGATACCCTGTTCTTCAAATATTTTGTTGGTAACACACAATATTTCACTTTATCTGCCGGTGTGACTAGATACAGATCTGCAAACCATGAAGATGACTTCAGTTGCCATCAATGACAACATTGGAAGCCATATGCCAACACTAATCTGGTTTTGTAGTGGGGGCCCCCTACCTCCTTTATTATGCCAATCAACACCGACGAGCTGGAGATCAAAGTGAGTTGAAGTTGCTTGAAGCACACATGAAGGCACCCTTTATAGGATGAGGTGGAGGGTGCATCTAAAATCAACTGACAAACCTATGATTCCACCATAGGAAAATTCTAGATGTGATTCTCTCTGTCTTCAGACAAAGCCACTTGTAAATCTCCAACACCAGAAATAAGCTCAATTGGAAACTCCTCCTCTTGAACAAAGTCTCCAACACCAGAAATAAGCTCAATTGGAAACTCCTCCTCTTGAACAAAGTCCTCCAAAACATCAAACTGATTAAAGACCCCTTCATTTTGTTTGTCCTTAAGGGTTCTCTTTTTCCCTCTCCTCTTATTTTGAGGCTTAATCGAGATGAAACCTTCCTTGTTTTATGCCCCATCAAACATAGGGGACTTCCCTTTATCATTCTTAGGAGTAGAGTTGAAGGTAGCATTGGTTGTACTAGCTGCCTAATTGAACTGATGGAATGTCCTTTGTAGATGCCCATACTCATGAAAGATCTTACATCTATAAGGAATGGTTTCATATTTTAGCTATTGGATCCAAGAAGAGGACCCAAGGCATAATTCCATAGAATCTAGAAATGGGTTATTCAAATCAATTTCAACATAGATACGTGCATATGTAATTACCTTTCTATCCAAATTTTGTTGAGTCAGACCTACTAATTTTCCAAGAAGAAGAGCTATCATATGCAAAATTTCACTCCTCCAAAACTCCAATGAAACTCATGGAAGTAGAACCTAGATAGGGACCCTCAAAGGAAGCTCCTCAGTCAAATTGAAGCCCATATGCCAGAGTTTCATGAAGAGAACAACCTAATTGTAAGATTAATGCCCACCTTCAAAAGCTTTATTTATGTTCACCATGCACGTAAACACAACCAAAAAATAATTATTAGCAGTTAACATTATCTCCATATCACCTTTGGTATTCTATATCCTCTGAATCCAAGATTTTAGAATTGGCAAAGAAAGTCAAATCCCTATGAATTCACAAATTAACGCATGATTACTCAGGTAATCCACATCCTCTGAGATAGACTCTAGTTGAATCACCAAAATAGGATGCTCATGTCATCTCTCCAAACATTCATTCACTTTCTTGATTCTAGGTTACCTTTCTTAGAAGACAAACCTTCACTAGTTAGAACTTTATTTAGATGCTCCATGGCCTTTGCATGCAAGGAGAAAGAAGAATCTACTATATCCATACCTATGAGAATCTACAATCATGAGGAAGCACCACTATGGTAGAAATATCCAAAATCCACCCCCGCAACCAAGAAGGAGGCATAAAAAATAAAGAAAAGCCACCAAAAAATTGCAGCAAGAAAAGGCACCACATACATAAGGAATAAGCACCTCCCCCTGAGCATACACCACTCCAAATCACCCCCTAATCACCCCCCAAATACATGCACAACGAAAAACACAAAGTGTAGCTAGGGTTTCTCCTAGCCCGCAAAACCAAACAACAGTGACACCATCTCTGATAAATTATCAGTCCATATTTTCGTAATATCCTCTATTATTACCTCATCTTTATCGGGAGATTTCCCAATGTGACAACATTATTTTTGCCTCTTGTTTGAAACCCCATTTTGAAATAAATCATAGAATTAAATTGAAATTCTTTGAAATTTTATTATTTTAACTTACTAGGGCCAAGATAACACTTACTCAAAAAAAATTCAAGAAATTAGTAGATTTCAACCTTGAGAGCAAATTTGTTGAAAACCATAATTTTCAATAAATTGATTATTTTTTCTTTAATTTATCTGAAAATTGGACTGTAGGCTCCTCTATTATGTACACAAAAACCCACTAAAAATAAAGAACTATTTTTTTAGGATTTGGGAGGTATGCACTTTCCAAATAAATTGGACAAAACCCTAATTTTGTAATAAATCACTCAATTCTATTCAAATTCCTCTAAAATCAAGACTATAACTTCTTGAATATGCTCTTTAAAAACCCTTTAAAAAATAGATAAAATTGAGCCAAGTTAGGAGAGATTATGCTCTTCCCAAAATGACCTCCAATATTAAGAAAACACCTTTCCTCTACGGTGCTAAGATCATATGCTCTGATGCCACTTGTAATGAAATAAATTGTAAAATAGAATAATATGATGGGAAATATGCTACAAATAATTAATAATAATATGCCACTTTGAGGGGGAAACCTCCTAATCCATTTTGAGGGGGATACTTCCAATATTCTTCAATAAAAAACTCAATACTCCACATGATGATAATAGCCTACCTATACCTTCTACATAGACCATACTTATGCCCAAGATATCACCCAAGGCGACCTAGACAACCCTATATAAGCCTTACGCTGACCTAAATAACTAAATAACAATATAATAATGATAATGACTTAATTAAGAGTTAAGGTAGCCACAAGCTGACTACTAATAATACTATACACACTATAGGGGTAGGGGCATAACAACCTCCTACCTAAATGCATATATTTTATTGCTTAATATAAGGCTCTCCCATTTCATGTTCTTACCAACCTATCTCTTATCTATCTCTCTTCTCAACTTATTATAAGCTTTTGATTTATATAGGAAATTTCCAAAGCAAAATACTTCAAGGCCAATAAGGATGATATTATGATATATATTCCATTCACCACCTCTTTTCCTCATTCACAAGCATCATAAAGGAATCATATTTAATGCCTAGAAATAGGTCTTCACTAAGGATCAACCTGGCCCCGAATTATCAAACAAGTACACTTGTACCTATAAAATGACTATAGATGGATCCTTTTTTATTAAACTCATGGGATGTATTTTTTTTTGCACTAAGGTATGAAAATATCTTCAATTTTGAATGTTTGAAATCTCACACCATCCTTGAATATAAAAAATCAACTAAAATGGTCACCTTTTTATTGCAAAACTTTCATAAGATGAAATATTCCTTGGGTGATATTATATAAGCTTAATAATACCCATTCAACCTACATAATTAAGTGACCATAAGAAATCAACTGAGTGATATTGCACTGTTGCATGCATATTATTAGTGTTGGTGTAAACTCATGTAAGAACTATAAATAAAAATTCCAAAAAAAACTTAAAAAATATATCAAAAAGAATAGAAAACACAAAGAAAAATAAACATATATTTTTGGGTGATGTGCAAGGTTTCATGACCATTGAGATGCTTCTACATCACTTACCTTACATAAATCTCCTAATCTTATGCTTATGATTATAGTGTTCACATTTTATGATATCACATACTTATAATTATTACACTTTATCAATGCTTATCATGATGATACCTTATATTTATATACTTTTCTCATGTACAATTTATGCCTATCCTCACTTATTTATGACCCTTATTAGGGAAACATTAGGATCATTTTATTTTCCATTTTATGTATTCTATTTAAACCATGATCAAATATTATTATACATATTTTTTTATGTGATGTACATATATGATGCTTATTATAGGATTATTTGATTTTTCAAATTTGACCATACTTTCCTACTCTCCTCCAATTCCTTGTATCATTCATATACAACCAATTAGAGGGGGTTATGATTAAAATTAATTGATGTTTATAATCATAGTGATGACTTCATTTCCCATCATGTATTCATTCCACCATAGGTTCATGTTCCTTTGAACACCCCTCCCATTTGTAGGTTGTAGATGTAGGATTAGTGTTTCAACTTCACCATTTCCTTCTGATTTTGTTGGTGATGTTTTCCTTGAGATGCTTGTATGCCTATGCGATGCTTAAATATCTAGTTTATCATTATGCTTCAATTCAGTGATATACATATTAGTTTTATGTAGTGGTTAAATGCGAACTTGATTATTGATACTCAAAATAAATAATTTATATAAATGAATGTACATGGATGCTACTTTTATGCTTTATGCTATTGTACCCCATTGGGTGATTATGTTGTGTTGAACAAATATATATACATTGAGCAGGTACACTTGGCATGCATTGATTGGTTATAGATACATGGTTATTTCTCCACTCAAGGCTACACATGTGTGTGTTATTCCCCAACGGTGGTTATTTCAAAGATGTCACACTGGGCCTCCCTATCTATTCCTCGATCATACTTGAATCGATTATGGTATGTGTCATATTTTGACGGTTACCACCATACCTAATAGATGTTACCTTTTTATTTATTTTTGTTCAATTTTTTATTGTTTAAATTTGTAATAGAGTGTGTTAGTGCCTATTTTACTTTTTATTAGATATTACTCATGGAAATGTATAATGGCAAGTTTCAAGGTGTAGCACCCATTGCAAAGATAATATACTAATTCATTATCCATGTCTATATATTTTTTTTATGAATTTGTATGAATATAAATACTTTCATGTTAAGTGATTGATTTACTTTGGCATATATATTAATAGTAGTTCACATGCAATTCAAAGTGGGGGAATGCAATGGTGAAAGTGCACACTCGACAGGTTGACCATTTTTTTTGCTCATTTTGATTGGGTTGTCCTTAATGTAATGACTAGTGTACAAGTGGCATGTTTTTTCATAAAAGTTGAAAAATTACTTGAACCTAACATGATTCCATCTACAAACATCCCTAAGGATCAATTTCTTGATCCTCAATTTATCCATTCAACTACCCAAGTAAAATCCTTGAGCATAAAAATAAACTTAGTTCAAATTCACAACATGAAAAATGACCACAATTTTTTTAATTCAAATTCAATTTCGGACCCAAACTAAATACTTTCTAAATAGTCACCACCTATTGATCTAAGTGAAAAATGTGTTATTTGTTGGGATGTTGTTGTAGTGTAGGTAATTGCATACCCTATAATTTCACACTATGTAATGTCCTCCTTTTGGCTCATGATTTAGAAATAGTTTAAACGTAAAATGTTAACACTAGAATAACTTATGTCTAGGAAAATTATGATGATGTCAGGTTTTTGAGTCCATTTCTCCTAGACACACTAACATTTGCACAATGCACTAATGTCCTACAAAAATTTGCAATGCAAGTTTTCATTGGAATGTTAAATTCTCAGGAATCTTTTGAATGCAACACTTTTGTGTGACAATCATACTTGGTGGAAAATATGTGACTTGCTATTTTGTAAAAAGGAACATTTTTTTATCATTCTCTCTCTCTCTCTCAAACACTCATGCTATGCTTTTGGTTTTGGCTCTACAACTTTATTGATATTTTACAAGTTTTGAAGCAACAAGATTATTTCAACACTTTGCATGTCATTTCTTGGTGGTGAGATTGACCAAAACAATTATATTTTTTAGCTTTTCGATTCAATTTGGAGGTTTTTTGCAGCTTCCTGATATAATATATTAGGTTTTTTGTTGTTTCCTTCTCATTATTATAAGTATTTTCTATGCTAGTAGCTAGATATTCTTAGTGTTAGCATACTATGTCTAAATTTATTATCTAAATCATTCATATTGCATTTTATCAATCTGTATGAATATATTTATTTTTATCAAAATCAAACATCAAATCAATCTTGGTTGTTCATGGAGGTTGAAGACCAAGATGAGGGTTTGATTGAGGTAAGGCCCTCAACAACCACCTAAAAATTTTCTTATTTTTTGTGTGTAGGAATCCAGGTTGAAAGAAAGCAACTTCTAGGTGATATCTATTCTTTTTCCATTATTTGTTCCTGTTAATTGGGTATTCTTTGCATCTTTTAGTACATTTTGTTATTTAAATATATTTCACACACAATAGGCCCGTGATTCCTTTTTGCATATGTAGGCATGGATTTTGAGGTGTTTTATATTTTATTATTGCGTCTAAGATAGGATGAAAATACACTACAAGGATGTCTATGCTATGCATTGGTGTACATGGTTGTATAAATTAGATTTAATTTTTTATTACAAAAAGAGATATTCTTGAAAATTTATATTATAATTGGATAATTTGTATTGGAACTATAGTATTTAATTTAAATATCTAGTTTTAAACATATTTTTTTTTTATAAAACTATAAATCAGATTGTTTGATTCATCCTAATGCTAATAGAAAAAATTGATTCTTAAAGAAATTTATTTCCTCTATTAGAATCAATTTAATATATATTACATTTGTATAAAAGGATAAACCTTAATTCACTTAAATTATCTATCTAATAACTCTTACTTAACTTTTATTATCATATAGAGAGAAACATATATAATTTATTGCATCGTCAACTAACATCAACATATACACTTAGGGTAAGTGCAAGAAGTTGCGTCCACAAAATGTTCAAAAAGTGGAAGTGTTTTTCTTGATTTTCAAAATTTGTCACAGTTGGACTAAAAATTTGAAGCACTTACACATTGAATCTTGAAAAGGTCTATTAATATAAAATTTAATATTTTGACTCTAGCTTTCAAAATATGTACAATTTATTCTAATACCCAGATGATACAATTTTTTTTTTATAGGAATGTATAAAACCCACTTTTTAAAAGTCACCTTTTTAGGACCATACGATGCACATGTACAAACACCATAATTTGACCTAAATAAAATTAATTTTCTAATTCCTTTTGGGGAAGATATGTAATAAGCTAAACATTGATGAGGATATTTTTTATTTTTTATTTTTAAAATATTTTTTAATTAATTTTTATTGGCCCTAATTGTTGTTTCTAAAAACCCTCATGTATGAACACCATAATTTGACCTAAACTAATCTTTTTTTGAATTTTTTATTTTTTATTTTGTGTAAAGAATTGTTTGTATATTGATGCCATCTAAATTTTTTTACAAGAAAATTAACAAATTAAAAATTATTAAAAAATACGAAAACTTGACATTTCTAGTTTATGGACTAATCTTTTTAGAAATTAATTAATTTTTTTTTTTTAAATAATCTAATTATAAATTTTTTACATATTTGAAAACTAGACATCATGATCTATATTGAGTTTTAATTCAAAAAATAATTCTAAAAAAAACTCGTCAGCCATATTGCCAAAGTTAATTATTTATCTTGATATTACCATGACCTTGTACTTGTAGGTACAAGGCTAAGAGTTAGGTTACCATATTGTCTTTCCCAAGCCTAAAATCAAATCAAAAAGTGGGTTGGGATTTTAATTTTTTTAGAATAGACACTCGCTTTAAAATGGGTATAGAATATGTACTAATTTTGAAATGGGTACTCGTTCTATTTTTAGAAGGTGTACCCATTTAGGACGAGATCTCGAAGCATTTAATGGGTACATTTTTTGATTTGAGGCTTGGGTCCCTATTCCTAAATGGGTACCCATTTCTTTCGACATTTTTCTTTGCACAAAACTTCCCCTCTTTGTGGAACCAACTTCTTGCACTTACTCCTTAGTTATATGTTTAAAGCATTTTGCATGGTTGATTATTGTATTGTATCCTTGTTCTAAAACTACTAAATAAAATCACTATTTGACAAAAAGGAGAAGATTCTCATGTAGCAAACTCCCAAATCTATTCATCGACATTGCATATTTTTGTAGATATATCTATCCCATAAAGTGAGACAAGCATATTTTTGGTACCTAATAGCATGTAGTTCATTTCTACAAGCACAAAGATTAATTCCATAAATATGAAATCAAACTAGGATAGATAATAGTTCAAGCAATCATGTGTGAACATTTTCTAACATGAAATCTAATCATAGAGTGATTCTTTGACTCCAAGCTACACATAAAGCTAAGTCACAATCCTTGTTTGTTATTTTTTATTTTGAAAAGTGTACTTGCATTTTAGTTATTTTCTTTACTTTTTTAATCTAGGGTTAATCACTTTTCATTAAGTGATTTATTGCATTGTCTAATAATTTTTTAAAATATTTTTATTTTATTTTTCTTTCATATGCATGTGTTCATTTTTGTATGTCCATCTTAATGTAAGGAAAAATAACACCTTTACATAAATATCTTGAGCATATGATTAAATATTAATAGTTTACCCCAAATTTAAATATGGGATTAGAATAAAAGTTTATACAAAATTAAATTTACATAATTTAAATAACTTAAATGCACAATACTTAGTTGGAATTCAAATGAAGGAAAATATTTTGAAAATGTCAAGAACAGATTTATTGATATGCAAAAAAAAATGACCTTATAAACAGAAACCATCAAAATACAAAGAATTGATTGTGCCTTACCCTTGTTCATATTTGTGTCTACAAAATTGAACTTCACACCTTTAGAAGTCAACCTAGAGTACGAAAATAAGTCTAACCTATAGAATTGAACTAATAGAGATTTGATTACTATTGTATATATGTCTCAGCTTAGTGTATCTATGTCTAAAGTGGGGTGGTGTTGAGATATACCATTTATAAACTTTCTAAATAAAGATTTGTTCTCTTTTGTTCAAGCCTTTGAATAGATTGATTTAAAGGTTATGAAACATGAAATATGTTTAGGATGATGATCCAGTTATCAATGTTCAATAATGCTCCTAAGATGATATGTAAAAAGAATTGAAACATGCAACATAATTTTTGGATAAAGAGTATTCTTAAATACAACGTAGTATTTAAATTTATACAAACATACTTTAGATTAACTCAAAATGACTAATAATAATTAAGTTAATGTAATATAAATTTAAATTTAAATGTTTGATGTGCAAATAATCTTAATCAATTTTATAAGAACCAAAATGACAAAATTTTAACTTATAGGAATTAAATTGATGATGGTAAACGAATTAAAATAAAGTCATAACCCTAATTTAGTGCAATTTAGTGCAATTTAGTGCAAGAATGTGGCAATTGTAAAATGTGGCAATTGTAAACTTGTTATTGCACAAAGAACAATCCCCAAAACATCAAGATAAAGGTCACGAGTACGAAATTTTCTCCCTTACATTTGTATATTCCATATTCAACATGGTCCCTTCAGTAGACATGATTTATGTTATTTTGCGACCAAGCTGCCCATGCAAATCCATGGCTATATAATTCATAGTAAGAGAAACGATACGTCGATAGAAACTCCAATTTTTATTAAAGATCACACAGACAATGTGAGGACATTGGACATCAAGTCGTCGACTACTTTAAACTCCCAACATTCTTTGCGTGCAAAACAAACAATCTGCCAACTGATCACACTCGATGCACATATAACCAAATCCGTAGCTAGTCGCTGAGTTCCTCCTTCACGAATTGCGCATGAAGAACCATCGGTCTCGCCTTTCCAAGGGCTATTTAAACACGCCACCCAACACAGGTTTACACACACTCACCTGCTTCCAAAATCCTTCTGCTCATCACCAGATTCATTAAGGCAGCATGGCGAGCAACGGGTCATCAGTATCAAGTTCCAAGGCTCATCCCAAGTCTAGGCCGGGCATTGCAACAGCTTTGGCATTCGGCAAGGCTTTCCCTGACCAGCTGATAATGCAAGAGTTCCTCGTCGACGGCTACTTTAAGAACACCAACTGCCATGACCCCGTTCTCCGCCAGAAGCTCGACCGTCTCTGTAATACAATCAAAATCCCCTTTTTCTTATTTTCCATGAATTAAAAATGTTCCTTTGAGAAAGTTCAATTTACTTACGATAATAGTTTCTGAAATTTATTTCTGGTAAAATTATAGTGCTGCTATATGTCTATAATTTGAAGTCTAGTTGAGTCTAATATGATGGTGTAAAGCTGTGATAGGACTATAATTGGGAGTCTATTTATAGAGTAATATGATGGTGTAAACGGCTTGCTTGCATGGATCTATTTCATTTATAAAAAAATTATGCAGGCAAGACGACCACGGTGAAGAACCGGTACGTAGTGATGTCAGACGAGATCCTGGAAAAATACCCGGAACTGACAGTGGAAGGGGCCCCAACGGTCCGACAGAGACTGGAGATCGCCAACAAGGCCGTGACAGACATGGCAATAGAAGCCTCAGAGAAATGCATAAAGGAGTGGGGCCGCGCGGCCTTGGACATCACCCATGTCGTCTACGTCTCATCAAGCGAGGTCCGGATGCCGGGCGGGGATCTGTTTCTGGCCCGCGGCCTTGGCCTCAGTCCTGACGTGAGCCGTGTGGTGATCTACTTCATGGGTTGCTCGGGTGGGGTGACGGGTCTCCGGGTGGCAAAGGATCTGGCTGAGAACAACCCGGGTAGCCGGGTTCTGCTCGCCACAACAGAGACCACCTTAGTGGGCTTCCGCCCGCCCAACCCAGAGAGGCCATATGACCTGGTTGGCGCAGCTCTGTTTGGAGACGGAGCCGCAGCCATGATCTTGGGGACCGACCCAACACCACAAGAGAAGCCGTCGTTTGAGCTGGACTGGGCCGTGCAGCAGCTTCTTCCTGGCACCGATAAGACCATCGACGGGCGCCTCACAGAGGAAGGCATCATCTTCAAGCTGGGGCGTGATCTGCCTCAGATTATAGAGAACAATATTGACGATTTCTGCCAGAAGCTCATGAGCAAGACCGGATTGGCAAAGGTAGATTATAACGATCTGTTTTGGGCCGTGCACCCGGGCGGGCCGGCCATTCTGAACCGCTTGGAGAAGAAGCTGGGGCTCCTGCCCGACAAGCTCAAGTCCAGCAGGCAGGCGCTGGCAGACTTTGGGAACGTCAGCAGCAATACGATCGTGTACGTGTTGGAGTACATGCGGGCGGAGAGCCTGAAGAAGGCCGCCGCCAACGACATGGATGATGAATGGGGCCTTATTTTGGCCTTTGGCCCCGGCATCACCTTCGAAGGCATTTTAGCTCGCAATGTGATCACCTGATTACCCGTGCACGCGCGCTCATGCAACTACTCGATCCATCCTCTCTCTCTATGAAAGGAATTTGTGTGAAAGTTGTGTTTTCTTGGATTTGTGTCGAGTATAATACCGCCACTCAATTGGCAGGATAAAGTTCCGTACTATCCACTAATCCAATAAATGACTCCAATGTAGAGCATATTTGATCTGCAAATGCTTTTTTATATAGGGGATTGGATCCAATAGTGGGGCAGGGTTCTATAATAACTATTCAAGATGGGCCGAGGTCATAAAGTAATAAAAATATTAGTAAAATCAATTTTTTATTAACAAAGACAATTTGAGATTCAATCAATGATCACAATATTTTTGTTTATTATTTTTATTTATTCAAAATGTATGTCATAGATAGGACGCATACAAATTCACTACCAATATTCCAAACTAACACATATTGTACACATTACCCACTGAAAAGATTTTAAAACTTGTTTGTAATATAAAGTCCACATATGGAAAATATACACTTTAATCATCTTGGATACACATGACACTTTAAAACATAGACATATTAATTGTCCCAAGTACACATAAAACAACAACCCATGATAAAATAATGTTTTTCTAATATAAAGTCCCTTATAAAGGAATGCATTGCCAAAAGTCCCATCAAACAAACAGATACACCCTATATCTCATGATCAACTTAATTTTATCAAGAGATATCTACCCAACTACTTGTCACTTCCTCCACGAATACCTACAACCAACACACTCAAAGGTGTAAGGCTCACCAATCAAGCCGTGAAGACAAGAGGACAAAAATTTAAGAATTCAAACCTAACAAGCATTCAACCAAATCAATCAAATGGAAAACTTACTACCAAATCCAAAATTGTAAATATCCATCAAATCTAACCATTCATCTCAAATGAATCGATCCACATTATTCAAATTCAACCAATCAAATAAAAGTGCACATATCAACATGTCCTCTCACATTTTCCTAGTTTGATTTTCTTATATCCCTTCAAACAAAATCCTACATAGTTAAAATTGCACAATACTATCTACTTAATGAACTGTAAGTTTGAAGAAAGATACATATCATCTTCTATGGCCAAACCTAAATATACTATAGACACTACATCACAAAATATGATAAAGAAAATATTATACTAGACAAGCTATAACTACTATAGCAAATATGGTAATAAGATGTTATTATCCCATAGGTTCAAAGGAGAGAGATACATATCATCTTCTATGGCCAAATATATTCAAACTCTAAACCTAAATCATAAAATATGATAGAGAAAATATTGTACAAGAAAAATTGTAACTAGAATAAGTTCAAGTTACCTTCTCTCAAACAAAAAACTATGAAAATCAAATTACAAATTAATATTTTGTTCACTCATGATTGTGATCTACCAAACTATAGTTACAAATTATTACCTCAATGATAATAAAAATGGTATAACAAAAGTTATGTTTGTGAATGATATTGTAAATATATGTGTATTCCTACTTATGTTCAAACCAATTAAACTGAATATTACTCTTTGTTGTTCACTAAAAAAATTGGGTATTTGTCTCATGTGACACTCCATGTGGACCTTGCAAGATAGGGCGCCCCACTATGGGGCCAAAGTAATCTTCATATCTTTTTTTTGAAAATGAATTTCTTCTTGGGTGATCCCACAATAGTGGGTTACACTTTTTGGCCAAACTTGACATTGAAATGAACATTTTGAACTAAATCTTCACTTTCTAACACCTGTAGCTGCTAAACCATGAGGAATTTGAAGATGATGCAAACTAGTGATTTTGACATTTTGTCTATAGATTCTAAATATTTATTTTTACAATTTTTGGAATCAAATTGTAGTTGTTTTTCCATCTCCTTCAATAACTAGTTTTTAACAGTATTTACACCATTTTTAAAGAGTCTATAAAGCACATAACCTTTTTTCTATGAAGGATAAATTCTATTTTTTTTTAATTTAGATTTGTAACTATGATATCTTTCATAGTGTTTTATTGAATATTTTTTTCTTAATTGATTTTTGAAGTCAAACCAATTACAATTTAGACATAGGTGTACTATAAAGTGTATAATTTTTTTTGTATTTATCAAAATTCAATTTTTTTTGTTGGATCAAGGACATAAATACAAAGAGCATAGATATTTTTTAGTTTTTTTGGTAATCTAAGTTGTTTTTTCACATGTGCAAAACATAGAGCTTGATTTTTGATGAAAAACCTACATTCACAAGAAATAAAAAATAAAAATAATAATCATTTTTAAATATATTTAAAATTGTACATTTTGGGAAGCTTATAATAAGGAATACATACTTACAAAACATAAATTTTAAATGAATTCATTTGATCCTCCAAAAGGTAAATCAAAAGTGGTTTTTGATCAACATTTCGATAAGTGTGGAGGAGATTCCATTATAGATATGGTTTAAAACTAACCGGGTTCTATCCAAGGGGGTTTGAGCAAACCTTCTTCAATTAAAATAATTTAAATGGAACCTTTCAAGGCTTAAATCATTATATTTTCTAAAAATATGTACGATTTCAACAAAAATCAGGATGTCCCAAAAAGTGTAACACATTATTGTGGCAACACCCTCACTTTAATCCTCTACATGGTTATAAATGAAAGGTGAGATCATCATGCATTATTTTTTCTTTATTTATTTGGCTTCTATATTTTTGTTATTCATCTATTGTAGGCCTAGTTTATTTTGGTTCTTTATGATTATTATAATCTTGAATGGCACCTTGTATGTTCATAGACTATCCATTTCAATCATTTAAGAATTTATTTATGTAACTTTATACTAGAAATATTCATAACATTCTAAAGTTCAAAGATTATGTTGAATGGGATTTGATCCAACAGTCTAATTTAACGAACGGTGCTCAATATGAGCCATTTTTGTTTTCTAGTAGTCAACGTGGCTTCTATATCTCTTTAAATTGTAGAAAAAATCCTAAATACAGACTCAAAATAGCACAACAAGACTAAGGAAAACACTACCTCCATACAAGAGAGAAGTATGCTTTCCACTAGAGGAAGAAACTCAAGATATTAACGAGGCCACTTTGTAAACAATTGAAGTAGTTGTTCAAGTGAATGTAGCAACTAGAACCAATAATATTACAATGTGACAAGAGTGGACTTGAGAGGCCATGGATTCAAATCTTAAAGATGTCACTTGGAATAAGAGATCAACAAGGAGTACAACAAAGAAATGTGGAATCCCTACCACCACACTCACCAACTAGTTAGGTTGTATTACATCAAATTCAAAGAAAGGTCCTCCTACAATCGTAAATATAAAAGAAGAGGCATTCATTGTTGAGTTATGTAAAGAGATGGTTGTAGTGGACCATTAGATTGAAATTATCAATATCAAAGCAAAAGTTGCACAAATCTGTTAAACACGACCCAACCGATTTAAGGATGGGCTACCTAGTAAGTCATGGTGGGTTGATTTTAAAATTCATTAGCTTGAACTCACATTGAGGGCAATGGAAAGCCTTGATAGAGGTAGAGAACAAAGTCTTAGACATGAAATAGTTTATGCATTCTACACCACTATATAAAGCTTATGATACCAATCCATATGGTTCTCAAAGAATATGGAAATGTGATGAAACTAGCATTGAAGTAGGAAAAATTGGAGTGATGTAGGTGTTAGACAGAAGAGGTAGCGTTTCCGACATCCATACCAAAGAGTAGGGAGTGGAGTAAACCATTTTGTGTTGTGTGAATATTTTTTATCAAAGAATACCAAGTTTCTATGCAGGTCAAGGGTTAAAAAAATTATTATTGTTGGTTATGAACCAAGTGCTTGTACTGTTTCCCACCCCATTCATGGATGAAATAGTCGTATCACTTTTCCAAATCAATTCCAAGTGGTGTTTCACAACCCAGTTGACACTTACTAATTTTTTATGGTCATGAAAGTCATGTTGTTGTAACAAAAATCCAAGAGGAAAGGTCATTAGGGATTGACTTGCTGACAGTGCTAGCTCACACTTCTCACAAACTGCAACCACTAGATATGACTATTTTTTCTCCATTCAAAATAAATTTCAAATTTAAAAAAGAAATGTGGCTTATCCAATTTTCCCAATATTTAAATTAAGAGGGAAAATTTATCAATACTTGGTAGTAGGGAATTTAAAAAGGTATTGAATATTGCAAACATCACAACAAGATTCAACATGATAGGTATATGACCACTTAATCCTAATGCACTTACGAGGGACATGCATACTAGTGACACAATTCAGTTTAGTACACATGATGATGCTTCTATACTATAGAACATTCTAATCCTCCCAGGAGTTGATGTTTTAGGAGTAAAAGTGGAAAAAAACTTTCTTGTAGCATGAGAATTACATCGAACACTTGAACCAATAGTAGAGGAATATAAATATGCACCTAAAAGTAATTATTTGGAGGCTGAAGTTTATGTTCAAACGGAAGAGAACCGATATTATTGGAAAGAAGATGGACTAAGTCTTCCATCTCAACCATGCCAACCATCATGGTTATTGGAGGGTGCTTTGAATTTTGGAATTAAATTTTATTCCTAGAAAGAAGAAGACACAAGTTTTCCTTCTAATCTCCTACACCTAGATTAAATGATTCTAAAATAATATATTACTATGTTGATTGTGGAGGTTGGGATGACCAAGATAATGTTATAGAGTTGGGAGAAATTCAATATTATGGATAGTTATCCATGAAACTCAACATACCATTGGTGTAGAATTAAATTAGTCATTGGGTTCCCAAACCAACTCAAACATCAGCAAATTCTTGAAACCATCTATTCACATTGTTAAGGAGATATTGAGGAATGTAGAGGGAAATGGAATTGGTTTGATCTGACAATGTCAAATCCTAACAATAGATGATTACTTGAACCTTTTGATGAAACATTTAGCAAAGGAAGAAATAAACTAAAGACCTAAAAGTGAGAAAGAGGGAACACATATAGGAGATAAAGGCAACATGAATTGTTGGAAGAGAAATGAAGGAGTAAGAAAATTTAGATAGAGATCTTCAATTACAAGCAAGAGAACATAAAAAATATATTAGAAAGACAGGAAAAGGAACATAGAATGGTGCAAGGAAGGATCCTAAGGGACCAACAAAGAAGGGAAAAATAATTTGAGTCGGTAAGGAGGGATTTAGATTCAAATTTTTTTAATCAATCTACTAAAGCATTTCCATAAAAAATATGTATTTTTTAGAGATATGATGATCATCCATATCCCTCACTATTATAGTGTAGTGAATTCTATAGGTCTGACAATATCAGGTAAGTAACTAGTCTAGTCCAATACTTGGTTTGACCCCATCTCATGTAACTAGCACTCCAATTCCAAGTATTATCCCATCTCATGTAAGTAGCACTCCAATTCCACCAACAAGGGAGGACAATGTGGCATAATTTTTTCAAGAAACTAGGAAACACCAAGATATATCATATTAAGTCCATTGTCTTTTCCCCTAGGGTTTGATTGAAAAGGGTTGTCTATTTTTTTGACAACAATAATTATACACAGACAAGTTTGATATTGTTGTAAGAGTTTCCAAGATCTAGAGGCTAAATGGAAAGCACAAAGAGAGAATATAAATATGAAAAGAATAATATTCCTATCAAGAAATACACATAGAATTCATTATGCAATGTATGAGAGACCCTTGGTTATATAGCCAAGGTGAGACATAGGATTAGACAAGATCATGACAAGTTTCTTAATCCTATCTCATGTGACAACTAACTCATCAAATATTAAACATGACCTAGTAAAAGGTATAAAATGACATGATAATATCACATGACAACTAAGACTTCTAGAAATATTCCTAAGACCTAAGTAAACTTAACATGTGAATACAACCTATTAGGTGAATTAGTTAGTTAGGAAACCTTATTCACACCAACACCCCCCTTAAGTGCAACATAGGGAAGCAGAAACTAATGAAAATGATGCAAATATGGGTCTTGACTACAAGGCCATGTTAGGTACCCCATGTACAAATGTAATCTCACAAATAGAGAAAAGGAGAAAATCTAGTGGGACAAAACTCCTCTCTAAAGAAGAAATGAAAATAAAATACTCACTCAAAAATGAGAAAGGAAAAACCCCATGTGAGGACAAAGACAATGCAGTCCCCCTTAATGTAGTGTCTCTTGCAATAATGGTAGATTACTGACAATGAATGTTGAAGATGATCCAAGATCATAACAACATTCCTTCCCTTAGGAAGAAAAAAACCAAGAGCACGTATGTAGGAAGTCTTCTCATTCCTGAAAGGAAGATGAGGGAAGAAGAATGGTGTATGATGTATATGAAGCATGCTCAAAATATCTCTAGAGCATGTTGATGTCAAAAGCTGACACACTCCAAATAGGTGTTCTAATCCACATTGTTGAAGAGTACAATCCATAATCTAGTAGAGATGATTGTAGAACAAAATCCAAAGACCAAGATATATCCTCTAAAGATAAATAAGCCTCCTCCAAAATTTGTCCAAAAGTATATGTTAAAATAAATATTTGAGCAACTCCCTTCGGGTTTATTTTTGCATTATGTGTGCGTCGGCCTATACATCACCGAGTTTACTTGGCTTTCTATCAAGTCTTTGATCTGCCACTTTATGCAGCGACTCTTCGCAGCTTCAGGTATCGGC
Source organism: Sequoia sempervirens (assembly GCA_007258455.2). NCBI lineage: Eukaryota > Viridiplantae > Streptophyta > Pinopsida > Cupressales > Cupressaceae > Sequoia > Sequoia sempervirens. The sequence continues at coordinate 179,002,300 of VDFB02193867.1, forward strand.
TTTCCTTTCGGTTCCTGGGAAGCTTTGTTGGGCTCCCACGTATCACGGTTACGGGCTACTTTTGCTGCTTGCTTCCTCGAGGCCTCGTCAGGTTGTGAAATGCTTCCGTGAAGTTTTTCATTCTTAAAAGGTGTTGGCGGGCCCCACATTCTTCCAGGTGGCAACCGTTCACAAATCTTTCAATGTAGTGAGGAAATAAGCAGCCACGAGTAGCGAAATGCTGCCATGCATCTTTCATGCCTGACTGATGAAGCGTTCCCTCCGCTGCGATAAGGATCTCAGCCCATTTGACGTGTGTTGCATTTTCACAAATCCTCGAAAGCGATGGGAGAAGGTTTCATGCAGGTAGCAAAAGGCTGCCACATGCCTAAATGTTGATCTGTTATGCAGGGGATGGGTCGGGTGAACTAAATAATGCTATTGGTTGCTGCTGGTCATAATCATTCATGGAGATGGATGACATTTGTCTGCTCGAGCCTTGCTGGGACCACCACCATCATTGCAAAGGATGCATCTATACCTAGGGCAACTAGATACTGTGTTCCGACTCGATGCTATTGTAACGGCCTTGGGAATCTTCTGATTCAAACATCATTGCAAAGGATTGCAAGATCTTTTCTGTTGCTATTCTCCGAAGCGGTGGGAGGTCTTTTTCCTGCTATATATACTCTCTCTGTTGATGAGAAAGGGTCTGAAATTTGGAAAAACATGCTGGTTTTAGCAAAAAATTCCAGGCCTCTATTACTGTTTTATTTAAATTGCAACTTTCAGACTGTGCCAGTTGTTCAACCTTTCTATTTTTCATGCTTTGATTAAACTGTAAACTGTGCTTTATACTGTCTTAACATTTCATTTGAAAAACTTTCAGATATGTTGGATACAAATTTGCTTATCTAAATCATGTCTAATGACTCTTCTTAGTAGCGAGAATATATGCAACATTATTTTATGTCAATAAATGAATTGTATATGCTATAATCTTAAGTCTTTGACGTTTTGGAACACAACAACACCATTCAAGCCCCTAAATCTATGATTTATCGTTCCCATCAGCAGATCTTGGCGCATTGCCTTAGGTTAGACTTTGCTTTATTATATCTGCTTTCTTTTCCCTTTCCAAAACCCATTATAGAAGAAGCCAACTTCTTTAAAAATCTAGAGGTCACTCAGTTTAGTGCAAAAGGTCCCCCTTAAACTGAGTTTCCCATTAGACACTGTTACCTCATCAATTTTTGGCATCAACAATTTGTTCTTTTTTTGGCAAGCTCAGTGGGACCCGAACTTAATGAAATTGCATTGTAGAGGGGTGTATGAGCCAACAGCCTGTAACTAGATCCCAAACTACAGGTAACCCAAGTTTACTAGTGCCTCCGCTAGGGACAGTCCAGGTCGCAAATTAGCTGGTAATTGTTCCATTCCCACCACCTTTTCCTCTCACCATGTTACTGGCCGCCAACAGAAACTACATAGCATGGGATGCTAGGAGTCCCCTAGTAGCCTCGGTAGCGCCCACTATTTGGGGTGCTATCCTGGCTTCGGCCATGAAAGCTATCCCCAAATTTGTCAGAGACAACTCAAAAACGCCAGCAGAACATTTGCAGGATGTAGTAGACGTTTGTTTGGTACATGGTATTACTGCACAGAATGTAGCCCTAAGGCTCCTCGCCACGTATTTTAAAGGCAAGGCTGTGGATTAGTACCAAACACTAACTCCTAATTTAATTCACACCTGGGATGAGCTCGAAGATCCATTCTATGAAAGGTTCTCAAATGACGGAGATCGTTCTTCATTATATTATCAGCTATCCGTCATAAAACGAGCTCCCCAAGAGACTCTGACAGACTTCAATGCCCGATTTCACGCAAATTGGTAGAGGATCCCTATTACTATCTGCCCGACTCCTGAGTTGGCCTTTATATTCTATTTGAAGTCCATCAATTCGGACATTTTTGTAATGATCAATCAATTGCTTATGGTACCGATCAAAGCTAAGAATCATTTGATAGATTGCAAAAAATCAATGCCGATATTCCCTCAAATATCTTCCTGGTCGCATCAACTAGTGCGCCCGCAACTGCCCAGTCAATGTACTCATATGCGGTCGCACCTGAAAATGTAGCTTCTACATCAGGATCTTCCAAAGATGAAATAAGCGACCTCAAAGAGATGTTGCGAACCATGGAAAATGATATAACCACTCTTAAGCGAAACCAAGCAATGCCTTTGAAGCCTGCATATCAAAACTATCAAGGTGGGCGGTCTTTCTATCAGTAGAACCAATACCAAGGTGCGACTCGCAACAATCCACCAGTCCCGACAACAAACCAAATGGTGTCAGTGCCTACTCCATTGACAAGTGTGTCGCCAAGCTCGAGTAGGGAATTAACTGTGGGACAAAATAATCTTATTGATGATATCAATCCATGGTGTTTCCCTTGCAGCAATGAGCATATGCCCCGGAACTGTCTGCACAGCAACCTACAATAGAAAGTGGCAGAGCAACGTAGTCAAGGCACTACAACGGAAAATGGAGGTTATGTATATGTCTCACCAATGGAGAGTGCAGTCCTTGCCATGCAAATGTAAGGAATGTCTTTAGAACAAGAGTCTGATATTGCTCCTGATCATGAGCTCTTCTCCTAGATGGAGGAAGAAGAAACGATGTTTACCAATGACGCATTCATATCCAAAACACCGCAAGTACATTTTGATTACAACACATGCTCAAAGAGGAGATTCATTGGTGAGCCAATGGTTTCACATCTAGATAGCCCGCCACTCAAAAGCATTTTTGATCAAATTCCCAGTGTTTTAACCATCCCTTCATCTTCTCAACCACGGAAGGAAATTATTATAGCAAGAACCAAGGAGCAGAAATATCTAAGTTTTCCACCTTTTAATGTGGTAGAGCAATTGAAGAAATCATCCGCTAATGTGTCTTTGTGGGACATTCTAGCTATTCTGGAACAGAAGACTATATTACAGAAGGTGCTTCAAGAAGAGATCAACCCAACACCAACAGAGCCATCTGCCAGTATAGAGGTTGTTTATCAAATACCACTAGCTAAGGTTCTTACAGAAAAATTGAAAGAATCCCCTACCGAAGATAAAAGTAGGTTGAAACCTCAACCCTTCTTCTTGACTCTCATACAAGTAGGAAAGAAGCTATTACACAATGTTATGATTGATTCTGGCACTAGTACGACGGTTATGCCTAAATAGATAGCCGAAGCTTTGGGACTCACCTACGAACCTATGAAAAGAGGGGTTATGCAACTTGATGGAAACAAAGTTGAGACCGTAGGTGTCATCAAAGCGCTTCCATTAACTCTATTTATCTACCCTAGTATCACAGTATTGCAAGATACGGTGATCATAGATGTTCCTCCTATGTTTGGTCTATGTCTATCCCGAGAATTTACTTCAAAGGTGGGTGGATACCTATCCTTGGATTGGTCACATCTGATACTTAGGACCAAACATGGCACAAAAATGAAGATAGAATCGGAGGCTCTACATTCTGAACATGTGGCGAATGAGGCCTTGATCAATTTTGAAGTGGCGCATACCTCTATCACCAAGCAATAAATGTATAGTGTTGATTTGCTAAAAGAAGAGAAGGTGAGTGGAGATCGGAATGATAAAGAAAATGCTCTGTTGAGTGAACACATAAACAATGGTCAACCCTTTCAAAAATTATCATGCTACAGGATTGAGCACATATGTAATTTATGACGAAGACCAGGTGCTTTCGAAGGTCGCCAAAGAATCTGACAGTAACCAAGAAAATGAGCTATGGACATTGTACTTTGACGAAGCAAGAAGCAAAGTAGGTATTGGAGCAGGGGTATATCTAATATCCCCATAGAATAAAAAATTGTTGAGGTCTTTTTGCTTTCACTTCGCCTATTCAAACAATGAGGTTGAATATGAAGGGTTAGTCCAAGGCCTAAGCCTTGCAGAATGAATGGGTATTAAGCAATTGATTGTGTTCAGATATTTCGAACTGGTAGTTAACCAGGTCCAAGGAATTTCCGCAGCGAAGAATGTCCGCATGAGATCCTATCAGCACCGAGTTTGGGACCTGATTGATAGTTTTGAAGCTTTCAATATCCAGACCGTTCCCCGAAAAGAAAATAGCGATTTCGATCGCATGGCTGTGATTGGTGCTCAGTTTGATCTTGTTTCTGACTTGCTTCATAACAAACATGCAGTACGAGTACTAGTCTGACCAACCATCCCCGACAATGATCAGAGTTGGAAAGTCTTTGAAAGAGATGAACACATCGCTTCATTTATCCAACACTCAGGGGAGTTCGCCGATCAGCTTCAACCAAAGATCACTGAGGCTTATGAAGGAAAAATTATGCAGCTCAAATCTAATAAACTTCCGAAAGGATTGGTTACTCTTGAAAACTTTTTCAATTGTAATGATGCCCGAAATGATAAGCGGAAGTTCGTGGAAGACAAAAGTGATTATGAAGACCTTCGGGTCTCTGATGGTAGAAATATCTGAGTGGGAAAAAAATGTCCCACACCATGAGAAGGAAAGGCTCGTCAATTTTTGTGAAAAGTATAGAGTAGTGGCTTGGTCCTATGATGATCTAGAGGGTTACGATCCTGGCATCATTCAACACACTATTGAGCTAACAGAAGGTGTGAAACCAGTCTGATAGAAACAGAGGCCAATTAACCCTAAAATTGAGGCCTTGATGGCAAAAGAGCTAACCAATCTCATTGATTCATGCATTGTCTTCCCAATCAAACATAGTACTTGGGTATCGAATCTAGTCCCAGTCCGAAAGAAGAATAGGGATATCTACTTATGTGTAGACTTCCGAGACCTAAACAGAGCATCTCTGAAGGACCACTATCCATTGCCCTCTATGGAGTCTATCCTGCAAACTGTGGCAGGATCAGAAATGTTCTCTCTGCTGGATGGTTTCTCTGGCTATAATCAGATTTGTGTTAAAGAAGAGGATCAACACAAGACTACATTCACCACAAAGTGGGGAACATTTGCATATACTAAAATTCCTTTTGGTTTATCCAATGCAGGGGAAACTTTCTAATGGGCAATGGACATCGCATTCAATGAACTGATCAATAAGTTTATTCTAATCTATTTGGATGACCTTACTATGTTCTCTAAATCTAAAGATGATCATTTTGATCATTTGGAATTAGTTTTTCAAAAGTGCCAGGAGTTCGAGGTTTCCCTGAATCTAAAGAAATGTGTATTCGGAGTGCCGCAAGGTAATTTGTTGGGGCATGTTGTGTCTAGAGAAGGTGTTTCAATTGACCCTGAACGAGTAAAGGCTATCAAAGAACTTCCCCTTCTGGTAAATAAGAAAGGTGTCCGGTCTTTTCTGGGAAAAGTAAATTTCGTCAACAAGTTTATTTATGATTTTGTGGGAATGATTAGGTCAATCACCCTAATGCTGAAGAAAGATCAAGCATTCAAATGGACAACGGAAGCTCGGGAGGCTTTTGAAAGGGTCAAGGAAGCAATTTCCACAGCCCCGGTGCTGGTTAATCTAGATCAATCCAAAGATTTTATAATGTATACTTTCAAGAGCAGGTCCAGTATCGCTACTGTTCTAACCCAAAAGGATAATGAAGGAAAGGGGGAACATCTAGTGGCGTTCTATTCCCGGACCCTAAAGGAATATGAGGCAAATTATAACTTTGTCGAAAGACAGGCCTTTGCAATAGTAAAGGGACTTAAAAAATTTCTCCATCTAATTTCCTACAACAAAGTTCTGGTATATGTCACACATTCCAGTGTGCATGAATACATCATGGAAGTGGAAATCATAGAAAAAAGGGCTAATTCGATCACCAAGATCCTTGAATATGACATCGAAGTCAAGCCTACTAAAACTATTAAAGGAAGAGGACTGTGTGAGTATATGGCACAGAACGAGGAGGTACCTACCAATGAGGAACAGCCAGAGCTCATCTTGATAAATGAATCAGGATCGGAAGGCAATTGGCTGACTGATAGAATGAGCTTCATGCAAACCGAAAAGTATCCGCTAGGCCTCTTATCCCAAAAAAAGGTATTACCAGCTTTAGAATTGTGGATATATGCTGATAGAAGGAGTCCTTTTCAAAAGAAATTTCAATGGTGTTCTCCTACGATGCGTTACTTTAGAGCAGGTGAAGAGGATCCTCGACGTATTCCACAATAGTGTTGCAGGTGGGCATTTCTTTGCCAAAACCACCGTAATTAAAATCATGTGTGTTGGCTATTATTGGCCTACACTTTTCAGTGACTCCCACTCTTTAGTGAGATTTAGTAAAAAATGCCAGTTCTTTGCTGACAGAAGGAAGAATTCCACAATGCCCCTCAGACCTATAGTGGCGGATGAACCATTTGCACAATGGGGCTTGGACTTCATCGAAATGATCAACCTGGTCTGTAGTGTCGGACACAAGTGGATTCTAACCGCTACGGATTACTTCACCAAGTGGATGGAGGTTGTTCCTCTTAAAGGCGCAACAGAGACAGAGATTGTAGATTTCCTCGAGGAACTGGTGACAAGGTTCGACCCTCTGAAAACTATCATTTCAGACAACACCAAAGCATTCCTAGGTACAAAGGTATGTCACTTTGCGTTAAAGAATGGCATATTCCTTAAAACATCATCAAACTATTACCCACAGGGAAATGGTCTAGCAGAGTCGACGAACAAAAGTTTAGTCCAACTTCTTAAAAAGATTGGCTCAGAACACCAGAGGGAATGACATAAAAACCTCTGAACAGCGCTCTAGGAAAACCACATAACTCCTAAGCAGGTCTTTAAGACTTCGCCTTATGAGTTGGTATATGGGAAAGAAGCACTATTACCTATCTCCATGGAGATTTCGACAATACAATTGTTGAAATCTTTTGAGATAGAACAAAATGAAGCCATGGAGGTTCGGCTTGCCAAACCATTGGAAGTACAAGAAAAAAGGGAGAATTCCCTAATAGCAATGACAAGTTGTCAACAAGTGGTCAAACGATGCTTTGACAAGAAGGCTTCCGACCAAGGTCTAAAATGTGAAGACTTAGTGCTAAAGTATGATAGCAGAGCTACAAAGTCAGGTCAACACGGTAAATTTGATAGCCTATGGGAGGGTCCCTTTAAAGTGATTTGGTGCAAAGAACACAACACTTTTGAGTTGGAGAATATGGAACAAGAACCATTAGGAATCCTGATCAATGGGATTCATCTTAAGTTGTTCCATTAGGCGTTAAGCTCTACCTTGTACAATGTAAATATCACTTTTATTTTTATTTTTGTTTCTTTGGCCGGTCTTTTTCTAAATCAGTTATTGTTCTGCGGAATTAACTCATTATTATTGGCGGGTGAAACACCAGAGTTTCTTTACATAAAACACACCCATGTGCGGAGAAATAGCATATGAAAGTTGCAAACCCAGAAAACTTAAATAAAGAATAAAAAGAAAGAGCATGAATTTTCTTTAAAATGATGGATATCTATTTATATATGTTTTTTTCATTACAAAAGTGGCTAGAAAGCCTTATTTCAAAAGTTACAAGTATATTGAGCTATTATATATATAATAGCCTTCTTCAGACTTATATACAGCTAGGGTCAGGTAATTTGAGGAGCAGGCAGGGTGGTACATTTTGAGCAACAGGCAAAGGGGTTGTTTATCCGAAGGCATGGTTGGTGGCAATTGACGCATTCACTGCAGCATCCACTTCTTCCACATTCACGGGTTCCTCGGCAGCATTGGTAGCATCATTTGGCATGACTGCCATTGGCGAGGGGAACACCAGGTTCCTGAAGTCAGTATACCAATCTATGACGTAGAAAGGTATCACGTTGTAGCTACGAAATAGGAAGTGTAGGGCCTGAGTAACTCTCTAATGGTGTTGATCACAGGTCTGTAGGTAGAATCCGCCGAGGAATGGCAACCAAACAACAATGGCTTCTTCCTCAATAAAGCGACACAAGTCGCTAGCTGACGGCAGACCTACCCCATAGGCAACATACACAACGACCTCACCGAGACCATTCAGGTATTTTTTTTGGGAAGATTTCTTTAACCAGCTTCAAGATAAGTGGCCAAGGAACACAAATGTCCAGCATGGATGCTACAAAGTGGGAGCATACGTCGGTATTCACCCAATACTTATCCTCATATTCTATGTAATATTTTCCTAAAACCCACTTTATGGCTACCAAAACCAGAGAATGCTTGTTCTTCATCATCCTTTTCAGTCTCCTAGTTGAAATCTCCCCTAGGAATGTCGTCTATGACTTATACGAGGTTAGGCGAACTGGGGTATCCATTGCTCTGACACTATCCCTAGGCTTCTAAGCTAATGCCGAATTTGTTTACCACCTAACCTATGAAAAGATTTGCTTAAGGCTCTGCTACTGGCCTATCACTTCTCAAAAGCTAAGTATAAATTGCTCACTACTTACTGGTCTATTTATAGAAAAATTGACAAGACTCATGCTAATCTGCTTTGAAAAAATGTGATGTTAGGCTAGTTGCTATCTTGAAAGGTGAGCCTGCGTTTGCTCACATTTTCGGGCCAGTTACATCCATGATAACATGGCTCGATGCGTGATTAATTAAATGAAGTTGATTAATTAGATTTAAAAAGGTGGAGCTTGTTGGTAGTGAGATGTATGGCCGTAGGTTATTGTGTCATCTCTCAAGTGCATCCCAGAGCCCAAGGCGATATTCATATCTTTTCAGGTTGTGATCATTTGCTTGGTGTAATCATTTCGGCCGGGATATTAATTGTCAGAGCATGCTAACGCATAGTTGGTAAGCCAATTGCCGACTCAAGTTCCAAGGAGATCATGGCGTATCACACGATCACCCAAATGCAATAATGAACTCCGGCCACCTCAAAATAGTAATCAGTTCATTTTGGACAATTTGCAAGATTAACGGTATATGCCGAATTAAATGCAAAAGGATTTCTTTCGCCTACCACCTTGGGAAAGGTTGTTATTATTACATGAAAAGGCTTAATATTTCAAAGTCTTTTTACAAATTCCAAGGATAAGTGTAGAGTTATTTTTTGTTTTTCTATCTAGAGCCGAGCATAGTCGCAGTCAACCAAGAACTTGCAGGAATCTTCAGCTTAGCCAATGTAGGAGGAAATTAGCCAGGAGCTATTCACAGCTATTCGTTCTTTAGTAGAGGTATATGTCTATGAGGATGTGGCATATGCTATGCCTAGTATACCTTGAAGGACAAGGAGAGCCCACACAGAAGATCTGAATAGACCCAAGAAGTGGAGAAACCAGAAAAAAGTTGAGGAAAAATGAGACAATATCTATGACCCAAAGCTTACGAAAAACCCTAAGTCCCTCAAATAAGCAGCTTGTGCAAGGCTATCGGCACTAAAGGAAGACCAATCTATGGCACAAAGAGTTTGGTACAGTGGTCTCCCTCAATACATGGTCCCACTGGTGCACTATTGCCCAAAGATTGTTGATGCCGCTATCCACTGTTATAATCCTAATACCCACTACATCGAAGGCTGTAACTTAAGAGTGCACATCTCTGTAGAGGCCATCTGGCACATGTTATGTATCTTGGACCCAAGTAAGAGAAAGGAGAATATTGAGCCTTTTCACCTGAGCAAAGGAGAGAAAATATGGAAGAAGATGAAAACTAGCTCAGAGTTCTTGGTAGAGGAGACTAGTAAGAAAGGCATCTCAGCCACTAAAACACCAAGTATTTCGTTGTCACGTGGTGCATTCTGCAATGATCTCCAAGACACCATGTCCATGCTAGCCTTCGTATGTGGCCGAGACTCTGATGAGAAGATAGAGGCCTTTCAACTGGGACCGACAATGCAATTTTGCAAGCAACATGAACTCTTCTGGTATGATTTTGTTGAGTTTATAATTGAAGAAATGAAACAGAAAATTGAGGATTATCAGGCAGAGAAAATTTTTAGGTTTGTTTCCTTCTTAGACCACATGTTTTTGCATTAGAACCCAGATTTCTTCATTCGATATTTTCCGTTATCAATTTTTGATGAGCAAAATAAAAGAAAGCTGGTGTCTGTATGGATGCCATTCTTTTCCACATCATATTATTATTATGCGTTTGTGGACTATTTCATAGCCCCGGTTTTGAATGATTTGATTAAAGAAGGTGATATTATCTGGCTCGATAAGGAGCAGACCGAATTTATGCAGAGCTTCACCCTTGCTTGTGACTGGTTCTTAGGCAAAGATTTTACGATCCTCCAAATGCGGGGCTTTATTGGTAAACCTTTCTTGCTCCCAGCCTGTGTCACAGATAGAGTGTTCATGCTGAAAATATTCTGACAGGTGTGTATCATTGATTTCACTTTCTGTAGCAGTGAAAAGGTCAAGAAGAAGGGATTCTTCACTTGTCCGAAGAATTTCAAATTGGTAACTCTACTGAAAAAATAATTAGACCAGTTGTTAGAGGACAAGCTGGCATATCTAGGGTTGGTACTGGTAAATGATAAGTGGAAATACAACCCTTTTGATGACTTGTCGGAGCCACATATGAGAGTTACCCATGTTTCCTGACCATACTGGGAGAAGCGGCGTAACCCGCGAACGGACAAAGATGAGGATTTTGTTGAATTGGCACAAATCCCTACGCTGGACACAGAGGCCCATGGCACAAATTCTACTTTCCTGTGGCTATAACCTAGGATAATGTCCCTATGGAGCGCGACATGTACAATAGGTTAAAGAAAGATGAAGAATGGAGTGAGGAGAAAATAAAAGTTTTTTGCAAATATCGCCAAGAAATTGCATAATTAGATGCTCTTTACAATCAATTATGGGATGACCAGGAATTTGAGAAGTGGTGGAAAGAGGTCCATCCCAGCCCAAGCTCTAGTGTTGATAGGAGCAAAGAGGGGGATGAATCTGAAGAGCAGGAGGAGGAAGCGGCAACATCGGCTTCCCTCGTGCAAAAGGAGAAAGTCTCTAGACAACCCGCCTATGTGGCCACGAACGTACATTTTAATATATCAAGAGGCTCGCATACACTCACTTGGGCTTCTAAACCAGCGAGGCTATCACTTCAGTAGAAGGAGATGATTGCTGAAGCTAGGGAGGCTCCACCTGCAAAATGGTAGCGCACGCAGAATATTATCAGGGAGGGTTCACAAGAACCCGCTGGAGGAGGACTTGCTACTGGCTAGGTACCTGAGGCTGAAGAAGAGTCATCAACGATTCTCGAACCACCATCGACCAGTCAACAGGTATATTTCACTCCTTCTCTTGCATCTCATTCCTTGGTATCTGCCCCTATCTCACTGGCGACTCCTACCATAGGTCCTAACCCTCTACCTTCTGCTTTTGGTCTGACTTATTCAGTTGGATTCACCCAATTTTCACAAGCCCGCCAGCTTTTAATTACTCCTTTGAATATGCTCATGACTACTGATCAGACTTTCCTTACCTCACTTTTGGAAGGTGTTCCCCCTGACAGTCCCCATTCTTTTTCCACTATGCTTACAGATCCTCTTCCATTGCAACAAGCTAACGCCCCATTAGCAACTCCCCTTTCCTGACCAATGAGCCTTACGGCTGATTCCCTGATTCAGCTGCTACAAATGCCTGGCCCTGCTATTAGTTCTCAAACCAAACTATGGAACATGCTGCACTTCTTTCCACAAACAATCACTCTCCAAAAGAAACAAATGTCTACGCCTATGAAGGTTACCTACCCCTATGCCCTGCCTTTCGGTGCTCCTTTCGTAGGTGGGCTAGTTTCATCACCAGCCGAATTCATAGCATAGATAGATTGCGGAAAGGAGGCACGCGCGAATAGAATGAGGAAATGCAAGGCAAAGGATGATAGTGTTTCTGCCGAGCCAAGAGTACAAGCTCTGTATGATGAGGCCCGACAAGAATTGAAGTTCGCAAGTATGTATCCAAGGGTAAGCAATCCTTAGGGAGAAATGCAACCAAAATACTATAAGATATATGTAGTCGGACTCAACATGAAGGTAGCGCGACCACAAGATAAGGTTGAAATCATGAAGGAAACACAACGGGTAGTCATTTCTGACTTCCTCAAAATCGATCGCCAGCTAAAGAAGAAAGATGAGCAACTCAAGGTAGCCAGGGAAAGGGTGAGTTTTTTGAAAAGGAAGGAGAAATCCTTAGAGGTAGATATCGCCCGCATGACTGAAAGGGTGCTCACAGCAGAGGATGAAAGGAACAAGCTTCAAGGCAATTGCAAAGACCCAGGTTGCTGACCCAAGCATAATAAAAGAGCTACAAAGCAAGAACCAGAAAGCGCGAAAAAACCTACAGCTAAAAGATGAAGAGCTTGAGCACCTCCGCCTTGAGCATAGTTAGGGGATGACACAAAAGGGTGAGGAGTTGGAATGCCAACAAGCTCAATATGAGGAAAGAATACAAGAGAAAGAGGCTGAGTTTAAAGGCCTAAAGGCTCAACTAGAGGAAGAGCTCCGAGAGACAAAGGATTCTCTAAAGGATAAATTAGCAAATCACTCCCGAGCTAAGTAGATTTGGAATAAAGAAACGAGCAACTATGCGGAGTAGCTGGCGTCCAAGAAAAGGAAAAAGACAGAATTAGTTGAAGCCCTTATTTCAAGAGACGTGGAGATTATTTTGCTTAAAACCTCTCTGTTGCCTTCCCCTGCACAACCTGATATCATTTCGCTAGTTAGGCAATTATACATTTTTCACTGGGAGAAAATCAAAACCTTTTGCCTAATACTACAGCTTACCCTCTAATTTATCGACAAGGCATCAAGACTCAATCAGGAGGCCCACGATACAATTGAGTAGTTCCCACGATTCATCCTGGAGAAAGTTCTCGAAGCAAAAGACTTGCTCAACAAGCTATACTCCGTCTCTGATGAAATCCTTTCCAAAACGAGTATTGAATATCAGGATGCTACTGCTCAAACGACAAACAAATTCATTCATTGCCACTCCACTTTCTAGCGCACTAAGGTAATCACAACTTTTCTAAGTAAGACACTATATGGTATACAGGGAATTTTCTCTGAGTTACGAAAGATGGAGCTGCCATCCCCGTTCCTTGAGGATGGCTCTATTGCCACGACTGCATAAATTGCAAAAATTATTGAGGAGAAGGAAAACGACCTGGAGGCTTTCAGGGAGTTCAGTCATTCCCCAACATTAGCCGACATTGAGGCAGTCATTCATTCACTCTTGCAGCTGCTATTTTATATACAAGCAGGGGTTGGTTTACCCGATGTGCTGCCTCACAAAGAAGCTATTGATTTACGTGGAGCACAGAATAATTTGTGCAACATAATGAAGCCATCTGAAGCTGAATGGTCGCCTTTGCAGTCGGCACTTTCCAATCTCTAACTCCACTAGCCCTATGGATAAGGCTCTGGACTGCAAAACCAAAGAAATTTTGGGTTCTCTGTTCCTTTTTTGAAATGCCCCTAATAGTTGCCAAAAGTTGTTAAAATAAATATTTGAGCAGCTCCCTTCGGGTTTATTTTTGCATTATGTGTGTGCCGGCCTATGCATCGCCGAGTTTACTCAGCTTTCTATCAATTCTTTGATCTACCACTTTATGCAGCGACTCTTTGCAGCTTCGGGTATCAACTTTCCTTCCAATTCCTGGGAAGCTCCGCTGGGCTCCCACGTGTCGCCGTTACGGGTTTCTTTTGTTGCTTGCTTCCTCGAGGCCTCGTCGGGTTGCAAAATTCTTCTACAAATTTTTTCATTCTTAAAAGGTGTTGGTGGGCCCCACATTCTGCCAAGTGGCAACCATTCACAAATATTTCAACACAGTGAGGAAATAAGCAGCTGTAGACAGTGAAATGTTGCCATGCATCTTTCACGCTCGGCTGATGGAACATTCCCTCCATTGCGATAAGGATCTCAGCCCATTTGACGCGTGTTGCATTTTCGCAAATTCTCAGTAGCGATGGGAGAAGGTTTCATGCAGGCAATGAAAGGTATCCACATGCCTAAATGTTGATCTATTATGCGGGCGATGGGCCAAGTGAACTAAATAATGCTATTGGTTGATACTGGTCATAATCATTTGCAACGATGGATGATATTTGTCTGCTCGAGCCTTGCTAGGACCACCGCCATCATTGTAAAAGATGCACTTGTACCTAGGGCGACTAGATGCTGTGTTCAGGCTCGATGTTGTTGTAACAACCTTGAGAATCTTTTGATTCAGGCATCATTGCAAAGGATTGCGAGATCTTTTCTATTGTTGTTCTTCGAAGTGGTGGGAGATTTTTTTCTTGCTATATATACTCTCTCTGTTGATGAGAAAGGGTCCAAAATTTGGAAAAACACACTGGTTTTAGCAAAAGATGTTGGACCTCTATTACTGTTTTATTTAAATTACAACTTTCAGACTGTGCCAATTATTCGGCTTTTCTATTTTTCATGCTTTGATTAAATTGTAAACTGTGCTTTATACTGTCTTAGCATTTCATTTGAAGAACTTCCATATATGTTGGATACAAATTTGCTTATCTAAATCATGTCTAATGAATCTTCTTAGTAGCAAGAATGTATGCAACATTATTTTATGTCAATAAATGAATTGTCTATGCTATAATCTTAAGTCTCTAATGTTTTAGAACGTGACAACACCATTCAGGCCTCTAAATCTATGATTTATCGTGCCCATCAGCAGATCTTGGCGCATCGCCTTAGGTTAGACTTTGCTTTATTATATCCGCTTCCTTTTTCCTTTCCAAAACCTATTATAGAAGAAGTCGGCTTCTTTAAAAATCTAGAGGTCACTCAATTTAGCGCAAAAGGTCCCCCTTAAACTGAGTTTCCTATAAGACACTGTTACCTCATCAATTTTTGGCGTCAACAGTATCCATACTCACATCAAACTATGAAGAATGATCATGTAGAGAATGAACAAGAGGGCTAGAGTGTTCCCTCACAATAACTAAAGAAGTATCATCTCCATCAAATAGAAAAATAATGCAATCAATTGGGTATGTGCAGGATCATGGTGGGCCAAAAAGTGGCAATGAGGAAAAAAACACGTCTTTCACCGACTGAAAAATGCGAAAAGAACGTGTTGACTTTTTTTAGGCTCGGGTGTCACCATACCAAACACCAAACCTACTTTTACAAATCTGATATTTGATTTGGATTAGATATCTGATTTGCAAAAAGCATATATAAAGAAAGTCAAGCATTGTTTTGAAGTCATTTGATAGTGAAGAACCTGCGGGCGCACAGTGCATTGCTTCTTCGCGTAACGGATATCCGATTTGGAAAGGTAAGTTTTTTAATTTTTATTTGATTTAGATTTGAATAATTTCATATGGTTTTTGTGGATTTTTAAAAATAGGGTTTTTGATTGAATTTTTGTGAAAAATTTGAGTTTAGAATAGATTTTGATAAAAAAATAAATGTTTTTGTGGATTTTTTTCACGATAGGGTTTTTGATTGAATTTTTATGAAAATTTTTGAATTGGAATGGATTTTGATTAAAAAATGAATTTTTTTTGTGGATTTTTTTTCAAAATAGGGTTTTTGATTGAATTTTTATGAAACAATTGAGTTTAGAATGGATTTTGATAAAAAAAAATGAATGTTTTAATAGATTTTGATTTAAAAATAGTGTTTCATTTATATTGTCTAATTTTAGATTAATTATTTTTTAACTTTAATCAGGCATTATGGCTGCCGAGAATGAGAATGCACAAATTCCACCAGTTGAAAATGAAAATCCACTAGCTGAGAATCAAAATGTAGAAATGCCAAATGCTCCACCACCTCCGCAGCCATCAATTGAAAACTTAATTCATGAAAAATTGGAGCAATTGAGGGGCATTTATGATGTTTATAAGAAAATCCCTCAATTATCCCGTATGTCAACCACATTGACAGGAATAATTACAAATGTAGAAACCTTCTCCACCCAACATAATGTATTTCATTTGTGGCGAGAAACCATGAGGCAATATTATGCATGTGGATTGTCTTATGATGATGTGAAAGATCTCCAAATAACAAAAACCCAAATAGCCTCTTTATTTATTAACCCCGGTACTGGTTTGTAAGTTAATGTTAACAAACCAAAATTTTCTATAAAATGGTGCACGCATAGGGGCATAGTAGATAGCTTTTGGGATCGTTGGTGTATGGTTTTTGATAAACCACCCAACAATAATCTTGATGTACCTTTTTACTTTATTAAAAAATTATATGTTGAGTTTTTGTTAGGGCATCATGTCAATTACTTTGACATTAAACCCTTCTAGGGCATTGGTGTAGGTATGCCCCAGGATAGGCCAAGGGCAGCTAGAGTAGTTAGGCGCCCACATGTTCCCCATCCTCCCCTTCCTCCACCATATCCAATACAACATCTAGATATTACGAAGGATGCAGCCACACAAACGATCCAGGCCATTCACTCTTTGAGTGGTCTTTTGGTTTCCCATGCTTCTTCAGTAGCACAACCACAGTCTGGTGATCTTGGTGATGGATCCAATGCTACTGCATCATCCTCCTTAGGTCCACATATTTGCAATACATGTTAGCAAATATGTTTGGATCCTATTGTACAACCCCTTGAGCAACCATTAGATACTTTTGATTATGACATTTAGGATGTGGAGATTATAGCAGATCACATGCAGGGGAGTGGAGCACACCCTACAAAGTCCTCTCCTGCTAGAGAGGTGGACATTAGAGAAGTTACACAGGTAATATTTAAGGTGTAAATTCATAATTTGCATTTTTTTTTAAAATGAATATTAATAAGAGATAGTATCAAGTACTAATATTTATTTACATGGTCTATTTAAAAGTTAATGTCTAAGGAGGAGCTCACACGGGTAACTAATAGCACCCTTAGGGCCATTTTATTTGGCCTCGATACGCACACAGTATGTATTTTTGCACCCACTCATTTACATTTTTTTACTGTATACTTGCTTGTCATTAATGAAATTATATATTAACTTATATGTTTATCTTATTCTCTGCTTGTAGGAAACACCTAGTGCAAGCGAGGTGCGATGCTCTCCAAACTATGGACGCACAATGTTAGATAAGGGAAAGGTAATTAAACTCAAATTTGATTGAATTAAGATTTATAAGATATTTTATGCATTGGCATAGATTCATAGTTTCATATGTACTTGTCATTTTTATGTACAGGAGGTTGTGAGCTATACATCATTGTTGATAAGTGCCACAACACCTGAAGGAGTAGGTATTCGAACACCTGAAGGAGGAGGTGTTGAAACACCTCAAGGAGATACAGAAAAATATCAGCCTAAAGAGGTATGTGTTTATTTTATTTTGTGCTTGGTAAATATGTTCTTATTACTGACAATTCTATGCTAACTTGGATCAATTTCATGTTTTTGTTCACATATATAGATTGATGTTACAAAAGTTGGTTTTGTTAGTTCTTTGAGAGGGGTATATTCTAGGACTCCTGACCCGTCGAAGAGACGTATATTTTAGGTAATCAAGATTTCAATTTTAGAGTTCAATTATAATTCAATGTGTATTGATTTTTATGTTAATTATTTGATTTTAAATTATGGGTAAGTGCACTAAGATGGTTCCCAAAAAGGGGGCTTAAGTGGCCACTTTTTTTCTGAAATTAGGAAATACTGACCTTGGACATGAAATTGAGGATAGTTACACTCAAAATTTTGAGATGGAACAAAAAAAAGGATCGAAGTGCTCCGAGTCTACTTTCTAAACTATTAATTTATTTTGAAAATGGTTGAGATTAAGGGGTTAAAAAGAGGGACATACACAAATTGGTGCTATTTTGTCAGAAAAACATAACATAGCAACTCTTGTACGACCTGAGCACGGCAAAAATTTTTGTAGTATTTTTAAAATCACTACAGTCAAAAGTTAGCTAATAGTATTTACTTGATGTACAATTTTTATGATAATTTTTTAATGAATATTTGATTTTTTACTAATTTTCTAAGTGGGCACTTCCTAAAAAGCAAAATTTTGGCCGTGCTCCCCCTAAAATTTTTTGA
>VDFB02193867.1:179025179-179058665 GCA_007258455.2 Sequoia sempervirens
TATATATATATAATCAATAATTTAATATAGATATTTACAACAAAGTTTGATTATTCATCTAAGAGCTAAGCTTTATTAGATTCAAGTGCAAAGCTCTAGGTTTCATGGCATTCAAATGATTGAATGGATATCATGTTAACAATGTATTCAAACATTTAAAAAAAGACAAGTGGATATATCTAAGCTAGTTGATGTGATTTTTTCATTGATATTGTTCTTTGTTGTTTTAAATACTATGAAAATTTATGAATTGATAGCAAAATTAAAATAAAAAATAAACTAGCACACATCTATTAATTAAACAAATTAAAAGTATCGATTAATGATAGTAAGTTTCCACAATCCATATCATCAATTGTATTGCTTTTGGATTTGATTGTGTCAAAAGTTTTTAGCATCACAAATTTTGACACAATTGAATCTAGAAGCAATACAATTAAAATTAAAATGATTTGACTTCTAATTAAATGGAAATGGTAGATGTTGATGTTATGTTTTGTTATATATAAGTTGGTATGATTTTAAATTTGAATGTGTACCCTTATATATGGGAATTGAAATAAACAATGATAAAAACTATAATGATATCATATATATTACTTTTGAAGAAAATGTAAACATTTTTTTCTCAAGTCAATAGGCGTTGATAATGATAAATCTCGATGTTTTTTACATATATTATTAGTTTATATATATATATATATGTATGTATGTATATGTATATATATATATATGCTAGTATGTTTCTTTGGAAATAATTTAGAGCTTTAATTATGTATGAAATTAGGAAATACATTAGTGAAAGTGATAATTATCATAGGTTTACTACTAGCAATATCAATGGAGAGTGGAAGTTAAATGATATTTACATGTTTTCCTAGTTAAACTTAAGCAAACTTAAAGAAACCTAAGTAAACTTAAGCTAAGTGTAAATAGGTCAATACTAGAAAGGTGATTAGATAATTACGTATAATAATGAATCAATTTACACTAACACCCCCCTTAAGTGAAAATTATGGATTAATCTATGCACCAATGATGAGTCTCAAATACTAGGCCATGTCAGGTAATTATGTACAAATATCTCATAAAGTGTGGTAAAGGAGAAAAATCCAATGGGAAATAAAAACCCCTCTCCAAAAGAGAAATTATGTAAGTACAATAAAATATTGAAGTGAACAAGATATAAGGACTCATTATGACCCCCTAAGGACTACTTATATAAAAAAAGTACAACAAATTTTCCCCTAATAGGAGAGAAAAGAGACCCTCCCCATAAATTGTGAAGTTATGAACTTCATGTGAGGAAATGCTTCCTCCCAAAATTGATAGAAGGAAACCATTCAACCTCCCCTAAATAAAGTGCTTATATTGATATTATATGCTTGAAACTAGATGCTAAATATGATCCATGATGCTTGAACAAAAATTTCCCCTTGGTAAGAAACAACAGCACAAACATGTGCAAAATTACTTCCCATTTTGGATACGAATTTGCAAGAAGTAAGATGAATTCCTTTGAATGATGAATATGATACAATGACTAAAATGATACCAGTTTGATGTAGGGGGGTCCTAAAAATATCAACACACACTTCCAGCACATAATAATTTATTTAAGAAATTAAATTTACAAACAACAAAAAATAGCAACATGTATGCAATTTTCTATTACAACAATCATCAAGATTACAAAGGTTCAAAGTCAAACTAAAATATAATCACAAAATCCCTCTGAAATAATGGGAAAAAACTATAAATCAAACTTATAATTCTAAAACAAATAGAAAAAATAACCATTGGTATGTCTTTTTCAAACCATCTTCTTCTTCCAACTTCATTCTTCTCCTATTTGCAACCTTCTACTAGAAAACCAACTGCACATTGAACCACACCTCATCCAAAGTTCTTTGTTCCTCTTTAACACCTCCAACCCACAACCACAAGGTTTGAAAACCTCTTGCTAGGAAAGGCTATTCCTCACTTCCTCACCTCCCCAATTTTGGAGCCAAAAATCAAAACAACCAAGTCTATAATGAATTTCCTCTCCCCACTAACTCCAACTAGAAACTTCTTCCACCAATGTCCCTACCCCCCAAAAAATTAATATTCATAAATTACGCATTTTGACTCCCCAATGCATGAATTCACAACCTTTAGGGAGGCATTCCTGCACCAGCTGACACAATTTCAATCTCCCATTTCAAAGGGAATTTCAGGTTCAGGTTTAGTTATTGGCCTTTGTCATCAACATCCCATTCCTACTTGAACATTAAGGAAAATTAAATAAAATCCAAAAATATATAACCTCCAAGAATCCTACACCCAAGTTTAGTTTTTGGTAATTTGGAAATTAAAATACAATTTTTGGGAAGCTTCCCAATGTAACTCACAACCCAAAATTGTTCCATTATTTAATTATAAATTTTCTCTAGACAATAAAATCAACTAAATACACTAAAATATTATTTAAAAATAATTCACTACAAAATTGAATAAAATTTGTTGATGCAAGATTACTAGTGCCACCAAAGGCTCCTACATCACAATAATTCCTTTGAATGGCACTCAAAGATCTCCAAGACAATGTTGATGTGTGATGAATGGTGATAAGATGGATTAGTTATATGATTCAACAATAGAAACCATGAATTTATGGTGATATCTAGACCGATGGGAATATGATACTCCAACAAATGATTATAAGTGAGTTGGATAGGTCAACTCATGAATGTATGTACATTTTTTTATGATAGAATCTGATATATGTGAAGCAAGAGAAATTTCTAAAGATGGAAATGGTGATGCAACTTCATCAAAAATAACATCAAGTAGAAGAAGAATTTCCTTGATAATTTCATTCAAATCCACAATCCAGAATTTTACAAACAAATATGACATGTCTAGTAAATATCCATCCCAATCTAGTGGATCTAGAAATATGATAGAAATGTCCTAATGTAAAGATTCATTTGAATGAATGGATAATTTAATACCAGATTCAAATGTAGTAAAATATGTTGTAGGAGAGGAGATATCAATGCAAGTCATTAGACTACATTGTTCATTCCCAAGTGATGGTGTCTCGTAAGATGTTTGAGTGAGACTAGATGATGTTTCAACTTGTGTTGGAACTAGAGGATAAGGTAAGTCAATACCATGATTAAGTAGAATTTTCTTAATTTCCTCAGTTTGATGAAGTTTCCATTCTTTTTGTGTATGTATTTTCCTTACACAATATCCATATTTAATTTTTCATTTATTAGGAGCATTATAAAGAATACTTAAATGGAAGGGATTTAAAGTGAGAGAAATAATAATGTATGAACCAAAAAACTAAAAAGTAGAAACACCTAAATTTCCCTCATTGATTTAGAGAGCCCCCCCAAGAATCAATAGTGGTTATTGTAGCCCCTAAAACAATGTGTAAGAAAATTTTATAGGGTGTGAAGATTGGATGCAAAATTGATCATTTATAATACATAGTGATTTTTATAAAATGGGTTATCCAAACCTTAATTTTGCATGCAAAATCATATTCCTTACAAAATTATAATAAAAATAAAAAAAGTTTTTTTTTTTAGATAATTAGGGTGAAAGTTATTGTAAGGCCCCTCCCTTTATATCGGTGTCATAGCCTTTTATTCCAAAATTATGTTACTCTGTTATGTATATTTAGAATGCATCATGAGATGTTGCAGGATCCCACTGTGTTTGAGTGCCACTGTACTTGTAGTCTTTTGATTCTAAGAGAATATAAGATAAATTCTCATGTGAATACTTCCAATTAGATATATGATTGAAGCTACTTTGATTGATACTATAATTTGTCATGCTTTATGGTGTTTCAAGTCCTCATGTAGTAACGTTTGTTATGATTATTTGACTCATGTTGAGTTTGAATGTCTCCTATAGTCCTTACTTGAGGATCCCCATGTCAAGGATCATGACTAATTCACGAAAGGAGCCTTAGGGGTTTTTGTAATAAGTGATCACATATAAGACACATATTAGATTCCTATAGCACTTCTAACTTAGTGGGAATAAGATGTAAAGTAAATAAGGAAAGATGAAGTGTTTTAGAGTTTGTATTACTATTGAGTCAGGAGATATCATTTAATTGTGATCTACACATGAATTTGAAGATTAGGCCTTTACTTATAAGTGGGAAATATTAATAGAGATTTAGTATATAAGGATGGCCAAATCTAGTTAAAGTTAGATTAATCCATCAAGAATAAATAACTTAATTTGTCATTCTATGCTTAATATCATTTTAATTGGATTTTGAGATCACTATGGTAGTTCAACGAAGTCATGAAGTTCTCCATGTTCAATAATGGGATATTAAACCATTTATTTAAATTACAAAGACAACACAAGGAAATGCCTTAGAATGTGTGTCATCTCGAGGGGCATATTGGTGCATTTTATGTATTATTAACAATATCCTACCAAAAATGTAATAGTAATAGTACTATCGTTAACATACTAACATTTTAATTCATTATTATTATTACGATGAGACTAATGTTGATATAAGTTTTCCATTATATTGTGTACTAATATCATTATTACGAATAGCCTTAGTAGTAACCTTAAATCCACATTGATACTAATATTATCATGATCATCATTGTAAATCTATTATTATGTCCTGTTGATATGAACATTGTCAAAGTTATCTGTAGAAATATATTAATGTTAAAATTGTATTAATATTAATACTATAGTGATTAACTTAAAAGATGGTAATATTAATTTGTAATGTAATAATATTGTTATTATCACATTCATATTAATATTATTATATTTACTTTATTAATTTAATATCACCAATATTACTGGTGCTTTCATTATTGTCACCACTATTGAATATGGTTATAATATAACCAGTAGCAACTTCCATTAGTATTTAATATTCTATTTGATGCGGATACAATTGTCCATCGCACCAGCTGCCAACCATTAAAATGTTAAGAGGAAAGATTAGGTTTGTGTTAATGATCCAATGACTTAATTTTTCCAACCAACCACTGGGTGTCTTGGTTTCGTCAGCCTTGGAGTGGAGTGCATCTACATTCAGCCAACATGGAATTAACCCAGCGCACTCTGGCATTAAAGAGGACATGTATATCTATGGACTCCATTGTGTGTGTTGTCAATAATTAATTATTTGGAGAGCGAGATATCTGTAAGTCAAGGAAGGTTTGAGTCACATTTCTTTGGATTGCCCAGCAAGTTAGAGATAGACTTTCGGGTATAAAGCGTTGCCCAAACTCAAAGACCATTTCAAATATCTGAAAGTTTCTTGTTAGAGCAACATGTATTTATTACATTTACTCCAGCTGCCCATGAGGGTCTATTCAAATCAGGATTGAGTGATTTTTTTTGGTAGGGGAGATCTTAATGATCATCATGTATCAGGGGTAATTATGAGGGGGACATCAAAAAATTATGAAGGGGTTCGATAGGTTGTTAGTTGGAGGGGAGTACCATTGATCTTCAAGATAGATTTATGAGATAGTCATCCTGTGTACTGCACGTGGACCAAAAGGTAAAGGAAAGCTATTAGGGAAAAAAAATAACAAGTGGGTAATTATGAGGGGGACATCAAAAAATTATGAAGGGGTTCGATAGGTTGTTAGTTGGAGGGGAGTACCATTGATCTTCAAGATAGATTTATGAGACAGTCATCCTGTGTACTGCACGTGGACCAAAAGGTGAAGGAAAGCTATTAGGGAAAAAAAAAATAACAAGTGGGTAGAGGAAGAGGAGAGGAGAGGAAGAGTATCGTGTGGAAGAGCAGGCGCTAAGAGGGGGGAATCTCCAGTGCAACTCAGCAAGAAATCAAACAAGATTACAAGGATTTAGCTCTAAAGTATCATCCTCATGTCAATAAACAGCTAAATTCCCAGGAAAAGTTTATGTGCATTACGCATGTATACAATACTATGTTGGACTCAAGTTCTTGCCTAAGGTATTATTATAGAAACCATCAAGCTGATTCAAGTCAAGAAACTAAGAAGGGTTTTCAAAAGAGTTCTGGAGATGAGGAGGACTTCTACAGGTTGGAAGACTAATTATAGGATTTGGAAACAGAGTTTCAAAGACTGGGAAGCCAGTGCAGATTCACTAGCAAAATGAGAGAGACCTTATGGGAAGAGCTTGCGGTGAGTAGTTTCTACCTTTCTTAACAAGTAAAATTCTAACTATGGTGGATTATTTCTTGTGCCTACTGATCTTCAAACCAAGAAATAATGAATCAATATTACACCCAAAAGAATTAGAAAATATAGGAATCACACAAATGAAAGGGAGAGTTAGGGCTGGAGCATTTCAAAATAGGGATTATTTGTTTACAGATTAAATACCGAAATCCATTATGTTTTCTCCTGATTGTACCATTCATAAATAGAATAGAATAACACTGGTTGCTGTATTTTGCAGAAATAAGGTGTTATCTCCATTGCCTGTGTTGTTTAACCATAGTTACCTACAAGAAAAATAAATAAAGAAAGAAAGAAAGAAAGGGAAGAATAATAATGCATCAAATCTTTTCTTGAATTACAGATTGTATTCAAATCTCTTGAAGTATATGCCTTTAATGCATGAAATTGGTATCACTGATCTAAATTCAGCGAGCTCCATCTAATGAGCTTTCATTTACGAGTTTGGACACAGCTAGCTCAATTAATGCAAAGTAGTGATTTGAAATCTACTTCTACAGTCAGCTTAGACTAGTTATGGCTTTTTCCTTCGATCTTCTGATTTTTAAAGGATTTTTCCTCAATATGAACTCTATAGCCAGGATGCCTTTCTACATAGAGATTACAACCCATGTTTGACCAGCAAGACACTTCTTGAACATTTAATCATACCAGATTGTATCACTGGGGCTCATAGTGTATTTTTATAAAATTCAAATGTCTTTTGTGCCAATTTAAGTTTAGTGATTTAGCTTGGATGCTTCGGCTTCAGTTAGGGAACATGGATATCTTTTGATTGAGAAATGAAATGACTACATTCTTTATCGTGTCGTCGAGTAAACCCTGTTACCAAAACCATGCAAAACTCACGGTGCCTTTTAAAACAAATAAAATATGTCATCATAGATAAATAAATAAATAAATTGTGAAATCACAATCAAATCATAGCTTAAATATCACTTAAATGCTAGAAGCAACTAAAATAAAAATAAAATACTAAGAACTTTAAATGACCATTTATATCATCCCACATGGATCTGGGATTGTCAAGCTACTTTGATCATTATTTAATTTCAGTTATATATATATCCCAGATGATATATTGTTGAGACACTTATATCCCTACAGTTTCTATCCAGACACCTCTTCCTTCTGGATCAAAAGTTAACTCTACCTACATGAATAACCTCCTACTTGTGCTTTTTTCTTTATTTCAGCTCTTATTTATATAAGATGCTTTTACTTTATGATGAAATTATATTTTTTTCTTAAGCCTTATTCTTCCCAATCCGTTACAGTCTATGACCAAACTCTGAAACAGTATTGAGGAAGGTTGAACGCATGTTAGGCCATCCCTGTATGCTTTGTATTCTTCGCATGAGAAACTGTCTCTTATTGTTTCCCTACTTGGGAATGAACTTTAGGTTCATCTTCTTGTGTTTCCTTAGTTTTAGCTAAATAAGATACAAAATAGGCAAGCTTTCATTATAAAGCCTAAAGATTTGGAATAAAATTACATCCCACTGAATCTTTCTTTAAGAAAAAGTACTTCTTAACTTTTAAATAAGGAAAAACAGGGTGAGATAATTTCATATTTGTTTTCTTGTCTTTTATAAGATGATTTGTTTTAAAGTTTCTATTTCTTAGAGAATATTTATTGGATAAAATATTATGTGAAGTATAGCTTCTTTTATTGATGTTATTTAGTAAATATATGAATAACTTAAAATGAATGAATATTTTTCTTTTATATAGTATTAAATGTTTATGTAATTACATTTTAAGAAGAATAGTTATTAAAGTAAAGAAATACAATTTAAGTCTCTTTCTATATATATATGTATTGATATTTGTGTTTCATATATGAGGAAAAAGATAAAAATAATTTGATTAAGAAATTTGAGATATTTTATGACGTGAGACGAGTATTTTGACCTTTGACAATACATGGGTAGTGGTAGAGCGATAACACATATTTAGAAACATGTCAACTTTCCATAGCTCATTGTGAGCATAACCATTCCCACAATTATATTACCTTGATTTTTACTTCATTTTGTCGTAGTTAACAATACTAGAGTTATATTGAATAAAATTAAATCAATATGTTGTTATAATTTCCCTAGTTATCAAAATGGTTTTTTTCATTAGTGTTTGTACTATATCTATGAATTCTCTAATCATTATTGCTATTGCTTACCAATTTGATAAGTATTATTAAATAGTTATTGTTAGATATGAAAACCAAATTGATAATATGTTCCATGAATGTAATAGGGTCTTTTGTGTTAATGGTAACTCATGCTATAGTGAAATATTCTGATTTGTGTGTATTTAAAACTGCCCTCAATGTATTCTTTATTAAATATTACTTAGGGTATGGCTAATTGGGAAACCATTCATTGGTGTTAGCACAATATTTATAATTGAGGTCTATCTGTTTAAGAGTCTTCCTTTGAGTTGTTAACACTATCATTGTTGTGTGAGTTGATTTTTGAATGGGATTTATGTTAGGACCATTTTTTTTAAACTAGTGGTTCATATCCCTTGCTATCCAACCATGTGTGAGATGGTTGAAGTCCAATTGTCGAACTACGGTTCCTCTGCAAATTATATACATAGGCAAGGCCATCAAAGACGAGCCCCCGAGGAATTAGGTCTGGCCTCTAGGCTTGTTCTCTTATTAAATATTTAAAGTTACTATTGATGTATATATTTTATTTGCATAACTTGTGACTTGAATTAAGTTTGTGTTTATTGACGAGTTAGTAGATCTAATCCAACCTACCTTGGTGATGTGGATTCCATATCTCCATTTGAAACTCGACCATGATTTTCAACTCAATGGTGTTGATGGCTGAGGTCTTTATAAATTATTGGTCTAATGTTTGCTAGTTTTTTTCATGAGGTACATGTGTAGGAAGCAACTTTTGGGAATTATGTTAGAGTTTGTGGTTGAAATTTGAAATTTGTGTTTTGTACTTAATTGTATTTTAGTGTGTAATTGTGGGCATTACAGTTATGCCCCATTGAACTCTTTTTACAAAATTGACTTTGGAGATTAAATTTTTTTATTAAAAAAAAAAAATTTGGAAAAATGTCTTGATGCTTAAATATCAATGCTAGAACTATCTTGCTATCAACTATTCACACTTGAAAGTGTGATCTCCCATTTACAAGTAACATGAAAAATTAAGAAAACCCTTACAAGGAATTGAAGATCACCAAATGGTCTGAAGCTAACCTCTAGTGCTTAGAAAGAAAAAATCAAAGAGTACAAGTGGTTATTATTAGTAGAAAATGATAATTTCACAAAATAATCAATTATCAAACAATTTTTTTAAAAATAGCATATTAAGCTATCATATAGAAGGGGTTGACTAGTTCTAGGGGACTAAGGAGATTGTGTGGCAGTTACAAAAGGAATTGTTGAGAGTTTTCAAAGAAATTGAATTCTACTACCTCTTACAAAATTTTCACATGTCTTTGGATGAGGAAGATGTCATGCAAAGGTGAAAGTGCCTGATTATGTTGGTCACATTTTATGGAGCCACCTAAATCTAATAGATAGAGGTTGGTGATTATAGAAAGCCACCTTTGTAGAGTCATCTAGGAAGAAGGAGGTTGCAATAAATGTGTTGGAGGGGTCGCTTGGTGACTATAGGAATAATGAGACTACACCTTTGGGAGCTATTTTAGACATGCGACACCAAGAAGAGAGGTGGTCGCAAGGCTACAATATTTGGGTTGCCACATAGCTTGAAGGAATAGTGTGTGCCACATGTGGAAATGGAGGATGTAGGTCGATGGAACTTATATTAGGATTTGAATAAAACACTTAAATGACCATTAATTTTTTTATTCCCATTATCTAGAATCTACTAAATGTGAAATAGTGGAGTCATCACACCGGATGTGGTCGCCCCTTGATGGCTACAATGAGAAGACTAAACATATAGAATATTATGCCACATATGGAGATTTGTAACTCCTTTCCTATGACAACAAGGAATAACCATGAAACATAGTAGTTTTAATATGCAACTGAGGTTGAATAGGCTACAGATAATGTTGTAAATAACCACAATAATATCCTACAAAACAAGTTAAAAAACTCTAAATAATATGCCAAAATAACCAAATTGTCTATAGAATTATAAAATTTACCCAAATGAGTATACTGGTAGAGGGTAAATTGGCCCTTTGCTAAAAAAATTGATTTTTTTTACAAATTTTCATAAAATAAGCACAAAAGCCCAAAAAATTATATAAGAGAAAAATTAAAAATTGCTTAAACTAACAAAATGAAACTTATTTTTTCATTCATAAGCATTCTAGACACAATGGTGGTGTTTGTTTGGCTCTATAATTCTATCTTGATAGAGCAATGTGTAGGAATCCCCTTAATGTGGGAAGGAACATTCTTTCATGGCTATAATACCATGTTGGAGAATGCCAAGATTTGTGAACTTGAATTTGATAATCTTCCACAAGTGAAACTATAAAGATAGTAGTATGTGTATCAATATAAAATTAAGAGTGTATAAATGCAATTCTCAAGCCTTGAATATATAGGAAAAGATGAGGAGGTAGGAAGGTAGGATTGTACTATTAACTAACCCTTCAAAGAAGGAACACTTGTGAGATCACTTGACATGTGTAAAAGTTTCAATAGGTGTCTCAAATCATGAGGAAACATGTATCAACCATATAAATTGAGGAAAAAGAAAAAGAAACCTAAGTAAACTTCAAAAAAATTCAAAGATATCACACATTTTCATCTTTCTTCCATCATCCTCCTTTCAAGAATGGGAATAAATCATGCATTTTTTTTATTCTCTCTTCCTAAGGAAAAAAAATATTGTTCAACACAATTGGATCATCTTTAGAATTTAGTTTCAAGTGTACATCATCATTGTTAGAGAGTATACCTTGAGGGGTCACATAGTCTCTCTTCTTATTCTCTCTTATAGGGAGGCTTTTTCCTTGTATGGTTTTTTTTTCTTCTCATCTTTTAGAGGGTATATTTCTTGTATTTTTTACTTTTGGGGGAGGTTTTTCATTGATATTTCTCCCTTCTTTCACTTTATCAAATATTGCATTGTACTTGAATATCTCACTAAGCTTAGTTTCCATGACCTAGTTTTCTTATGCCCACCTAAGCTACGCTTAAGGGGGTTATCAATTTTGAATACTCCATAACATATTCTTGCACATGGATATTTCCTTTTTAGGATTTTTTTTACTTTTCAAGTGTTTTATCCTTTTTTGGAGATAGGTTTTATTAGGAGTAAATTTATCCTTTTTCTTTTAAGAAATTTGCATGCTTCCTTTCAAATGTGAGTTTTATACATTCCATATTATTGTGTTCATCTCTTTTTCTTCTCACTCTTTATTTTGCATACTCTCATTTTTTATAACTTGTGTGGTATGTGATTATTTATCACTCATAGCCTAACCAATGCCATTAGTCTAATAGTAGAACATGATTCTAATTAATTTTAATTACAACTATACTTTTTGTGTTTTCAAATAACTAATAATAGATGGCATGGTTTGGTTACTAGAAAACTTGATCTACCAATATCCCTCTCTCTAATGATACCTTCCCTCCTCCTTTTAGAAGAGAGAAATACTTTCCTTCATCCATCTCATCATCAAAAAATTGTTAGTCCATTAGTCGCAATAACACCATAATTTAATTAATACTCAAATATTTCATTAATTATTAAACAAAAAATCATTTCTGATTTTTATTTTATCAAAATAACATTTATAGCTAACATGCAATCGAATAATAAATTTAAATAGATATGATCAAAGTAATAGAAATGTATTTTATTCTAGATATTCATATTTTTAATATATATCTCAAACATAAAAAATGAATACCAAATTATCTATGTTATTAAATTATTTTAAAATGGGTGTTGAAAAGGAATGGAAAAGAAGCTAGGTATGTGCAGGATGATGATGGGCCAAAAAATGGCAATATGATGGGTATGTGGCTGACGACCATTTTTTACCCAAAATTGATGAAATGAAAAGGGTTTTTAAAGGAGATTCTTAGCTTTCCACAAATATTAGTTATGCTTTACTTTGAATTTAATAAGTATTTATTATTCATTTTCTATTCTGACTAAAGCCCTAATTGATAGACTGATTGAAAAACATCCATATGAATTTTTCACCAAGTTAAGGTGGTCAAACATACAATTTTTTTATATTTTTTTAAAGTTGTAATAAAAAATTCATAATTAATTATTTACTTGGAAAAAAATTACAAAAAAATATGCATCACATAAAGAAATGAGTCTCTACTTATAACTAAAATATTATAAAAAATTATTTTCATTTTATTGTGGTTAGAGGGGTTAGACAGACACCTATTTATTTTTCCCTAAAATTTAAGTACTATTTTATTGAAATTTCAAATTTTCACCAAATAGTTTTTTTTTTTAAACAAAACTAGTATTATAGAGACTACATTTAATTTTCTACAAATTCTATTCTTACATATTTTTGAAATAATATAGATAACTTATTCAAATTTTTACGTCAAGTTTCCTAACTCTGATTTTTTTTATTTTTTTGCCACTTGAGGGCCTATTTTTTCCATGATGATCCTGCACATAACCAGCTATCTAACCACAACAACATAGAGGATTAAGGATAGTGTTGGATGAGGCTATCAATAGCTTGGAAATTCCTCAAAGGATAGGGACCTATCAAATATGGTACCTACAATCTCTTAAGTTTTATCTCAACTAGTAGTCAATATAATGACCAATATAAAATGGGATATTGAATTCCTAAATATAGTAACCACTATCACTCTCTCCATAGGAATAGACTATTATTTCATAGTTGTAAGCATTGAAAATACCATAAGTAGAGGTGAGATTGTTCCTCATGCACCTTAATAGTAGCTCAATCAACTTGGTAGATGTGTATAGTTTATATAGATATTATATTAATAGTGGCTTGTGTATAGTTGATAGAATATTGGATGCACCATTAAATTTAATCTCACTAGATATTTTTAATGGCCCTCCATGTTCTAGAAGCCACTCATGTATTTATATTTTTGTCAATATAAATGATATACCACTCTAGGTCAACTTTATCAATCCAAAAGAGAAAGTTAAATTAAAAAAAAAATGATTTTCTCATATATTATGTAATAAATTAAAAAATAATTCTTAAATGAAAAAATAGCATCTCTTGACATTTTTAAGATAGATGCATTTAAGATATCTATATTAATTTAATAGAAATTATATAATAAATATAGCTTATTATGGGGTTGATGTTTTATAAATATTTTATGAAACATCAAGTTAATAGTAAAAATATGAGTATTATTTACATCTTTGAAACTTACATATTATTGTGATTTTGTTTTGCAAAAAAAATATTGCCATATTTTTAATAATTATAATTACTAGCAGTTGTATGCATAGGGATGCGACAATCAACCGATAGGGGCCTATCATAGCAGTGAATGTTTGTGGTGAGGAGCGTTGAAGCTTTTTATTTGCATGGAAAGGTGACTGCGAATGAAACAGATGAGTTATATTGTATGAATCAAGTAATCATGAAGAACATTTTGTATAAATTTTATTTAGTGTAACTATTAGAAAATTTGGAAATGAATTTTTAAATTTGTTTAAAAGTGGGCACTTAAAAATTAAATTAAATAATAAATTTAAAATAATTGTTTCATCTAGCAAGAATATTTGAATTTTATATTTAATGACAAAAGATGCACATGTATATTTCCACTTTTTATGTAGCCTATTGAATCAATTAATCATTTAATTTTGAAGTTAAAATGGAATTTTTTTATAAGGGTCATCAGCCATGTGTGTATTTTTTAAAATTGGACAAAAAAGTACACATTTTTTCCATGAAAAGAAGACATTCACTATTGAGTAATTTTTATAATTAGTATATTTTTAGAGTTTTGGAAATTAAATTTTTATTATGCATGTGTTTTTTGACAAGAGATGGAAATTAGCTATAGGCATCTCCACTTGTAATTCTATTGCTATCTAGAGAAGGGGTGACAACAATTTTTATAGAACAATTGGTTTCCCAATTGAAGATTCAACCTAGATTATTTGCCACTAATATTATAGATAAAATAGGGAAATTATAAAACAACTCCTAAAAGAATAGTTAAAAATTATAGCTAGATCATAGATAAGCAGAATCCACAATAAACATTTTCATAGAGCACAAGTATTATGGATTACAACATAATTGAGAATAGAAAAACCCACTTTTAAATGAATGATTGCATAGTGCAATTGGAGAGTAAAAATGCATAATGTTCAGTACAAGATATCCAAGACAATATATTGATTCAGTTGCATTTTGAAACGATTCATTTTGGCACTAGGGTATGTGCAGGATCATGATGGACCAAAAAGTGGCAATATGATGGGTATTTGTAGGGTATGTGGCTGGCAACTTTTTTCTTACCCAAAATTGATGAAATGAAAAGGGTTTTTAAAGGAGATTCTCAGCTTTCCACCAATATAAATTATGCTTTACTTTGAATTTAATAAATAATTATTATTCATTTTCTATTTCAATTATGACTAAAGTCCTGATTGATAGGCTGATTGAAAAACATCTATAGCTTTCAAATGGTATTACATTTTTGGAATCCAAAGCATGCATCACATTCTATGCTTTGCATACTATAGGGTCAAAAAAAGAAAAAATGAATTTCATGACATTTTGACCAAGTTAAGGTGGTCAAACATACAATTTTTAATATTTTTAAAAAGTTGTAATAAAAAATTCATAATTAATTATTTTCTTGGAAAAAAATTACAAAAAAATGTGCATCACATCTGGACATGAGTCCTCCACTTATGTCTAAAATCTTATAAAAAAATATTATCATTTTATTGTGGTTAGGATGGTCAAACAGACACCTACTTCTTAATTTTTCCCTGAAATTTAAGTAATATTGCATTGAAATTTCAAATTTTCACCAAATAGATTTTAAAAAAAAACACCTAGTATTTTAGAAACTACTTTCAATTTTCTACAAATTCTTTTCTTACATATTTTTAAAATGATATAAATTACTTATTCAAATTTTTACATCAAGTTTCCTAACTCTAATTTTTCTAATTTTTTTGCCACTTAAGGGCTTGGATTTTCCATGATGATCCTACACATACCTACTATATATATGTTGCACATATTGCATGATTAAATGTTGGGTTCTCAACAAAGAGAAACTTCAAACAAATAGCAGATATGTTGAAGATACAACCACTTGGAAGTACATAAGAAACATGTTGTTACAAACCATGTTTTCTATACATGTATCTATGTGAGAAAAGATATATGGAATGAAAAGGAAAAACAAAAACCCATGCTCATTATCCACCTTTCCATATTGGCATCATGTTGCCCCGAGGACCCTAGCAAACCCCCAAGCAAAAGCAATATGGAATTCCCACTAGAAATTTTGTTGAGCTCCATCTATTGGTATTGTCATCTATGCTTTAGCCTAACACCTACAAATAGAAGAGAAAGGTATGTCAATGGATGAGGAAAGAAGATGAATGAGGAAGGATCAAAGATTAGTAAATATATAGAAAAAAATAAAAAACATAATTAGAAAGTAGAAACAATGAATAATATTTGCAAGGCGATCATGGATCTATTTATTGATTATGGAGAAGTTTTTCACTTACATGTACTGTTGGTTATGCTTGAGAACCAGAGGGAGGATCAGATTGAGTTCTTAAAGTGTTGAACAATTTGGAACTTATGAAGCACATCAGTGTTTAAACTATGAAACCTATTATGAAAATGAAAAATAAGTAGAGAACGAAAGCTATAAATAATAAATTAATCATTTATGCAAAACACTGAAGCAAAATGGCTTACTGATTGCATAGCCCAATAGTTTGAATAGCCTCCATCTTGCCAAAAGATGGAGCTGAACGTGTCAAATTTAACAATAGTGTGCTATCAAAGCAACACCACAATGGATCTACTAAGTATACAACTTCATGAAAGTATACTCTCATAGACGCTGGCATTCAATATTGCATGTACATACATATATATACATGTATACATATATTGGATGGAAACATGTGAATATATATATATGCATGTATATATCTATATATATATATATGCATGTATATATATATATATGCATCTATATATATATGCATTTATAGATATATATACATGTAATGAAACTTAATCAAAATACACATTCCCACACTGCTACATTCAATATTGCATTTATTTCAACCAACCACATTTACTTTTTCCACCACCATAGTACAACAACAACATAATGCATTAGGGATTGGGCAAGCAAACAATTAGCATATATAATTACTCTATTTGTTAGGATCGTACAAAGAAGTAGTTCAATCAATGTGCAAATTTATATATGCAAAGATAAGAATAACATACGTAGCAATTAACAATGTACAACAGCCTATTTCTAAGGATTTCCACTTAAGTGAATTCCAATGCTCAAAAGATGCACAAAGCAGAGAATATAGAAATGCACGAAAGTATACACCAGAATATGCAAGAAAATATTTTCAATTTAGTTGCATTGTGAGAATAGGCATTCTGGTATTATGAATATGTTGTCCAAAATATGCAAGAAAATAGGTTTATTTAGTTCCATTGTTAGAGCTTCGTTCTTAGTGTAGACACGCAAAATTGACATCATGAATATCTAACTAAGCATATTCGCCCATCAATTAAATAAACCAAGTTTAATTGATTTAATCTCTAAAGATTGTCCATCTAAAATTAAATAAATTAACTTTATTTAATTTGATCCTAGATCATTATCCCCCTTAGCTAAATAAATAAAATATTTATTTAACTAAATCTTTATCACCTTTCATCTCCCTTTGAATTGATTTAAATCCCTAAATCAAGTCAAATTGGTCAAATCATCTAATCCTCTTTTTAATTAACTAAATCAGGATTAAATCTAATCTAATGCATGTCACATCCTAACCACTTGCATCCTCTAGATAATCCCACTTGCACAAATAAATCAATTTATTGATTTATTAAATCAACATTTTCTCTCAACATGGGAATATTCCCTCAAATTTGAAATCAAAATCAAGTGGACATGTACATCCAACAAAGAAATTAATGTCTCTTACATGTCCCTTGCACAAGTCAAACTCAGCATTAACTCTCATTTCAAATTTGAAATTTTCCCCCTCTTGGGCACATTTCCCAAATCTTGCACATCCTCAAGCCTATCACAACTTGACAAGTGGCCTTCTTTCATTGGTCTACATTTAGTCCCACATTCATCCATTTTGCCAATCTCTCTTTAAGATAATCTATAAATCAAAGGCTTTATTCTTGACCAAATCCTACACAATTTGCTCCACAAATCTCCACAATCTCTTGCAAAGTCACTCTCCTTGAGAACTGATTTTACCCATCTTACTCCATCATCATCATTGGAATTATATCATTTAGCTTATCTTAGCAAGGATTGGGAAAGGGCTATTTTCTACAATAGCATCAATCCAATATGAGATGTTATTTACTTCATGATTTATTGTATGCTTTCATCTAGTTTATCTAATCCTTTTGTTGTTTTGATTGCATCATTAAAGCATGTTGACTCATCTCATATGGATGTTAAAATCTTGGTTTGTTTGAACACTAACCATGCTTGTCGAATTGTTAGTTATTTAACCATATGTAGATTTTAAGGTCCACACTTATCAAATAAAATCTTTAAAAAAAATGTGTATTAGCTAAAGATATAAAGTTTAACATATTCAATGAGTCTTTCGACAATGCAATTTAATCAATATACTTCCTCACTAATTTTGTAGCATATGAGTGCTAAAACCCTCAAACTTGCTATCAAAAGGAACAATAAGAAGAGATTGAAAAGCATGAACAATAAATTAATCATTAATGCAAAGTACCCAGTTTACATGTACATGTATATAACCATGTAGATATACATGTAATCCAATATATGTATACATGTATATACATGTATATATATATATATATATATATATACTATACATCATGCTACATGAGTAGTTTACATAGATGGTTAATTTATTGTCTATGTGTTCTTGTCAAATGTTTGTATCTTTGTTGTTATACCTATTGTGGAGATTTGAAAGAGATTATATCATTCTGTATGGATGCAGAAATTGCAATTAAATGTCCTTTCTTTCACTAGAAAATATGTTGAGAGTTAGTAATTTCTTCATTGTTGGTTTATGGTTCTAGTTATTTGTGTCTATTGACCAATGAGGAAGATTTAGGCAGATCCTTTGTTTAAGAGGTAAGGTCTAGGATGTCAGTAAAAGCCCTAGATAAGTCTTGTCTATTTTTCTAAAAGCACAAATTATGAAATAGCTATTACATAGTAAATCCTATTCATGGTTAGGTTGATGGAATCCCTATTGAAAAGGATATAACAAGAAGACGGGTATGTGCAGGATCATCATGGAAAAAATAGGCTCTTAAGTGGCAAAAAAATTAGAAAAATTAGAGTTAGGAAACTTGACGTAAAAATTTGAATAAGTTATCTATATTATTTCAAAAATATGTAA
The DNA here is from genome assembly GCA_007258455.2 of Sequoia sempervirens. NCBI lineage: Eukaryota > Viridiplantae > Streptophyta > Pinopsida > Cupressales > Cupressaceae > Sequoia > Sequoia sempervirens. Next base: position 179,044,006 of record VDFB02193867.1, read on the forward strand.
GAATAGAATCTGTAGAAAATTGAATGTAGTTTCTAAACTACTACTTTAAAAAAAAAAAACAATTTGGTGAAAATTTGAAATTTCAATGCAGTGGTACTTAAATTTCAGGGAAAAAATAAGTAGTTGTCTATCTAACCACCCTAACCATAATAAAAAGATAATTATTTTTTTATAATATTTTAGATAGAAGTAGAGGACTCATGCCTCGATGTGATGCATATTTTTTTGTAATTTTTTTCCAAGTAAATAATTAATTATGATTTTTTTATTACAACTTTTTTCAAAAATAAAAACTCGTATGTCTAACCACCTTAACTTGGTCAAAACTTCATGAAGTTCAATTTTTTATTTTTTAATCCTATAGTACCTGAAGCATAGAATGTGACACATGTTTTGGATTCAAAAAATGTAATACCATTTGAAAGCTATAGATGTTTTTCAACCAGCCTATCAATCAGGACTTTAGTCATAATTTGAATAGAAAATGAATAATAATTACTTATTAAATTCAAATTAAAGCATAATTTACATCAGTGGAATTATGAGAATCTTCTTTAAAAACCCTTTTCATTTCATAAATTTTGGGTAAAAGAATAGTTGTCAGCCACATACCCATCATATTGCCACTTTTTGGCCCATCACGATCTTGCACATACCTAGACATTAACAATAAATTAATCATCTATGCAAAAAACCCATGTAAAAAAGAGTATAACCCCACAAACCTCATTACAAATTCCAGATTCCTTGCATTGTACTAAATACTATAGAGTAATAGAGAGATTGTAAAAGCAGTATTAGATTAAGACAAACAAGTGCAATGAAGGAAAATGCATATCGTCACAACACATGGATAGAATAGTAAAGGGAAATATATTTTGAAGTCTTTAAAAAGGTCAATGCATGTCTACTTGCACATGTATATATATGTATGTATGTTTTACTAATAGTTTTGTTACAATTTCCCCATTTTTCTATAATACTTAATGGAAGATAATGCAATTGTTATTATACAATTCCTCTATTTGTTAGCACACTACAAAGAAGGTGGGCATCAAAGAAAAATGAAACCCATGGCAGCTCAATGAATGTACAAATCTATATAGGAAATGGAAGAACAAATTGCATAGCCATTCAAAATCTATAGTGTCCTCTTTGTAAGGATTTGAAGTGAAATAAATTAGAGGGATTCAAATGGGCTAATTATACAAAATGTGTATAGCACCAAAGATGCATAGAGTGTATATATGTGTCTACATATCTGTCACCATTCCATGCAAATAAAAGGCTTTGACCTTCATTGAGAAATTACAGTTAAATGTTGTTTCTATTGCTAGGAAATATGGACAAGGATAGTCTATACCATATTGTTCGTCTGTTGTTTGTAGGTATCTTTGTGCACTTTTTGTGTTATATCCATTAACATAGGAGAAATTCTAGATTAAGAGTAGTTTTTTGGTTGTGAATTATTATTCTAGTAGCTCTTTTAGAATTTCTTTATTCATTTAGGTTGACTAGAAAAGAGTATAAGTTATTTTTTTAATTCACAGGGGTCACCTTAGAATAGTGGTTTACACTTTCTAAGAGGAAGGAAAATTTGGCTTTTACCCATTCCTCATATCAAATGGGTTCGGTCGAACCCTATGGTTCGACTGAACCAATCAAATGGTTCGGCTGAACCATAGGGTTTGGTCGAACCCATGGTTCGGCCGAACCAATGAACGCCCCAATTAAAAAATAATATTGAAGTGGGTTCGGCCGAACCTAGGTTCAGCCGAACCCATTCAATATGACTAAAACGAAAAAAAAAGCTTTCATTTTCACACTTTTACTGTGATTTTTACTAGTCACTGTCTCCCTGGTGCATGCGGCGAACATAATTCGTGACGGCGACCCAACAAAGTTTCTCTCACCAGTGAAAGCAAATTTCGGTTCCTCTCTTCAAACTTCATCATTCCAATTCGCATATCAACCACTATTGAGCATGAGGTATTTAAAATTCCATTTTTTTAGAGTTCAAAATGCATGTATTTGTTTAATTTTGAAACCCTATATGCAATTTTTTTAAAATTTGTTGAATTCAAATTGCTTTTGTTTGAATGTTTTTAAAGCATTTTCAATATAGTATTTTGCTTCCCCGTTTTGCATAATCCAAGGGTTTGAGTAAGGAAAAATGAGTTTCCTCCCAAATTTAGTGCAAAAAAACATTATAATGGCTCTCAACATAGTCTAAAAAATGGAAATAAATAAATTCCTAAAGACTAGAAGTGTAGGGGTCAAGGTCACAAAATAATTTTAAAACTACAAATTTAGGGTCAAACTTGTAGATGAAAATGCAAATTTCATACATGTAGGAGTGAACCATGAAAGTCATAGCTTGGTTTGTTAAGGTGTTATAATATTAAATCTTATAAAAAATTAAGAATCATATCATTGATTATTTACATTACAATAAAATATCTCCATATAACAAATGAATTTTTTTTTATGAAAACCATGTTTAGGAATGAAAATATCCAATCCCTTATGCTTCTAAACTAAAGTTTGCAATGCTTATGGTTATTTTTTCCTTATAGATTCTTGAATCATTTTATAATATAAAACCTACATATAACCTACTTTGGCTCTAATAATTGTAAACCCTTTATGAATTCTAAATTGTTGCATCTTGTCTTGATTTTCCCACCATTGTTATTCCTTTTGAAATTTTTACAAATTAGGCAAAGAATCCTTGCACTTATATAGAGGATCCTTATGTATGTTCTTAAAATTATTTAAGGCTAAATGACTTAATCTAAAATAAAGGCATATACTGATCTCTTACAATTGTAACCTCTTTACTAGTGTTCAAACATATTTGAAACCTTGATGGCATGACATAGATGATGTTGCTTGATATTGCTTTATCCATGGATACCCAAGTAAAATATGAGATACATCTAAAGATGAAAGAATATAACATAGAATAAGAACTTCCCTCATCTTTTAGACCAAAAAATTAAGGTAAAATAATGTATCCTATAGTTTCAATCAACATATCATTAGTCAATTTTAAATAAACCCTCAAATATGCATATGCTTGTTGATAAAATGATGATAAAACAAAAATTATTCAATGCATACATTTTATTGGTGAGTAAGATCAATAAACACACCCTTACATGGTTCATGATCCACACAAAACCAAATGACCATTATAATTAAATGGTAATATCTCACAATGTGAAAAAGGTGTCAAAAAAATTAGCATACCTAAATCGTAAATTGACTTGTCATAAAGTGGGTGGGTAGCTTAGTGGTGGAGATTTGCATCCTAACTAGTTCATGGAAATTTCAACATGGTATTAGAGCCAAGCTAGGTGCATTTGACACCTATGTTGTGGCTCAAGGGAGTGTGTTGGAGAAATGATACACTCCTAAGCCATAAAAAGACTCATCACAATGTGAGCCATTAGCTCAATAGTAGAGCATCCTAACACCAAATGGGAGGTCCTAAGTTTGAATACTAGTTAGTCCATAGAAATTTATATAAAATTCAATCACTAGTACATAAGAAGAAGAATAAGTACCCTTATAATTTTTATTAATACCAACAAATTATCATTCCTCACATACATAGGTGAATCAATGATTTCAAGCTCGTCAACATGTATATGTACCTCAATCTCATGACCCTCATATAAAACCATTTTATTAGATTTATTTAGTGTAAAATATTTAAATTTTCATAATGAGGAACAATTGAAGGATTGACCCCAATATTAACCCCCTCAACCTATTTTTTTTTTTTTATCAATCAAATCCTTAATCAATTATTCCTTAATCCCATAAAATGTTGAGTATAATTACAATTAAATCTATAATTTAATAACAAAATTCTTTCTCATTATATCTTTTGGGAATAACTTTAGATTTATCTAATGGCCTAATAGGAGGAAGTGTAATCATGCAAGCACTAAGTAAATTTTGAATCACATTTTACAAAGGAAAAATTTGGAGGCTGTAGAGTCATAATTATATTAGAAACATTTATTTAATGTATAGTTTTTACAATGGTCATTTCCGTTATTTTTTACTATCCTTTTGGAAATAATTTTTCTTTTCAAATTTACAAGGGTAGGATGATGTAGATGAAGCATTAGAAGATCCATAATTAAGTGTGGTAGCCTCTAACAACTTTAGTTCTTAACATTCATCTCACTTGCACATGCAAATGTTAAGAATGTATATACTTTGTAGATCCTTGTTTACAATCAAAAAATCTAAAATAATAAACTTCAATCTAACATTCCCAATATTTGCATTGACCAATTTCAATATTAAAAAATAGACCCAAATGGAAGATAATGCTATTAAATTTCATGGGAAGAACTTAGCCAATAACTTATCATCATACACAAAATCCAAATATGTAGCACTAAAGAACCTTGAATGTGTCATGGGATCTCCTTTAACATTGTGCATCTCAAATCTAGGATCCAAAAATCCAACAAAAAATGGGTATGTAAAATTTTCAATAGAAATTGAATTGTGTTTGATTTTTATATGTATGTCTTTTTTTGTTTCCATTAGGTAAGGAATCAACATTACTTTTCATCTCAACAAGCCTTTAAACATTAATGTCAAGGATAGATAGAGGCACACTAGGATTAAGGACATGAATGAAAGTGGCAAGATGAGAAATGGAAGGTGGTGTATAAATTTGTCATGACATAATAAATGAGTGTGGAATATTTGTTATAGAGAAATTGTGTACAAATTAGCAATCACAAAAAATCTTGGACTTCCTACTTTGATGTAATTTTGTTAAAGACAATACACATGAGAATTTGAAAAGAACAATTGCATGCATTATTTGACTAAATATTTATAGTTTTAAAAAAATAAAATAAAATAAAAGTGATTTTAATTAGCATATATATTTATGTAACATGGTGAAGAGATATCCTTGTTGAGGTATGCAAAAGATATTTTATAATAAGAATTGCTTATGAAAAGACAAATATTTTTTTTATATGATAATAATAAATCTTATTATTTATAATATAAATTCAAAACAATAAAATAAAATGGAAATTTGCAATGTTTTTAATATATTTTTAATCTTGAGAATTTTTTGTTATAAATTATTAAAAAACTTAAATTCACATTTGTATTTTTAGTTTTTAATTTTTTTCAGAAAAAAATGAATTTTTATTTCTATCTTAAATTAAGTATTAGTGTTTATACATAAAAAATTCAAAGCAATAAAATAAAATAAAAATTTATTATGCTCTTAATATTTTTTAGTTGTTTTCTTCATATCTTTCAATTATAAATTCTTAAAAAACATACCATATTTTTTAGTAGTAAAATTAGGACATGTTTCTATTATAAATTAAAATTATACATTTTTAATAATTAAAAAAGAGATTTTGTATTGATTAATCTAAGGATAATGCTTGTTTATAATATTTGTAATGTACATATAAATTTTAATTAAAATAAATTTAAAATGTAATATTTGAGATATATTTACTTACAAAAATAGATGATATTTTATATTTTAGAATAGTTTTTTTATCAATTCAAAATAGTCATAAGGGGTTGTACCCTTGTATTAATAATCACTAAATATGAATGTTATAATAGAGAGTATCAAAATGAGGCTAGTTAATAGTCCTCCACAGAACACATGAGGGGCTCCATTGAGATAAAATAGGAGTATTAACAACAATCAAACCATTATTTGAAACCCTACCTACATCCTATGCCTAGCTCCTCTGATCCAAAATTAGAGCATAAACCCATACTATTTTGCTATTAGCTCTTATTACCAAAAAAATGGACACAAAATATGTCTTATGGTGATGCCACCTATTCCTCTTACCCATTAATCCCATAATTGGTAGGTTTTAGTGTCATTCTTCCCTCGCATCATTGGATCCCACCACCAGTTCTCTCACAGCCACCAAGTCCACAACATCTTTGACCCTGCTCCAGTTATTTATCCTTTCTTCGTCAACCTTTCCTCCTAGATATACTCCTCCAATGACCCCAACCCTTCATCTGGTGCCAACCCTAGAATTCTCTTAAGGAACATGATACTCTTCTACAATGTGTTTCTTAATTTTGGTACCACTAAAGGGTCCTCTATAAAGATGAGTGAGTATCACTTAAACACCTTTCCTCACTAATGGATGAGATAGTAATACTTTGGTAATGGAATCCCCCACTTATTTTTTATATTATCCAAAATATTCTCCAAACCACCCAAGAATTTGTTTCATATTAGCTTTTTGCAAAGCACCTCCACCACTGTCTTTGAATCCCCCACATTTAGCATTGATGCCAAAAACATGGATGATATATTGGAATTCACCATTAATTTACGATCAACACTCAAAAATTATTTCCCTAATGCCATATTTATTACGTGCAAAATCAACCCATGGCTTGTTTTAAACATGACTCCCAATCTTTTCTCTAATATTTCTCCCAAAAAGACATTTGTCTTCTTTGTCTTTCCAACCTTATTTGCATGTCTATTTTCTTTCTACCCAACTGTTTTCAATGTGTAGTATGATCTACCACCAATGGGGATATAAAAGCTTGCAATCATCCCATGTTTTACCCTTGAAGCTTGGGTTGGGATTTCCAAAACATCATTACTCCATCACCTCCCACAAGTCTAAATTTCTCCACATTATTACTCCTCATCCAAGTCCATAATGGCCTTAGATCACGTTGTACCTAGGATCATACTATTTGCAACTATATTGCTACCACTACCATGGCCTTTTTTGCCAACTCATTGGCCACATCATTTCCCTCCTTATAGATGTGTGATACTTTAATCTCTTTTAATCCATTAAATAATTACATTATGGGGACCAACCACCTTCTAAGTTTTCAATTCAGTATCCAACCTTGACAGATTATATTTATCATTATTAGTGAGTCACCTTCTAAGTGGATTTTCTTAATTTCTTCGTTGCACATTGAATTTATATCCATGTGTCCCCAAATTCAACTTCTTTTATTGGTTCCTCTCCCCAGATAAACTGATTTCTACTTGACGAAGACTTGCATAGGAATATCACAGTGAGGGGAACATGGGAAGTGTAAACAAAACTAATGAGAACTAATGTGGAGACAAGAGAACTATGTGCATCATAATAAGTAAGCATGAGATGAGATCTACAAAAAGGAGAGGATAAATTTGGGGAGATTTGGTGGAAGGAGAAATAAATTGCATAAGATAGATAGGAGTAAAACAATAATGAGAATACATGAAGAAGAAGCTTGGGATGGAGGGAAAATAGCACATCACTAAAAGGGATTGTTGAGCTTATCCTTTTACCTATTTAACTTTAAGTACTTTCTTTCCACATGGCTTATTAATCAACATAGTATATGAAGGAGATCAATCATTGTACTAGGATTAATATTACTAGCCAAATTTGCAAGATCCAAAGAAAGGTTGTGTGCATAAAAGCTATATCTTGATTACCATTTTCTCAACAAGGGCCTCATGGTCAAATGATTCTTCTCCATTATGATAAATTTAGTATCATACATATTCCCAATCATACCAATTTTAGCTTGATTCACAACCATGGTGGGATTGAAATATGACTTCTTATAGTTAGGAAAAGAGGATGATTTTAGTATTAGAAGGAAATAAGGATCAAACAATGTTTAGATTTGATTAAGAAATTAGAAAATGAGAAAGCACTTAAATCTAAAAACTAAATAAGATTCAAGAAAACCTTTAGACTACTTGGGTATCAAAGAATGATTTACATAATAAAAAGTTGAAAATCTACAAATAGAAATACCAAGTTACAAAAACAAGAATAATCGTTATGGTAATAGAAAGAGAAAATGCTTCCTCTTAAAAAACATAACATTAAGTACCAAAACATGATTCAAGTACCAACACATTCAATTACCAAAACATTAAGTATGATGATTGAGATGAGAGGATCAACTTGGGGAGTATTATTATAACATCATTAGTTGGAACTTTTTAATTTCATCTCTTTGTGTTCCGTGTTGTTTTTAATGTTTTTAATTAGAGTGCAGATGATGTTAATATACATTTAATGATGAATTTTGAAATTTATTTAGTAAAGTTCTCATTTTGTACATCTTTAGTAATTGTATAAAAATTTGGAATATTTTGGTTAATACATCTTATTGGAAAACCATTCATTGAAATTTTTTGAAGCCCACAACCAAATGGTTTGTGATGACCTCTTGCCTTCAAAAATTTCTATTATGCTCATCAATTTCAAACCATTTTGGGGTTCTTGAATGTTTTTAAATTTTAACAAACTCATTACAAAAAGATGGATTTCTTTTTCTTTTTCTTTTTCACATTTAGGTTCTCTCTTCTTATGTAATTTGGAGACACATTGAATTTCATTGGTTCATGTGAGATATTTATAACAAGTATGCAATAAAGTCAAACTTTATTAGATTTGATTCAAGTAATATGACACATTTATTTTTCTTTCCAATCTATAATTTTTTTATGTTCTCAAGGCTATATAATTGAAGTTCATTTATGTTAACAACTATTAGATTAAATATTTTTATCCCCAATTATTTTCAAATGATTTAATACTTTAATCTTTGTATTCTTATTCTTTCTTTCATTGTTTCATTTAAAATTTGAACCATTTAAGGATGTTATGTTATAGATTATAGTTATCTTCCAATTCTTTTTAAATCAAGTTAATAGTATGAAAATATTATTGATGAGTAGATGAATTAAATTACAAATTCTATTTTAGATTTGTATTCTTTTTATCTAGATATATTATTTACCAAAGTCTCATTGTTTTTTTAGGTGTACTGTATATATATATAACATGGAAAATGTAGATCATGTTCCACCTGTGGTAGAATCTTTGTTTGCAAATACTAGTAATGAGATAAAAAAATTAAGAGACTCATTAGCACGGGGTGCAAACCCAGGGATATATAGTGAACCATGCATGTCAATATTGCATAGTCTAGAAAAACTAAAAGATGAACTTGAGAGGACTAGTGCATATTCCCCAGATAGAGTGACTGTTATTCTTTCCCACATGCAGGAAGAAGTACATGGTGACGTTCCCCTTAAAAAAATACAAGACAGTGTCACCAAAGAAATGATAAAAGCCACTTGTTTTCCATTTTATCAAAATGTGTGTAAGGTTAGGGGATACTAGTTCACTAGATGTGTTGATCATGCTATGGCCTCATTGATCTACCCACAATTTCTAGCAGCACATGGTATATACCCAAACAATGACCAGATTCCATTGTATTTTGTTCAATAGTTGTATGCTAAGGTCCATTTGGGTCTCAAAGTTAACTACTTGGACATTCCACCATATGTTGGTTAGGGGCGTGGTAGGATTGCTGATAGGCCCACCTATCATCGAGCAGATAGACCACCCACAATGTTTAGGGTATTGGTTGGTGATAGGTCTCCTGCTCTCACCCCAGCTCTAGTCCCCATAGCAGATGAGGTTGTTGTTGCTTCCCAAAAGGAAGCAATTGACACTATAGGTGACATTGCGGCTGCCACCACTAGGATATCTGATGATCATGTAGGTCAGTATTTGATATCTAGGCATTCCTGATCCACACCATTTTTAGCACAGTGGACCACCATGGATCCTTTTACAATGACCAGCATCCCTACTCCTACACAGCTTGATGCATTTACAGGAGATATGTCACACATGACTCTACATTGTTTGGCTGAGGACCTATTGGAGGCATATGCCCACATTGCATCAGACAATGGGATCAATATAGAGCATGTTAAAGATCATTTGAGACATAGAGGTCATTTAGTTCCAGGATCCCATCACTCTTAGCCATCAGAATCCACTAGTGCGCATCAGAATCCACCTACAGTTCATACGGTAGCTACATAGACTATGGGTTTTACTGATATGTTGATTGGTTTTGGTTCATCATCACCGGTGCCATCTCACCTTCATAGTCCTCTACATTTATCATTTCTGGCATGACATGGGATAGATCAGATGGATGCAGATATTGATTCGTCGCTTGATCATTTGGTCCATATGGTGGAGGCGAATGTTTCAGAGGACTTAGGTCATCCGATATCAAATGATGTGCATGTATGTGTGCATGTGCATGTTTCAATTCTTTTTTCATTATTTTTTAAATTTCTTTTTAACTAGATATTCATTTAAGTTGATATATATGTGTGTATATATATATTGTTATAGGTGGACAGCCCTCATATCACTCCTAGCCTTGGTCCAGATCGTGTGCATGATCAATGTGACTCTGTGGATGAATCTACTATCAGTGGACATGTGAGTTTTCATAAAATATATATTTATGTATGCATAGATAAATACAAGTTGTAGATTGATATTTAAAAATACAAGTTCATTTAAATTTATAACTTTCATAAAATTTATTTAATAAAAATTATATGTATTTAACACATCTTGTACACAATTTTATTTGCAGGGCTCAGCACATCCATCAGAACAGGACCGTTCTCATTCAGATGGCTGATACCGTCTGGGAGTGAACGCATTCTTAAATGAATAGCCATGCATTCTAGATTTATGATCTTTATCACATGTGTATTTGATTATATGATGATCTTTAAAATAGTATTTGATATTTGATGATCCTCTAACTTACTTGCTTATATAGTATTATACATACACATTTGCTTATTTTTGATCTTTAGTATTTGACATTAGATGATCTTTTAATATACATTTTGCTTATATGATATGTACATATATATTCTTATATGATATATGCATACATTTTCCTCTTTGCTTATAATATGTGTTATGTTTATATGTATTAAATACCTTTACATGTATGTACATGTTTTTGCTTATGGTTTAAACTTTTTTACACATAATATATGTATGCATTTTGTAAATATTCAATATACATACATTTTATTTGATGATCTCTTACAACTTACATTTCCTTATATTCAATACACATTTGATCTCTAGTAGAATTTTAGGAAATCAATGCCACTTTATAATTAAGTTCATTCATGTTGATCACAATAAATATTTTAAAAAAATGACTTAAGCAACATGAACCATTGAGTTGAGAACAAGATATAATATTTTTGACAAGTTACTTGAAATTCAATTCAAATTATATCTAGGCTATTACTCGTTTTTGACAAGTAACTTGAAATTCAATTCAAATATAATGAAGAAAATTTAATTCAAATTATACCTCTATTATACATTTTGGACACATAACTTGAAATTCAATTCCAATATAATTAAGAAAATTCAATTCAAATTATACCTCTAATATACATTTTTGACACTTTAACAAAATTCTAAAATTACTAGATATGTTGTGCATACCTATGAATTAAATAACAAAAAACTCCACAATGAAATAACTTGTTTGTTTACTACTTGATTCATTTAAACTAAGATCTAGTAATTCCATGTACACTTGAATAGTTTTGATTCACTTGGAGTGCAGATTTTGGAGAAGTTTTTGCACATTTATCAAGGAGGCAAATATTGGAGCTGGACAACTTTTCATTTTTATCAATCAAGGAAAAATTTGGAGGATAATTTAACTAAGTTGGTAGAGGACTTGTTTAGAGTCATCTTTAAGTTATGAAAAAAGAAAATGGGACAACAAAAGAAAAATGCAACAAAAATTGTCAAAGAAAGAGAAAGAACAAAAGAGAGAGCGTGATCAAAACTTGGAAAGTATCGTAGAAAGAAACCAGGGCACATGCTTGTTTCTTCTCTCTCTCATTCTCAATTATTGTGTTTAGTACTCTTGCACCTTAGAGGTTTCTAACCCATCATTACCTTAAATGACTATAAATACTTTTAAATGTCCTCAAGTCATCTTAGTCATGCAAGTTGCAATGTTTATATGATCCTTGAGTCCAATTCCTTAAGCCAATTCTTTTTGTTTCAATATTTGTGTTTTGTGTCTTTGGTCTTTTATTTTCATCACTTCAATTTTCTCAAATTATTTTTATGTTTTATGCTGTAGGCATTTCTCAAGCTGGAGTCAAGGAAAATCTAGATATTGGATCAAAAAAATCCGTTGAAGAACACATGGACCTTGAAGTTAGGGAGGAGACCCAAGTTCAAACAATGCTTGTTGGAGAGGAGTCAAGATCACTTCCTTCTACTGAGGTATGGATGAGCATATAAAAAATAGCACAAACTTCTCTCACTTATAGCTCATCATGTTTTATCAATTTTTTTGCTTGCATACATAAACTTCACTTATATATTTAACATCATCTCTCACTTTTGTTTGCAAAATATTTTGTGACACATGTGTAGGAAGGGCTCAAAAATCAGGAAGCTTGCATGCTCAAGTCGAGGAGCAAATGTAGACGTGGATCAAATGAATCCGGCTCAAGATGCATGACCAGCAGAGAAGATGAGGGAGGAGGCACAAGTTGAAACAATTGCATGTGGAGAGATTGGGATCACTTGCTCTACCAGTATGGATGAGCATATAAAACTAGTTGAGAGGTGGCTGAATTTCTCATAAAATTTAGATCATTGCAAATGGATGTGACTAAAATATTATGCCAACTTGACCTTATAATAAGAGAAGAGGTCAATGACTAAATCTATAAATGGAATGATCAATCGGCGCATATCAATCATCTTGATACACTTGAAAAAACCCAATTATTTATCCGCGTTTACTTCGCCGTGATGAGCTCAAAGAGTCATTACAATTGTTGGGTGTCCATTCATCATCAAATAAGAAGAAACACATGGGATTACAAAAGGATATTGTTCAAAATGTTAAAAAGGGTTTAGATTCCATTGGGAAAGGAACTCAAACTATGGATAATGCCACTACAAGAAGGGTGATGTTGACATCTATGGTACATCAAGATATAGCAAGAAAAAGAAAAATGTCAGCACTTTCAACTGAAATTGGCTATAGTAGAGCCACATTGATAAAATATAAGAAAAAGAGAAAGTTTTTGGATGAGAGTTTAGAAGGCAATTGGGCAATTATGTGTAGAGCTCCCCATTCTGACAGGATTGAAGATGTTGTTTGGAACTTGGTCTCAAGTTTTTGGCATGATCAGACTCGTCCATCATCAAATACTAGAGATGTTATGAGATACAGGATTGGACCTAGTATTTATGAAAATCATATCAAACATTGGCTAGACATAACACAATTTGAGATGTATATGAACTTTTTTAATGCATATCCTCATATAAAGATTGGGCAAAAAATGTTTCAAAGGTTAAAGCCATATTATGTGAAGATAAACAAGTTTTTTGAAACTTGTTGTTGTCGTTATCATATTGAATTTGATCTATACTATTAGGTGTTTTGAAAGATGAGAGAAGAAAGATTTGGGTTTCAAAATGCACCTCCTAAACAAGAAAGTTTGTTCATAAAGTCTATATTATGTGATCATGAAAATGGACCTCAAATAAATTGCATAAAAGGAATTTGTGAGACATGTGGAAATTTGGCTAAATTTCCTTCAATAATTGAGGATACTGACCTAACAAAGACAGCAAATTGCTAGAGGTAAGTACTATTTTTAGAGATTTTATTTGTTTCAATTTCTCATAGATCAAGTTATTTTGATTCTCTTTGATGTAATGTTTCATTGATCAAGTGTGGTTTATTAGTTATTCACATATTTTAGTGACACAGGTACAAGTATGTAAAGTTGCAAACAAATTTTGGGAAAGAATCCACAAGGTTGATCTATGTAGAAGAGGAGATTCCCATTGGAAAATTTATGGAAGATTTTGAAAATTGATCTGACCATACTTATGCATCGTCATTTTTTTTGCTAAGTGCTTGAGAACAAAAATTCAAACTTTGAGATACTCCCACATGGAGCAGGTTCTATGATAGTTGACTTTACTGAAAATTACTCCTTTGTACATCAAAGGAGATTCAATCAGTATTACTTCAAAGGGAGATCACTATTATGGTTCATGTGTTATAGAGCATGAACAATCATAGTGGATGGTGTTGAGAGTACAGATGAAGAACGAGCCATTAAGAAATAATATCACTTTTATATCAGTGATGATAAAGAGCATGAAACACTTTTTGTCCAACATTGCTTTACAATATTTTTTGAGAATTTGAGAAGCAGGGGTGTAAAATTTGAAAATTATTTTGTATGGTTAGATGGATGTGCGACACAATTCAAATCTTCATGGCCATTCTATGCACTTTGTATATATCATAAAATCTACAAAATACCACATGTTTGGAGTTTTTTTGAGAGTGGGCATGGAAAGGGTGAGCATGATGGAGCAGGAGCTTGCATCAAACGAGCTTTAAGAAAGCATCAAATGAGTTATCTAGAAGATCATCTAGATAATGCACATGATGTTGTTGAATGGTGCAAGAAACACTTTGCATCAAATGTGGTCGGCACATCTTCAAGAACAAACCGACACATTCCACATAGAGTGTTTGGGAGATATCAGGTATGTATAAATTACATTAAATCAAAAATTTTAATTTATTTAAATTTAAAATATATATATATTTTTTTCACATAGGATTTTTTGTTGTACATATGTATCTGGTGGATAGAAGATCGATGCATGGATGCAAGAGGGAGGTAGAAAAACAAAGATCTTTTACATTGTGTGCAGGAGTTGGAGATA
>VDFB02193867.1:179061779-179626457 GCA_007258455.2 Sequoia sempervirens
TTAACCCTTCTACACCCCCTACCCTTTATCTCTCTCCCACTCCCCCCCTCTCTCTCTCAAAAGTCTATCCCTCCTACCCACTCTCCCTCTCGAGCTCCTCTACCCTTAACCCTTAAACCCTAGGATCCCCTACCCTTTATCTCCCCTACCCTTTATCTCTCTCCCACTCAGCCCCTCTCTCTCTAAAGGATGAAATTTGATGGTTGAATTTACCTGTCAAATTTTTTTTTAATTACAGTTATCTATTGAAGGGTGCCCTTAAAACATTATGATATACCTTAGTTTATGTAAAATTATATATAGATCAAACATATATATAATTATACTTCTATATAAATTTTCATAGTTTATCCAAAATATCTCTTTTTACAATCTTCTTAAAATTTTGATTGTATTTTATAGCAAAAATCTTTAAATACAGTCATATGGCCATCAAATTTAAGTTATCATTTAAAAACAATATAAATAATAATATCTATATTAATATTAAAAACAAGGTGTTCGACCGAACGTTCTTAGAATATTTGGTCGAACCCATTTAAAATCTTTTTATTTATTCCATGTGTTGGTGGTTAGGCCGAACATGGGTTCGGTTGAACCCTTGTTCAACTGAATGTTTCTAAGATGTTCGACCGAACACTTGTTCGGCCGAACCCCTCTTTTTTCATCCTTGCTTTCTAAGGCACCAGAATTGTTGAAAATTTTGCATTTCGATGCTCGATTTGAAAATGAAAATGGAGGAAATCTCAAAAACCCAACTAGTATCAGGTTCCCCTCAAACGAGCTATCCAATGAATATAATTTTAGTATGTTTTGATTATATCATCTATCTATTTTTTAAGTTTTATTAAATATAGGTTTTTCACTTAAAACAAAACTCTCTATTTTGCACAAGTGGAAAAATAGAAGATTATAAAAAAAAATAAAAAAAATATGAGTGCACTAGATATTGGAGTCCTTGATCCAACCAAAAAAAGAAAAGAATTTCGATACATACAGTAAAAGTTATGCGTTATACGGCCGTGTTATGTCTGAATTGTAATTGATTTGACTTTAAAACTTGATTAAAGAAAAAATATTCAATAAAAAACTATCTAACCAAGTGGAAGCACTAGATATCAGAGTTCCAAATCTAAATTTGAAAAAATTGGAATTTTATCTTTCAAGGAAAAAAAGTTATGCGTTATACGGTGTGCGTCACTTTTTTAAAAATGTTGTTTTTTGAAAAAAACCAATTTTCATGGGAGATGGAAAAAGAAGTGCAATCTGATTCCAAAAAAAATGAAAAAAATATTTTTAGAATCTACAAACAAAATATGACAAGACTCTAGTTTGCATCATCTTCAAATTCCTTACGGTTTAATCGCTATAGGTGCCAGAATGTGGAGATTGTGTTTTAAAAAAAAATATCAATGTCTAGTTTGGCCAAAAATTGTAAACCACTATTGTGGGATCACCCACAGCTCAATTCTTATGCAAAATTTTCATCTTATATTAATATTTTTAACTTGGGCTTTAAGATATAATAGAAAGAGAATAAATATTATAGTCAAGTACATGTATAAATCTATGCATGATTGTTTATATGAAGCAACAAATATATAGAGGGTATGTAGCCATGGAGGGAGGGGAAAATTGATTGTATAAAATAGGAAAATATAAATATGTAAAATAAACCTTGTTTATAATTAGAGTTGTGGACATCTTTCCAAAACCAATTGTTGAATACATGAGCTAGATTTTTGCTTGTTGATCTATCTTTGTATTGAATAGAACATCATGCAACTACAAAGCAACATTTCATATTGTTATATCAAAATACATGATTGAAATTAGATAAGTAAGGAATGGGGAAAGGGAATTGTGGAATGGCCCACTGCAAGAACAATAGTGAAGGTGTCATAGTCTATGAATGGGGGCAGTTATGGAGCTCTCCAAACCAACACATTAGATAGGTGCATATCAGTTTCTTTGATAGGTATGTTGTAAAAAAACCACCAGTGTTTTTCATTTGACAAGGCAACCAAAATAGTTGATATCATTATAGTAGAACAATGAATATTATCAACTGGCTTATGAGAAAACACCTACCATTTTGTTGAGGGGGCAGCCCGAGACACAGAAAATAACCCACAAACAAGAGAATAATTTTATTATTCAAAAAATGGAGCTTCTTACATGCAGAGGATCTCAAATCCCCAAGTTCTATAACACATGCAAGCTACAAAAAGCTGCAGAATAACCCTTTCGCAATATGTGAGCTTGTCCCCAAAAAGTTACTCAAAAAATTAGAAACCCACCCATAAATAGAGCTCCTCATTAGTTTGAAGCCAAAACAACATTCAAATTTTAGTATAGGCGGTTTGGCGCCAAAAATTTACAACATGAAGTTCAAATTTCTAAAGAGCATTTGTAATTGTATCTTCTAGAAAGTGCGCCAACTTCCTGGGGCCATAACTTTTGATCTGAGACTCTGATTCGCGAACCGTTTGAACCGTTGGAAAGGTCTCGAAGTTAATAACACACTCAAAATTAGCTATGCCAATTTTGGCAAGTTTCATGGCCATTATAGGAACTCTAAGTGCCTCAAATCTAACTCGAAATATTTTTATGTGTAAATCTCAGAAACTAAAACTACAATATCTTTCAACCCAGAAACAGAAAATTAAAACCGTAAATTAGGAATTTCATTTTGACGAAAAGGGTATCCAAAAAAGTAAAAACATCTAAAAACTAAAAAACTTGAAATTTAACTATTTTTGGGTGATGCAAGATTGCCCTTACACCATTGGATGCTCCTGCATCAGACACCCAGGGTAATTTGAGAAGTGACCCCGTCACATCTCAGATGGTTGAGGAAAACCCAATAGGTCAATTGTTGCCTTAGATAGCCAGGATGAATCTTCCATAGGCCTTCCTCTCCATTTCACCAGATATTCTTCATACTGCCTATTTCTGGTACTCCTTCCCACATGACTGTCCAAGATTGCTTCAATCTCCTCCCTTTCTGAAGTAGGTGCTGGAATGCCATACTACCCTATTGCTGGTGCGTCCTCCATTCCACCTACATGATACTCTATCAAATCTGAAATGTTGAACACAGGGGAAATGTTGATTCCATCATGCAACTCTACCTCATATGCATTCCCTGAATCATGCTTCTTCAAAATCTTATAGGAACCAAACTTCTTCATCTTCAATTTGTTATATGTTCCCACTGGAAACCTTTCTTTCCTCAAGTGGACCATCACTTCATCACCAATCTGAAACTCCTTATACCTCCTCTTCTGATCTGCCTTGGCCTTATACTGCATATTTATCTTGTTAATATGTTCTCTGACCTTCTCATATATATCCTTGATGTGTTCTACAAAATCTTCAGCTTCAGAACTTATTTTCTTCTCTTGGTCCATCTTCCTCAATTCTGGAGCTATTATGGGGCTACCTCCATACACAATCTGGAATGGTGATCTACCAGTACTTTTGTTGACAGAATTGTTGTAAGAAAATTCTGTCTGGGGTAAGATCAAGTCCCATCCCTTGGGTTTATCTCCTACCAAACATCTCAGTAGGTTACCCAGACTCTTGTTAACAACCTCTGTCTTCCCATCTGTTTGTGGATGGTGTGCAGAACTGAACTTCAACTCTATCTTCAGCTTCTTCCACAAGGTCCTCCAAAAGTACCCCACAAATTTGGTGTCACAATTTGAAACAATACTCTTTGGCAGACCATGTAGCCTTACCACCTCTTTGAAGAACAAGTTAGCAATGTGGACTGCATCATGGGTCTTCTGACATGGAATGAAATGTTCCATTTTCAAAAACCTATCAACCACCACAAAGGCTGAATCATTCCCTCGTTGTGTCCTTGGAAAACCAAGAACAAAGTCCATACTTATATCCTCCAATGGCCTCTCGAGTACAGGTAAGGGCTAATATAAGCCTGTATTTTGGCTCACTCCTTTAGCCATCTGACATACCCTGCAACTTTGTACAAACTTCTTCACATCTTGTGACAACTAAGGCCAATAATAATGCTCACTCATAATGGCAATGGTCTTATCCCGACCAAAATGTCCTACCATTCCTCCACTATGCTTCTCCTTTATTAGGTTCTCCCTCATGGAACTCCTCAGGATACACAATTGACTTCCCTTAAATAACATGCCATCCTAGATTATGAAATCCAACCACCTTGTCCTGTCCACTATAATAGGTTCTTTGCAATCTTTCCAAGCCTCTGCAAAATTAGGATCTTCTACATACAGTGTCTTGAGTTCATTGAACCCAACCACTTCAATCTACATCCTTGTCATCAATGTATTCCTCCTACTTAAGGCATTTGCAACCCTATTTGACTTCCCACTCCTATGTTTCAAAATAGAGGTATAACTCTACAAAAACTCTACCCATTTCATATGCCTCTGATTTAATTTTCCCTAACTATTTAGGTACTGCAAGGCTTGATGATTAGTATATAGAACAAATTCCTTCGACAACAAATAATGTCTCCATTTCTTTAATGCTTGAACTATTGCATAAAATTTCTGATCATATATATAATACTTTCTCTTGGCATCATTTAACTTTTCACTGAAATAGGCAATGGGCTTACCTTCTTGGCTCAACATGGCTCCAATGGCACAACCACTGGCTTCACAATCCACTTGAAACACCTTGTTCAAATATGGGAAGGCTAGAATAGGTTGCTTTGTCACCTTCTGCTTCAACAGTTCAAAACTTTTTGTTGCTCTAGTGCTCGAGTTGAATTCTTTTATATCCCCTCTCATTATTATAGTCAGGGGTCCACAAATACTACTGGAGTTTCTAATGAACTTTCTATAATAACTAGCCAAACCATGGAAAGATCTCACCTTTGTAGCAGTTCTTGGGGTAGGCCATTCTAGAATAGCATAACAACAAATGTGAATTTCACACAGGATGGTTTTATTGGGTATGTAAAATTAGGACCATTTCACATTTTTTGTTATGCTATATATTTAACTCTTTTGTAGGGGAAGGTGCATGGTATGAGAAATGAAGTTTCTTCAATTTTACGATCATTAATAGTTGGATCATTTGTATCAATGGAAGTTTTGTGGCCAATCATGCTATAGAATATATCAATCTCTATATATATAGAGCCTCTTTGCATAGGGAGTCTTAAAAAAATGGTTTTGGGCTGCTTGCATCATCTGGACTTGAATAGTGAGCTAACATAGGAAATTTTTCCTAATTATGGGAATGATAAGTTAGAAACTTGGGAACATTTTAGATTTTTTGTTTTGCTATATTCAAACATTTTTTTGGAGAGGGTGGATTCTTGAAGAAATGGGATTCATAAAATTTAGGGTGTTTGTATTGTGTCTAAAATGAGGTGGAACTTTTATGGTAGAGCATTTTATATATTACATCACTCTATGAATTTACGTAGTCCACTTTCCCAAGGAGTCTTAAAATTTTGGTTTTGAGCTTTTTGCATATTTTAGGCTTAAGAAACAAGCTAACATAGGGCATTTTACCCAAATTAATTTTGAAAATATAAAAGAAATTTTGATTTAACACTTATTATTATGCTTTCATTGTTATTTTTTGTAGGACAGGGTGGACACTAGCATAAATGATGTTTCATTAAACTTGGCACTAAAAAATAGTAGGATTGTTCCTATTCACTACGGGGTATTTTTGTAGAATGGAGGGTATCACCGTATTAGTGATTGAGTTTGTGTAGTGTGCAGGTGCTTCACAATCCTCAAAGTGAGATCTTGAGGGAGATCTTAGGAGTTTGTGATGACTCAAGGGATATATGGTAACACCTATCTTAAATTTAAGTTTGGTAATCATGTTAGTAGTTACTTGACCATCTTGTAAAATACTTGTACTTTGACATCTTATACAATTTTAACAAATCCAAGTACTTGATATTATGCACTAAAATAACATCAATATCATCTAGGAAATCGTTTTCAACTGAATTGAAGTTCGAAGAAGAAATAACTCCCAATAAACCAACTAATTTGAATGAAATATCATGTGGGCATCTCAAAATCATAGATATTTTTATTTTCCACTAGTAAGACCCACTACTCTAAAGGAAGATTCTTACTACCACAGAGAAGAGAATTCTCCCTTCTCAATCTAGAAACATGTCCTACCATGTTTTCCCCAATAACTCAATTATTTTCATAAAGGTTCCTAGTTATATATAGAGGACCTTTGTGCTAGTGGTTATGTACCCATATTAGAGTAAAAGTTGAAAACAAATTATTTGCTTTCCATAATGCACAAGGTTTTTTAACTAGAAAATACAATTGCATCTGCATTAATGGGGAGTTCACTATTTAACACAATGCAAAGAGGATTTAACTTTTTTGATAATAACTCAAAATAGATTAAGTACTTGTCGAACAATCACATAGTCAAAAATTGAGGTATTGTAGAAGATGTGATGTTGAGAAATCTTTAATTTTTTGGAGGAGAATATAATAGAACGAATTTGTCCCTTTTGTTTATAATTGATGTATTTGCTACAAAATTCTTTATAGCTTGTTTTAGTTTACTGTCACCTTTGTCATCTTTAATTTCTCTATTTTTTTGTCAGTCTTCACCATTTGGAATAATGCATGTCTTATGCATGTTTTGGTTTTCTTTTTGAGTCACGTTCCAAAACAAAATCCAATGTATTTCAATCACTCTATTTTATTTAAGCATGAATAAAGGGACTACATTTTGAGTCTGCAAAAATTCAAATTTCTGTGTATGCTTTGTTTTCCATGTTATGTTTTTTCCTAAGTTATTTGCTTTGTTCTTTCTGCTGTTATCTCATAACCCCCAGGTGTAGGAATTAAGCTTGCTTTAGTTTATTCGTATGGTATCAAAGCAGATTAATTTTGTTTCTGTAATCATGTTTGGTCTTAATTCATTGTCAATTTCTGAATTCAATGGAAGTGATTATAAATATTGGTGCATCAAGATGACTTTTTTTACAAGGAAATATTTGTGGGTGATTGTAGAAATGGGTTGTAAAGAGCTAACAGATTGGACTACTCTTACATCCAATGAAGGAACAACTAGAAAGGAGGCTAAGAAGAAGTACTCTCGAGCCTTGTTCCATATTCAAATAACTCTTTATAAGAGCTTATTTTCAAAGATTGTAGATGCAATGACAACAAAACATGCCTGGAATATTTTAAAGGAAGCTTACCAAGGAAGTGATCAAGTAAAAGTAGTTAAGTTGTAGACTTTAGAAAGAGATTTTGAAAATTTGAAAATGCAAGAATATGATAAAGTAAATGATTATTGTGTGAGAATCAATGATGTGGTTAATAAAATGGTTACTCTAGGAGAAACAATAAGAAATGAGGTTGTAATTAAGAAGGTTTAGAGATCTCTAACATCAAAATGGAACCATGTTGCTATCATCATTGAAGAAATGAAGGATTTATCTACCCTTTAATTTGATCAACTATTTGGATATCTAATCTCTCATGAAGATATATTGAGAGATTCATTTGGGCAGAGTGATGAGAAAGTGTTTTCCTCCAAATTGCAAATTACAAAGAAAGAAGATGCAAATAGTAGCACCACAAGCAACCAAGGCCAAGGAAGAGATTAGAATCCAAATTCATCAAGAGGAGATAAAGGAAGAGGCGGTTCAAGAGGAAGAGGTGATTCAAGAGGAAGAGGCAGCTAGGAAGATTTGATAAGAGAAATATTCAATGTTACCATTGTAATAGGTATGGCCACTTTGAAAGAGATTGCAAACTCAAAGAAGGTAATAATGATAAAAGTGTTCATTATGCTCAAGACTGTGATGAAGGTCTTTCAAATAATTTATTTATATCTTATGAAAAAGCTGAAAATGTTTCTAAAGATGTTTGGTATTTAGATTCAGGACGTTCTAACCACATGTCAAGAAATAAGAAGCTTTTTTCTATAATGGATGAAATTTTCAAATCCACTATCAAGCTTGGTGATGACAAAATGTTGGAGGTTGCTGCAAAAGGAGCTATGGAAGTCCCCACTAAAGAAGGTATGAAAAGTGTTAAGGATATTTATTACAATCCAAAATTGAAGCATAATCTATTGAGTGTTGGACAATTGTGTGAGAAAATTTATAAGGTGGTGTTTGAAAATCAGCAATGCACAATTTATGATAAGAGTCAAGGAAATAGGGTGGTTACAATTGTGCCTATGTCAAAGAATAGGATGTTCCCATTAAAGTTTGTAGACCATAGCATCAATCTTGCTAATATGGCATATGAGGACAAGAGTTGGTTGTTGCATCTCAGGTATGGGCATTTGAATTTTCATAGTTTGAAGATACTAACATCAAAATCATTAGTTGCAAGTTTTCCTAAGGTTGAAGAACATAAAGAAGTTTGTGAAGGATGTGCTAAAGTAAAACATGCAAGAGAGAAATTTCCAATAGGAAGTGCGTGGAGGGCCCATTATCCACTTCAGTTAGTCCATTCAAAATTTGTGGTTCTATGCAAACAAAGAGTTTGGGTAAGTCATCATACTTCATTAAATTTATTGATGATTACTCATGAAAGTGTTGGGTTTTTTTTTTTAAGATCAAAGATGAAGCATTTGATACATTCAAGAGGTTTAAAGCCCTTATGGAAAATGAAAGTGATTACAAAATAAAGTCTTTATGGATTGATCATGGAGAAGAATTTTGTTCAAGAGATTTTCAGATTTTTTATGAGATGAATGGCATCAAAAAACAACTTACCACTACTTACATGCCTCAACAAAATGGGGTAGCTGAAAGGAAGAACCACACAATGGTGGAAATGGCAAGATGCATGTTGTAGACAAAGGGACTAAGCAATTATTTCTAGGGTGATGCAATTGCTACAACAATATATATTCTTAATCAAGGTCCCACTAGTGCCCTCAATGTGATGACTCCATATGAAGCCTCATATGCTAAAAATACTAATGTCCAGCATTTCAAAGTTTTTGGGTGTTTATCTTATGTTCATGTAGCTAATCAACAAAGGAAAAAATTAGATCCAAAAAGTGAATCATGCATTTTCATTGGATATAGTGAACAAAGTAAGGCTTACTGGTTGTATAATCCTCTTAGCGATAGCCTTTTTATCTCTAGAGACATGATTTTTGATGAAATGGGAGTTTATTTTCATCAGAAAGACCATGTTAAGATGTCAAAATATGTTTTGAATGATAGTATTATTGATTAAATTGATCATGAGTACCCCACTAACATTTTAGCTCCAAGAGCTACAAGTCCATCAAGTAGCCCCTCGTCAATTCAAAGTGAAAACTTCCAGCTTCAAGTCTGAGTTCTACAACAAAGGTATGAAGATTAATTGACATTTATAAAAGAAGTACAAATGAAGCACATGAAGAAAATCCTAGAGGTGAGATAGTATATTTTTCTTTACTTTCCAAGGTTAATTTTGAACCATCATGTTTTGAAGATGCAAGTACTAATGAGGTTTGGGTGCAAGCAATGCAAGAATAGATAGAATCTATTCATAGGCATGATACTTGGGAGCTTATAGAGCTTCCACATGACAAGAAAAAAAATTGGTAAAAAATGGGTCTATAAGACTAAATACAATAGTGATGGGAGTGTTGAAAGACACAAGGCAAGATTGGTAGTTAAAGGCTTCATAGGTATGGGATTGATTATGAAAATACATTTGCACCAGTATCAAGACAAGAGACTATTAGAATGATGATTTCATTAGCAGCTCAAAAGAAATGGAGCATTCATCATGTGGATGTGAAAATTGCCTTCTTGAATGGGTACTTAGAGGAGGAAGTGTATGTGGAACAACCACAAGGTTTTGAAGTGCAAGGTAAAGAAAATCAAGTTTGCAAGTTGAAGAAGGCTTTGGATGGCCTCAAGAAAGCACCACAAGCATGACCTATTATAGAATTCATGAGTATTTTCAGAAGAATGGATTTTAAAGAAGTAAGAGTGAACCTACCCTTTACTACAAATAAGGAGGTAATGATAATCTTATTGTAAGTTTGTATGTTGATGATTTGTTGTATATGGGTAGTATTTCTAAGATTAAGGATGAATTCAAAGTTGCTATGATGAATGAATTTGAGATGAAAGATTTAGGTATCATGAAATGCTTTCTAGGAATGGAGGTTTATCAAAGTGAGAATGAAATTTTCATTTGTCAAATTATAAAGTATGCCAAAGATATGCTGAAAAAATTTGATATGGTTGATTGTAAACCAACCTCCACTCCAGTTGCTCATGGAGTTGTGTTGATGATGGTGTTGAAATAGTTTATGAGATAACTTATAGGAGCATTTTTGGAAGTTTAATGTTTTTAACTCATACAAGACCTAATATTGGTTATTCAGTTTCACTTATTTCAAGGTACATGATAGAGCCATCTAAAATACATAGGAAAGTGGCCAAGAGAATTTTGAGGTATGTGAAAGGAACTCTAGATTTTGGTATTCATTACTACACTTCCAAAAAGTTTAGTCTTGTTGGTTTTAGTGGTTCTGATTGGGGAGGTAGTTTGGATTATCAAAACTCTACATTTGGTAATTGCTTTTCTTTGGGTTTTTGTTTGATTACTTGGAGCTCAAACAAGTAGAGTATTGTTTCACTTTCTTCTATGGAAGAAGAATATGTTGTAGTCACTTTAGCAGGTACAAAAGCATTATGGCTTAGAAAACTTCTTGAAAAACTTGGATAAATGCAAGTTCAACCTACAATGATTTTCTGTGATAAGATTAGTTCTATCAAATTGGCCAAGAATCTAGTCCATCATAGCAAGACAAATTTTTTTGATTTAAAACATCATTTTATCCAAGATTTGGTAAAGAAGGCAATAGAATTGAAATACATTAGCACAAAAGAACAATTAGTAGATATCTTCACCAAAGTAGTTGCAAAAGATCAATTTTTGACACTCATAAATCAGATTGTGAGCCCTCTTTGCATCAAGGAGAGTATGTTGATAATTGATGTAGTGACTATAGAATGTGTTACATCTTTTTTTAGTTTACTACCACCTCCTCATGTTTAATTTCTCTATTTTTCTATTAGTCTTCACTAGTTGGAATAATGCATTTCATATTCATGTTTTGGTTTTCTTTTTTGGGTCATATTTTGAACAACATTCAATGTATTTGAATCACTCTATTTTATTTAAGAATGAATAAAGAGACAACATTTTGAGTCTACAAAATACAGATTTCTGTGTGTGCTCTATTTTACATGTTATGGTTTTTCCTAAGTTATTTGCTTTTCTCTTTCCACTATTATCTCATAACCTCTGGGTGCAAGAATTAGGATTGCTTTAGTTTATTCACCTTTACGGAAGCCATGCATCCATCCTACTTCTCAGCAGTAGAAATTCACCCTATATTTTAGTAATCTTCACAAAACATTGGAGCTATATGCTTTAATTGGTTTTTGTGTAGTACCATAGATATTTGGTTTTGTATGTCTCATATTGGGTCTATATAGGAAACCAAAAAATAAAAGTAGTAATGATCTTACTATTAAGGACAATACATTTCAATAGTCCATGAAAGTGTCATAATGCTTTTGGCAAGTTACACGATTCTTGTATTAGTGTCTTAGATCAAATTCCATGTTTTTCATTAGAAATAGGATAAAAGATGATGAATCATATAATATTGAATTCTTTTCAATCCCTAGATTACTTTCAAGATGTATAAACAATCTAATAGTTCATACCTTAGTATTGTTGCCAAAATGTTTCTGGATCAAAGTAGTTTTATATATTTCATAGATTATTTTAAGTGATATCTTGCTTTTTTTTTCTAGAATTATTGACATTTTTGGGAACATAGAACTTATAGCATACCATTTATGTCTATCTTTTGTCCTCAAGATATTGGCATTCTAAGAACAACAACCTGCAAAATTCACAATGCAGAAAAGCAACCTAAGAAGATGCTATTTCACCAGTCAATCAATTTCATTGATCAAGAATGAGATGTTTACAGTATACAAAAGCCGTATTGAATAGAGCAGGTGACTGGCAAGGAGCCATCCAAAAACATCAATGCATAGTAAGGACAATCAGTAGAGCAGGTGACGTAAAAGGAAAGGAGCCACCCAAGCATTAATGCACTGAATGAAAATAAATGCAAAGTTGGACTTAATAACACATAGGTTGAAAACGTGCATGCCAACACCCCCCCTTAAGTGCAACTTAGGGAGAAAATGAAAATGCAATATACAATATGAGATGAATTATAGGTCCCGACAATAAAGCCTTGTTAGGAACCTATGTACAACTACAATGCAATGAACTACAAATCTCTCATAACCGGAGAAAAGGAGAAAAACCCTATGGGAGAAAACTCCTCTCTAAAAGAGAGATCACAAGTGAAAGGAAGGAGGACTCCTCAAGACCCCCCAAGGACAACTTCCTTTACCCCTAACATAGATCTCAACTAAAGATAGTGAGGAGATGCCAAAGGTTTAGTGAAGATGTCTGCAACCTGTTGCGCCGTAGGAAAATACTCCAAAGCAAGAACACCATCTTGAATGAGTTGCCAAATGAGGTGCATGTGGATCTCAATATGCTTAGTGCATTGATGCTCCACTGGGTTGCGAGAAATATGTATAGCACTTTGGTTATCACACCAAAGAATACTGGGTTGATCAATAGGAAATCCAAACTCATGCATCAACTGTCGAAGCCAAAGAACCTCTTGACTAGCCAAGACAGCTCCTTGATACTCAACCTCAGTTGATGATAATGCAATAGCAGTTTGCTTCTTGCAAGACCAAGCAACCAGACTAGAACCAAGACAAAAAACAAAGCCTAAAGTAGACTTTCTATCATCAAAATCACTAGCCCAATCTGAGTTAGTGAAGCCCACAATCTCAGTAGCACCTGATGTGTAGTGAATGCCAAACTATGTAGTTCCCTGAATGTATCGTAAAATATGCTTGGCTACCTTCTAATGACTCTCATGAGGATCTCGAGAGAAATGAGAGACAAGACCAATGGCAAAGGAAATATCAGGATGACTATGTGTTAAGTACAAAAGGCTGCCAACCAATTGCCGATACAGAGTAGCATCAATGGATGGAGTAGTGCAACTAGTGGACAACACAACACTTGACTGAAAAGGAGTAGGGGTTGGATTGCAATCAGCCATTCCAAACCTTTGAAGCAAATCAAGAGCATACTTCTACTGGAAGATAGAAATATTGGTAGGAGACTGATGGATTTGAAGACCAAGGAAGTAATGTAACAAACCAAGATTTGTCATATCAAAATGCTCCATCAAAGCTTGCTTAGTATCCTCAATCATGGCAGGAGAACTCCCCGTGAGAATCAAGTCATCCACATAAAGAACAAGAATGAGAAGATCCCCCCCATGCCTTTGAATGTAAACTGTAGGATCAGAGTGACATCTAGTGAATCCAAAAACAAGCAAGAAACTATCCATCTTCTCATACCAAGCTCTAGGAGCCTATTTGAGACCATACAATGAACGTTGGAGCCTACAAACAAGTGAAGGGTCTTGCACAAAGTTGGGTGGCTACTCCATATAGATCTCCTCATGAAGATCACCATGCAAGAAAGCACTCTTCACATCCATCTAATACACTGACCAACCCTGAGATGCAGCAATAGAAAGCACGAGGCGTATAGAATCTATCTTTGCAACAGGAGCAAAGGTCTCAGAATAGTCAATACCCTCAACTTGAGAAAATCCCTTAGCCAGTAGATGAGCCTTATACTTATCAATAGAACCATCAGCTACAAACTTGGTACGATACACCTACTTGCACTGAACCAACTTTCTTCCCTTAGGAAGAGGAACTAAATCCCAAGTATGATTCTTCATTAAAGAAGAATACTCCTCTATCATAGCACCATCCCATTCTGGAACACCCAAAGCATTTGAAAACTTCTGAGGATCAGTAGAAACTGCATGACTCAAAAGACTGATACCTGAAGTGCGGGAATGAGTGCTACGTGTAGCTGTGGGATCACCTACAAGAGAACTAGAATCCTCAAGAAGTGTACGAGCCCATAAAGGTCGATGAGGTACAAGTGGAGGAGAATGAAAAGATGGAGTGATATCAACAACAAGATCAATCCCATCGTCAAGAGCAACATCATCAGGAACAACATCATTACAAGCATCATCATCATCATCCTCTACAACATCCTCTGAAGAAGAACTAGTAAGAGGAGAGGGAAAGACTTGTGATGGAGAATCCTTCAGAGTGAAAGACTCATCAAATTGAACATCATGACAAAAATGAACCTCTCAAGTAACAGGATCAAATAATCGATAACCCTTCACATCCTCACAATAGCCAACAAAAATGAACCGTTGACTTTTCTTCTCCATTGCCTTCCAGCAGCCATCTGGAATGAATGTCCATGCATCACTGCCAAATATTCTAAAGTAGGAAACCTTGGGCTTGATATGAGACCAAGCCTCCTCAGGAGTCATATTCTGCACTGCCTTGTGGGGCATACAGTTCTGAATGTAGTTGGCACAATTGACAACCTCTGCCCAAAATGCGAGAGCCATGGATCTAAACTGTAACATACAATTGGCCATCTCCCGTAAAGTTCTATTCTTTCGCTCAGCTACACCATTCTACTGGGGAGTGTATGGAACTGTGTGTTGATGAAGAATACCCTTAGTATGACAGAATTCTTGAAATGCTTGATTGACATACTCCCCCCCATTATCTGTGTGAATCTTTTGAAGGGAATGTCCTGACTGCTTCTCTACAAATGAAAGGAAGGTCATGAAATTTCGAAGCACCTCATCCTTGTACTTCAAAAAGTACACCCAAGTATGCCTAGAAAAATCATCAATGAAGGTGAGCACGTATTTGGCCCCTGAAAATGAAGGAGTGGGGAATGACATGAGGTCACTATGCACTAACTCAAGAGGTGTTGAAGCACATGTGGCCATACCCTTGGGAAAAGGATCCCTATGATGCTTGCCAAGCACACAACCTTGACAAACTCCATCTGAACAAGAGATATGAGGTAGACCAATTACCAAATTTTGTGCGCTCATCTGCTGAAGATATTTGTAATTCAGGTGCCCAAACCGTTTGTGCCAAAGCTTGCTTGTAGAATTTGCATGAGCAATAAGGGATGATCCTGATGAAGACTCAAATCCATCAAACCTATACAAACGAGTCACATGATCAACTGTTCCTGTAGCAATGACCTTCTCAGGATCCTGCATCTCTCGAATAGTCACATTAGTAGGAGAGAACTCAACAAGCCTTCCATCACCATGATTACAAATTTGATAGATAAAAAGCAGATTCTATGAAATATTAGGAACAAGAAGAACATCATCAATGCTACCATCCTGCATATGAACTAAGCCTATTCCCAAAACTGGAATTTGAGAAGAGTTCCCGACAGCAATATGTGAAGTATGACTATCAGAAAGAGAATCAAGAAGATCCATAGTATGAGTCATGTGATGAGAAGCGCCAGAATCAATAATCCAACTAGAACTAGTAGAGGACAAAGCCGTAGCTGAGAGGGCTTGCCGTTTTCCTAAAGAAAAAGACTTAGGCATGGTAAGATTATGCTTCCTCATAGCTTCCTCTAATGCTGCTAGCCTTGCAAAACAATGTGCATCATTATGCCCAAATTTTTCATAGAACGAACAGTTCTCCTTCTTCTTCTTAGACTTGGAAGATGACTCGCCCAAGTTAGGAGGAGGAGGTGAAGGAATATTCTTCTTATCAGTCTTCACCTTAGGCTTGGAGGGAGACTCCCCACCTAAAGACAAATCTATCTTGGGCTTCTTCTTATTCTTACCCTTGCCCTTGGAAGATTGAGCCATTAAAGCATGCTCTTAGGAAGAGCATCCATCTGAATCAACTTGGCCTGCTCCCTAGTCAATCAATCACAAAACTCCTCAAAAGTAGGTATCTTATGATCTTCCCCCATAGCATCCATAGTAGAATACAAAGTAGAGGCAAACACTTGAAAGGGACCTCTAAGCTTAGATAGGATCAAGAAAATACACTCCTTATCTTCTTTGGCATGACCACATCCTTTTAATTGAGACAAAATCAATTTGAACTATGCAAGGAAATCCTGAATAGAAGGAAAAACATCTAGAGAGAGAGAAGTGAGATCGGCTTCAAGCTGCAAGATCCTAAACTAATTGACCTTACCATACAATTCTGCAAGCTTATCCCACACATCTTTAGGTGTTTTACACTCAGCAATATGAAACAACAACTTATCAGACACATGAAGACCGATGAGTCCTTTAGCCTCATCCATTTTGTTTCTATGAACAAATAACTCAAATGTTTTTGTGAATTCAGGTTGGTTGGCATCCAACAATTGCCATAGACCACGAGATTGCAACAATTGTAACATTTTGAGCTTCCATGTGTGATAGTTGTGTGGAGTGAGCAATTCAATCCTAGGCTCTGACATGGTATACAAGGGCACACAAAGGACTAAAAATGCAATATATAGCCCCCAAAATAGATACAAACTGATTTTATAATTCTTAAACACCAAATTTTCCAAGGGATTCAAGAATAACAACTTGCAACTTCAAGTTAGTAAAATTGACACAAAATGGTAGAATTTTCAAAAAACACCTCATCCACTTCAAAGTTTGTCAAAGTAGCTTACCCACGATAACTTGTATACTAAAAAAAGACTTCGTTTGCAGAAGTTGCACAATTTTGAAAAAGAACCCTATTTTAAGCACTTTTGGAGTCCACGATAGCTCTTGATCGCTCCATGTGACCACCAAAAAAAAAAAAAACTTGGGGCCTAATAGGCCAAGTAGACAACGAAATGGGAACTAAATGATGTGTACCAGTGCCATGTCACCATACATTTTACCACAGAAACACAACATTCACCAAAAGTGTGGAATAAAGCCGCCAAACCTTCACCTACAAAGTACGCGAGATCAAAGCAATCCTAACTTTAACTTTCAATGGGAGCCTTTGCTCACATCTCTTAGTCGGTGTGCTGAGCAATTTAGATAGCTTAACTAAAGTATGCACGTCCAATGTGGGACTAAAGCCCCTGGTCAAGCCAGACTTGCATTCAACGCGTCCCACCAGTCTCCTCTTCGCACACACACACCATAATTGTGGTCACAGGAACACACGGAGACCTTCATAGGAACACACACAGACCTCAACAGAAAAGAATATTAGGCTCCACCACCTCATGAACATAATTCATCTTCAAAGGAAAGGTGAAGAACACGTTTAGGCAAAGCGCTAGTTGGGGGCCTGTGACCAAACAAACAGCTAAACCCTTCTCCAAATTGTGTCTTCCTCAAAGAAAAATGTAGAGTCAAGTAGCCAGTACGTACACTGCAGGAGATGAGGTCTCTGGCAAGAGGGGAAGCATAGATTTGAAACTCCTTCAAAAAGGAACACCCACAGAGGAGTATTGATCTCCCTTCTTGACTTCACTGCCTCCAAAAATGCCCCCTAAATTCGTTCTTCCTCATTCGCACAGGCAGAGCCTCTTCTCAAAGTAGTGTGGAAGAGTGAGAAGGTAGGGAAGGCGATTTGGATTAGGAGAAAGAGCCATGCCAAGCATCCATTTGCCCCTCCACAAAGAGATCAGGCCACACGAAACTCAGTCACATGAGGAATGAGGAATGGCCTTCCCCATCCACCTAGCAGATCATTCTCACGGCAGGCGATATTTCAATGACTCCATTGCTCAACTGGTGAAAGCTCTTAGCAAGGAAGGGTAGGTTGGTTGACTGCTCTGATACCATATTGGAACTCCCAAAACAACAACCTGCAACCTTCATAATGTAGAGAAGCAACCTAAGAAGATGCCATTTCACCAGTCGATCAATTTCATTCATCAAGAATGAGATGTTTACAATATACAAAAGCCCTGTTGAATAGAGCAGGTGACTGGCAAGGAGCCATCCAAAAACATCAATGCGTAGTAGAGACGGTCGGTAGAGCAGGTGATGTAAAAGGAAAGGAGCCACCCAAGCATTAATGCACCAAATGAAAATAAATGCAAAGTTGGACTTAATAACACGTAGGTTGAAAACGTGCATGACAACACAAGAACCCTTATTTTTTTGGCATTCTGCACAATCACATTTAGCATTCTATGAACTACCTAATTTTACTTTCTCGTCTATACAAGTGTGCTTCTCCAACGTTTTTATCACATATTACCGAACTTTCTTACAATTTGAATGCATAAACAAAGAACATACTACCACCCTCAATAATTATACAACCTTTTAAAAATAATATCTTTTTGATGTTCTAAACTATAAAAAATATTATACATATTGATATTAACAATGATAATTTCTTAGTATCATTTAATAGATCATTAACTTACGAATATAACTCTATCAGTTCAAATAAATTTATAATTTTCAAATTTAATTAATAAATACATTTAAATGTTGATTAAAAATATTTATTAATTGTAATTATCTTTATTTATCAATATGAACAGCTAATTTCGTACTAACAAAAGTTATGATTCTTTTAAACTCTTTATTAGTGAAAAGCTTCCCCTGTAAATAACTCTTATTTGTCAAATAACTTCCCCACATAAATAACTCTTATTCGACAGCAGCTTCTCGATAATAGGGACTCCAAATTTTCTTTCTGGAGATAAGCAGTCCAACTGTTGCCTCCATTAAATTCAAAAGTAAAAAAATAAAATATAATGGGGAAACGGTTTCCTTGCTGGAAGAAGCTTCCCCACCAAATAAGGCCTGGGGAAGTATGAAAGTTTTAATTGGTTCATTTGAACGGCAGCCTGATATAGAATAAAATGGGAAAATGGTTTCCTTGCTGGAAGAAGCTTCCCACCGAACAAGGCCTGGAGAAATATGAAGGGTTTTAATTCGTTCATTTGCACGGCAGCCTGATATAAATAGAACCCCCCTGGACTGTCAATTCCCATAAAATCTTCTTACTTTTGATTCTTTGAGGTTTTGCTTTCACCTGTTACTGAGTTACTTCTAACATGTTCGTTTAAGATGTCCAGATTGGTAAAGAATGGCACACACTCATATCTGATCTAGAGTTTGTTAAACCCATTACAAGAATTGTCACCCAGAATCAGTTTTTGTTTACATTGACGAATCACGAGATCTACGATTTGGAGATTGTGAGAGCAAAATTGAAAACAATCCCCTAATCGTAGCACTGGTGATTGGTCAATGTAAACAAAAATCGATTCTTTGATGACAATTCTTTTAATAGGTATGAACAAACTTTGGATCAGATATGAGGGTGCGCCATCTCTTTACCACTGTGGACATCAACCCATTTGCCAAAGAGTTCCATCCAGCTACAAAATATCCAATTCCTCCCACTTACCATATCTCTGAATATTTATCCTTCACCAACATTACACACAACAGGTTCATCTCCACAAGCATGCCAAGTGAAACTGGTGGCATTCAATGTGGACGCCACAGTATCGAACAACCTTTTGTGAGAAATATTCGAAGCATATGGCATGTAGATTCTATTTTTTCCGGTTTATGTTTTTATCAGACTGATATATAGAGTTTATTGTTTCTCAGAGAATGTTCTTTTTTTTAGGGACAGTAAAAGAAGTGGCGATCAGCCCGGATAAGGGTGGAGTTAGGTTCATAACTTTCTTTCATGCACCTTTGGACGGGCGCAAAATTGGGTCCTTCAGATTGAAGATCTGACTGAGTAATTGGAGTCTTGGTCCAAATCCCACACCTCCCTACAGCATTCCCCCCAGTCGTCAACACGGAGAGATGAAATGTA
Organism: Sequoia sempervirens; assembly: GCA_007258455.2. Taxonomy (NCBI): domain Eukaryota; kingdom Viridiplantae; phylum Streptophyta; class Pinopsida; order Cupressales; family Cupressaceae; genus Sequoia; species Sequoia sempervirens. The sequence continues at coordinate 179,081,554 of VDFB02193867.1, forward strand.
CTACTTTTATGTTTCTTTTCAATGTTTTTATTTTGTATTATGTATTTAGTTTCTCGCAGATTCCAGGGAAGGTTTTCGTATGCTCCGATCTAATGTATTTTTATAATATTCTCCATCGATGTGTTGAGAATACTATTGTTTTGGTCAAATTTTTACTAGATCTAGCAGTAATACCGGACTAAATAGTATAATACCCAGTACTTTAGGGGGTTGTTTGATCTGGAAAATCTTCAAGCAAAATATACATTTCTATATTGTGTTTTTACTACCTTTAATCTTATTAATAGTAATTTCGATAGTTTCAAAATCATAGAGATACTTTCTTTGGAAGATTCTTCCAGCCATCACATTCATCGAGCAGTACTTTCAATTTTATTTTTAGAAACCCTTATTCTACTTGACCGAAAACAAAAAAAGAGCCCTATCAGGATGTCAATGTCAAGATTCGTAGCGCACAAGTAACCCTAAGAATTCAGTGCAGGGTAGGGTTGGTAAACTATGAAGAGAGCTATAGGTAGGGCACGTATTGAAATATCTTAGATGTGTTTCTGAGTTTGGTGAACACTGGCTACGCCTTCGTAAATTTTACATCAGCTTAAGCTGCTTGAAAGGTGTATAAAGCATTTCATATGCAGAACTGGAAAAGTTTGAAGTCCAAAAGAAATTCACAAAAAATATGTGAAATTGCTTATTCCAAAATTCAAATGTATTGTGTTAATGTTTCTGGATCACCACCTCTTTTTCCATCATTTTGTTCTCTGATATTGTGGATCTTGTGATGACAGGGTCGAGCTGCTCTCCAAAGTCACTTTTAAAAAGTCCAAGTTCAGCTGTAACAACGATTTCTTTTGCGGTGGTATTCAAGCCGGCGCGCAAGGGGAAGGAATCCACAGAGAACCCTAGTAAATGTCGGATTATTTCTCATAAACTTCAATCGTCGGAGGGAAAGAGTGAATGGCGGAAAGTTCAGTAAATGAAATATTAGTATTGTTTCTATGCGTTGATTAAATTTATGGCGATACCTAATAGTCTAAAGTTTTTAAACCTTAAGAATTGTGTAACAAGACTTGGATTTTGTTTTCATTTAATATATGTTATATGCTTAATTAGTTAAAGTAATTGATTGATTTGTTTGATTTTATTTTTAAAAAAAATTAAATGATTTTTTTTATCTTGTTTTTAAAATTATATTTTATTTAAATATTAAATAGTTTAACGATCAATAATAATTATACATCTCATTTATTTTAGAAAATAATTACTAATTATTTTATTTTATTAATATTAAAAAATATTTTACTTATAATTATTGGTAAACATGACGTAGTATTTTTGTTTACAAAATTAAAACATGATAATATGTTCATAAACGTAAATAATACTCATATTTTTACTATTAACTTGACGTTTCATAAAAATATTTATAAAACATCAACCCATAATTAATTCTATTTATCATATATTTTTTTTTATATTAATATAGACAACTTAAATACATCTTACAAGTGTCAAGAGATGCAAATTTTGGTTAATTAGTAATTTAAATTTATTTATTACATAATAAATAGCAGATCAAATTTATTTTTTATTTAACTTTTTCTTTTGCATCCATAAAGTTGACCTAAAGTGGTATATCATTTATATAAGCAAAAATATAAATACATGAGTGGTTTTGGAATATGGAGGGACATTAACAAAAAAAACCTATCCACTATATAAATAAAAAGGATAGGGGATGTTAGCTATCAAAAATGCAGGTAAGAATACCTCAAGAGGTTGCCAATCTGTTGATACGTTTCAGGGTAATAGACAAGGCCAAATGATTTAGACCTTCTTCTCTTTAGGTGCTGCTAGACCTAGGCGGGTATAACTATATGAATGAGGCAGACTTGATTTATGCTTATTTCTCTCAATGTCTTATACAAATTTTGAGCATTTGGCATAATGGTTTGATTGATGCTTGGGATGTTGGTTTGGTTGATAGTTGGTAGGGGGGAAGCCCTAATCCAAGAAATGGTGTGGATGATAATGGCAATGGTGGAAGAGGTGGAAAGGTGGGGGGTACAAGTTCTTGTGAAAATGTTGTGGTGTCAAAGATGCCCCCTGGTCCGAACATGTCTCCTTCCTCTTGCGAATTTGTAAGGAGAGAAGACTGATGTGTTGCGCGAAAAAATGTTGATGATGGATCATGATGGAAAATGAGAGGAACATTTGTATGTAATGGGTTTTCGAGTATGGTTTTTTCCAAGGTGGTATTTGCATCCAAGTTTTGATTATTAACAAGGGGGTGTGTTTGAATAGCATTGAGAAATGCATTTCCTTTGTTAATGTTAGGTTGGGTTGGAGCAAGAGATGTCGTGATTTGTGGAATTTTTTGCGTGATGTTTTGTGATAGGGGTGTGGATGAAATGGGAATGGTGGATGAGATTGGAGGAAATGATGTCTCCACTATAGTACTCACGTCAAAATCTGAAGGTAACTTGGCCCCTTGTTTTGCTAGCTCAAGCATGTATAACAAAGGGTTAAGTCTCATCATGATGTTGATGATTTTATGGTTCTCCAGATTTTGGAGCATTTCTGTTATTTCTTTGTGAGTCATTCCAAAGGTAAGATCCTCTCCTTGGCTTTCCTCTTGCAGATTTTGCGATGATGTCAGAAGGTTAATTATGAGATTTCCAAACCCAATGGGATTCATTTCAGGAGTGGTTTGACTCAAATCACTTGAAGTGGGTGTTTCTTTGTTGGCTTCCATGCTCTTCTTGTATTGAGATCTAGTTTGAACCATAAAACAAGGATCAATTTTTAAGAATGAGATATGAATCTCTTGATTCTTTGGATTGATCTTTTTTTATGCCTCCAAGCGGAAAATTTTAGGATATCTTGAGGATCGAATGGTGATATGATGATGTAAAAGATGGATGATGTGGATGTTATGATCTTTTGGTAAGTCTTGAAGGAGATACTGGGCTTTTGGGACTTTCAAATATGTTTCAAATTTTGATTTTGATTTTATTTGGATTTGGATTTTGAATAAAATAGACCCTAGGATGTTTGGATGATTATCTAAGGGATAGATTTGATCAAAGGATGATAATTTGATGTGTGGGAAGAAGGATGCATTTATCCACTTCTATCCAAACAAGATGATAGTTTTGGTAAGAATATGATGAAGGATTCATCTACATATACTAAGTTAAACAAGATGATTTCACTAAGCATATGCAAAAGGATGCATCTACACGTACCTAGCCAAAGGTGATTTTGATAATGTTTTCAAGGATTTAATCTCAATGATTTTGATGATTTTGGTTTTTCCAAAAAGCCTAGTAGTAAGGATGATTTCAAGATTTTCCAAAAGGTGATTTGTGAGATGATGTTTGTTTTGATGTTTTGAAGGATGCATGAAAAAGATTTTGATTTTCTTTGATCCTAAGATGAACCTAAAAAAGACACTTTGTTTGCCTAGACCTAGGTATTGAAGAACAAGCTTTTCTCTAAACAAGATGTTCAAACTCTCTGAAAAGATTTGGGTTTTGGCGGTAATAGAATGAATACAAACCAAGATTGTTCCTTGAAGCCTTCTTGTAAAAGTTGAAAAGCAGTCTTTGTCTAACTTTGTATAACATAGAGAGACATTCTTGATGGGCTATCAGACTAAGGGCTTTCACCTTCAGTTTCTTGATCTTGATTTTGCATGAAATCATTGGAGACACGTGTGGGGTCCAATTGTTTGTAATCTTTGTTTAATAGATTCTTTTTACCACAAACACACTGTTGATTAGATTTCAAATTGAATTTCCAATGTCTCAACTTCTTCTCATTTCACAAAGCATATTATGTGAAACTTTGATGAATTTAAGGCAAGAGTTACCTATTGTTTAACTTTAGTGGGCAAATTGAGATTTAAATTCAAGTGCTTAGAAACCTCTAAGGATGTAATCCCAAGGAAAAGCAATAACACAAGAATTTGGTCAATGGTATTTTCCTCCTAAAGGGTTTGAAATTTTGAGGATCATGTTGAGTGTTTGTTTTCAAATTTTTTTGATCAAAGCACTATGTTTTCAAACCAAGAACAAGTACAAACCCTATGGATGTGTAAGGCAATATTTGTTGGATCCCCACTTGGACAAGTCTAGCTACGCTTATCTTTAGTGAATGGTTAGATGCTTGACCCCACTAGCTCCCCTCCACGACACTCACTTATACGGGGTAAACAAGCATCAACACCCATGAAACTCCCATGGCATGTTTTCATTTTCTACTACTAAAAGACCGTAAAAGTGTGGGGCAGCTTCAGAATGACCATTCTTGTGCCAACAAATAGATTAAAGGATTTTGGAAAATTCTAGCACATGGGTTCTAGTAAGGACTTTCCGTTCATAGAGATTTACCCATACACGGCAAGAGTCCCCTTTCAGATCCATCTTGTTGGAATCAACCACGTGATATTGGCATTTCTTCCAATACCCACATTTATATCCCAGCTGGAAATACTCTTGGCTCTAGAGTGTTACCGGTTGAGTCATTCCCTTGGGTGAGTAATTTTTCCCCAAGGTAGGCCCTTTAGGATAAATAAAAGCAAACAAAGACAAAATCTATAACTCGATCAATCTTTGACAACTCAAAGAAAGAAAATATACACGATAATGCCCCCACTCACATTCGCACAACATATTGTTCAATTTTAAACCCAAATTGAAGTGTGTATGGGAAATTATTTATGCAACTTAATGTCACCAAAAGCCTTTTGATTCTCAAGATCATTGTGAGGCGCAAGAGAAGCGCATACGTCTTTTGATGATATTACTTTGTGTAAATAATTACAAAACAATAAAGTCACACATTCATTTTATCCTTCAAAGCAATGATTTGATTCGTTTTAAAACACCAATGTCAAATGTGAAGTTGCTTGTTCAATTTTAGCCCAAATTGAAATCTAGTAGGTGTCTAAGTTTTAATTTTATCCTTTTGCAACAAAAAAATTGATGCATTCTTTTTAAACCCAAATGAAAATTAATGTCCTAAAAATGAAAAGATAACAATTTCTTGAATAGTGTTTAAACAAACACTAAAGTGTTAAAGAACACTTTAATCTTCTCAAGACATCATCTTCATTTCTCCTCCTTTCATTTTCCTTCTTCAGTTTACCTTCATTTGTACCTTCGTCATTTTCCTTTGTTTTCACCCTCCTTGCTTCCTTCGCTTTCCTTGTACCTTTTAAACAAAACATACTTATGTGAGGATCAAAATATTAAACTTATTTTGATGATTAACTTTAAATGATAACATGATTTCAATTGAATAGATCAATTAATCACAAAGGATGAGTCCTTTAGAAGCATCATCACAAATTTTGAATTTTAGCTAAGGTCATAATGATGAAGATGATTTATAATACAACGCTAAAAATGAATCTACTTCAAAGAAAAAACCTTTCCAAAAGTATCATCATCAATTTCAAATGTTTACTAGCATGATAATCACAATGATTTGATAAATATAAACTATGGTATTTATTATAGACTCAATGAATATAATGACATAGTGTAAGAAAATGTACTCAACCATATTAATTACCAAGAATCATTCACTATTTCCATATATTACCAAAAGATCAAATGTGACTACCCTATAAAAAGGCTTTTGACTATTAAAGAAAATGCATCTAGTAAGTGTAAAGCTGTGTGGTGATGTCAGTTGGGGAGTTTCCAAAGAAACTACAAGTGGCAGGTGTAAAGAAAAATCTCCATTGCTTTCTGTAGGAAAGGCATGGTAGGTTGGGACAAAAAGAATAAACAGATAATATAAACTAGTGCATAAGCTAGTGGCCAAATCATCAAATGTAACTTAATCATCAAAATAACCGGGCAGTAAACCTTGACACCTTTTCCTGAAGTTAATGAGCAGCGACTAAAATGAATACTAACTATTTCGCAAGTTTGACATGGACGCATCCAATCAACATTAAATGATTCTTGCACAAACACTAGTTAGTGATAGCAATCATATTAAATACACTAGACAAACAAGGACTAACATGGGTTTATTTGCTACGCCCCTCATAACTTCATTTGATGTATTTATTTGTTGTGCCCCTCATAACTTCATTTGATGTATTTATTTGTTGTGCCCCTCACAACTTTCCATTACAAGCATACAATGAAACAAAATGCAACTAGCAAGTAAAACAACAAAAACAATAACTGCGCCCAAATTATTTTGAAGAGATTTTCAATTTTTTTGCTTTTGGTGGGTGAAACGTGTGCAGGGATCATTTATCATAGAAATCGGATTCAAACAAAAATTTCTCTTTAGAAGCTAAAGAGAATGAGGATAGATCACCTCCTGATAAATCACCTTCTTTCTTGTACTGGCTGTAGCTAGAAATTAAAATGAAAAGGTAATAATAGTGCAATTTATCATGAGGTTCAAAAAATGTTTAAAGACAAGACATCTCATAAATGGATATATCTAACACAAAGATGTCTACACGCCTCAAATGTAAAAGGCACAAGACATGCATTCACCCAAGATATCACTGCAGACTTACAAGAGACCACTACGCAACATATGTGATAGTGAGATACAGGCACAAGGAATAGTTTTTTCAATTCAATATGATTGAAAGAATACTAAGAGGCTAAAGTCAACAGGTGAGTTGGTAGTATTTATCATCAAATTCCAACAACAATCAATAATGAAAGGACGTGCTTTCATTCATATATTTCAAAAAAAAGTGAATCTTTCTTCTATAGGGTGTATTTGTTCAAAATCCAAATCAAAATCAAAATCAATTAAGGACAAATCTCAAAATCAAATCAAAATCAAAATCCAAAACATATCTGAAAGTCCCAAAAGCCTAGTATCTCCTTCAAGACTTACCAAAAGATCATAACATCCACATCATCCATCTTTTACATCATCATCATATCACCTTTCGATCCTCAAGATATCCTAAAATTTCACTTGGAGGGATAAAAAAAAGACCAATCCAAAGAATCAAGAGATTCATCTCTCATTCTTAAAAATTGATCCTTTTTTTATGGTTCAAACTAGATATCAATACAAGAATAGCATGAAAGCCAACAAAGAAACACCCGCTTCAAGTGATTTGAGTCAAACCACTCCTAAAATGAATCCCATTAGGTCTGGAAATCTCACAATTAACCTTCTGACATCATCGCAAAATCCGCAAGAGGAAAGCCAAGGAGAGGATCTTACCTTTGGAATGTCTCACGAAGAAATAACAGAAATACTCCAAAATCTGGAGAACCATAAAATCATCAACATCATGATGAGACTTAACCCTTCGTTATACATGCTTGAGCTAGCAAAACAAGGGGCCAAGTTACTTTCGGATTTTGATGTGAGTACCATAGTGGAGACATCATTTCCTCCAATCTCATCCACCATTCCCATTTCATCCACACCCCCATCACAAAACATCACACAAAACATTAAGCAAATCACGACATCTCTTGCTCCAACCCAACCTAACATTAACAAAGGAAATGCATTTCTCAATGCTATTCAAACACACCCCCTTGTTAATAATCAAAACTTGGATGCAAATACCACCTTGGAACAAACCATACTTGAAAACCCATTACATACAAATGTTCCTCTCACTTTCCATCATGATCCATCATCAACATTTTTTCGTGCAACACCTCAATCTTCTCTCCTCACAAATTCGCAAGAGGAAGGAGACATGTTTGGACCAGGGGGCATCTTTGACACCACAACATTTTTGCAAGAACTCGTACCCCCCACTTTTCCACCTCTTCCACCATTGCCATTATCATCCACACCATTTCTTGGCTTAGGGCTTCCCCCCTACCAACAATCAACCAAACCAACATCCCAAGCATCAATCAAAGCATTATGCCAAACACTCAAAATTTGTATAAGACATTGAGAGAAATAAGCATAAATCAAGTCTGCCTCATTCATATAGGTATACCCGCCTAGGTCTAGCAGCACCTAAAGAGAAGAAGGTCTAAATCATTTGGCCTTGTCTATTACCCTTAAAACATATCAAGAGATTGGCAACCTCTTGAGGTATTCTTACCTACGTTTTTGATAGCTAACATCCTCTATCCTTTTTATTTATATAGTGGATAGGTTTTTTTTTTGTTAATGTCCCTCCATATTCCAAAACCACTCATGTATTTATATTTTTGCTTATATAAATGATATACCACTTTAGGTCAACTTTATGGATCCAAAAGAAAAAAGTTAAATAAAAAATAAATTTGATCTACCTATTTATTATGTAATAAATAAATTTAAATTACTAATTAAGCAAAATTTGCATCTCTTGACACTTGTAAGATGTATTTAAGTTGTCTATATTAATATAAGAAAAAATATATGATAAATAGAATTAACTATGGGTTGATGTTTTATAAATATTTTTATGAAATGTCAAGTTAATAATAAAAATATGAGTATAATTTACATTTATGAAACATATTATCGTGTTTTCATTTTTGTAAACAAAAATACGTCATGTTTTCCAATAATTATAAGTTAAATATTTTTTAATATTAATAAAATAAAAGAATTAGTAATTATTTTCTAAAATAAATGAGATGTATAATTATTATTGATCGTTAAACTATTTAATATTTAAATAAAATATAATTTAAAAAACAAGATAAAAAAATAATTTAATTTTTTCTTAAAATAAAATCAAACAAATCAATCAATTACTTTAACTAATTAAGCATATAACATATATTAAAGGAAAACAAAATCCAAGTTTTGTTACACAATTCTTAAGGTTTAAAAACTTAACACTATTAGGTATCGCCATAAATTTAATCAACGCATAGAAACAATACTAAGATTTCATTTACTGAACTTTCCGCCATTCACTCTTTCCCTCCGACGATTGAAGTTTATAAGAAATAATCCGACATTTACTAGGGTTCTCCGTGGATTCCTTCCCCTTGCGCGCCGGCTTGAATACCACTGCAAAAAAAATCGTTGTTACAGCTGAACTTGAACTTTTTTAAAGTGACTTTGGAGAGCAGCTCGACCCTGTCATCACAAGATCCACAATATCAGAGAACAAAATGATGGAAAAAGAGGTGGTGATCCAGAAACATTAACACAATACATTTGAATTTTGGAATAAGCAATTTCACATATTTTTCGTGAATTTCTTTTGGACTTCAAACTTTTCCTGTTCTGCATATGAAATGCTTTATACACCTTTCAAGCAGCTTAAGCTGATGTAAAATTTACGAAGGCGTAGCCAGTGTTCACCAAACTCAGAAACACATCTAAGAAAGTATCTCTATGATTTTGAAACTATCGAAATTACTTGAAGATTTTCTTGAAATGTATATTTTGCTTGAAGATTTTCCAGATCAAACAACCCCCTAAAGTACTGGGTATTATACTATTTAGTCTAGTATTACTGCTAGATCTAGTTGAAATTTGACCAAAGCAATAGTATTCTCAACACATCGATGGAGAATATTATAAAAATACATTAGATCGGAGCATAAGAAAACCTCCCCTGGAATCTGCGAGAAACTAAATACATAATACAAAGTAAAAACATTGAAAAGAAACATAAAAAAAGTAGTACATTTCATCTCTCCGTGTTGACGACTAGGGGGAATGCTGTAGGGAGGTGTGGGATTTGGACCAAGACTCCAATGACTCAGCCAGATCTTCAATCTGAAGGACCCAATTTTGCGCCCGTCCAAAGCTGCATGAAAGAAAGCTATGAACCTAACTCCACCTCTATTCAGGCTGATACTTCTTTTGCTGTCCCTAAAAAAAAGAACATTCTCTGAGAAACAATAAACTCCATATATCAGTCTGATAAAAAACATAAACCGGAAAAAATAGAATCGACATGCCATATGCTTGGAATATTTCTCACAAAAGGTTGTTCGATACTGTGGCGTCCACATTGAATGCCACCAGTTTCACTTGGCATGCTTGTGGAGATGAACCTGTTGTGTGTAATGTTGGTGAAGGATAAATATTTCAGAGATATTGTAAGTGGGAGGAATTGGATATTTTGTAGCTGGATGGAACTCTTTGGCAAATGGGTTGATGTCCACAGTGGTAAAGAGATGGCGCACCCTCATTTCTGATACAGAGTTTGTTCATACCTATTAAAAGAATTATCATCAAGAATCGATTTTTGTTTACATTGACCAATCACCAGTGCTACGATTAGGGGATTGTTTTCAATTTTGCTCTCACAATCTCCAAATCATAGAACTCGTGATTCGTCAATGTAAACACAAACTGATTCTGGGTGACAATTCTTGTAATGGGTATAACAGATATGAGTGTGTGCCATTCTTTACCAATCTGGCCATCTTAAACGAACATGTTAGAAATAAATCAGTAACAGGTGAAAGCAAACCCTCAAAGAACCAGTTTCACTTGGCATGCTTGTGGAGATGAACCTGTTGTGTGTAATGTTGGTGAAGGATAAATATTTCAGAGATATGGTGAGTGGGAGGAATTGGATAGTTTGTAGCTGGATGGAACTCTTTGGCAAATGGGTTGATGTCCACAGTGGTAAAGAGATGGCGCACCCTCATATCTGACACAGAGTTTGTTCATACCTATTAAAAGAATTCTCATCAAGAATCGATTTTTGTTTACATTGACCAATCACCAGTGCTACGATTAGGGGATTATTTTCAATTTTGCTCTCACAATCTCCAAATCGTAGAACTCGTGATTCGTCAATGTAAACAAAAACTAATTCTGGGTGACAATTCTTGTAATGGGTATAACAAACTCTAGATCAGATATGAGTGTGTGCCATTCTTTACCAATCTGGACATCTTAAACGAACATGTTAGAAGTAAATCAGTAACAGGAGAAAGCAAACCCTCAAAGAATCAAAAGTAAGAAGCTTTTATGGGAATTGACAGTCCAGGGGGGTTCTATTTATATCAGGCTGTCGTGCAAGTGAACGAATTAAAACCATTCATAATTCTCCAGGCCTTGTTCGGTGGGAAGCTCCTTCCAGCGAGGAAACTGTTTTCCCATTTTATTCTATATCAGGCTGCCCTGCAAACGAACCAATTAAAACTTTCATATTTCCCCAGGCCTTATTTGGTGGGGAAGCTTCTTCCAGCCAGGAAACCGTTTCCCCATTATATTTTATTTTTTTACTTTGAATTTAATGGAGGCAATAGTTGGACTGCTTATCTCCAGAAACAAAATTTGGAGTCCCTATTATCGAGAAGCTGTTGTCGAATAAGAGTTATTTATGTGGGGAAGTTATTTGACAAATAAGAGTTATTTACAGGGGAAGCCTTTCACTAATAAAGAGTTTAGAAGAATCATAACTTTTGTTAGTACGAAATTAGCTGTTCATATTGACAAATAATGATAATTACAATTAATAAATATTTTTAATCAACATTTAAATGTATTTATTAATTAAATTTGAAAATTTATAAATTTATTTGAAGTGATAGAGTTATATTCTTAAGTTAATGATCTATTAAATGATACTAAGAAATTATCATTGTTAATATCAATATGTATAATATTTTTTATAGTTTAGAACAACAAATAGATATTATTTTTAAAAGGTTGTATAATTATTGAGGGTGGTAGTATGTTCTTTGTTTATGCATTCAAATTATAAGAAAGTTCGGTAATATGTGATAAAGACGTTGGAGAAGCACACTTGTATAGACGAGAAAGTAAAATTAGGTAGTTCATAGAATGCTAAATGCGACTTGTGCAGAATGCCAAAAAAATAAGGGTTCTTGAAGACCAAAGATAGACATAAATGGTATGCTATAAGTTCTATGTTCCCAAAAATGTCAATAGTTCTGGAAAAAAAGAGCAAGATATCACTTAAAACAATCTATGAAATATATAAAACTACTTTGATCCAGAAACATTTTGGCAACAATACTAAGGTATGAACTATTAGATTGTTTATACATCTTGAAAGTAATCTAGGGATTGAAAAGAATGCAATATTCTATGATTCATCATCTTTTATCCTATTTCTCATGAAAAACATGGAATTTGATCTAAGACACTAATACAAGAATCGTGTAACTTGCGAAAAGCATTATGACACTTTCATTGACTATTGAAATGTATTGTCTTTAATAGTAAGATCATTACTACTTTGATTTTTTGGTTTCCTGTATAGACCCAATATGAGACATACAAAACCAAATATCTATGGTACTACACAAAAACCAATTAAAGCATATAGCTCCAATGTTTTGTGAAGATTACTAAAATATAGGGTGAATTTCTAATGCTAAAAAGTAAGATCAATGCATGGCTTCGTTAAAGGTGAATAAACTAAAGCAAGCCTAATTATTGCACCCAGAGGTTATGAGATAACAGTGGAAAGAGAAAAGAAAATAACTTAGGAAAAACCATAACATGTAAAATAGAGCACACACAAAAATATGTATTTTTTTAGACTCAAAATGTTGTCTCTTTATTCATTCTTAAATGAAATAGAGTGATTCAAATACATTGAATGTTGTTTCAAAACATGACCCAAAAAAGAAAACCAAAACATGAATATGAAATGCATTATTCCAACTAGTGAAGACTAATAGAGAAACAGAGAAATTAAAGATTAGGAGGTGGTAGTAAACTAAAAAATGCAACACATTCTGTAGTCACTGTATCAATTATCAACATACTCCCCCTTGATGCAAAGAGGGCTCACAATGTTGGCATGCACGTTTTTTAACCTGCGTATTTTTAAGTCCAACTCTTCATTTATTTCTTTTTCGGTGCATTCGGCGCATTATTGATTTGGTCGGCTCCTTTCCCTTACGTCTACTGCTCCGCCGTTCATCTCTGCTTTGCATTAACTTTTGGACGGCTCCTTGTCTTTCAACCTGCTCTATTTAACTGGGCTTTTGTATTTTGTATTTCATTCATTCGAGATCAATGCAAATGATTGACTGGTTCATGTGAAGGGTTCTTTGTCTGCAGATCCAGATTCTGGATGCTCTATCATGGTATCAGAGCTGTTGATCTGCAACTCCTTCCTTGTTTTTTTTACCAGTTTAAGGATGTGATTCTTGTGCCCTAGCCGTAGTCTCTAGCCTTTTCATGGCTCGTAGGCTTCTTGTATGCCTCGGTTGTGGCGTGGAAGGTTGTTTGTAGTTTCTTTTTCTATGCCGTCGCCATCGCTTTGTGTTTCTCGGGCCTCTGCCTACGTTTATTCATGTCGGCCCCTGCTCGTTGACTCCTCATTCATTTCAGCCTGCGGTTGTGACTTTGTGGCCGGCTGGGGTCCTCTGTGATTCGTTTGTTCGCAGCCCGACTCTTTTCCTTTCGGCCGCTTGGTGTTCTTCGGGTGCCTGCCTTCGTCGTTGTGTTTTCTGCCCGTCGCCATCTCTAGTCACCCGCCTCCGCCACGTTCGATGCAGCTCCCTCCGTCGCTGTGCTTTGTGGTGTCTTCCGCCCTGGACATGATGGGATGTGATGTTCAGGCTTTTCTGATGCCCCTACGCCGCTTCGTTGAGGCGTTTAGGGTTATTGAGCTTGGAGTTGCTTGAGTTCGTGGACTCTATGGAGAAGTTTGCCACCCTTCCCGTGATCCTGGCTGTTGGACGTTCGTGGCTGCGCTGCAGAGCTTTCTTCATGGTTTTTTTTTTCTTTCTGCTGCCGCGGCTACGTTTAAGTCTTTCGGGCCCCTGTCTACGCTTTTTTGCGTCAGCTCTTGCTCGTGACTTCCTTCGTTCCAGCACCCAGTGTTGACTGCGGCCGACGCGGGGTCCTCTGTCGTCTCTTTCGGCCACAGCCCGGACTTCTTTTTCTTTGTCAGCCGTTTGGTGTTCCTCGGGCTCCAGCATTTCGTTGTGGTCCGGCCCGTCGCCACCTCTGTCACCCGTTTTCGCCACCTTAAAGCAGCCTCTCCTCCGTCGCTGTGTTGCGCCCTTCCACCGCCTGGTTCGTGATGCTCCCGTGCCGTGTGAACTGTCTGCGCCGCTTCGTTGAGGTTTTTGCTGCCGCCGCCGAGGCTCCTCTTTCAGTCGACGTGGTCTCTAATGTTTTTGTTGGGGATGAAAGGTCAAGTATTTGCGATTCTAAGGCCAGTTAAGCTATCTATATTGCTCAACACACTGCCTAAAAGATGTGAGCAAAGGCTCCCATTGATAGTTAAAGTTTGGATTGCTTTGATCTCGTGTGCTTTCTAAGTGAAGGTTTGGCGGCTTTGTTTTGCACTTTTGGTGAATGTTGTGTTTCTGTGGTAAAATGTATGGTGACATGGCACTGGCACACATTATTTAGTTCCAATTTCATTGTCTACTTGGCCCATTAGGCCCCAAGTTTTTCATTTTTTTTGGTGGTCACGTGGAGCTATCAAGAGCTATTGTGGACTCCGAAACTGCTTAAAATAGGGCTCTTTTTCAAATTTGCGCAACTTCTGCAAACGAAGTCCGTTTTCAGCAAACGAGTTATCGTGGGTAAGCTACTTTGACAAACTTCGAAGTGGATGAGGTGTTTTTTTTGAAAATTCTACCATTTTGTGTCAATTTTACTAACTTGAAGTTGCAACTTGTTATTATTGAATCCCTTGGCAAATTTGGTGTTTGCGAATTGTAAAATTCAGTTTGTATCTATTCTGGGGGGGGTGTATTTTGCATTTTAGTCCTTTGAGTGCCCTTGTATACCATGTCGGACCCTAGGATTGAATTGCTCACTCCACACAACTATCACACATGGAAGCTCAAAATGTCACAATTGTTGCAATCTCGTGGTCTATGGAAATTGTTGGATGCCGACCAACCTGAATTCACAAAAACATTTGAGTTATTTGTTCATAGAAACAAAATGGATGAGGCTAAAGGACTCATCGGTCTTCATGTGTCTGATAATTTGTTGTTTCATATTGCTGAGTGTAAAACACCTAAAGATGTGTGGGATAAGCTTGCAGAATTATATGGTAAGGTCAATCAGTTTAGGATCTTACAGCTTGAAGCCGATCTCACTTCTCTCTCTCCAGATGTTTTTCCTTCTATTAAGGAATTCCTTGCACAGTTCAAATTGATTTTGTCTCAATTAAAGGATGTGGTCATGCCAAAGATGATAAGGAGTGTATTTTCTTGATCCTGTCTAAGGTTAGAGGTCCCTTTCAAGTGTTTGCCTCTACCTTCTATTCTACTATGGATGCCATGGGGGACGATCATAAGATGCCTACTTTTGAGGAGTTTTGTGATCGATTGACTAGGGAGCAGGCCAAGTTGATTCAGATGGATGCTCTTCCTAAGAGTCATGCTTTAATGGCTCAATCTTCCAAGGGCAAGGGTAAGAACAAGAAGAAGCCTAAGATAGATTCATCTTCAAGTGGTGAGACTCCCTCCAAGCCTAAGGTGAAGACTAATCAGAAGAATAATCTTTTACCTCCTCCTCCTTCTAACTCGGGCGAGTCATCTTCCAAGTCTAAGAAGAAGAAGGAGAACTGTTCGTTTTGTGGAAAATCTGGGCATAATGATGCACATTGTTTTGCAAGGCTAGTAGCATTAGAGGAAGCTATGAGGAAGCATAATCTTCCCATGCCTAAGTCTTCTTCTTCGGGAAAAGGGCAAGCCCTCTCAGCTACAGCTTTGTCCTCTACCAGTTCTAGTTGGATTCTTGATTCTGGTGCTTCTCATCACATGACTCATACTGAGGCTCTTCTTGATTCTCTTTCTGATAGTCTTACTTCACATATTGCTGTTGGGAACTCCTCTCAAATTCTAGTTTTGGGAACAGGCTCAGTTCATATGCAAGATGGTAGCATTGATGATGTTCTTCTTGTTCCTGATATTTCCCAGAATCTGCTTTCTGTCTATCAAATTTGTAATCATGGTGATGGAAGGCTTGTTGAGTTCTCTCCTACTGATGTGACTATTCGAGAGATGCAGGATCCTGAGAAGGTCATTGCTACAGGAACAGTTGACCGTGCGGCCCGTTTGTATAGGTTTGATGGATTTGAGTCTTCATCAGGATCATCCCTTATTGCTCATGTGGATTCTACAAGCAAGCTTTGGCACGAACGGTTTGGGCACCTGAATTACAGATATCTTCAACAGATGAGCACACAAAATTTGGTAATTGGTCTACCTCAGATCTCTTGTTTAGATGGAGTTTGTCAAGGTTGTGTGCTTGGCAAGCATCATAGGGATCCTTTTCCTAAGGGTATGGCCACACGTGCTTCAGCACCCCTTGAGTTGGTGCATAGTGACCTTATGTCATTCCCCACTCCTTCTTTTTCAGGGGCCAAGTATGTGCTCACCTTCATTGATAATTTTTCTAGGCACACTTGGGTGTATTTTTTGAAGTACAAGGATGAGGTTCTTCGACATTTCATGACCTTCCTTGCATTTGTGGAGAAGCAGTCAGGACACTCCCTCCAGAAGATTCGCACAGATAATGGGGGGGAGTATGTCAATCAGGCGTTTCAAGAATTTTGTTGTACTAAGGGTATTCTTCATCAACACACAGTGCCATACACTCCTCAACAGAATGGTGTAGCCGAGTGGAAGAATAGAACTTTACAGGAGATGGCCAATTGTATGCTCCAATATAGATCCATGGCTCCCGCATTTTGGGCAGAGGCTGTCAATTGTGCCAACTACATTCAGAATCGTATGCCCCATAAGGCAGTGCAGAATATGACTCCCGAGGAGGCTTGGTCTCATGTCAAGCCCAAGGTTTCCTACTTTCAAGTATTCGGGAGTGATGCATGGGCATTCATTCCAGATGGTAGGCGCAATGCAATGGAGAAGAAAAGTCAACGGTTCATTTTTGTTGGCTATTGTGAGGATGTGAAGGGTTATCGGTTGTTTGATCCTGTCACTCGAGAGGTTCATTTTCGTCGTGATGTTCAATTTGATGAGTCTTTCACTTTGAAGGATTCTCCATCACAAGCCTCTCCCTCTCTTCTTCCTAGTTCTTCTTCAGAGGATGTTGTGCTTCCAGATGATGATGATGATGCTTGTAATGATGTTGTTCCTGATGATGGTATCAATCTTGTTGTTGATATTACTCCATCTTCTCCTTCTCCTCCACCTGCACCCTGTCGACCTTTATGGGCTCGTACACTTCTTGAGGATGCTGGTTCCCTTGTAGGTGATCCCATAGCTACACGTTCCACTCGTTCCCGCACTTCAGGTAGTAGTCTTTTGAGTCATGCAGTTTGTACTGATCCTCAGAAGTTTTCAGATGCTTCGGGTGTTCCGGAATGGGATAATGCTATGAAAGAGGAGTATTCTTCTTTGATGAAGAATCATACTTGGGATTTGGTTTCTCTTCCTAAAGGAAGAAAGTTGGTTCGATGCAAGTGGTTGTATCGTACCAAGTTTGCATCTGATGGTTCTATTGATAAGTATAAGGCTCGTCTAGTGGCTAAGGGCTTTTCTCAGGTTGAGGGTATTGACTATTCCGAGACCTTTGCCCCTGTCGCAAAGATGGATTCCATACGCCTCGTACTTTCTATTGCTGCATCTCAGGGTTGGTTAGTGTATCAGATGGATGTGAAGAGTGCTTTCTTGCATGGTGATCTTCATGAGGAGATCTATATGGAGCAACCACCAGGCTTTGTGCAAGACCCTTCACTCGTTTGCAGGCTCCGACGTTCATTGTATGGTCTCAAACAGGCTCCTAGAGCTTGGTATGAGAAGATGGATAGTTTCTTGCTTGTTTCTGGATTCAATCGATGTCACTCCGATCCTACAGTTTACATTCAACGACATGGGGGGAATCTTCTCATTCTTGTTCTTTATGTGGATGACTTGATTCTCACGGGGAGTTCTAGTTCCATGATTGAGGATACTAAGCATGCTTTGATGGAGCGTTTTGATATGACAGATCTTGGTTTGTTGCATTACTTCCTTGGTCTTCAAATCCATCAGTCTTCTACTGGTATTTCTATCTTCCAGCAGAAGTATGCTCTTGATTTGCTTTAGAGGTTTGGGATGGCTGACTACAAGCCAGCCCCTACTCCTTTTCAGTCAGGTGTCATATTTTCCACTAGTTGCACTACTCCATATGTTGATGCTACTTTGTATCGGCATTTGGTCGGCAGCCTTTTGTACTTAACACATAGTCGTCCTGATATTTCCTTTGCAGTTTGTCTTGTCTCCCGTTTCTCTCAAGATCCTCATGAGAGTCATTGGAAGGCAGCCAAGCGTATCTTACGGTACCTTCAGGGCACTACACATTTTGGCATTCACTATACATCTAGTGCTACTGACATTGTGGGCTTCACTGACTCAGATTGGGCTGGTGATGTTGATGATCGAAAGTCTACTTCTGGCTTTGTATTCTATCTTGGTTTTGGTCCGGTTGCTTGGTCTTGCAAGAAGCAAACTGCAATTGCCTTATCATCAACCGAGGCTGAGTATCGAGGAGCTGTCTTGGCTAGCCAAGAGGTTCTTTGGCTTTGACAGTTGATGGCCGAGTTTGGCTTCCCTATTGATCATCCCACTATTATTTGGTGTGATAACCAGAGTGCTATCCATATTTCTCGCAACCCAGTGGAGCATCAACGCACCAAGCATATTGAGATCCACATGCACTTCATTCGGTAGCTCATTCAGGATGGTGTTCTTGTTTTGGATTATTTGCCTACGGAGCAGCAGGTTGCAGACATCTTCACTAAACCTTTGGCATCTCCTCGCTATCTTCAGTTGCGATCGATGTTAGGGGTGAAGGAAGTTGTCCTTGGGGGGTCTTAAGGAGTCCTCCTTCCTTTCTCTTTTGTTCTCTCTTTTGGAGAGGAGTTTTCTCCTACAGGGTTTTTCTCCTTTTCTCCGGTTATGAGAGATTTGTAGTTTATTGCATTGTAGTTGTACATAGGTACCTAACAAGGCTTTATTGTCGGGACCTATAATGCATCTCATATTGCATATTGCATTTTCTTTTTCTCCCTAAGTTACACTTAAGGGGGGGTGTTGGCATGCACGTTTTTTAACCTGCGTATTTTTAAGTCCAACTCTTCATTTATTTGTTTTTTGGTGCATTCGGCGCATTATTGATTTGGTCGGCTCCTTTCCCTTACGTCTACTGCTCCGCCGTTCATCTCTGCTTTGCATTAACTTTTGGACGGCTCCTTGTCTTTCAACCTGCTCTATTTAACTGGGCTTTTGTATTTTGTATTTCATTCATTCGAGATCAATGCAAATTATTGACTGGTTCATGTGAAGGGTTCTTTGTCTGCAGATCCAGATTCTGGATGCTCTATCACACAATCTAATTTCTAAGTGTCAAAAATTGATCTTTTGCAGCTACTTTGGTGAAGATATCTACTAATTGTTCTTTTGTGCTAATGTATTTCAATTCTATTACTTTCTTCTTTACCAAATCTTGGATAAAATGATGTTTTAAATCAAAAAAAAAATTCTTGCTATGATGGACTAGATTCTTGGCCAATTTGATAGAACTAATCTTATCACAGAAAATCATTGTAGGCTGAACTTGCATTTATCCAAATTTTTCAAGAAGTTTTCTAAGCCATAATGCTTTTGTACCTGCTAAAGTGACTACAACATATTCTTCTTCCATAGAAGAAAGGGAAACAATACTCTACTTGTTTGAGCTCCAAGTAATCAAACAAAAACCCAAAAAAAAGCAATTACCAAATGTAGACTTTTTGTCATCCAAACTACCTCCCCAATCAAAACCATTAACCAACAAGACTAAACTATTTGGAAGTGTAGTAATTAATACCAAAATCTCGAGTTCATTTCACATACCTCAAAATTCTCTTGGCCACTTTCATATGTATTTTAGATGGCTCTATCATGTACCTTGAAATAAGTGAAACTGAATAACCAATATTAGGTCTTGTATGAGTTAAAAACATTAAACTTCCAACAATTCTCCTATAAGTTATCTCATCAACTATTTCAACACCGTCATCAACACAACTCCATGAGCAATTGGAGTGGAGGTAGGTTTACAATCAACCATATCAAATTTTTTCAACATATCTCTGTCATACTTTATTTGACAAATGAAAATTTCATTCTCACTTTGATAAACCTCCATTCCTAGAAAGCATTTCATGATACCTAAAGCTTTCATCTCAAATTCATTCATCATAGCAACTTTGAATTCCTCCTTCATCTTAGAACTACTACCCATATACAACAAATCATCAACATACAAACTTACAATAAGAATATCATTACCTCCTTATTTGTAGTAAGGGGTAGGTTCACCCTTACTTCTTTAAAATCCATTCTTCTGAAAATACTCATGAATCCTATAATAGGTCATGCTTGTGGTGCTTTCTTGAGGCCGTCCAAAGCCCTCTTCAACTTGCATACTTGATTTTCTTTACCTCGCACTTCAAAATCTTTTGGTTGTTCCACATACACTTCCTCCTCTAAGTACCCATTCAAGAAGGGAATTTTCACATCCAGATGATGAATGCTCCATTTCTTTTGAGCTGCTAATGAAATCATCATTCTAATAGTCTCTTGTCCTGATACTAGTGCAAATGTATTTTCATAATCAATCCCATACCTCTCTATGAAGCCTTTAACTACCAATCTTTCCTTGTGTCTTTCAACACTCCCATCACTATTGTACTTAGTCTTATAGACCCATTTATAACCTTTTTTTTTCTTGTCATGTCGAAGCTCTATAAGCTCCCGAGTATCATGCCTATGAATATATTCTATCTATTCTTGCAATGCTTGCACCCAAACCTCATTAGTACTTGCATCTTCAAAACATGATGGTTCAAAATCAACCTTGGAAAGTAAAGCAAAATATACTCTCACCTCTAGGATTTTCTTCATGTGCTTCATTTGTACTTCTTTTATAAATGTCAATTAATCTTTGTACCTTCGTTGTAGAACTCAAACTTGAAGCTGAAAGTTTGCACTTTGAATTGACGAGGGGCTACTTGATGGACTTGTAGCTCTTGGAGCTGAAATGTTAGTGGGATACTCATGATCAATTTAATCAATAATACTATCATTCAAAACATAGTTTGACATCTTAACATGGTCTTTTTGATGAAAATAAACTCCCCTTTCATCAAAAATAATGTCTCTAGAGATAAAAATGCTATGGGTGAGAGGATTATACAACCAGTAAGCCTTACTTTGTTCACTATATCCAATGAAAATGCATGATTCAATTTTTGGATCTAACTTTTTCCTTTGTTGATCAGCTACATGAACATAAGATAAACACCCAAAAACATTGAAATGCTTGACATTAGTATTTTTAGCATATGAGGCTTCATATGGAGTCATAACATTGAGGGCACTAGTGGAACCTTGATTAAGAATATATACTATTGTAGCAACTGCATCACCCAAAAAATAATTGCTTAGTCCCTTTGTCTGTAACATGCACCTTGCCATTTCCACCACTGTATGGTTCTTCCTTTCAGCTACCCCATTTTGTTGAGCCATGTAGGCAGTGGTAAGTTGTCTTTTGATGCCATTCATATCATAAAAACTCTGAAAATATCTTGAACAAAATTCTTCTCCATGATAAATCCTTAAAGACTTTATTTTGTAATCACTTTCATTTTCCACAAGGGCTTTAAACCTCTTGAATGTATCAAATGCTTCATCTTTGATCTTAAAAAAGCAAACCCAACACTTTCATGATTAATCATCAATAAAATTAATGAAGTATGATGACTTACCCAAACTCTTTGTTTGCATAGAACCACAAATTTTGAATGGACTAACTGAAGTGGATAATGGACCCTCCAGGAATTTCCTATTGGAAATTTCTCTCTTGCATGTTTTAATTTAGCACATCCTTCACAAACTTCTTGATGTTCTTCAACCTAAGGAAAACTAGCAACAAATGATTTTGATGTTAGTATCTTCAAACTATGAAACTTCAAATGCCCATACCTGAGATGCAACAACCAACTCCTGTCCTCATTTGCCATATTAGCAAGATTGATGCTATGTTCTACAAACTTTAATGGGAACATCCTATTCTTTGACATAGGCACAATTGTAACCACCCTATTGCCTTGACTCTTATCATAAATTGTGCATTTCTGATTTTCAAACACCACCTTATAAATTTTCTCACACAATTGTCCAACACTCAGTAGATTATGCTTCAATTTTTGATTGTAATAAATATCCTTAACACTTTTCATACCTTCTATAGTGGGGACTTCCATAGCTCCTTTTGTGGCAACCTCCAACATTTTCTCATCACCAAGCTTGATAGTGGATTTTAAACTTTCATCTATTATAGAAAAAAGCTTCTTATTTCCTGACATGTGGTTAGAACGTCCTAAATCTAAATAACAAACATCTTTAGAAACATTTTCAACTTTTTCATAAGATATAAATAAATTATTTGAAAGAGCTTCATCACCATCTTGAGCATAATGAACACTTTTATCATTATTACCTTCTTTGAGTCTGCAATCTCTTTCAAAGTGGCCATACCTGTTACAATGGTAACATTGAATATTTCTATTATCAAATCTTCCTAGCTGCCTCTTCCTCTTGAATCACCTCTTCCTCTTGAACCACCTCTTCCTTTATGTCCTCTTGATGAATTCTGATTTTGATCTCTTCCTTGGCCTTGGTTGCTTGTGGTGCTACTATTTGCATCTTCTTTCTTTGTAATTTGCAATTTGGAGGAAAATGCTTTCTCATCACTCTGCCCAAATGAATCTCTCAATATATCTTCATGAGAGATTAGATATCCAAATAGTTGATCAAATTGAAGGGTAGATAAATCCTTCATTTCTTCAATGATGATAGTAACATAGTTCTATTTTGATGTTAGAGATCTCTAAACCTTCTTAATTACAACCTCATTTCTTATTGTTTCTCTTAGAGTAACCATTTTATTAACCACATCATTGAATCTCACACAATAATCACTTACTTTATCATATTCTTGCATTATCAAAAATTTCAAAATCTCTTTTTAAAGTCTACAACTTAACTACTTTTACCTGATCACTTCCTTGGTAAGCTTCCTTTAAAATATTCTAGGCATGTTTTGTTGTCATTGCACCTACAATCTTTGAAAATAAGCTCTTATAAAGAACTATTTGAATATGAAACAAGGCTTGAGAGTTCTTCTTCTTAGCCTCCTTGGTTTGAGAACTGATTTTTCTCTTCATCTCCATTGGATCTCATCATTTTAGCTTTTGAGCAAGGATTAGGAAAGGGTCATTGACACATTTGACACCAATCTACTACGGAATAGGTACTTGTTATTGTTTTCATGACGCTTTTGGTTTTCTCTTGTCATTTGTTGCATTTTGAAGCATTCACAAGGTATTTCATAGTAGTATTCTCGAGGAATTTGTAGGTACTAACCCATGCTTGAAGTTTAGTGTTTGCATATTTTAATGGATGCTCTACATTATGGGGCTAGAAGGAGGGCAGCACCCTCAAAATGATGAATAGAGTCTCTGATTCTATGTTTATATACTTTAAAGACATATGCTTTTATGTTTAAATACTAGACTGTTGTTTAAACATGAAATTTATTGTCTCTTTTATTTCCAAATTCTAAAGGTGTCAATGTAGATCACTTGCCCATATCTGTAGACTACATGCATGATTTTATCGATGGAAACATATTATTTCTTTTTTTCTTATATTAATGGCACATGGTGATAACATATTCGAGTTGTTCGAAGCTAGAATTTTGACCTGGCAGCCGTGAGTCTGTTTTGTTTTTGAAATATGTGGCCATCTCAAAAGATCTTTTTCGTAGTTATTAGATTTCTCTTACAACATGTTCTCTTGTGGAGACATCTTTTCTACATATTGGTGCCCATTATGTTGGTACTATATGCTTGTGTTTTTATTATGCTCCATCATAGGCGACTTGTAGACAATCTGCTATTCTTCATTCTCTGAGATTTGTTGTAACAAAGGCGCATATTTACCTATTGCATTAGCTTGAAGATTCTATTGAGTAACCTGGGGCGTGTTCTCTTATTTTTCTTTTTAAACTGCCATCAGAATCTCTGCCAAATTTAACTTTGAACCTGCCAAGTGCATCTTAAGTCTTGATAAGATCTGTCCTTTCTATAGAAGAAAGATTCACTTTTTTTTGAAATATATGAATGAAAGCACGTCCTTTCATTACTGATTGTTGTTGGAATTCGATGATAAATACTACCAACTCACCTATTGATTTTAGCCTCTCAGTATTCTTTCAATCATATTAAATTGAAAAACTATTCCTCCTGCCCGTATCTCACTATCACATATGTTGCGCAGTGGTCTCTTGTAAGTCCGCAGTGGTATCTTCGGTGAATGCGTGTCTTGT
Organism: Sequoia sempervirens; assembly: GCA_007258455.2. Classification (NCBI taxonomy): domain Eukaryota; kingdom Viridiplantae; phylum Streptophyta; class Pinopsida; order Cupressales; family Cupressaceae; genus Sequoia; species Sequoia sempervirens. The sequence goes on from VDFB02193867.1 coordinate 179,105,818, forward strand.
GCCTTTTATATTTGAGGTGTTTAGACAGCTTTGTGATAGATATATCCATTTATGAGATGTCTTGTCTTTAAACATTTTTTGAACCTCATGACAAATCATCCTGTTATCACCTTTTCATTTTAATTTCAAGCTACAGCCAGTACAAGAAAGAAGGTGATTTATCAGGAGGCGATCTATCCTCATTCTCTTTAGCTTCCGAAGAGAAATTTTTGTTTGAATCTGATTTCTATGATTAATGATCCCTGCACACGTTTCACCCACCAAAAGCAAAAAATTTGAAAATCTCTTCAAAATACTTTGGGCGCAGTTATTGTTTTTGTTGTTTTGCTTGCCAGTTGTATTTTGTTTCATTGTATGCTTGTAATGGAAAGTTGTGAGGGGCGCATCAAATAAATACATCAAATGAAGTTATGATGGGCACAACAAATAAATACATCAAATGAAGTTATGAGGGGCGTAGCAAATAAATCCATGTTAGTCCCTGTTTGTCTAGCATGTTTAATATGATTTCTATCACTAACCAGTTTTTGTGCAGGAATCATTTAATGTTGATTGGATGCGTCCATGTCAAACTTGCGAAATAGTTAGTCTTCATTTTAGTCGCTACTCATTCGGGCTGAATCATCTGAAGGACCCAATTTTGCGCCCGTCCAAAGCTGCATGAAAGAAAGCTATGAACCTAACACCACCCCTATTCGGGCTGATACTTCTTTTGCTGTCCCTAAAAGAAAGAACATTCTCTGAGAAACAATAAACTCCATATATCAGTCTGATAAAAAACATAAACCGGAAAAAATAGAATCGACACGCCATATGCTTGGAATATTTCTCACAAAAGGTTGTTCGATACTGTGGCGTCCACATTGAATGCCACCAGTTTCACATGGCATGCTTGTGGAGATGAACCTGTTGTGTGTAATGTTGGTGAAGGATAAATATTTCAGAGATATGGTAAGTGGGAGGAATTGGATATTTTGTAGCTGGATGGAACTCTTTGGCAAATGGGTTGATGTTCACAGTGGTAAAGAGATGGCGCACCCTCATATCTGATACAGAGTTTGTTCATACCTATTAAAAGAATTGTCATCAAGAATCGATTTTTGTTTACATTACCAATCACCAGTGCTACGATTAGGGGACTGTTTTCAATTTTGCTCTCACAATCTCCAAATCGTAGAACTCGTGATTCGTCAATGTAAACAAAAACTGATTCTGGGTGACAATTCTTGTAATGGGTATAACAAACTCTAGATCAGATATGAGTGTGTGTCATTCTTTACCAATCTGGACATCTTAAACGAACATGTTAGAAGTAAGTCAGTAACAGGTGAAAGGAAACCCTCAAAGAATCAACAGTAAGAAGCTTTTATGGGAATTGACAGTCCAGGGGGGTTCTATTTATATCAGGCTGCGGTCCAAATGAACGAATTAAAACCCTTCATAATTCTCCAGGCCTTGTTCGGTGGGAAGCTTCTTCCAGCGAGGAAACCGTTTTCCCATTTTATTCTATATCAGGCTGCCGTGCAAACGAACCAATTAAAACTTTCATACTTCCCCAGGCCTTATTTGGTGGGGAAGCTTCTTCCAGCCAGGAAACCGTTTCCCCATTATATTATATTTTTTTACTTTTGAATTTAATGGAGGCAATAGTTGGACTGCTTATCTCCAGAAAGAAAATTTGGAGTCCCTATTATCGAGAAGCTGTTGTCGAATAAGAGTTATTTATGTGTGGAAGTTATTTGACAAATAAGAGTTATTTACAGGGGAAGCTTTTCACTAATAAAGAGTTTAAAAGAATCATAACTTCTGTTAGTATGAAATTAGCTGTTCATATTGACAAATAATGATAATTACAATTAATAAATATTTTTAATCAACATTTAAATGTATTTATTAATTAAATTTGAAAATTTATAAATTTATTTGAAGTGATAGAGTTATATTCTTAAGTTAATCGTCTATTAAACGATACTAAGAAAATATCATTGTTAATATCAATATGTATAATATTTTTTATAGTTTAGAACATCAAAAAGATATTATTTTTAAAAGGTTGTATAACTATTGAGGGTGGTAGTATGTTCTTTGTTTATGCATTCAAATTGTAAGAAAGTTCGGTAATATGTGATAAAAACGTTGGAGAAGCACACTTGTATAGACGAGAAAGTAAAATTAGGTAGTTCATAGAATGCTAAATGCAATTTGTGCGGAATGCCAAAAAAATAAGGGTGCTTGAAGACCAAAGATAGACATAAATGGTATGCTGTAAGTTCTATGTTCCCAAATATGTCAATAATTCTGGAAAAAAAGAGCAAGATAACACTTAAAACAATCTATGAAATATATAAAACTACTATGATCTAGAAACATTTTGGCAACAATACTAAGGTATGAACTATTAGATTGTTTATACATCTTGAAAGTATTCTAGGGATTGAAAAGAATGCAATATTCTATGATTCATCATCTCTTATCCTATTTCTGATGAAAAACATGGAATTTGATCTAAGACACTAATACAAGAATCGTGTAACTTGCCAAAATCATTATGACACTTTCATGGACTATTGAAATGTATTCTCTTTAATAGTAAGATCATTACTGCTTTGATTTTTTGGTTTCCTGTATAGACCCAATATGAGACATACAAAACCAAATATCTATGGTACTACACAAAAACCAATTAAAGCATATAGCTCCAATGTTTTGTGAAGATCACTAAAATATAGGGTGAATTTCTATTGCTAAGAAGTAGGATGGATGCATGGCTTCCTTAAAGGTGAATAAACTAAAGCAAGCCTAATTCTTGCACCCAGAGGTTATGAGATAACAGTGGAAAGAGAAAAGAAAATAACTTAGGAAAAACCATAACATGTAAAATAGAGCACACACAGAAATATGTATTTTTGTAGACTCAAAATGTTGTCTCTTTATTCATTCTTAAATGAAATAGAGTGATTCAAATACATTGAATGTTGTTTCAAAACATGACCCAAAAAAGAAAACCAAAACATGAATATGAAATGCATTATTCCAACTAGTGAAGACTAATAGAAAAATAGAGAAATTAAAGATGAGGAGGTGGTAGTAAACTAAAAAAATATGTAACACATTCTATAGTCACTGCATCAATTATCAACATACTCCCCCTTGATGCAAAGAGGGCTCACAATCTGATTTCTAAGTGTCAAAAATTGATCTTTTGCAACTACTTTGGTGAAGATATCTACTAATTGTTCTTTTGTGCTAATGTATTTCAGTTCTATTGCCTTCTTCTTTACCAAATCGTTGATAAAATGATGTTTTAAATCAAAAAAAATTGTCTTGCTATGATGGACTGCAATCTTGGCCAATTTGATAGAACTAATCTTATCACAGAAAATAATTGTAGGCTGAACTTGCATTTATCCAATTTTTTCAAGAAGTTTTCTAAGCCATAATGCTTTTGTACCTGCTAAAGTGACTACAACATATTCTGCTTCCATAGAAGAAAGGGAAACAATACTCTACTTGTTTGAGCTCCAAGTAATCAAATAAAAACCCAAAGAAAAGCAATTACCAGATGTAGACTTTTGGTCATCCAAACTACATCCCCAATCAGAACCATTAACCAACAAGACTAAACTTTTTGGAAGTGTAGTAATTAATACCAAAATCTCGAGTTCCTTTCACATACCTCAAAATTCTCTTGGCCACTTTCATATGTATTTTAGATGGCTCTATCATCTACCTTGAAATAAGTGAAACTGAATAACCAATATTAGGTCTTGTATGAGTTAAAAACATTAAACATCCAACAATGCTCCTATAAGTTATCTCATCAACTATTTCAACACCATCATTAACACAACTCCATGAGCAATTGGAGTGGAGGTTGGTTTACAATCAACCATATCAATTTTTTTCAGCATAACTTTGGCATACTTTATTTGACAAATGAAAATTTCATTCTCACTTTGATAAACCTCCATTCCTAGAAAGCATTTCATGATACCTAAATCTTTCATCTCAAATTCATTCATCATAGCAACTTTGAATTCATCCTTCATCTTAGAACTACTACCCATATACAACAAATCATCAACATACAAACTTACAATAAGAATATCATTACCTCCTTATTTGTAGTAAGGGGTAGGTTCACCCTTACTTATTTAAAATCCATTCTTCTGAAAATACTCATGAATCCTATAATAGGTCATGCTTGTGGTGCTTTCTTGAGGCCATCCAAAGCCCTCTTCAACTTGCAAACTTGATTTTCTTTACCTTGCACTTCAAAATATTTTGGTTGTTCCACATACACTTCCTCCTCTAAGTACCCATTCAAGAAGGGAATTTTCACATCCACATGATGAATGCTCCATTTCTTTTGAGCTGCTAATGAAATCATCATTCTAATAGTCTCTTGTCCTGATACTAGTGCAAATGTATTTTCATAATCAATCCCATACCTCTCTATGAAACCTTTAACTACCAATCTTTCCTTGTGTCTTTCAACATTCCCATCACTATTGTACTTAGTCTTATAGACCCATTTATAACATTTTTTTTTTCTTGTCATGTCGAAGCTCTATAAGCTCCCGAGTATCATGCATATGAATAGATTCTATTTATTCTTGCATTGCTTGCACCCAAACCTCACTAGTACTTGCATCTTCAAAACATGATGGTTCAAAATCCACCTTGAAAAGTAAAGCAAAATATACTCTCACCTCTAGGATTTTATTCATGTGCTTCATTTGTACTTCTTTTATAAATGTCAATTAATCTTCGTACCTTCGTTGTAGAACTCAAACTTGAAGTTTGAAGTTTGCACTTTGAATTGACGAGGGGCTACTTGATGGACTTGTAGCTCTTGGAGCTGAAATGTTAGTGGGATACTCATGATAAATTTAATCAATAATACTATCATTCAAACATAATTTGACATCTTAACATGGTCTTTTTGATGAAAATAAACTCCCCTTTCATAAAAAATCATGTCTCTAGAGATAAAAATGCTATGGGTGAGAGGATTATACAACTAGTAAGCCTTACTTTGTTCACTATATCCAATGAAAATGCATGATTCACTTTTTGGATCTAATTTTTTCCTTTGTTGATCAGCTACATGAACATAAGATAAACACCCAAAAACTTTGAAATGCTTGACATTAGTATTTTTAGCATATGAGGCTTCATATGGAGTCGTCACATTGAGGGCACTAGTGGGACCTTGATTAAGAATATATACTATTGTAGCAACTGCATCACCCCAGAAATAATTGCTTAGTCCCTTTGTCTGCAACATGCACCTTGCCATTTCCACCACTGTATGGTTCTTCCTTTCAGCTACCCCATTTTGTTGAGGCATTTAGGCAGTGGTAAGTTGTCTTTTGATGCCATTCATATCATAGAAACTCTGAAAATATCTTGAACAAAATTCTTCTCCATGATCAATCCTTAAAGACTTTATTTTGTAATCACTTTCATTTTCCACAAGGGCTTTAAACCTCTTAAATGTATCAAATTCTTCATCTTTGATCTTAAAAAAGAAAACCCAACACTTTCATGAGTAATCATCAATAAAATTAATGAAGTATAATGACTTACCCAAACTCTTTGTTTGCATAGAACCACAAATTTTGAATGGACTAACTGAAGTGGATAATGGGCCGTCCATGCATTGCCTACTGGAAATTTCTCTCTTGCATGTTTTACTTTAGCACATCCTTCACAAACTTCTTTTTTTTCTTCAACCTTAGGAAAACTAGCAGCAAATGATTTTTATGTTAGTATTTTCAAACTATGAAAATTCAAATGCCCATACCTGAGATGCAACAACCAACTCTTGTCCTCATATGCCATATTAGCAAGATTGATGCTATGTTCTACAAACTTTAATGGGAACATCCTATTCTTTGACATAGGCACAATTGTAACCACCCTATTGCCTTGACTCTTATCATAAATTGTGCTTTGCTGATTTTCAAAAACCACCTTATAAATTTTCTCACAATTGTCCAACACTCAGTAGATTATGCTTCAATTTTGGATTGTAATAAATATCCTTAACACTTTTCATACCTTCTATAGTGGGGACTTTCATAGCTCCTTTTGCAGCAACCTCCAACATTTTGTCATCACCAAGCTTGATAGTGGATTTGAAACTTTCATCCATTATAGAAAAAAGCTTCTTATTTCCTGACACGTGGTTAGAACGTCATGAATCTAAATACCATCTTGAGCATAATGAACACTTTTATCATTATTACCTTCTTTGAGTCTGCAATCTCTTTCAAAGTGGCCATACCTGTTACAATGGTAACATTGAATATTTCTCTTATCAAATCTTCCTAGCTGCCTCTTCCTCTTGAATCACCTCTTCCTCTTGAACCGCCTCGTCCTTTATCTCCTCTTGATGAATTCTGATTCTGATCTGTTCCTTGGCCTTGGTTGCTTGTGGTGCTACTATTTGCATCTTCTTTCTTTGTAATTTATAATTTGGAGGAAAATGCTTTCTCATCACTCTGCCCAAATGAATCTCTCAATATATCTTCATGAGATATTAGATATCCAAATAGTTGATCAAAATGAAGGGTAGATAAATCCTTCATTTCTTCAATGATGATAGTAACATAGTTCCGTTTTGATGTTAGAGATCTCTAAACCTTCTTAGTTACAACCTCATTTCTTATTGTTTCTCCTAGAGTAACCATTTTATTAACCACATCATTGAATCTCACACAATAATCCGTTACTTTATCATATTCTTGCATTTTCAAAATTTTGAAATCTCTTTTTAAGTCTACAACAAATTGAACCTCATTTCATTGTATGCTTGTAATGGAAAGTTGTGAGGGGTGCATCAAATAAATACATGAAATGAAGTTATTATGGGCACAACAAATAAATACATCAAATGAAGTTATGAGGGGCGTAGCAAATAAATCCATGTTAGTTCTTGTTTGTCTAGCATATTTAATATGATTTCTATCACTAACCAGTGTTTTTACAGGAATCATTTAATGTTGATTGGATGTGTCCATGTCAAACTTGCGGAATAGTTAGTATTCATTTTAGTCACTACTCATTAACTTCAGGAAAAGGCATCAAGGTTTAGTGCCCAGTTATTTTTGTGATTAAGTTACATTTGATGATTTGGCCACTGGCTATTGCATTGGTTTGTATTATCTATTTATTCTTTTCGTCCCAATCTACCATGCCTTTCCTATAGAAAGCAATGGAGATTTGTCTTTACACCTGCCACTTGTAGTTTCTTTGGAAACTCCCCAACCGACATCACCAAGCATCTTTACACTTACCAGATGCATTTGCTTTAAGAGTGAAAATCCTTTTTATAGGGTAGTCACATTTGATCTTTTGGTAATATATGGAAATAGTGAATGATTCTTGGTAATTAATATGGTTGAGTACATTTTCTTACACTATGTCATTATATTCATTGAGTCTATAATAAATACCATAGTTTATATTTATCAAATCATTGTGATTATCATGCTAGTAAACATTTGAAATTGATGATGATACTTTTAGAAAGGTTTGTTCTTTGAAGTAGATTCATTTTTAGCTTTGTATTATAAATCATGTTCATCATTATGACCTTAGCTAAAATTCAAAATTTGTGATGATGCTTTTAAAGTACACATTGTTGTGCATGTTTTGCACACACGCCCCGCCGTAGGCAGGGACCCCCCTTTTTTTGCTCCTGACAGGTTGCTTTGCTGCTGTCTTGTTTTGCGTGCCCCATTTCCAAGCCCAAATTGGTCATGTGCCATCAAGAAATCAAATTCCCCTACCCAAATTCACCTACTTGGGGTATTCAAATCTGCAGAGAAATAAAGTCCCCCATCCCCTTTCTGCCTTTTGTCTTGCTTTGGCTGTTTCATAAACATCCGTGGACCCCTGTTGGTCCAGTTTCCACATTTTTGGCTTTGGGGACAACTTTTTGATGGATTTGGGATGTGATTGGGGTGCTTCAATGAACTGCCAAGGTTTCGTCAAAGTTTGGTTAAGTTTCGATGGTTTCAGAACTTTCCCTCTGGAATTCCCTTCCTCCTTGGCTGTTTGGAAACATCCGTGGACACCCGTTGCTCCCGTTTCCTCATTTTTGACTTTGGGGTCACACTTTTTTGGATATGGGATGTGTTTGATGTGCTTAAATGAACTGCCAAGGTTTCATCATCATTCTATTAAGTTTCAATGGTTTTGGAGCTTTTCCTCCAAAATTCCCTTCCTCCTTGGCTGTTTTGAAACATCCGTGGACCCCCGTCGCTCCCGTTTCTGCATTTTTGACTTTGGGAGCAACCTTTTTTGTATCTAGGATGTGTTTGATGTGTTTAAATGAACTGCCAAGGGTTCGTCAAAGTTTGGTTAAGTTTTGGTGGTTTCGGAGCTTCATCCCCCTTTCGTCATTTTGGAACATCTGACGACTACCTCCTTTCCCGGCCTCCACAGCTCGGCCCCTCCGTGGCCGTTTCCAGGGTTCCGCCTCTCTGTCGCTGTTTTGGAACATCCAACGGCTGCCTCCTTCCCAGTCCTCGGAGCCCGGCCCCTCTGTGGCCATTTCTAGACTTCTGCCTCTCCATGGCCGTTTTGGAACTTATGGCAGCCACCTCCTTCCCGGTCTCCGGAGCCCGACCCCTCCGTGGCCATTTCTGGGGTTCCGCCTCTCCGTCACCATTTTGGAACTTCTGGTGGCTACCTTCTTTCGCCGGGGCCCCCGGTCCGTTCCCCTTTTCCACCTTTTACGCCATTTTGGAACCCTTTCCTCCTTCCTTCCTCCGGAGCTCGGCCCCTGCCCCTCATCCTCTCCGTCCTTATTTTCGCATCCGACAGCCCTTCTTCCTGGCTTCTCCAGAGGTCGGCTGCCCCCGGTAGGGGTTCCTTTCTTTGTCGCCATTTTGAACATACGACGGCTGCCTCCTTCCCGGACCTCCAGAGCCCGGCCTCGTGGCTGTTTCGAGTCCATCCCTCCTTGGCTGTTTTGAACATCCAGGAGCCCCTCCTTCCTGGCTATTTTGAACATCCGGGAGCTCGCCTTCTTCCTGGTGTTTTGAACATCTAGGAGCTTGCCTTCTTCGGCTGTTTTGGCTTCTGTCCACTGTCTGCCTTCTGGCTTTCTTCCGCCGTCTTTCCGCCCTCTAGCACTTGCACCCTTGAAGCACGCATTAATGTTTATGGTCCAAATGAGCTTCAAATATGAATATTAAGATATTTTGATGATGCATGGATAGATCTAACTGGGAATTTGTAGGTTTGACTGACATTTTCCTTAACTCATGTATAAATGCACTTACGACACTTCGTGTTTGCAGGAGTCAAGAAGCCTTCTGTAGGTCTATCGAAGAGGCCCATTGAGGGAGTTGTCCTACCTTTTTTCAAATGATGATGATTTCTAAGGAGCTTTCTGCCCGAATCAAGGGCCACCAATCCATTGATGCCAATCTTTGACAGACTCATTTGATCAACGGAAGAACACTGCAACCACATCAAACAAAAGACAACTTTCAGGCAGTTTCTGCTACAGTGAAAAGGGCAATCAGCTAAATGACAAAATTGCTACAGTAACTGCCACTAAATGACAAAACAGGGAAAAGACAAGAAATGTATTTTTAATTGTTGAATATTGTGGGGTGGGTGAAACCCTAATGTAATTGAATCTGGGCCACTCAATATAAATTGATCCTAGCCATTCATTTGGGATTTGGAAAACTATAAATAGGGGCTTGCCCCTCATTTGTAAGAGTTGGAGAATTGATGTAAAGACATTCTGCAACAATAGAAAGCAACATTGCATGATTTATGGGTGTTCCTTTTGAGTTTTCTCTTTATGTATGCATGGTTCACCTTCCATGTTAGTTTTAGTGTTAGTTTCTTGAATAGGAGTGGTGATGGTGTTTGTTGTTTTAGTATTTGATGGATTTCCAGCTCATGCTTTTTGCGGTTCATTGATGATGAGTCACTTTGCAAAGCTAGTCTGAGCTCATTACTTCATTGCTGCAACTTAGTTCAATTACATGTGCATGATGTGCATGTGCAATCTGAAAATCAGCAGTCCTTAGAAGATTGCACTAGTTTTGTGTAGCTGTAGGTTTCTCTTGGTCAAGCAAAACTCAGTTTAGGAAGCCTGTCTACTTTAGCAGCCACCATTGTTACTCTAATCCTTGGTTAGAGTAGGACCCAAAGCATCACCATGAAACCAAATCAGATGAACTTGATGAGTTTCAGCTTACTGTTTTGAGTGGACATCCACTGTTCATTCACTTCCAGTAGTTTGAAACTGCATTTGCAAACCCAACTTCCATGCTTTCTAACTCATCCGTAAGTCTGCCTTGTGATTCCAACAAATCACATCAAACTACTGAGGTAACTAAGCACTATCATGACCTGACATCCGAGAGACCTTGGGATAGTGTTCTGCAATTCAATTGTGGAAGATTGTCTTTCAAGAGAGGTAGTGCACCTACGCACTGCCTACGTTGAAAAGTGCATAAAAAACACATCAACACACATCCTTTGTGATTAATTGATCTATTCAATTGAAATCATGTTATCATTTAAAGTTAATCATCAAAATAAGTTTAATATTTTGATCCTCACATAAGTATCTTTTGTTTAAAAGGTACAAGGAAAGTGAAGGAAGCAAGGAGGGTGAAAACAAAGAAAAATGACGAAGGTACAAACAAAGGTAAAGTGAAGAAGGAAAATGAAAGGAGGAGAAATGAAGATGATGTCTTGAGAAGATTAAAGTGTTCTTTAACACTTTAGTGTTTGTTTAAACAATATTCATGAAATTGTTATCTTTTCATTTTTAGGACATTAATTTTTATTTGGGTTTAAAAAGAATGCTTCAATTTTTCATTGCAAAAGGATAAAATTGAAACTTAGACACCTACTAGATTTCAATTTGGGCTAAAATTGAACAAGCAACTTCACATTTGACATTGGTGTTTTAAAATGAATCAAATCATTGCTTTGAAGGATAAAATGAATGCGTTCCTTTATTTTTTTGTAATTATTTACACAAAGTAATATCATCAAAAGATGCATGCACTTCTCTCGCGCCTCATGGAAATCTTGAGAATCAAAAGGCTTTTGGTGAAATTAAGTTGCATAAATAATTGCCCATACACACTTCAATTTGGGTTGAAAATTGAACAATATCTTGTGTGAGTGTGAGTGGGGGCAATATCGTGTATATTCTCTTTCTTCGAGTCGTCAAAGATTGATCGAGTTATGGATTTTGTCTTTGCTTGCTTTTATTTATCCTAAAGAGCCTACCTTGGGGAAAAAGTACTCAACCAAGGGAATGACTCAACCGGTAACACTCTAAAGCCAAGAGTATTTCCAGTCGGGATATAAATGTGGGTATTGGAAGAAACGCCAATATCACATGGTTGATTCCGACAAGATGGATCCGAAAGGGGACTCTTGCTGTATGGGTCAATCTCCATGAATGAAAAGTCCTTACTAGAACCCATGTGCTAGAATTTTCCAAAATCCTTTAATCTATTTGTTGGCGCAAGAACGGTTGTTCTGAAGCCGCCCCACACTTTTACGGTCTTTTAGTAGTAGAAATGGAAAACATGCCATGGGAGTTTCATGGATGTTAATGCTTGGTTGCCTCGTATAAGTGAGTGTCGTGGAGGGGAGCCAGTGGGGTCAAGCATCTAACCATTCACTAAAGATAAGCGTAGCTGGACTTGTCCAAGTGGGGATCCAAAAAATATTGTCTTACACATCCATAGGGTTTGTACTTGTTCTTGGTTTGAAAACACAGTGCTTTGATCAAAAATATTTGAAAATAAACACTCAACATGATCCTCAAAATTTCAAACCCTTTAGGAGGCAAATACCATTGACCAAATTCTCGTGTTATTGCTTTCCCTTGGGATTACATCCTTAGAGGTTTCTAAGCACTTAAATTTAAATCTCAATTTGCCCACTAAAGTTAAACAATAGTTATACCTTGCCTTCAATTCATCAAAGTTTCACATAATATGCTTTGTGAAATGAGATGAAGTTGAGACATTGGACATTCAATTTGAAATCTAATCAAGAGTGTGTTTGTGGTAAAAAGAATCCATTAAACAAAGATAAAAACAATTGGACACCAACAATGTGTCTCCAATGATTTCACACAAAATCAAGATCAAGAAACTAAAGGTGAAAGCCCTTAGTCTGATAGCCCATCAAGAACATCTCTCTATGTTATACGAAGTCAGACAAAGACTACTTTTCAACTTTTACAAGAAGGCTTCAAGGAACAATCTCGGTTTGTATTCATTCTATTACCACCAAAACCCAAATCTTTTCAAAGAGTTTGAACATCTTGTTTAGAGAAAAGCTTGTTCTTCAATACCTAGGTCTAGGCAAACAAAGTTTCTTTTTTAGGTTCATCTTAGGATAGAAGAAAATAAAAATATTTTTCATCCATCCTTCAAAACATCAAAACAAACATCATCTCACAAATCACCTTTTGGAAAATCTTGAAATCATCCTTACTATTAGGCTTTTTGGAAAAACCAAAATCATCAAAATCATTGAGATTAAATCCTTAAAAACATTATCAAAATCACCTTTGGCTAGGTATGTGTAGATGCATCCTTTTGTATATGCTTAGTCAAATCATCTTGTTTAACTTAGTATATGTAGATGAATCCTTCATCATATGCTTGGCAAAACTATCATCTTGTTTGGATAGGTGTGGATAGATACATCCTTCTTCCCGCACATATCAAATTATCATCCTTTGATCATATCTATCCCTTAGATAATCATCCAAACATCCTAGGGTCTATTTGTTCAAAATCCAAATCCAAATCAAAATCAATTAAGGACAAATCTCAAAATCAAATCAAAATCAAAATCTGAAACATATGTGAGTCCCAAAAGCCTAGTATATCCTTCAAGACTTACCAAAAGATCATAACATCCACATCATCCATCTTTTACATCATCATCATATCACCTTTCGATCCTCAAGATATCCTAATTTTTTTTTCTTGGAGGCATAAAACAAAGATCAATCCAAAGAATCAAGAGATTCATCTCTCATTCTTAAAAATGGATCCTTGTCTTATGGTTCAAACTAGATCTCAATACAAGAAGAGCATGGAAGCCAACAAAGAAACACCCACTTCAAGTGATTTGAGTCAAACCACTCCTGAAATGAATCCCATTGGGTCTGGAAATCTCACAATTAACCTTCCGACATCATTGCAAAATATGCAAGAGGAAAGCCAAGGAGAGGATCTTACCTTTGGAATGTCTCACGAAGAAATAATAGAAATGCTCCAAAATCTAGAGAACCATAAAATCATCAACATCATGATGAGACTTAACACTTCGTTATACATGCTTGAGCTAGCAAAACAAGGGGCCACATTACCTTCATATTTTGATGTGAGTACCATGGTGGAGACATCATTTCCTCCAATCTCATCCACCATTCCCATTTCATCCACAACCCCATCCCAAAACATCACGCAAAACATTCCGCAAATCACGACATCTCTTGCTCTAACCCAACCTAACATTAACAAAGGAAATGCATTTCTCAATGCTATTCAAACACACCCCCTTGTTAATAATCAAAACTTGGATGCAAATACTACCTTGGAGCAAACCATACTCGAAAACCCATTACATACAAATGTTCCTCTCACTTTCCATCATGATCCATCATCAACATTTTTTTGCGCAACACCTCAAACTTCTCTCCTAAAAAATTCGCAAGAGGAAGGAGACATGTTCGGACCAGAGGGCATCTTTGACACCACAACATTTTCGCAAGAACTCACATCCCCCATCTTTCCACCTCTCCACCATTGCCATTATCATCCACACCATTTCTTGGCTTAGGGCTCCCCCCCCTACCAACTATCAACCAAACCAACATCCCAAGCATCAATCAAAGCATTATGCCAAACACTCAAAATTTGTATAATACATTTAGTGAAATAAGCATAAATCAAGTCTGCCTCATTCATATAGGTATACCCGCCTAGGTCTAGCAGCACCTAAAGAGAAGAAGGTCTAAATCATTTGGCCTTGTCTGTTAATGTCCCTCCATATTCCAAAATCACTCATGTATTTATATTTTTGCTCATATAAATGATATACCACTTTAGGTCAACTTTATGGATCCAAAAGAGAAAGTTAAAAAAATAAATAAATTTGATCTGCCTATTTATTATGTAATAAATAAATTTAAATTCCTAATTAAGCAAAATTTGCATCTCTTCACACTTGAAAGATGTATTTAAGTTGTCTATATTAATATAAGAAAAAATATATGATAAATAGAATTAATTATGGGTTGATGTTTTATAAATATTTTTATGAAATGCCAAATTAATAGTAAAAATATGAGTATTATTTACATTTATGAAACATATTATTATGTTTTCATTTTTTAAACAAAAATACTACCTCATATTTTCCAATAATTATAAGTAAACTATTTTTTAATATTAATAAAATAAAATAATTAGTAATTATTTTCTAAAATAAATGAGATGTATAATTATTATTGATCGTTAAACTATTTAATATTTAAAAAATATATAATTTTAAAAACAAGATAAAAAAATCATTTAATTTTTTTTAAAATAAAATCAAACAAATCAATCAATTACTTTAACTAATTAATCATAACATATATTAAACGAAAACAAAATCCAAGTCTTGTTACACAATTCTTAAGGTTTAAAAACTGAAGACTATTACGTATCGCCATAAATTTAATCAACGCATAGCAACAATACTAAGATTTCATTTACTGAACTTTCCACCACTCACTCTTTCCCTCCGACGATTGAAGTTTATAAGAAATAATCCGACATTTAGTAGGGTTCTCTTTGGATTCCTTCCCCTTGCGCGCCGGCTTGAATACCACCGCAAAAAAAATCGTTGTTACAGCTGAACTTGGACTTTTTAAAAGTGACTTTGGAGAGCAGCTCGACCCTGTCATCACAAGATCCACAATATCAGAGAACAAAATGATGGAAAAAGAGGTGGTGATCCAGAAACATTAACACAATACATTTGAATTTTGGAATAAGCAATTTCACATATTTTCCGTGAATTTCTTTTGGACTTCAAACTTTTCCAGTTCTGCATACGAAATGCTTTATACACCTTTCAAGCAGCTTAAGCTGATGTAAAATTTACGAAGGCGTAGCCAGTGTTCACCAAACTCAGAAACACATCTAAGATATTTCAATACGTGCCCTACCTATAGCTCTCTTCACAGTTTACCTACGAATCTTGATATTGACATCCTGATAGGGCTCTTTTTTTTGTTTTCGGTCAAGTAGAATAAGGGTTTCTATAAACCTCTAGTACTAAAATAAAATTGAGAGTACTGCCCGATGAATGTGATGGCTGGAAGAATCTTCCAAAGAAAGTATCTCTATGATTTTGAAACTATCGAAATTACTATTAGTAAGATTAAAGGTAGTAAAAACACAATCTAGAAATGTATATTTTGTTTGAAGATTTTCCAGATCAAACAACCCCCTAAAGTACTGGGTATTATACTATTTAGTCTGGTATTACTGCTAGATCTAGTTGAAATTTGACCAAAACAAATGTATTCTCAACACATCGATGGAGATTATTAGAAAAATACATTAGATCGGAGCATAAGAAAACCTCCCCTGGAATCTGCGAGAAACTAAATACATAATACAAAGTAAAAACATTGAAAAGAAACATAAAAAGAGTAGTACATTTCATCTCTCCGTGTTGACGACTAGGGGGAATGCTATAGGGAGGTGTGGGATTTGGACCAATACTCCAATGACTCAGCCAGATCTTCAGTCTGAAGGACCCAATTTGGCGACCGTCCAAAGTTGCATGAAAGAAAGCTATGAACCTAACTCCACCCCTATTCGGGCTGATACTTCTTTTGCTGTCCCTTAAAAAAAGAACATTCTCTGAGAAACAATAAACTCCATATATCAGTCTGATAAAAAACATAAACCGGAAAAAATAGAATCGACATGCCATATGCTTGGAATATTTCTCATAAAAGGTTGTTTGATACTGTGGCGTCCACATTGAATGCCACCAGTTTCACTTGGCATGCTTGTGGAGATGAACCTGTTGTGTGTAATGTTGGTGAAGGATAAATATTTCAGAGATATGGTAAGTGGGAGGAATTGGATATTTTGTAGCTGGATGGAACTCTTTGGCAAATGGGTTGATGTCCACAGTGGTAAAGAGATGGCGCACCCTCATATCTGATATAGAGTTTGTTCATACCTATTAAAAGAATTGTCATCAAGAATCGATTTTTGTTTACATTGACCAATCACCAGTGCTACGATTAGGGGATTGTTTTCAATTTTGCTCTCACAATCTCCAAATCGTAGAACTCGTGATTCGTCAATGTAAACAAAAACTGATTCTGGGTGACAATTCTTGTAATAGGTATAACAAACTCTAGATCAGATATGAGTGTGTGACATTCTTTACCAATCTGGACATCTTAAACGAACATGTTAGAAGTAAATCAGTAACAGGTGAAAGCAAACCCTCAAAGAATCAAAAGTAAGAAGCTTTTATGGGAATTGACAGTCCAGGGGGGTTCTATTTATATCAGGCTGCCATGCAAATGAACGAATTAAAACCCTTCATATTTCTCCAGGCCTTGTTCGGTGGGAAGCTTCTTCCAGCGAGGAAACCGTTTTCCCATTTTATTCTATATCAGGCTGCCGTGCAAACGAACCAATTAAAACTTTCATACTTCCCCAGGCCTTATTTGGTGGGGAAGCTTCTTCCAGCCAGGAAACCGTTTCCCCATTATATTTTATTTTTTTACTTTTGAATTAAATGGAGGCAATAGTTGGACTGCTTATCTCCAGAAAGAAAATTTGGAGTCCCTATTATCGAGAAGCTGTTGTCGAACAAGAGTTATTTATGTGGGGAAGTTATTTGACAAATAAGAGTTATTTACAGGGGAAGCTTTTCACTAATAAAGAGTTTAAAAGAATCATAGCTTTTGTTAGTACAAAATTAGCTGTTCATATTGACAAATAAAAAATTTATAAATTTATTTGAAGTGATAGAGTTATATTCTTAAGTTAATGATCTATTAAATGATACTAAGAAATTATCATTGTTAAAAAGAGTATGTATAATATTTTTTATAGTTTAGAACATCAAAAAGATATTATTTTTAAAAGGTTGTATAATTATTGAGGGTGGTAGTATGTTCTTTGTTTATGCATTCAAATTGTAAAAACGTTCGGTAATATGTGATAAAAACGTTGGAGAAGCACACTTGTATAGATGAGAAAGTAGAATTATTTAGTTCATAGAATGCTAAATGCGATTTGTGCAGAATGCCAAAAAAATAAGGGTTCTTGAAGACCAAAGATAGACATAAATGGTATGCTATAAGTTCTATGTTCCCAAAAATGTCAATAATTCTGGAAAAAAAGAGCAAGATATCACTTAAAACAATCTATGAAATAAATAAAACTACTTTGATCCATAAACATTTTGGCAACAATACTAAGGTATGAACTATTAGATTGTTTATACATCTTGAAAGTATTCTAGGGATTGAAAAGAATGCAATATTCTATGATTCATCATCTTTTATCCTATTTCTGATGAAAAACATGGAATTTGATCTAAGACACTAATAAAAGAATCGTGTAACTTGCCAAAAGAATTGTGACACTTTCATGGACTATTGAAATGTATTCTCTTTAATAGTAAGATCATTACTGCTTTGATTTTTCGGTTTCCTATATAGACCCAATATGAGACATACAAAACCAAATATCTATGGTACTACACAAAAACCAATTAAAGCATATAGCTCCAATGTTTTGTGAAGATTACTAAAATATAGGGTGAATTTCTATTGCTAAGAAGTAGGATGGATGCATGGCTTCCTTAAAGGTGAATAAACTAAAGAAAGCCTAATTCTTGCACCCAGAGGTTATGAGATAACAGTGGAAAGAGAAAAGAAAATAACTTAGGAAAAACCATAACATATAAAATAGAGGACACATAGAAATATGTATTTTTGTAGACTCAAAATGTTGTCTCTTTATTCATTCTTAAATGAAATAGAGTGATTCAAATACATTGAATGTTGTTTCAAAACATGACCCAAAAAAGAAAACCAAAACATGGATATGAAATGCATTATTCCAACTAGTGAAGACTAATATAAAAAAAGAGAAATTAAAGATGAGGAGGTGGTAGTAAACTAAAAAGAGATGTAACACATTCTGTAGTCACTGCATCAATTATCAACGTACTACCCATTGATTCAAAGAGGGCTCACAATCTGATTTCTAAGAGTCAAAAATTGATCTTTTGCAACTACTTTGGTGAAGATATCTACTAATTGTTCTTTTGTGCTAATGTATTTCAATTCTATTGCCTTATTCTTTACCAAATCTTGGATAAAATGATGTTTCAAATCAAAAAAATTTGTCTTGCTATGATGGATTGGATTCTTGGCCAATTTGATAGAACTAATCTTATCACAGAAAATCATTGTAGGCTGAACTTGCATTTATCCAATTTTTTCAAGAAGTTTTCTAAGCCATAATGCTTTTGTACCTGCTAAAGTGACTACAACATATTCTGCTTCCATAGAAGAAAGGGAAACAATACTCTACTTGTTTGAGCTCCAAGTAATCAAACAAAAACCCAAAGAAAAGCAATTACCAGATGTAGACTTTTGGTCATCCAAACTACCTCCCCAATCAGAACCTCTAAAACCAACAAGACTAAACTTTTTGGAAGTGTAGTAATTAATACCAAAATCTCCAGTTCCTTTCGCATACCTCAAAATTCTCTTGGCCACTTTCATATGTATTTTAGATGGCTCTATCATGTACCTTGAAATAAGTGAAATGGAATAACCAATATTAGGTCTTGTATGAGTTAAAAACATTAAACTTCCAACAATGCTCCTATAAGTTATCTCATCAACTATTTCAACACCATCATCAACACAACTCCATGAGCAATTGGAGTGGAGGTTGGTTTACAATCAACCATATCAAATTTTTTCAGCATATCTTTGGCATACTTTATTTGACAAATGAAAATTTCATTCTCACTTTGATAAACCTCCATTCCTAGAAAGCATTTCATGATACCTAAATCTTTCATCTCAACTTCATTCATCATAGCAACTTCGAATTCATCCTTTATCTTAGAACTACTATCCATATACAACAAATCATCAACATACAAACTTACAATAAGAATATCATTACCTCCTTATTTGTAGTAAAGGGTAGGTTCACCCTTACTACTTTAAAATCCATTCTTCTGAAAATACTCATGAATCCTATAATAGGTCATGCTTGTCATGCTTTCTTGAGGCCATCCAAAGCCTTCTTCAAATTGCAAACTTGATTTTCTTTACCTCGGAATTCAAAACCTTGTGGTTGTTCCACATACACTTCCTCCTCTAAGTACCCATTCAAGAAGGGAATTTTCACATCCACATGATGAATGCTCCATTTCTTTTGAGCTGCTAATGAAATCATCATTCTAATAGTCTCTTGTCTTGATACTAGTGCAAATGTATTTTCATAATCAATCCCATACCTCTCTATGAAGCCTTTAACTACCAATCTTTCCTTGTGTCTTTCAACACTCCCATCACTATTATACTTAGTCTTATAGACCCATTTATAACCATTTTTTTTTCTTGTCATGTCGAAGCTCTATAAGTTCCCGAGTATCATGCCTATGAATAGATTCTATCTATTTTGCATTGCTTGCGCCTAAACCTCATTAGTACTTGCATCTTCAAAACATGATGGTTCAAAATCAACCTTGGAAAGTAAAGCAAAATATACTATCTCACCTCCAGGATTTTCTTCATGTGCTTCATTTGTACTTTTATAAATGTCAATTAATCTTTGTACCTTCGTTGTAGAACTCAAACTTGAAGCTGGAAGTTTGCACTTTGAATTGACGACGGGCTACTTGATGGACTTGTAGCTCTTGGAGCTGAAATGTTAGTGGGATACTCATGATCAATTTAATCAATAATACTATCATTCAAAACATATTTTGACATCTTAACATGGTCTTCTTGATGAAAATAAACTCCCCTTTCATCAAAAATCATGTCTCTAGAGATAAAAATGCTATGGGTGAGAGGATTATACAACCAGTAAGCCTTACTTTGTTCACTATATCTAATGAAAATGCATGATTCACTTTTTGGATCCAATTTTTTCCTTTGTTGATCAACTACATGAACATATGATAAACACCCAAAAACATTGAAATGCTTGACATTAGTATTTTTAGCATATGAGGCTTCATATGGAGTCATCACCTTGAGGGCACTAGTGGGACCTTGATTAAGAATATATACTATTGTAGCAACTGCATCACCCTAGAAATAATTGCTTAGTCCCTTTTTCTGCAACATGCACCTCGCCAATTCCACCACTGTATGGTTCTTCCTTTCAGCTACCCCATTTTTTTGAGGCATGTAGGTAGTGGTAAGTTGTCTTTTGATGCCATTCATATCATAAAAACTCTGAAAATGTCTTGAAAAAAATTCTTCTCCATGATCAATCCTTAAAGACTTTATTTTGTAATCACTTTCATTTTCCACAAGGGCTTTAAACCTCTTGAATGTATCAAATGCTTCATCTTTGATCTTAAAAAAGCAAACCCAACACTTTCATGAGTAATCATCAATAAAATTAATGAAGTATGATGACTTACCCAAACTCTTTGTTTGCATAGAACCACAAATTTTTAATGGACTAACTGAAGTGGATAATGGGCCCTCCACGCATTGCCTATTGGAAATTTCTCTCTTGCATGTTTTACTTTAGCACATCCTTCACAAACTTTTTTATGTTCTTCAACCTTAGGAAAACTAGCAACAAATGATTTTTATGTTAGTATCTTCAAACTATGAAAATTCAAATGCCCATACCTGAGATGCAACAACCAACTCTTGTCCTCATATGCCATATTAGCAAGATTGATGCTATGTTCTACAAACTTTAATGGGAACATCCTATTCTTTGACATAGGCACAATTGTAACCACCCTATTTCCTTGACTCTTATCATAAATTGTGCATTGCTGATTTTCAAACACCACCTTATAAATTTTCTCACACAATTTTCCAACACTCAGTAGATTATGCTTCAATTTTGGATTGTAATAAATATCCTTAACACTTTTCATACCTTCTATAGTGGGGACTTCCATAGCTCCTTTTGCAGCAACCTCCAACATTTTGTCATCACCAAGCTTGCTAGTGGATTTGAAACTTTTATCCATTATAGAAAAAAGCTTCTTATTTCCTGACATGTGGTTAGAACGTCCTGAATCTAAATACCAAACATCTTTAAAAACATTTTCAGCGTTTTCATAAGATATAAATAAATTATTTGAAAGAGCTTCATCACCATCTTGAGCATAATGAACACTTTTATCATTATTACCTTCTTTGAGTCTGCAATCTCTTTCAAAGTGGCCATACCTGTTACAATGGTAACATTGAATATTTATCTTATCAAATCTTCCTAGCTACCTCTTCCTCTTGAATCACCTCTTCCTCTTGAACCACCTCTTCCTTTGTCTTCTCTTGGTGAATTCTTATTCTGATATCTTCCTTGGCCTTGGTTGCTTGTGGTGCTACTATTTGCATCTTCTTTCTTTGTAATTTGCAATTTCGAGGAAAATGCTTTCTCATCACTCTGCCCAAATGAATCTATCAATATATCTTCATGAGAGATTAGATATCCAAATAGTTGATCAAATTGAAGGGTAGATAAATCCTTCATTTCTTCAATGATGATAGAAACATAGTTCCATTTTGATGTTAGAGATCTCTAAACCTTCTTAATTACAACCTCATTTCTTATTGTTTCTCCTAGAGTAACCATTTTATTATCCACATCATTGAATCTCACACAATAATCACTTACTTTATCATATTCTTGCATTTTCAAAATTTCAAAATCTCTTTTTAAAGTCTACAACTTAACTACTTTTACTTGATCACTTCCTTGGTAAGCTTCCTTTAAAATATTTCAGGCCTATTTTGTTGTCATTGCACCTACAATCTTCTTAAATAAGCTCTTATAAAGAACTATTTGAATATGAAACAAGGCTTGAGAGTTCTTCTTCTTAGCCTCCTTTCTAGTTGTTCATTCATTGGATGTAAGAGTATTCTAATCTATTAGTTCTTTATAACCCATTTCTACAATCTCCCACAAATTTTTTCGTGTAAAAAAAGTCATCATCTTGATGCACCAATATTTATAATCACTTCCATTGAATTCAGAAATTGACAATGAGTTAAGACTAAACATGATTATAGAAACAAAATTAACCTGCTCTGATACCATATGAATAAACTAAAGCAAGCTTAATTCCTACACCTAGGGGTTATGAGATAACCGCAGAAAGAAGAAAGCAAATAACTTAGGGAAAAACATAACATGGAAAATAGAGCATACGCAGAAATTTGTATTTTTGCAGACTCAAAATGTAGTCCCTTTATTCATGCTTAAATAAAATAGAGTGATTCAAATACATTGAATTTTGTTTTGGAACATGACTAAAAAGAAAACCAAAACATGCATAAGACATGCATTATTCCAAATGGTGAAAACTGACAAAAAAATAGAGAAATTAAAGATGATGAAGGTGGCAGTAAACTAAAACAAGCTATAAAGAATTATGTAGCAAATACATCAATTATAAACAAAAGGGACAAATTCGTTCTATTATATTCTCCTCCAAAAAATTAAAGATTTCTCAACATCACATCTTCTACAATACCTCGGTTTTTGACTATGTGATTGTTTGGCAACAAGTACTTAATCTATTTTGAGTTATTATCAGAAAAGTTAAATCCTTTTTGCATTGTGTTAAATAGTGAACTCCCCATTAATGCAGATGCAATTGTATTTTCTAGTTAAAAAACCTTGTGCATTATGGAAAGCAAATAATTTGTTTTCAACTTTTACTCTAATATGGGTACATAACCACTAGCACAAAGGTCCTCTATATATAACCAGGAACCTTTATGGAAATAGCTGAGTTATTGGGGAAAACATGGTAGGACATGTTTTTGGATTGAGAAGGGAGAATTCTCTTCTCAGTGGTAGTCAGAATCTTCCTTTAGAGTAGTGGGTCTTGGAAAATAAAAATATCTATGATTTTGAGATGGCCACATGATATTTCATTCAAATTAGTTGGTTTATTGGGAGTTATTACTTCTTTGAACTTCAATTTAGTTGCAAACAATTTTCTGGATGATATTGATGTCATTTTAGTGCATAATATCAAGTATTGGATTTGTTAAAATTGTATAAGATGTCAAAGTACAAGTATTTTACAAGATGGTCAGGTAACTACTAACATGATTACCAAACTTAAATTTAAGATAGGTGTTACCATATATCCCTTGAGTCATCATGAACTCCTAAGATCTCCCTCAAGATCTCACTTTGAGGATGGTGAAGCACCTGCACACTACACAAACTCAATCACTAATACGGTGATACCCTCCATTCTAAAAAAATACACTATAGTGAATAGGAACTAAATAGGAAAAATCCTACTATTTTTTCATGCCAAGTTTAATGAAACATCATTTATGCTAGTTTCCACCCTCTCCTACAAAAAAAATTAATGAAAGCATAATAATAAGTGTTAAATCAAAATTTCTTTTTTATTTTCAAAATTAATTTGGGTAAAATGCCCTATGTTAGCTTGTTTCTTAAGCCTAAAATATGCAAAAAGCTCAAAACCAAAATTTTAAGACTCCTTGGGAAAGTGGACTACATAAATTCATAGAGTGATGTAATATATAAAATGTTCTACCACAAAAGTTCCACCTCATTTTAGACACAATACAAACACCCTAAATTTTATGAAACCCATTTCTTCAAGAATCCACCCTCTCCAAAAAAAGGTTTGAATATAGCAAAACAATCAATCTAAAATGTTCCTAAGTTTCTAACTTATCATTCCCATAATTAGGAAAAATTTCCTATGTTAGCTCACTATTCAGGTCCAGATGATGCAAACAGCCCAAAACCATTTTTTTTAAGACTCCCTATCCAAAGAGGCTCTATATATACAGAGATTGATGTATTCTATAGCATGATTGGCCACAAAACTTCCATTGATACAAATGATCCTACTATTAATGATCGTAAACTTCAAGAAACTTCATTTCTCATACCATGCACCTTCCCCTACAAAAGAGTTAAATATATAGCATAACAAAAAATGTGAAATGGTCCTAATTTTACATACCCAATAAAACCATCCTGTGTTGGGTTTGAGCACTAAATCCTAAAAGATGCATAAAAATCATAACCAAAATTTTCTAACATATCACTAACAGGGTTATCTATCATGATCTATACATCCCTACACTGATCACAAAAATACACCCCACTCCTTAAATATGAGAAAAACTCATTTCTTCTAGTATTCACCCTAACTTAACCAAATACCATACAAATAGACCTAACAGCAAGTTTTAAATAACCCTTCCTTTTTAGATCCAAATTGGAAAAACTGCCTTGGCTATAATTTTCACCTTTACCATCAGCAAAACCCTTTGATCCCTTACCATTTCCTTCCCCAGCATTATTATTTTCTATCCTATCAGTATATGCCAGTGAATCACTTCCTTCTGACTCACACCTCATTGCATACTTCCTTCATCTAAATTTCACTAACTAGACCTCTAGTTTCACAACACCCCGACCATACAGGGCACTAGGTATAGACTCCATTATTTCTATCAAGCTTTAGAAATGAAAAACAAAATTAGTACATTTTTTAAATCAATTCTATCCACATTAAAACAAAAATTCCAAAATACATTAAAAAGAGAAACTATTCCAAACTTTTTATAATGTAATCAAAATATTACGAAAATATACTCCTCTAAATTTCTCTCAGGAACCTAGAACAATCTGCAACGAAATTCTTCAGCCCTGGTAATAATCATAATTTAAGTAATCATACACAATCTAATGCGTATGACTTATCCCCCATTTCTCTTGGAACCAATTTCAATCTATGTTTTTCTGCATGGTAATAATACACAAAAGTGTTGGAAATTAATTTCTCCCATAGTACTCGCACAGTTTTTATAATTTATTTTGGAATCTACCAAACCTTCTAATATGTTGTTTTAGTTATTTCCTTTGTGATCTATTTGCAAGATTGGAAGTTTTCTTTATTAGTTTGTAATGCATCTATTTAAACTGCGATGATGTAGTCATTTTAGTATCAATCAAATTAATGAATATAATATGTTTTATGCAGTAATATTCTTGTTTTTTCATATTACTGTTGTTTTTTCTGTTTCTATCAAAGTTGTATCAGAGCCAAGTTGGTTCAATGGTGACGGTCAGAAATATAATTTGGTAATCAATTTTAGAGTGAAGCTATAGCTGGAAGAAAGCATGGTGAAGGAGCTGTTGATTTGTTAGGCACTAATTTTGTAGTCACAGAAGTGCCTCCATACAAAGGATTGCAGATTCAAGAGAAGTTAGAGAAGATTGCTATAGATAGGAGTTTTGTTGTTGATGCAGATTTAAATGGTTGCAAATCTAGAAATAAAAAAGTCACCATAATTGATGTTCTCAGATCGCACATTACATCATCTGCAATGCAAAAAGACAAGTGTAGAAAATGTTTCTTAGGTTGTTGGAAAAGGTAATTAATTTTATATTGAAAAGCTTGATTGTGTGTTTTGAAAAAAATTTGTAGATATTTTGAGATAATTTGTATTGGAAGAAAGTCCCTGTAGAAAATAAAGAGATAGGATCATTTTTATTGCAAGAGATCAATGTTTACCATTTTAAGAGGTTTGTAGAAGACAAGGTATAAATTGCAAGAGAAAGGTTGAAGGCATGTGTTGCAATTAAAGAAAAGAATGAATCACTGTAGTAAAATTAGGTGTGTTAAAATAATTTGTTTCAATGGGAAAAGTTGGCAAAAGAGTATTAAAAGAAAATGAAAATCTAATTTGTGAGAAGGATTTTTTAAAGAAAGAAAATAGTGAACTTTTGAAAGATCTGTGGCAAGTTGAGGAGAAGAATAAAGAGCTAGAAGAAAAGCTAAAGTTGTTTGATGAGATTAAGAAAATGAATGAAGAGGTAGAAAAAAATTTAAAATTGTTTGATGAGGTTAAGAAAATAAATGAAGGTTTAGAAGAAAAGCTAAAATTGTTAGAAGAAGAAAATTGTTTACTAAAAGAAGAATTATAAAAGTTGAAGGAAGAAAATAAATGTTTAAAGATAAAGCCATTGGTAAGTGATGTTGCTTGTGGGATAGAGGATTTGTATTGTTCAGTTGAAAAATCAAGTAGTTTGTGTGATATGGCTAATATTGTTTTTGATGAGGAATGTATAGAAAAAGAATGTAAAGATGATGAACTGTTTGAAACCAGAAATCATGTTAATCATAATGAGGAAAATGTTGGTTTTAAAATTATGGAAAGAATAGGTTACAAAGGACAAGGATTATGAAAGAATGCACAAGGAAGAAACGAGCCAATTGAGGCAGAAATATGAAGGTCTTGGATATATTATAGGTAAAGGAAATTTTACACAATCAAGCAAATTTGTTCCAGAAATGCATTGTACTTAGTGCTCCCATTGTAATAGGGAAGGTCATATAAAAGAAACATGTTGGGATTTACACTTGTGTGCTATTTATGGTTTGAGAAATCATTCATAAAAGAAGTGTTTGAAAAGAAATTGGAAGACTGACTCTATGACATGATGCATGTAATTGAACTGTGGTTGGAGGTTTGGATCAAATTGGTAAAATTTGTCATGTATGTTGAAAATTTTATTTAAATATAAACATTCATATGTGAAAGATGATAGTGATCAAGAAAAGGTTGAAGGTTTGACAAGACATGGTGAAAAGTGGAAAGCTATAGATAGCGAGATAATTCAATGTTTGAAGGACTATTCTAGCAACTAGTGAAGAGTTCAAGAGAGATCCACAAATATTGAAGATAATTTGGGTGAGTTTGAAGACTTGGTTGAAGAGTTGAAAAAATTTGTGATCAAAATTAAGAGGGGGTGTTGGAAAGTAATTTCTCCCGTAGTACTCCCATAGTTTTTATAATTTATTTTGGAATTTGCCAAACCTTCTAATATGTTGTTTTAGTTATTTCCTTCATAATTTGTTTGCAAGATTGGAAATTTCCTTTATTAGTTTGTAATGCATCTATTTAAACTATGCTACTATAGCCATTTTAGTATCAATCAAATTAATGAATATAATATGTTTTATGCAGTAGTATTCTTGTCTCTACATATTATTGTTTTTTTTTTCTCTTTCTATTAAAAAGGAGATGTAGGGTTAAGAAGTCACTCCAAAATTTATTAAATAATCATCACCCCCACCATAAAACCCTAATAAATCTTGAATTTTTTTATAAAAAAAAAATTATGGTAACAAGAGTCCTATGGGACAAAATTTGAAGAAAAAACTCTAATTAATGTTTTTGAAAAAATAAAAAATGTATCCACCTAATGCTAGAGAGTGAATAAAGGATTGTTGTGAGAATGATCTTCCCAACTACCAGAGAGTGAACAAAGGCTTGTTGCAGATTTCCCGAGCTCTATTAAAGTAGGAGATGGTTTCATCTAGAATCTTGTCACCAACAACAATAGGGCCATTATAGGATTCAATCTCTTCACTTGAAGCTCATCTCCTTCATAGCTTTAAATCATTTAGTAGTTCCATAATGAATCTCATATACTAGTAAAATCTATGTATGCCCAATAGTTTGAAGGATATACAAACTTCTTTTCTATTCAAATATTCTTCATTATTAAAGCATAAAAATGGTATATAACATATTAGATGGAATAGGTAACAATTACCCCAAGCCAATGGGCCTCATGAGTAGGAAAGGGAGCAAGCCAAAAAAATTAAATTTCTTTGGTGATTCTGAGGATGATGGGGTTAATTCAAAGGATGATGATGATGTCTCTTGGCTATTGAAGGTTAGGGGGCTATGTTCTACTGTGTTGGTTTCTTGTGTGGTACTTTTCTGGCTATCCCTTGATCATGTGGGAGCTTTTTTCACCTCTATGGGCTAGTCTACAAAGGTTTGGCCCTTTTTCATGGTGTTAACTTTGACTTATGCCTGCATAGGCTATTTCATTTTGGCCTTTTGTGTGTGTTTGTCAAGGGAAGTGGAAATTGATGTTTTCCCTTTCCTTTTGCATCCAATACTATGGAGTTGGTGCTTACCTAGTCATTGGTGGTCTCTTTATTCTTTGTGCATGTTCTGTCATGGGTTCTGCCTATTTTGGTGTTTTATGGCTTACTACTTTTGTCTAGCTAGCTTTTGTCTATTATTTCTTGTTAAGGTTTGTTTTTGGATTTCCATCTTCCTATGCACTACTTGACTCATGTTTCGTCATGTTCTATGGATGGTGGGTCGAATTACCTTCTTCTTGACCACTCTTTGGATAGTTGCCTCTAGTTGTTTGATGTTGGATTTGGTCTTGGTCATACAAAAATGGAAGATGGTACAGTTGGGTTTGGTGTTATGCTTGTAGGCTCCTTGGATTTTGCTTGTTTTTTCCTTTTTTTTGAGTTTGGGTTCTTGGTAGTGTATAGGTTTCGCTCTCTATACTCCTTTCTCTACACCCAAGGTTTAGTCCTTTAGTTCTGGTGTCTTGGTTTCAAACAAGCTTGACTATGTGGGTTTCAAAGATAATTTGGTAGATCTGATTTTGGTCTCTGATATGCTTGTTTTAGAGGACTACAATTAATCTCTTTGTCTTCTCACCTTTTTTCCTTTGAGGCTTGGGCTCTATT
Organism: Sequoia sempervirens; assembly: GCA_007258455.2. Lineage (NCBI taxonomy): Eukaryota > Viridiplantae > Streptophyta > Pinopsida > Cupressales > Cupressaceae > Sequoia > Sequoia sempervirens. The sequence continues at coordinate 179,134,672 of VDFB02193867.1, forward strand.
GGAGGGGGCTATGCCCTATTTCAAAGTTGTTTGTTTTCTACTCTGGAACCATCAAGATTTTTTTTCTCAAGGGTGATACATTTTGTAGTGGTTATGTTCATTGCTTTGCTTTTCTACCTCTAGAGGTTTGGGGTTTTGCGACTTTCTAGACTACCTTGTCTAAGGTGATGGTTATTTCTCTTAGGTATTGCTCTTAAGAAGCTTGTCTTCCACTCTAATGGCTTCAAGATCTTAAAAGATGTTGTGAGCTCCATAATTTGGTGTATTTATTTTTAGTTGGGTTATGCTCTCTATTCATCCCAAAGACCAAGGGCTTCTATTGACCATGGTTACTAAGTTTACTCTCTTTCCAAGAATGTTAGCCTTCTTACTGACTTTGCAGATTATGTCTCCTATGGAGGTGGAGACCTCTCTTGTTGAGATGGAGACCCCTCCTATTGAGTTGAGCTAGGTTTTATGGGTGCAATAATTTTCTCCTACTTATTTAGTAGGTTTTCTCCCTTGTAGCTCCTATTGAAATGGAGGCCATTTCTATGAAGGTGGAGGATGGGTTTACTAGTGAGTCCTTACTACTATGGATATGGTATTCTTGCTGAATTCTCTTATAGACCTATGGATAGGCAAGTTGGTTGATGGGATCTCTTTACTTTAACTTTTGAATGGTATTCATGGCTCAAAATTTTGGATCTCTAAGTGATAGGTTGCTTGCAAGCTAGTTGTTTTTGGGTGTGTGGATAAGCTTAGTGATGTGGTTATTGATGATGGGTTGTTATTTTTATCTAAAACTTGTGTTGTTGCTTTGTGGGTGGCATGTTGGCCTATTCTACTAGCTAGGAGGCTTGTCTTGATTGTGGTTTGGGTTCCAAGTCCTATTAAAACTTGTTTGTAATGATTTTGATCCTTGGTTAGTCTTGTCTGCCCCTAGGGTAGTAGTTGTTGTTGGTTGTTATTTTTGTAGCTTCTGCTACTAGTTGCATCTTTAAGTGTGGCCCTTAGGCCTATTCTATTGGCTAAGAGTCTATTCTTTATTTTGAGGTTTGTTTTTCCTTCTAGTTGTGAGGCCTATTTCATACTGATGTATAGGGTAAGGGCCCTTTAACCCTACTTTCTTAATTAAAAATGTATTAGATTGAATAAGCACACCCAATTTATACAAATCCCTAATTATCAATTATTGTACTGAATTTTAGGCTATCTTAAATATGGTGATCATATTTTCCTCTAATGATAATTATCCAAGTTTATTTAAATTATATTTGTTAAAAATAATTGAAATGTAAAATTATTCTCTACTAAGTATGCTTCATTATTTAATGATTAAAAATTTATATGATAAAATATAATATGGAATAAGCACACCCATGTGAAATAAATTCTTAAAATTGAGTGAAAATTTTAACCCCACTTACTAACAAGTGAAGTGAAGTATCCGCAAAATATAATGATTGAAACATATTTAACACTATTCAAAATTACACTAAAATATATTAAAAAAATTCAAGTTGTAATCTCAAATTGTTTAGAAACAAATGTGTTATATCCACTTTTCTTTATATTATTATCTAAGTGGTAAAAATGTTATAAAATAAAATAGAATATGGAATAATTGTACCCACATGATACACATCCTTAAAAAGAGGTGAAATTTTAAATAAAACTTACAAACAAGTGAAGTGATCATATTTCCCTCTAATAATGATTATCAAAGTTAATTTAAACTATATTTGTTAAAAATTATTGAAATACAAAATTCTTCTCTCTTAATTATGCTGCATTATTTAATGATAAAATAATTGTATAATAAAACATAATATGGAATAGGCACACACACAGGAAACAAATTTTTAAAATTGAGTGAAAAAATTAACCCAACTTACTAACAAGTGAAGTGAAAATATCTACAAAATTAGATTTCCGCATGTTTCACTTATGTGAGACCCTCATTGGCTTTAATGGCCATTTTGTTATGGGTATTTTCCCTTCTAGTTTTAGTCTAATCAAAACAATATTCAAAATTATACTAAAAAAATCTTCAATTGCAATCTCAAATTATGTAGAAAAAAATGTGTTATATCCATTTTTCTTTATTATTGTCTAAGTGCTAAAAACATTAATAAAATGAAATATGAAATAACTATACCCACGTGATACACATTCTTAAGAAAGTGAAATTTTAATCAAACCTAGAAACAAGTGAAGTGATCATATTTTCCTCTAATAATTATTGTCAAAGTTTGTTTAAATTATATTTGTTAAAAATGATCACAATGTAAAATTCTTTAAAAAAATTATATAGTAAAATATATGATGGAATAAGCACACCCACTTGATATAGATTCTTAAAATGAAGTGAAACTTGTAACCCAACTTACTAACAAACAAGAAAAACATATACAAAATAGTTGATTGAAACATAATTAATAGTATTGAAAATTATAATAAAACTAAAGATTCTTTTAAGGAATGTAATCTCAAATTATGTAGAAACAAATGTGTTATATCAAGTTTTATTTATTATCTATTAAATGGTAAAAAGGTTATCAAATAAAATGAAACTTACAAATAAGTGAAAAATATTTATTATGTTTCAATCTTTATATTTATGGATATTTTCACCTCACTTGGTTTCAAGTTTGGTTATTTTTTTCTCTTTTCTAGGGATGTGTCTCTTGTTGTTGCTCTTATTCCATGTTTTTTGAAAAAAAAAATCAAACTTAACAATAAGTGATGTTTTCACACACGATCTTACGTATTTTTTATGATTTAAATAATAATAGAAAAAAATGGATATTATGCATTTGTTTCTACATAATTTAGAATTACAATCTTTAATGTTTTCTTTAGTTTTATTGTAATTTTGAATATACTATCTATCCAAACATCAGAATACAAATTTGACTATATTTATTAACTAATTAAATATCAAAATATAAAGAAGAGAGGAAACAAACCAAATGTACAAACAAGTGAAGTGAAAACATCCACAAAATATAAAGATTGAAGCATAATTAATATTATTCAAAATTTTAATATTGTAATCTTTGAATTTTCAATAAGAGTGATCACAGAGTGTGATCTGAAACTTTGATTTAAACAAATAGTGCATAGTTAAATCCAAAAGAAACTCTCTCTTATCATTATGGGTGTATAAATCTAATGTCTCTAGATGAAAATAACCAAACAAATGAACAACTAAAGTGAAAATTGTTAGTTTAAATAATTTCTTTGCATATATAATTAGGTTATCTCTTTCTTGCGATTGACCTATTCAAACTTATAGCTTAACATTACTTAGGTTTCTTATGCTTTTGTCTCACTTCATAATATTGAGACATGTATCCTCATCATTTGATAAACCTACTACACATATTTGACATTTTCTCACACACTTTTTGAGTGAGTTCACAAGTGTTCCATCTTTGGAGGGTTAGTCAACTATTTGATCCTACTATGCTACCTCATCTACCTTTCTTATATATGCAAGGTTCCTCATTGTGTTTATATAATATTCATTTTATATGTTAGGAATACCATTATGCTCATTGTTTCACATGTTGATGGATATCAATTCATGCATTTTGACCTTGGAATTCTCTTACATGGTATGAGAGACATGAGACCATGTTCCTTTATACATCAAGGTGAATCTCGTAGATAGACCTATTATTGGAGCATCTCGGAGTAAAGTCATCATTGTCATTGCATCTAAAATATTCAAGAAATAAAGAAATACTCTGAAATACTCATTGTTTAATAGCCCTCTAACCATCTACCTTTTTCATCAAATTTAGGCCTATTATAAAAATATTTATGGCCTATTAAACCTATTTATAGCTTTGGAAGATTCTATAGTTTTGAATCCTTATTTGGTAGAACTCTTTGTTCCTATATATTAACATTTAGATTATTGTTTGTGTTTAATACATGACAACATCTTACCTTCTTGTGGCCTCATGGATTTTTTAAATTAGTTTTATTTACTAGTATTTTTTTCCTCTTATTTGTCTATAGGTTTTACTTGTGGTTTGACAATTTGTGATTGTTGGGAAAATTTGTCTCAACCTTGAAAATACATATGGTACTATTGATATGCCAATGTAGTGGGGTACCCCCTATAGGGGGTTTGGGGGGCTCAGGCCCCTTGATTGGGGGTTTGGAGGTAGTGCACCCTAGCGGGGGTTCGGGGGTAGTGTCCCCAAAAGTCACATTTTATGTATATTTTAATCTTGTAAATCTAGACCATTCATCATTTGGTTTCATATTTAATGGTCGATATTTTGTTGGCTTGACTTACCATAGAAGGAAACCCTATTTTATGAGGGTTTTGTATTACAAATGTGTATTATGATGTATTATGAGATTCTGATAGTGGTTGTGTTTCCTCTAGATCTTGGAGTGGTGATACTCCTATGAGAAGCCTGCTCTACAAGTATATTGTGATCTTTGTGATTTTTGAATAACATATTGGGCAACTTTGGAGTGTGGGATATTTCTCCCAAAAGGGTTTTCCCCACATAAATCACTCTGTTATGGTATGCATGATATTTATGTCTATTTTTGTTTAAGTTTTTGTAACTATTAAATATCTATAAAAGAAATTTTGTATTCTCCTCTCAAGATTAGTGTAGGAAGTTGTTCTACTACCTTACCTTCCTTATAGTGATATTGGTCCAATTTTTTGTATGTTAGCCTTAACTCTTCTATACAGTTACAAAATTTGATAGGTGATTAGTTTGGTAGATCATTACCCTCTACATAATAACCTAACACTATGCTTATTTTTTCTTTCTTTGTGGTCAATTGATCCACTATTGGCAATGTTCATCAACCTCCATACATACTTGCAACCTCATCCACCTACAATATCTTACCTACAACCTTAGTCATAAGTATGTAGTTCATGGAATAAAATTTACATTGAAGTGTGGTGTTTGGTATTTATATTCTTGGTATTTATAATATATTTTCCTCCAATAGGAAAAATCTCTTCAACTTGCATAGGATTAGGATCCAACCCCATAAACATATGAACTACATTTGAATTGATCTACCAATGATCAATGCACGTACTTCACCATATAGTCCTCCTTCCAACATCATACTCTAATAAAATTAACATTAATTGAGATCAAGAGGTGCATCTATTCAACTTAGTTTATTTTTCTACAAAATGCACGTTTTCGTAAGTAGTTTTCCCTTTGATCTCAAGAACCCAAGAAGTAACAACTTAGTCAAGATTATTTTTAACAAACTTCAACATACTTTAGTGAAGACTTTGGTAAAGTCACAAAGATTCCATCTTCAAGTCTAGTAAGCTCTCCAATGGCTCAATTTCACTTGGTCATGACAACTATCTCACCCTTTTTGAAGATGCATTCACAACATACATTACAAGTTTCTCCTCCCCACATGGCCTCACACAAAATAGATTTATGTTGCATGTAGTTCACTCTTTCCTATAGCCACCTTTGTTTTGGGCCCCTCTATGATGGTCAATAATGACAATTAGCAATTAATGTTTGTAAAAATAAAAAAATTAACTATTAAAATTGAAGCATAAAAAAAAGTAACCCTTTTTCACGCTTAGTGTAGGAATTGACAATTAATAATAAAATGTACTTAATTGTGCCTTATTTAGGGTGTAAATTTTTTTATTAAAATTTTGCACTAATCTAGGGATTCATTAATTAATTGAAGTTAATTGAAGTTTAATTAGTCATTTAATTCAAATATAAGGATTATTAATTGCATTTTTTAAGGATCTATTCCAACACCCATTAATGATATTACATGACATTTAATTGGAAAAATTGAAGCCCTAGAAAATTGTGCTAGGACCCATTTGCCAGTTTGGGAAAATGGGTCCTCCTAACCTAGGACACCTTTTTTTGGCATATTTTAGGTATTTTTTTAATGTTATTTCACCTCTACAAAGCTTGTTCCTAGAAAATTGTGCTAGGAACTTGGTGTAGGAGCATGTGCGGGTGAATGGGAAATCAAAACCACAAGAAAAAATGATTGGTTTGAGTTTCTTCAAATTTTGGTTTGGTTTCATTGAATTTTGTTTTGGGGTGCTGCCACAATAGTGGTTTACACTTTCTAGGAGATCCTAATTTTTGCTAAAATCATATATTTTTAAAAAATATAATGGTTTAAGCCTTGAAAAGTTCCTTTTAAAGGATTCCAATTGAAGAGGGTTTGATCAAACCACCTTAGACCGAGCCCCCTTGGATAGAACCCCACTAATTTTAAACCATACCTATAATAGAGTCTCCTTTGCACTTATCAAAATGTTGATAAAAACCACTTTTGATTTACCTTCTGGGGGATCAAATGAATTTATTTAAAATTTATTTTTTGTAAGCATGTATTCCTTATTATAAGTTTCCAAAAAATTATAATTTTAATAAAATTTAATTTGATTATTATATTTATTTTTATTTCTTGTGAATGTAGGATTTTCATCAAAAATTAAGGTCTTTTTTCTACAAATGTGGAAAAATAGAATATTATCAAAATTTTAAAAAAAAAATATGAGAGCACCATTCATTGAAGTCCTTGATCCAACAAAAAAAATAAAATTGAATTTTGATACATATGAAAAAAGTTACGCATTATACAGTTGCACTATGTCTGAATTGTAATTGGTTTGACTTCAAAACTTGATTAAAGAAAAAATATTCAATAAAAAACTAACCAAGTGAAAGCACTAGATATTGGAGTTAAAAATCTAAATTTGAAAGAATTATAATTTTATCCTTCATGGAATAAATTTTATGCATTATACAATGAGCGTTACTTTTTAAAAATGTTGTTTTATGAAAAAATTAGTTTTCAAGGGAGATGGAAAAAGAAATACAGCTTGATTCCAAAAATTTTGAAAAAAATATATTTAGGGTCTATAGACAAAATTTCATGAAACTCTAGTTTGCATCATCTTCAAATTCCTCACATTATAGCCATTATAGGTGCCCACAAGTGAAGATTTAGTTAAAAAAAATAGTTCAGTGACCAGTTTGGCCAAAAATTGTAAACCACTATTCTAGGATCACCCTTTGGTATCTTTCTACTTCAAAATTATTTGCATAGTCAAATTTTCAAAATTTAGTTATTCATCTCTGAGTCAGTTGCTGGAAACGTTTAAGCCTATGAAATTTTGTCAAATGTTGTATTTGGAACTGCTCAAATGATATTTATGTAAAATATGGAATAATAGACCAAGGTTTTGAAACTTTCAAATACATGGAGTGGATGTAAATGCAATTTCTAGAAATAAGTAAATCAATTTTATTTACATTAATTTTTATGGAGTAGCTTATATTTCTTTGGCTAGATTAGATATTTATGAGGCAATTATTTTTAACATTGAATGGTATATAATTAAGTCTTTATTACCTACACCTTTTCATTTTGAAAAATAGGGGTTGTGGGAGAGAAAGAGAAGTGAAGCCGATAGGCGTAGAGAACAATATTGGATCAAAATAAATACAATTGACAGAGGCTTTGAATCAGTGTGATGAGGGGGCACAACTATAAAAAGAATTCTATGTGTAGGAAGATGAAGAGGCACTGGTGAGGAAAGAAGATCACTCAAAATGACAACAAAGAAATCAATCCACTAATGATGAATAGGAAATGAGAGAAGGGGTGACAAGTGAAGAATAATGAAGGAGCCCAGGTGAAATAAGAAAACAACTTATGAGAGTAAGAGAGGGTGCAGTGTAGAGGAATATTCTTGAGGTTGAAGGAAGCACAGAGCTCCAAGTTGGGGCAAAAGTAGACTTTTGTTTTGAAAGAAAAGAAAGATACCTAAAAGAGTTGGTTTGAAGAGAGCCTAGGGAGAGGAGAGTGAGACACCTTTGAGTTGATATGCAGATTGGAGCATGTAGTAGAGGAACAAAGAGTTCACAAAATAGAGGATGGTTGAGTGGAAATAGAAGACAATGTGAGACTTTTAATTGTAATTTGTTTATAAATTCAGTAATGTAGAATTCAAAACATTGGTATTATGTGAATTGAAATAAAACAAATCTAAATCAAGTTGGTTTTTCTTTGAGTTTCCTTTGTTGGGTAGTTGTGAATTAAGGTAGGAAGGGGGGGTTTTTCATCAATTGGTATCATATCTAGAGAGCCTAAGGGTGGAGAGTATCCACCGAGATCTATGGGAGGGAGTAACGGTTGAGGAGAGCTTAAAAGAATTGTTACAATTGTGTGTTGAATCCTAAAAAGTTGAGAGCTAAAGCCATTGATTGGTAGAGATGTCTCCATGAAGAGGAAGAATCAGATTAGAGATAGTGCTCAAATGGTTTAGAGACATGATAATGGATGAAATTAGAAATAAGGGAAGGTTAGCTACTCAAAATACAAGAGAACCCAAGAATGAGGAAGAAACTAAAGAGGAGGAATAGGGAAGAGAGGAAGAAGAAGAATGGTTAGAGGATGTCAAGCAAGAAATATTTTTGAGAGCTCTCTTAAGAATAAAAAAGACTAATAAGATGGATTTATCAAATTTTTCTAGAACATTAAATCTAGAAGAGCTAATTGATTGGATTGAAGAGCTAGAGGAGTATTTGAATTGGAAAAAATTAAAGACCCACAACAAGTGAAGATAGCCCAAATGAAATTGAAAGGGAATGTTACTTTATGGTGGAAAGGGTTGTAGAGATAATGGGAAATGGAAGAAGATCCTTAGATAACAAGGTGGAATAAGAGGGTGAAAAAATTGAAAAATAAATTTATACCTAGAGATTATGAGATGGAGCTATTTAAAAAGTTGCAAAATTTAAAGCAAAAAGAAATGAGTGTAATGGATTACACAAAAGATTTTTACAAGCTAGAAATTTGATCTAGAAGACATGAAATTGATAAAGAGATGTTAGCTAGGTATGTGAATGGCTTATAGTTTAACATTCAGTATGAGATGAGTATGCTGAAAATAAACACAATTGAAGACGCATACCACTATGTGTTGAAGGCTGAGGAGAAATTAATGAGAAGAGAAACAAACAATTCCAAAATTTAGGGAAGATTTGCAACTAAAAAGGGGAAAGCATATAGTGGCAAAGGAAAATAGGTTGAAGAAGAATTCAATCCCAAGTGGAGTAAAGAGGTGGACCAAAACACCAAAGAAAATGAGATATCAGTAAGAGGATGTGGCAGTAGTAGCAAAGGGTTCCCATTTAAATGTTACCAGTGTGGAGAAATTAGTCATCGTGCTTTCAAGTTTGATCAAATACAAGAGGGCAACAAGAAAAGTGCAGCAAGGAATCACTTGGCACAAGAAGATTAGGAATGTAATGTATCCCCGAAAGTAGTAGATCCAAAAGAAGGAGAACCTCTCATGATTAGAAGAGTGTTGTTAAATCCAAAGATAGTGGAGGAGGAACCATCCCAAAGAAAGAATCTCTTTTGGACTATGTGTAAGGCTGGAGGTAAGTGCTACAAGGTTATTGTTGATAGTGGTAGTATGAATAGCTTAGTTTCAAAGGAGATGGTGGAAAGATAACTTTAAAATGGAGTAAGAATCCTAGTCCATCCAAAGTTTCTTGGTTTTAAAAGGAACATGAAATGATTGTGAGGGAGCATTGTTTAGTCAATTTTCAAATTGGTTCATATAGAGATGAGGTGTTGTGTGATGTGATTCCCATGACTACTTGTCACGTGTTGTTGGGTAGGGCATGGAAGTTTGATAGTGAGGCCATCTATGTTGGTAGGAAGAATGTGTATACCATCTAAAAAGTTGGACAAAAGTATATGTTGAATTCTCTAAAGGAGAAGGAGAAACCGGTGAAACAATCCAACTTTATGGTTTGTTGTAGTGTGGAGAAGCAATGAGTAGAGCAAGATGAAAAAAGTGAGTGCAATGATTTGTAACCATTGAAAGGGAATATTTTAAGAGGAAAAGTTAGATGGAATTTAGATTTAATGTAGTAGCATAATAAAGGAACAACAAGTAGTGGTCTAAGAGAATGTGAAGGGCACCAAATTGGATCAATGGTAAGAAATTGTCAAATAAATGAGATAATTCCATTGGAGGAGGCTCAATTGTTGAGGATGAGTTGAAGTGTAGAAGAGGGAAGGCTCTCATCTACAAGGAGCAACATTGGATTAGAAATAAACATTGGATTGATAAGTAGGAGGTATTTTTCCACAGCGTGTCAAATTATGATATTGCTATTAGGATTCAACCGTGTAGTTTCGAGTCAAACTCATTGACCCATGTTTCATGAGTAGTGGTTCAACGAGAACCCATCTCTCATGATATTGAATGGTCAATGAGTTTGACTCAAAACTACACGGTTGAATCCTGATAGCAATATCATAATTTGACACGCTGTGGAAAAATACCTCCTACTTATCAATTGATGAGCTAAAGGGGCTCTATTATGAATGGTTCATAAGGCACAACACTTGCTGAAGGTTTTGCAAATGGGGTAACAACTCAAGCGGGCTTAACCTTGGAGAAAACTCCCTGGTTAAGCTTGAGCTGGGGGACCCCCGGGACGACCGCTTCACCTCCGTGAGCATCACCTAGATGCAATGAGTGCTATGTGGACCATTCAATATCATAAGAGATGGGTTCTTGTGAACCACTACTCATGAAACATGGGTCAATGAGTTTGACTTGAAACTACACGGTTGAATCCGATAGCAATATCATAATTTGACACGCTGTGGAAAAATACCTCCTACTTATCAATTGATGAGCTAAAGGGCTCTATTATGAATGGTTCATAAGGCACAACACTTACTGAAGGTTTTGCAAATGGGGTAACAACTCAAGCGGGCTTAACCTTGGAGAAAACTCCCTGGTTAAGCGCGCTTGAGCTGGAGCAGTACTGGGATGGGTGACCTCCCGAGACGGACCAATGCTTCACCTCTATGAGCATCACCTAGATGCAATGAGTGCTATGTGGACCATTCAATATCATGAGAGATGGGTTCTCGTTGAACCACTACTCATGAAACATGGGTCAATGAGTTTGACTCGAAACTACACGGTTGAATCCTGATAGCAATATCATAAACATTGGATTACCATCCCATGCACCTTTCAATGTTCTTGAGTTTACCAACTCTAGGAAAATTTTACTTACTTAGTGTGTCTACTATAGAAGCATGTGCAAGTGAATGGGCAATCAGCACCACCAAAAAAAAATTGATAGGTTTGAGTCTCTTCAATTTTTGGTTTGTTTTAATTTTCTTTTTGGTAACTTTGTACTTCAAAAATCTTTGCATAATCAAATTTGTAAAATTTAGCTATTCATCTCATAGTTAGTTGCAAGAAATGTTCAAGCCTATGATATTTTGTCAAATGTTGTATTTGGAACTATTCAAATGATATATATGTAAAATATGGAATCATAGACCATGCTTTTGAAACTTTCAAATACATGGAGTCGATATAAATACAATTTCTTGATAGAAGTAAATTGATTTTATTTACTTTACTTTTGATTGAGTAGCTTATATCTATTTGGGTTGATCTGATATTTATGAGGAAATTATTTTTAACAACAAATGGTATATAATTAAATCTTAATTATCTACACCTTTTCATTTTCTAGAATAGGGGTTGCAGGAAAGAAAGAGAAGTGAACCTGATAGGCTTAGAGAACAAGAGTCAGTCAAAATAAATACAACTAAAAGAGGCTTTGAATTAGTAAGATCAGGGGGCACAACTATAAAAATAAGTCTATGTGTAGTATGATTAAGAGGAGTCAGTGAGGAAAGAAGACCAGTCAAAAAAACAATAGGGAAATCAAGCCACTAATGATGCATAGGAAATAAGAGAAGGGGTGAAAAATGAAGAAAAATGAAGGAGCCCATGTGAAATAAGAAAACATATGAGAGTAAGAGAGGGTGTTGGTTTTTTTTCCAATTGAGCCCCAAAATTATTGAAAGGATAGTTAATCCTTATGTTTAAGACATCCCTAGGCTAGTGGCCAACATAACGAGTGAAGAATTCTTAGGTCTTTACTCCTAAGATTTAAGTTATGTGGGACAAGGGAGGGTATTTCTCAATTGTGTTCATTCTAGTTTATTAAAATGGAGAACACTTCTTCACCGATAGGTTCCTACCATAGGCAAATAAACCAAATTTAATAAGGATTTTGGTGATCTTTGAGTAAATAATTGTACATTTACTAGGAAAAAGGATGTATTTCAAACTTAGATTTTAGAATTAACATGATTTTAATAAGTATTGTTCTTATTTTGAACCTATGGATAGGCATATTACTAATTCATTTGATTGCATGAATTCTTGACAAATAGACCAGTGCCTCATCAATCGGGTAAATGGAGTCAAATATCTAGACTCAGTATACACAAATTATTTAATTCTAGAGTAGATGCACTATTTTCATAATTCCTTGTAGTACAAAAACTCTCAATATCCAAAACATTACTTCTTATCAAATCCTTTGTGAATTCTTACAAACCTATGACTCCCCTTAAGCATTTAACTAACCCTTTGAGCTAAAGCAAAGAGACAAATCCATACATTCAATTAAACCATTGATGAAAAATGAAAATATCATTGATAATTTAATTTATAGTCTACAAAAGTGTACAAAGGAGAGTACATGCTTTAGAATTTAGATTTGTTTTGATATCAAAAACTTATGTAGAACAATTTAAGACTATTACATATAAAACCTATACTCAAGAGGATTAGCCAACAGATTAATCAAGCCTTTTATATTACATTTTTTTTCTACCCTTAAATTCTACCCAAACCATTCTAGAATCAAAATTTTTACCCTTGTAATGAGCCTTGAAATTCCTGTTATAGATGAAGGGAGCAACAAGCATCGGGTTCATTACAGTTCCATTTCATAATCATTTCAAAATTAATAACATTTCATTTGGGCTTATTCCCAAACCATTATATTTAATCATTCATTTACCACAAGAAAGAAAAAGGAAAAAAGAGAACCAAGCAATTGGTCGGAGAAGCACACGCAAGCCTTCCAAAAGAGTTGTTATCAAAATTAGAACATTCACCAACACTGGGGAAGTCACCATTAGTAGCAATAGAGAAAACCAACAAACTAGCTATAGGAGGGTCAAGTCACCACAAAAATCTAAAACTAAGCACCATTGAGTAGGAGAACATGGGTGCTACCTAACCTTGTCAATAGCTAAGTAGACACACCCACCTAGTTTCATGACAAAAATTAGAGTTGTAACAATCACCTCATAATCCAAATCACCATAGGGCACAAGGGAAATAGAATAATGGCTAGAATCAGGGCCAACTCCTCCTTCCACACTTGAAGAATTATTAGAAATCACAATAGGAACACTAGGCTTCCCTGAACAAACCCTACGACCCTTACTTTTCTTCTCCAATTCATTCTCAAGCTCAACAAGCCCTTTTCCTCTAAACTTGACTAATTCTTCTGAAATAGTCCTATTTCTAAGGTTGTAAGCACTTTGGACAATAACTTTTGCAACCTTCATTCACAAAATCCTCTTACCCTTTCAGACAGTTGAAATTTCTACCATAATGGGTTTGTCTTAAGACACATATGCAAATGGTTCCTACATATTCAACTTCCTAGACCATCAAATAGGTAGCAGGAGTACTTGGCTCACTCATTTTCCTAGAGTAAAACACTAACCAGAGCCTATCTTGCAGGACAAACACTAGAAAAAACCTTCAAAGAATCTCTACTCATCACAAAAATGAGAACCGTATGATCCCCAGACAAGACAATGCATAGTACAATTGAGCAATAGTAACAATACCACTAAAATTCCTGCATGCACACTTACAAGCTAGGGGATATCATACCGCCACCTCTATGCTCATGCATTATTCACTCCTCTAGTACCTGTAGTAGTTGTTTCTATTCCTTGAAATTGTAGATGATAAAAAAACTATGGTAAATTCTTATTAAATAGAGGACTTGGAGGCAAGCTGCTTTTAATGGCCACCTTGGCTCACTCGAGTGAGCAAAAAATCAATCACTACATGTTGATCTCGGTCATCAATTATTCAAGATTTAAAAATCAATCAACGAGTCCCATTAAGGATCACCATTTCTTTTATTCATGTACTTAGAAACAATGATGAGGGGTTTTAAAATTTCCATGCACCCATCTATATCCAAACTCCATAATGATCAACTTGCCTACTGTTGATCCTAATCACGGGATGACCTTAGCCATAAAACCAACTCATATCACCCATCGTATCTTTAATTTTTTCTTTGGGACCTCATCAAGTGATGGCTAAGAAGCTAGTGATGAGATATCAATCATTGATTCTGATGGCAAGAGGATCACAACCAAAGATTTAAATCCTATCACTCATCACTCATTCAATTTTCATGGAGTAGTCTCAACGTACGATACACTGAACTCACATGATGGGGAGTAACTCAACCCATTGACGGTTGTAGGTCCCCTTTTGGAAAGCATGAAACAATTGGTGATAGTGGTAAGGCTAGTGATCGGTTAAATACTTATCTGCATCACTCATCGGGGGTCACCTTCTAGCGATGAGAATGTAACACATGATGGGTGATGACCTAAGGCGATATGAAAGATCATGTATTTCTTATCACAAGACGTTCATGGGCAGCTTAAAAGGAACATATGATGAGTGATAAACTACTAGCGGTAGACTTGAAAGATGCTAAAAGCAGGTGGGCATAAGTTGTTTTTAAAAGGGGGACCTCCTAGGATCTACGGGTGACCAAACTATTGGGGCTGATTAACAAAGATGATGAAGACCATAAGATGCCACTTAAGCAATTAGTTACCTAATGCAACTAGTCAATGAGAAAAAATAGGCGGATAGGAGGATTAAGGGTATAAGTGAATGGAGACCACAAACCCTAAATCCTAGTGACAACAAGGAATAATCAATAATAGGCTTGACTATGGAACCAATGGGACAATGAAATTTTAGGGTATCACCAGTAGCTCTAATTTGGGATGTATGCCTCTTGCAAGCATAGCAAGAACTCATATCTCTGAGAGAAGTAGACTAGTAGAAAGGAACAAAAACTAAATAATAATAGCAAACCAAGACCATCAATTACAAGGATAAAAATGCAGCTCTCATTTCCAATCCTAGAAGCCTTCTCTTATATTTTCTTAGGCTTCATTCTCCAAATTGGAGACCCACAACCACCAAGAACTTAGGACTGGTTCTTTCCTCTATCAAATACTTTGTCCTATTCCACTTTTAGTGGATCAACATATGTATTATGCACTTCCAAGAAACCAACATCACCATGGTTAACATCATAAATTCCACTTGCTATAAAACTTCCCTATTGATTAACCTATTGCACCATAGACTCATCTAACTGAATTGGAAAGCTAAAACATTCATATTCCACTTGATCATGAATTTTAACATCGCATTAAATTTTGTCATCAAATTGAAATCCTTCATAAACACTCCACTACATACTAGGCCAAGATTTTGAAGTATCAAAGAGAAAAGGTTCATATTCAACAACACCATCATTGTACTTTCCATGAGTGTTATTCTCATTAGATAGAACCAATTCCATGATAAGATCTAGAATATGAGGGGCAATTATAAAGAATTCAAGTGCACATTCATACTAGTTAACATTGTACCTCATGCTATTTGCACCCCTAAGTTGCTCTTCACACAGGTCAATCAGTCCTACCATATCAACATAATTTGAAAGTTCATCAAATTGTTTCTCTTCATTAATATGTAGCAATTCTACTTTAGGGTCAATGTACCCATCTGGATGAATCAATTGGTTATTCAAGAAGGGGTCTTCTCCTTTGTCAATATGGATATCATCCTCTTACACATGTGTGGTTAACAATTCAACCATTGTTTCTAGCACATAGCTAGGTACCATAAGCAAATGAGTATATTTGTCTATTTCTCCTTCAATACTAGCAGGTTGATCCCACAATAGTGGTTTGCGATTTTTGGCCAAAATCGACATTGAAATATATTTTTTATCTAAATCTTCACTTTCGGGCACCTATAGCGGCTAAACCGTGAAGAATTTGAAGATGATGCAAAGTAGAGTTTCATGAAATTTTGTTTGTAGATTCTAAATATATTTTTTTAAAAAAAATTGGGATCATATTGCACTTCTTTTTCTATCTCCTTTGAAAGCTAGTTTTTTTCTAGAAAACAACATTTTAAAAAAGTGATGCTCATCGTATAATGCATAACTTTTTTTCCATGAAGGATAAAATTATAACTCTTTTGAATTCAGATTTGTTACTTCGATATCTAGTGCTTCCACTTGGTAAATAGTTTTTTTATTGAATTTTTTTTTCTTTAATCAAGTTTTGAAGTCAGACCAATTACAATCCGACATAGCACGACCATATAACATGTAAATTTTTTTGTATGTATCAAAATTCAATTTTATTTTATTTTTGTTGGATCAAGGACTTCAATATATGGTGCACTTATAGTTTTCAAATTTTTTTATGACAACCTTATATTTTTTGACATGTGCAAAATATAGAGTTTGATTTTTAGTGAAAAACCCACATTCACAAGAAGTAAAAAATAAATTTATTTAAAATTATACTTTTTGGGAAGCTTATAATAAGGAATACATACTTACAAAAAATAAATTTTAAATTAATTCATTTGATCCCCCAAAAGGTAAATCAAAAGTTGTTTTTTTATTAGCATTTTGATAGGTGTAAATGAGACTCTATTATAGGTATGGTTTAAAACTAGCAGGGTTTTATCCAAGGGAGTTTGATCTAAGGTATTTTTATCAAACACTTTTCAATTGGAATGCTTTAAATGAAACTCTTAAATGCTTAAAATATAATATTTTCTAAAAATGTGTGATTTCAACAAAAATCTGAATCTCCTAGAAATTGTAAACTAGCTTTGTGGGATCACCCATCACTAAATTTAGTATTGTTATCATGGACAATAATATCTTCATCTTCAAATTCTTCACCATGTGAATACTATCATATTTAATTATCAACAAATTTGAGTTAAACTCATGGTAATCATTAGACATAATATGCTCATTCCCCTATGGGCAAGAAAATTCACAAACACTTGTACTAATGCATCTTTCATGTGATTGGGTGACTATTAAATCAAAGTTACCTTCCTCAAGGATAGATTCAAACATCTTAGTGTCAACTAGATCTTTTCTTGTTGTCTCATTTGTACCATAACCTTCATATTCACAAGTAGCACTTTCCAAGAACTCATCGGGATTTTCAGCAAAAAGTGGATTGTTTCTATGCCATTATGGATCATCATTTTTCATCTCACATATTGATAACAGTTTGTCATAAAAGGGGTTCTTGATTACATTCATTATTGTCATGAAAGCCTCTACCTCCTTAGAATGAAGGTCTAAACCTTCCATATCATCACTATATTCAAAATCATTATAATTAGTAGAAGAGCATACAAATAGATTCCTAATTTCATTCGCATCATCACTGGTTAACATCTTTGAATCACATTTTGAAATTTTATTGTTAGATAAATCAACAAGCCTTTCAATATTATTAATTGGTAATGATGTTGCTTCAAGATCCATGTGCTTGCCATGATGTACATTTTGATCATTCAATAATGGAACCCTTCTTTCACCCATGAGTACATCATCATCCTCTTCATGTGTAGTTGACATCTACATATCTTCTTCATATAAAAAATCATGAGCAATAGGGTCATAAGAATTTTCATCAACATATCTATCATATTTAGCCTTATGCTCATGATCAACATATTGAACATAAATTTTTATCTTAAAATTCCTCATCACTCACGTAGTTAACATGCCCCATTAATAGCAAACCTAAATTACATTCAAGGTATGGATCATCTACAATTTGTTCCTTCACTTGTGGACAAGTGACATCATGAGCATTTATATCATTCCATCCTTCATGTGAGGAATATGCTTCTAAATCATTCTCAAAAGAGCAACAACAATCATGAGAGAAGGAATTAGAAACCTCAACTTCATCATGATTTTCATCACAAGAAAATTCATCACTACATAGATCATGTTCAAAAATTTCAAAGTGAATGCTTAAGGTTGCACTTTCAAGATCATGATCACTAGTTTCTAATGAAATATAAACATGTGAATTGTTTTTACTAATCACAACATGATATGGAATAATGCCTTGTATCTCTTTTACTTCTCCACCATTTGAGATATCACAAGAAAATAATTCTTGCATATTTACTTTGTTATCATCCCATGTATCTTTTTTTTCATCACTGTTGTGTTGATCAGTATATGAGTTATTTGTTAGTTGATTACAATGTTCATATTTTGACATATTCTTTTCACTTGTTTGAATTATTATCTGATTTTTCTCAATAGGATAGTTGTTGTTTCCATTTTGAGAAATCATATTTTGTGCATAATTATGTTGGGTTGATTCCACAATCTTTATCTAATTAGGTACTTGGTCAAAGCTATGGGGATTTAATTACTCTAGCAAGGTACTTAGTCCAAATTCATAGATTTTGCAAAACAAATCAATGCACATTGAATCCTCAGGTCTGAAATTTTTGGGGACTTCTATTAGGACATCCAAGAATCTTGAAAATAAGTCATAGGGTGATTCCCCTACATGTCTCTTTATTTCTAATAACCTTCTAATAGGAAGCTTCTGATCAATTTTTCTTGAACTTTGTTTATGCATAGGTGGGATATGGCTAAGGTTTGCATCTTGTGCTAATGTGGAGAGAGCAACATAAATGACACCTTCACCTTGACAAATTTCCTTACTACTTGATTCATCTTTTCTATCTATATGAAATGTACTTGGTCCACCCACATTAGTAGTAATATGTCTCTTCATAATTAATTAGTTCAAATTGTTCTCAATATCCATGGAAATTTGATATGCTTGATGCAATGTGTAGGCTCTTTATCCCTTAATAGGTAACTCATTTTGCTATCAAATGCACCAAGGCACACAACCAAACATTCAACATCATTTGGTCTCATATTCTTAGGGATATCCCTTATAGCTCTTGTAAATATAAGGTTGAAAGTAGGGATCATCTCCTCTCCACTTCTATGGACCTCCAGGAAGTTTTTCCTGACTACATTTGGGTTTACTCTTTCACCAAATAGTTCCATGAATGTCATTTTGAATTCAATCCAAGATTGTATAGAAGATGCTGGTAGAAAAGAGAACCAATCTCTTGAGTCCGCTTTTAGGGATTTAACAAACAGTTTCATGATAACATTCTCAAAATCAAATTCATAATCTCCCATCAAATCCCCAAACTTCTGCAAATGTCTGCTTGCTAATTCAAACTTTGCTCCATTGAAATTTGGTATCTTATCCCTGATCTTAGGTGGTACAACATTTGGAAAACCACAAATATTAGTTAAATCTATGGATCTATACCTTTTAGTAATAAAATTCCTTTGTTGAGACAAAGGGTGTTCATCATGTGTTAGTGCATTAAAGTCTACATCCAGATGTACAACTTGACTAGGCATCTTGTACTACCTTTTGCAAGCCTCATCAGAATTATCAAAGGGAAATTACAATAAAATTTTCTTTCTATTTTACTTAATATCTTACAACATAGCATGCTTCTTTATGATAACACATTAATTTCAATTTAAATTCAAAGGCATGCTAAATTACCGCTATTATTCCCTCATCTAGTGCCACTTCACCAAATAGGGAATCATTCATATCATATATCTTGAAAATTCCCACAAATTACTTACAAGTGTGATAATATTTTCTTCAAATTCATGAGAATACCTAAAATTTTAGTGCAACCATTCACTTTCAATTTTGAAACTTGTAGATCTATGGCTTGGTTATCTTCTTTATCAGGTTATTTGAGTTAGAGTCACCACCTCTCTTCACAAAGGATTATACTTCTAATAATATGAATTTATTCAAAATAAATCTCATTTTGGGTTCGCTTCGATAGCAGAGCCACTTTCAGATCCTTTGAGCTTTGCTACAACTGAATCCTTCACTAGGTTCAAGAATTCTATGATATTTGAACAAGATGTTTAGATTTATCACAACATTTGACTCTATAATACAATAATCTACAATTGGAGAATGAAAATCCCCAACAAATTTGCCAACTTTGTTGGTGTCTTTTCTAGCTAAATCCCAAAATTCTCTAAAGGATAGCTAATCCTTATGTTCAAGACATCCCTAGGCTAGTGGCCAACACAATGAGCAAAAAAAATTGAGGTATTTACTCCTACACTTTAGGTTCTATGGTACCAAGGAGGGTATTTCTTGATCAAGTGTTCATTATAATTTGTTAAAATGGAGAACACTTCTTCATAGATGGGTTCCTACCATAGGAAAATGAACAAAATTTACTAAGGATTTGGCTGATCTTCAAGTAAATAATTACACATTTGCTAGGAATGAGGATGTATTTCAAAGTTACACTTTAAAATTGACATGTTTTTAATAAGTATTGTTATTATTTTGAATCTATGGCTTGGCATATTACTAATTCATTTTATTGCATGAATTCTTGACAAACAGACCAGTGCCACATATATTGAGTAAATGGAGTCAAATATGTAATAATCAGTAGAACAAAAATTATTTAATTCTAAAGTAGATGGACTATTTTCATAATGCCTTGTAGTACAAAAACTCTCAATATCCAAAACATGACTTCTTATTGAGTCCTTTGTGAATTCTTATAAATCTATGACTCCCTTAAGCATTTATTCAATCCTTTGAGCTAAAGCAAAGAGTTGAAGCCATACATTCAATTAAACCACAATTTGATGAAAAATGGAAAGATCCTTGATAATTTAATTTATAGTCTGTAAAAGTGTATGTAGGAGAGTACATTAGAATTAAGATTTTTTTTATATTAATAATTCATGTAGCACAATTTAAGACTATTACATATAAGACCTATAATCAAGACAATTAGCCAGTAGATTAATCAATCCTTATGCACTAGATTTGTTTTATGCCCTTCAATTCTACACAAATCATTCTAGACTCAAAATTTTGACCCTTGTAATGAGCCCTGAAATCCCTTTTAGAGATGAAGGGAGCAACAAGTATCAGGCTCATTATAGTTACATTTCATAATCATTTCAAAATTAATTTCATTTCATTTAGGCCAATTCCTAAACTATTATATTTAATCATTTGTTTACCAAGGGAAAGAAAAAAGGAAAAAAGAGAGTCGAGCAATTGGTTGGAGAAGCACGCTCAAGCCTTCCAAAAGAGTTTTTATCAAAATTAACACGTTCACCAACACCAAGGAAGTCACCATTAGTACCAACAGTGCAAACCAACGAACCAGCTACAAGAGGGTCAAGTCACCACAAAAATCCAAAATTGAACACCATTGAGTAGGAGAACACAGATGCTACCCGAGATTTTTAGTGGTTGAGTAGACACCGCCACCTAGTTTTGTGATAGAAATTGGAGTTGTAACAATCACCTCAACATCTGAATCATCATAGGGCACAAGGGAAATAGGACAATGGCTAGAATCAAGGTTGGCTCCTCGTTCATCACTTGAAGAATTATCATAAATCACAATAGGAACACTAGGCTTCCTTAAATAGACCCTAGGACCCTTACTCCACTTCTTCAATTCATTCTCAAGCTCAACAAGCCCTTTTCCTCTAAACTTGAATAATTCTTCTGAAATAGTCCTATTTCTCAGGTTGTAAGTACTTTGGACTAACTTTCTCAACCTTCATTCGAACACTCCTCTTACCCTTCAGGATAATTTAAATTTCTACCATAATGGGTTTAGCTTCAGACACATACACAAATGTTTCCTACATTTTCAACATCCTAGATCATCAAACAAGTGTAGCAGGAGTGCTTGGATCACTCATTTTCCTAGAGTAAAACATTAACCAGAGCCTATCTTGCAAAAGAAACACAAGCCAAAACCTTTAGAGAATCTCTGCGCATAAAAATGAGAACACTAAGAGCCCCAAACAAGAAAATACATAGTACAATTGAGCAATAGCAATAGTACCACTAAAATGCATGCATGCACACTTACATACTATTAGTTGTTTCTCCAGTACACCTAAGGAATCTCTAAAGAGTAGAAAACTTCTATACTCAAGATCCTTAAAATGAATGGTCAACTGACAAGATTCAAAAGAAGACTAAAATATTCTATACTTTAGGGTCTATGGAACCTAGGAGGGTGTTCCTAATAACATTCCATTTGACTATCTTTATAAATTGTATATCAAATCATAGATCGGTTCATATGAAGGGAAAATAACATAATTCACTCAAAGGTTGGCTAATCTTTAAGTAAATAATTATTAATTCACCAGGAACAAGGAAATACCTCATGCACATATCTCATGGTAAGTAAATTTTAATAAATTAATGTTCTAACCATGAATCCATAATCTAGTACACTATTATTATACTTTGAATGGAAAATACCTTGACAAATAGATCAATGTCTTTATCAATCAAGCAATAGAGTCACACATCTTACAATTAGTTATACACAAATTATTTAACTCTGATATTTCTATAATATTTTCATAAGGCTTTGCATTATGAAAACTCACTATACTTAAGGCATCACTTCTTACCAGATCCTTATAAATTCTCACAAATCCATAACCTCACTTAAGCATTTAATTGATTCCTTGAACCAAAGTACAAATAAGAGCATGCATTCAAACACAATATTTGAAGATGAATAGATTATGCTTGATATTTCATTCAAAAATTTCAAGATGATTTATAGAGGAGAGTATATGCCTTATTCATAAGAGTTTTTTTTATATCCGTAGTTTTTATCAGACTATTTAAGATTTACATATGCATAAATCAAAAGCGAAGACAATTTGACTATTCTACCTATTGGTATTCTTTTTAATTTCAACCCTTTATGTATACTGGACCTAAGGAATCAAAAGAACAGACCATTGTAAATGAGCCATGAATTCCCTTTTATAACACAAGGGAGTAGAGAGGCTTCTAGCCTGAAATGCAATTACAACACAGATATGTGATTTCAACATAATTTTCATTTTATTTCAAAATTCCCCACAAATAGAATCTATGATCATTTGTCAAAAATGGGAGGAAAAATGTGTAACCATCAAAGTGTGATAATACCACCAAAAGTAACCTTTAACTATCAGCATAAACCATCAACCCACATCTGTGGTTAGCACAATCATCATAAAAATCGATTTTAGTTGTCCATGTTCAACATAAGACTTACCAATGCCAAAAAAGAGAGCAACCCTCATGTAATTTCATCATAATACACATGCCCACTCTACGTTCTTGCAATTGTAGGAGGAGAAAACACAGCTCCTTCATTTCTATTCTTGCCATCCATTGAGTACTTTTTTCCACTTGGAGTCTTCATAACCATGGGAGAAACTGCAAGCACCTCTTCCCTTGATGGAGCCAGTTGGTTTAGAATTGCAAGATATTGTTGATATCCCAAATCTGTTTAGTCTCACTATCATACGAGCTATCTCAGATAGCAATGGGAGAGTTTTGTCAGCCATAGGAACCTTGACCATATCAAATTTTTCTTTGAATTTTTCTTGAAGGCCCAATAACTTCTTTTCCCTTTGCTCCAATCACCTCTAAACTCACAACTTGGCCCTTCAATTGGTGACTAATTCTGGTAACAACAAGTATAGACTCCTTGACATGAGCATACTTGTGAGTGCCATGTGTGTGCTTTGGGTCTTCACCACAAGACTTCTACAAATTGAGTTGGGGAGACCTCTGCACTGGAATGAATGGAGCACTAGACTTATTGATCCTGCAATTCAAAGAAATTGCACTTATAACCTCAACTTCATGTACAAACTCAAAAGACTCAACAACTAATTGTGATTGCAAAAATAAAAACTCTAAACTTGTATTTATGAACAATGTGATGATAGCAATCATCAATGCTTAATGAAAACACACATAGGAACTGGGAATAATTTTTTGGTGTCAACATTATCACGTTTAATTCCCAAGTCCATGGAAATTTGAATATCATGCTTCATGATTACCAAAAATTAAGTCTCTACACATAAGGAGATCAATTTGATCACTCTTGCAAAGAGCCTACCATTAATGCTCATTGGTTGTAAAACTAAATGGCTATCACATGCCTGTTTTTCAATTTTGAATGTTAGTCTTCGATCCCTTGATGAGATGGTGGATCAAATAGCTCATGTTGATTTGACTTCCTTTGAATTTCAATAATTCATTGCTCAATCATTTCCAGCCAATAGCATTTGTCCAAATCAGCCAACATGTCACCCATGGTGAGTCTTTTCCACTTCATACGCTAGTGAATCAATCCACATGTTAGGAATTCACAACCATCACAGTCTTTAATGAGAGTTCACCTTTTCTTTGCAAGCTTGTGGGGAATGGTAGAGACTGGTTCCCACACTTGATCTTCATCATCAATTTGGTAACATAGGTGTTAGACATGATAGTGGAGATTGGGCCCCACAATCATACAAGGACATGCATCCTTATCTCACTAACCTCACACTATGTAACTGACCAACACTTAACATGTGTGAGCTGGTGGGGTACGAATGACATCATTTCCCACAATCATGAATCTCTAAACCTACACATATGGAAAGGTTAACATTAAAGGAGGGGCCATTACTAGACCAACAATGATTTAACCCTCATGGATGGATGACTTAAGCCTAAGTAATTTAAGGTAAAAATATTAAAGCCAAACTTTAGGAAAATATTAAGGTCAACAACAACTAGATGAGCAACACTCTAAGGCAAAGGGGTTGGTGGCTAAACAAATATGATGGCTCAAGTGACAAATTGGAATACTGACCACCGAGAGAGAAATTCAACATGAAATTAGAAGGGATGAGGGTTATTTTCTAGCCAAAACCCTATCCAAACTATGGGAACAAGGTATTTATGTGCTGATTAAGTCCATGGGCTACTCAGAAATTGTATATTTTTGGGAAGCTCCATTAGTGGCTCATGCTCAGGGATGTATACCCCTAGTGGGTATAGCGACAATCAAGATCTCGAGTTGAAGCAGACTAGGGTAGAAAATCCAAACAAAGGAGCTTTCCTGGACAAAGCAAGTAGGAACAAAAAAAGCAAGCACACCAAACCATATATACAAAATTTACAAGATTATACAATGCGATTTATTATCTAGAAACCCCCTTTAAACACTTGGCTTTGATCTATAAACTGGAGGCCCCTAGCCCCAAAAATTTAGGGAGAATTCTTTCCTTTTTCAAAGACTTTGTCCTTCTCTACTAGAAACAGATCAACATGGATATTTTGTAATTCTAGGCCATTAGCATCATCACAATTGATACTATCCATATTCTATGCTACAATGTTGTCCCACTCTTTTACCTTTTTCATCACAAGCTTATCAAATTGAATTGAGAAAATAAAACCTTCATACTCCATATAGTCATGAATTCTAGGATCACATTCTAGTTTTTCGTCAAATTTGAAAGCCTCATAGGCACCCTAGCTCAAACTGGGCAAATCGTTAACAGTATCAGGGAAGACAAATAAAAAATCAAACATGTATCCACTCTACTTGTCACAAGTGTTGTCTTCATGGGATGAAAGAAGTTCCATAATAAGATCCAGAAGAAAAGGAACATTTGCAAAGAACTCAAGTGCAACTTTATATTGATTAGCATCATACCTCTGGTTACATATTTTGTAGAATCATCAAATGGTTCCTTCTCCTCAATATAAAATGATGTTTCTTGAGTATCAATGCATTCATCCTAACGTACCATTTGGCCACCCAGGGATAGGCTTCAATTTATGTTAGGGAAAATTTCATCATATGGAACATGGGTGGCTGACACTTCAACCACCTTTTCAAGCACATAACCAGATACCATAAGAGAATAAACATAATCATCTACATCTCCCTGAACAACAATAATACATTCAAGGTTGCCATCACAGTCTTCAACTTCTTCATCATGTGAGAACTTATAGAAGAAAAAAATTAATTACACTCTTGGTGTCTGCCAGGTGCAATTTGCTCATTCCCATGTTCGCTTATCAAATTATCAATGTTTGTGCTACCACATTCAAAGGAAAAGCCACAGACTCCATATCAACTTGGTTCTTCTTTGTACCTTTTTCAATATTTTCACCAATTGTGTTTTCCAGAAATTTATCAGAATTTTCCTCAAAAGGTGGATTGCTCCTACACTAGTAGGAATCACCATTTATGACCTCATATTCTAGTGAAGATTCATCAAATAAGGGATTTTTCCACACCTTCATGATTTCCACATGTACCCCTTCCCCCTCAATTTTAGGATCCAAATACCTTTGATCATTAGTACATTCAAAATCAAAGTAATCTCTTGAAGAGTAGAGAGAAACACTTTCAATATCCTCTTCATCATTTCCACTCATAAAAAATGATCAACATTCAGAAAATTATTCACATGAAAAGAATTTCCCACTTTTTAGGAAATGGACCCCTTCAAAGCTATTAACATAACTTTCACTTGAAGGAAAAGACTCCATCTCCATTTCATAAGAAGAATCATATTCAATAGAAGATTGACCAAGCTCGATCTCATCCCTTTGATTCCCCGTTTGTGCCATATAACTAAGATCATACGCACATCCATCACTAATTGGTGCATCATTATTCCTGACTAAATCAACATGTGATGTTTCACCCTATATCTCTTATGTTTGTTCACAAACTATGACATCCCAAGGAAGAAAATTAGGTATTATTTCCTTATCCTTGTACTCTGTTCTTCATCTTCATCACTACTATCTAATCCAACATCTAGAGTACTTGTGAAATAACATCAATCATCAACTAATTGTCTTTCTAATGCAATTTCTTGATCTGTCAACCTTACCCTTTGATTCTCCTCACCATGGAAATCATTAGCAACATTCTAGGAAACAATAAGTGGCATATAACTATGCTTAATGTCTTCCATAGTGCTTATCCAATCCACTACCTAATCAAGACTATAAGGCTTCACATTCTCAAGCCAGTTGCTTAATCCTAATTTGTAGGCTTCACAAAACAAATCAATGCACATTAAGTCATTAGGTCTAACACTCTTGGGTATCCTCACTAGAACATCTAGGAATCTTGAAAATAGGTCATATGGTGATTCATTTACACATCTTTTCATCTCATGCAAATTTTTGATTAGAAATACTAAGTCATTCCTTCCCAATTTGGTTGATATGAGTTTGATACTTTCTCATTTTTCTAAGAAACACTTTTACCTCCTGATTTGTTTTGCTCATAAGTTTGAATTCTATTAGGACCATTAATACTAGCAGTCATAGGTCCCTTCATGATTGAGTACTTCAAATTGTTCTCAATATTCATAGCTTCTTGGTAAGATTTTTGTAAGGCAGTAGGCTCTTTATCTCTCAACAAGAAGCCCATCTTACTATCAAATGCTCCCAAATATACAACCAAACATTTTGCATCATTTGGCCTCATGTGTTTAGGGATTTATCTTATGACTTTTTCAAATCTAAGGTTGAAAGAAGGGATTAACTCATCCTTATCCCTAGAGATCTCCATGAAATTATTCCTTGCAATACTTGGATTTATCCTTTCACTGAACTATTCCATAGAAAATGTCTTAAGTTAACTCCAATAATGCATAGAGGACACTAGCAAGAAAGAGAACTAGTTCCTTGCATCTCCTTTCAAGGATTGAACAAATAGCTTCATAACCACATCCTCAAAATGTAACTATGGGAAATGTTTAGGTTAGCATATTAGTGCATAATAAAAACAAACCCAAAGTAAATAATGAAGCACAAAGGAGGAAAACATGAAAATAAAAGGAATAATCTTACCAAATATCTTCAAACTCCATGATTGACCTCCATTACACCTTCTCTATGTCTTGCAATATGTAGTTTTCCCCTAGACTTTGTGTGAGCAATCTATGACTATGCCAAGACCAAAGCAAATGTTGAAGGATTTGATCACAAATGCTACACTATGCAACTATGCAACTCGTAAGCAACTATGAAATAAGCCTAAAGTATACCCAAATACCAAAATTCCAAGAGATGTGAAGTATGCCTAAGACAATATTGTAAGAGCTAAGATGTGCAAAAATATAGCTTGTAGGCCTAGGTCATATTTATGTGTATATACAAAATCTATCTCATAATCTCCCATCACATTAGCAAATTCTTGCACAAGCTTACTTGTTGATTCTACCTTCTCACCACTAAACTTTGGTAATTTTTCTCAGATCTTGGGTGGTACTATTCAGATAACCATAAATATTTTCAAAGTTGAGGGCCCTGTACCTATTGATACTAAAATTGCCTTGGTGGGACAAGGATTGTTCACCTTGCATGCTTTTATCACTATTTACACCAACTGACATAAATTGACAACTCATCCTTAATTCTTGAAAAAAATTTAAGAAATAATATGAAATTATACAATTGCGATCCTAAGCCTCTAGCATGTATACTCCCTATAAATGCTATCTAAGATCTAGTAATATAACATGAGCTCCTTTCATCATATTGCACAAACTTCAACTTATATGCAAAGGCATGCTAAATTATCATTAATTTTCCCTCATCGAGTGCTAATTCACCTATTAAGGGATCATTTACATCTTCAGCATGGGAAATTTATCCTAATTTACCTGTTATATGCTCCAATTTTCTCAAATTCTATGAAATTAATTGGTATTTTGTGATGGTTGACTATCCTTTGTCTTTAATACTATAGATATGACCAATTGATGTGTGCTTTATCAAGATCTTTGAGTTAGATTCGCCACCTCCTTTCAGAGGATTGAACTTCAAATGAGATGAAGTCTTCACAATATGGAACATGTTCTAGGCTATCTTCCACAACAGAGTCACGTTTGGATCCTTTAATCTTTGTTATGCTCAAATTGTCTACCAGGTTCAAACATTTATCAATATTTGAACAAGATGTTTAGATGAACATCACCATTTGACTCTACATTTTGTATATATGTTTGGAGAATAAGGTTTTCCCCAGTAGAGTCACCATTTTTTTGGTTGTTTTTCCAACACACCTAAGGAATATCTAAAGAGTAGTCAACCCTATACACAAGATCCTTAAAATGAATGGACAACTAACAAGATTCAATTGAAGACTGAAATATTCTACACTTTAGGCTTTTTGGGACCTAGGGGGTGTTCTTAATAGCATTCCATTTTACTATCTCAATAAATGACATATCAAATCATAGATTGGTTCCTATGAGGGGTGAAAATAGCATAATTCACTCAAATGTTGGCTAATCTTTAAGTAAATAACTATTAATTCACCAAGAACAAGGAAATACCTCACACACATACCTCATGGTAAGTAAATTTTAAGAGATTAATGTTCTAACCCTGAATGCATGATTTGGTACACTATTATTATCCTTCAAATGGAAAATACTTCAAAAAATAGATCAGTGTCTTTATCAATTGGGCAATGGAGTCACACATCCTACAATTAGTTATACAAAAATTCTTTAACTCTGATAATTCTAGACTAGTTTCATAAGGCTTTGCATTATGAACCATTGTACTTAAGGCATCACTTCTTACCAAATCTTTATAAATTCTCACAAATTAAGGACCTCACTTAAGCATTTAATTGATTCCTTGAACCAAAGCAGAAATAAGAGCATGCATTCAAACAAAGTATTTGAAGATGAGCATAATATACTTGATATTTCATTCAAATTTTCTAAGATGATTTACATAGGAGAGTATATGCCTTATACATAACTCAAATGCCAAGACAATTCAACTATTCTACCTACTGGTATTCTTTATAATTTCAACCCTTTATGTATACTAGACCTAAGGACTCAAAATATTAGATCCCTACAAATGAGACATGAATTCCTTTTTATAACACAAGGGAGAAGACAACCTTCTAGATCAAAATGCAATTACAACATAGATATGTCATTTCAACATAATTTGTGATGAGCTTAAAATATGATCATAATTTGATGTTATGACAAACTTTTAAATGACTTTACTTTTGTTATTTCATGGCTGTTTAAACTTTGTTGAAACCTTTTGTTGGGATATCCTGTAGCAAGATACTCTTATATTCCTGCAGCTTATTGTGTTGACTTGATTGCATTTATTGCCCTGTTGACTCCCGAAAATGACTGGTATATCGTATACAGTTTTTGAATGATGAAGTAGATTTAAAATGTGTGATTAATGAATAGATATTATGTATGTGCCATACGCCTTTTCTTGCGCATCTGTTACCTCCTATTTCGCAGGTTGTTGAATAATGATCGAGTCAAGCGCAGCTGATCTCGGCCTTGCAGTAAAGTCCATTTCCTGCACGACTTCGAGGAAGCTCCGGTGAAGACTCTTTGACCGAAACCATGGGAAATAATTTTAATGACAATCAATCTGGAAAGAGTGGAGCGCTAGATTCTCTCCGGATTGGGTTGAATGCATAAATTCATTATGAAGTTTGTTCCTTGATTCGGGGATATACTTTACTTCCACGTCTTTCTTTGATAGGGTTAGTTAGTTAGTTGCTCTCCTATTTTTAAAATAAGATACTCCTCCTGCACGAGTGAGTAGGAGAATGGAGAGAAGAGACAAGATAGATGATAGTTAGAGTAATATAGAAACAGAGTAGCAGATATCATGTAAGAATCAATATGATAATGAAAGACAGAATCTGTTTGACCAGAAATAGAGTTTGTTGTTAGTCTTCATATCAACAAAACAATTATGTATATCATTCTGTTTTCATTAATAAAGTTCAATGAAGTTCTAAGTTTGACATTTGTGTAATCAGTAGATGCTTGCTAAGGGGGCCCACTTAGTAAGTATCTGTAGCTAGTTAGTTAGTTGTTCTTTTCTGTTGATCTTTAGTTAGCTTTCATCTTTGAAGTTTTCATGCAAACTCAGTCTTATAGTGCTCCTGCAGCATAGAGAGTCCATCCCTGTGACTATTCCTGCAGCATAAGGCCAGTTCACAGTTTGTGTTTCAGTCATAATTGTTATGGTTTTTATCATAGTTGAGTTAAAGAATTTTGCATTACCGTTCTGTGGCTTAGATAGAATTTCTTTCTAGTATGTATTTCTGCTAAGATTTGACCGAAATGAGTTCCTAGTGCATATATTTTGCCGCACCATTTAAAGTCTACGTCCCCTGGTTTGACAAGTAAAATGAACGTCCATAGAGAGATATTAGTCACTTGTCAGAATGTCCAATTCCCAGGAAAGTTTTACTGTGATATTCATATCCTTTTGTGAGGCGAGCCATTTTTTGGTGCCATTGCCGGGGATGGCATCCAACTAGGAGTTTGTCAGAGGTCATTCTTTAGTATTAGTTTAGCGTGTTAGTAAAATTTTCTAGATCCTTCAAGCCACTATTCACCGTATTGCATGCATAGAAGAAGAAGAGACGCACTGGGAAGGTTCCTCCCTAAAAATCTGTTTATTGAACTACCATTTGACCCAGCTGACAACGAACCTGAGGAAAACCCATTCGCTGCATTATTCCAACAACCCAACATGGAAAATAATCCACCTAATAATCCACCTCCTGCTTTTGAGTTCCCTATTGTTCCCCAGCAAGATACAGACAATCTTAAGAATATACCTTCTTCACTGCTTCCAAAATTCTATGGCTTGGTCACAGAGGACCCAGAAACCTTTTTGTTTGAATTTGATGTTCTTTGTCGCAGTTATGACTATAACACAGACGCTCATAAACTAAAGCTATTTCCTTCCACCTTGAAGGAGGGAGCTCTCAGATGGTTCATGAGTCTGGGAAGAGGTGTCGTCGATAGGTGGGTGGCCATGTAGACAAAATTCCTCAAAAAATATAAGGAATATTGTAAGAGTGCCAGCAAAGGTGATGACATATTCCAAATTTAGCAGAAGGACGATGAAAGTCTGGAAGATTATATTTCTAGATTTTTATTCACACTAAAGAGGAACTCAAACCATACTCTCAACGAGGACTCTCAGAAACTACTCTTTCTAAGGGGAATCAGTGATGCCTGTATAGACGCCCTGGACCTGATGGGAGTAGGTGATATCACCCAGCTGCCTTGGGATGATATCAAGAAAATATGTCTTAACTATTCTCGAGCAATAGTTAAGAAAGGTCGAGGTCATCATGCTACAATGGGGAAGTCTTCTTCTGGTGGAGTCTCCCGGATGGAGATAACAAATTTTCTATCTGATTTCAAGCAGGATATCATTAATAATATGGCTACACAACTAGACACCATGCAAGCTCGGAGGAAACATGAGGAGGCTGAGACACTTTTGGCCGAGTTTTGTCCATACTGCAGACAAAAGAAGCATGATTGCAGATGCAAGATGGTGGCTAATTTGAAAGCCAGACAACTACCTACTGACTTCAAGCTAGGAGAAGGTGATGATGATCAAGTGTTCTTCATCACACAAAGGAGACCATGGGCCCAAAGACAAGGTATGCCTCAAGATCCTTTAACTTTTGGCAATCCTTATTCTGGCTATAATAACCAATGGCAACATGCATATGAACCACCACCACCATGGAATCCACCTCAACCAAGTTGGCCTAATTATCAGACCCCACAGTGGCAATCTCCTCAAGGAGGTTGGCAGCAGCCACAAGGGCAATGGACCCCACCTTTAGGAAATTGGCAGCAAAATCCTCAATGGAGAGGCCCTCAACAATGGTAAAACCAGTCCTCTGGATTCCTGCAGCTTCCACAGCCATAACCACAGGCCCTTATACCGCCTCCTATAGCAACTGCCACAAATCCTAGACCTCCAAAGCAAACGCCTATGCCTACCCAGCTGTTGCCAAATCCCAATAATAAGCAACAGCAGCAGCTACAACAACCTACATATCTTGCTAAAGACAACCAATATCAAGCTTATGCCTTAAATGTTAATGATATCCATCCGAGGCTTGGAACCACCTTACCTACTCCAAAACCACCTCTAATTACTGAAATACCAGATTCTCCCCTTGAAGAATCAACCGCACCTATTTTTCCTGCTAAACACATGCCCATAACTAATACAGTTTCTAAGGAGCTTGTTTTGTAAACTCAAGACAACCCACCTTTTCCTCAAAGGTTGCAAAGTACTGCATCTAAATCCATGGAAGAACCTACTTTTGACATTCTGGATTAGCTGAAGAATGTGCAGATTCAAATCCCTTTATTTTAGGCTATTAAAGATATTCCCATTTTTGGAAAAGCTATTAAAGAAGCTTGGATGAAAGAGAAAGGATCCTCAAACAATTCATGTCTTAGGAAAATTGGCTAATATAATGTTGGGAAATGTAGTCATTCCAAAGTATATTGATCCTAGAAGTCCCGTGGTGCAGATACATATAAATGGCCAAGTTGTAACAAATGTTTTGATTGATTTAGGTGCTGCCATTAATGTCATGACAAATCCTACTATGGACTCCCTGAACATTTAAGACATTAGGTCTACACCCACAGTTCTGCAGCTTGCAGAGAGCTCCATAGTTAAACCTGATGGGATAGTAGAAGATGTAATTGTCACTCTTGAATCTTGGGAGTATCCTGTTGATTTCACAATATTATCAGTTAAGGCAACTTTAGGAGGGTATCCAGTTATCCTTGGTAGGCCATGGTTAGCAACTGCTGATGCTTTTATAGGATGTTGTTCTAGAGATATGACCATTTCTGATGGACGGTCCACAAAGAAATTGGCTCTGTATCCGCCTGCTAGACCTCAACCAAATTTGTCCCAACCTGTTTGGCCAGATGTGGAGGAAGAAATTGAAGAAGCCAATTCTTTGGCTCAATTAATGATGATTCAAAATGATCCATTCTCACAACTTCAGAGTGAGGATGCCTTATTGTTCCAAATTTTATAGTACAATGTTGATATGGGTAGTTCATCTGATCCAAATGGTACTCATTTACAATGTTTCCTGCAGCAACCAGATTCTGAAAGTTCAGTGCCTAAAATTCTAGCAATTTTTCATAATTTACTTCCAGAAGAGGTACAAACATCACCTGTAGCTTCTATGAGTAATCTCATGGAGCAGATAGAATTGTCTCAAGGTCATTGTTTGAATATCAATAGCAAGCTATCACAGTCTCAACAGGCTGACTTATTAAAAATGCTACAAGAACAACATAAAGTTTTTGCATGGGAATATGGGGACATGCAAGGAATAGATCCTTGAGTTTATACTCATAGAATATATATCAAAGAAGATTATTCACCAGTCAGACAACCTCAAAGAAGAGTAAATCCAGCACTTAGAGAAATAGTTAAAAGTGAGCTTCAAAAGTTGCTTGATGCTAGTTTTATTTATCCTATCTCTGATAGTCAATGGGTTTCCCCATTAGTCATTGTTCCAAAAAAGGGTGGAAAATGGAGAATGTGTGTAGATTACAGAGAATTGAACAGTGCCACTAAAAAAGATCACTTTCCATTACCCTTTGTAGACCAAGTACTGGACTCATTGTCTGGCAAAAGATATTTTTCCTTTCTGGATGGTTACAGTGGGTATAACTAGATAAAAATTGCCCCTGAAGATCAAGACAAGACCACTTTTACCTGTCCATGGGGAACATTTGCTTATTCAATTTTGCCTTTTGGCCTATGCAATGCGCCGGCAACATTTCAGAGAGCAGTAATTAGTATTTTTGCTGATATATCTCATGAATGTATGGAGATTTATATGGATGATTTCACTACCTATGGAGTCACATTTGAAGAAGCACTGGTGAATTTAGAAAGTATTGAAAAGGTGTAGAGAGAAAAATTTGTCTCTAAACAGTGAGAAGTGATTTCTAATGATGGAAGAAGGTATTGTTCTAGGTCATCATATTTCAAAGAATGGAATTCAGGTTGACCCTGCTAAAATTGAAGTTATTCAGAATTTACAAACTCCTGCAAAACAAAAAGATGTCAGAAGTTTTCTTGGTCATGCAGGGTATTATAGAAGGTTTATAAAAGACTTCAGTAAAATTGCTAGTCCACTTTATGCCTTGTTAACAAAGGATTCCCAATTTGAGTGGACACAGGCCTGTGAAAAATCCTTCCTACAACTAAAGGACTTGCTTACCAAAGCCCCTGTTCTTCAAGGACCAAAATGGAATTTTCCTTTTCACATATATGCTGATGCTTCTGATTTTGGTATAGGAGCATTTTTGAGTCAAAAAGAAAATTCAATTGAACATGCTATTTACTTTATCAGCAAGAACCTTCAAGGTCCTGAGCTTAACTATACTGTCACAGAAAAGGAGTTGCTTGTAGTAGTGTATGCTTTGAATAAATTTCAACATTATGTCACAGGTTATCAGATATTCATTCATACTGACCATGCAGCAATAAAGTATCTGATGAACAAACCTGCTATCTCCGGTAGGTTGGCACGATGGCTCCTGTTGTTACAAGAATTCGACATTACAATTATTGACAAACCAAGAAGAGCTAATGTTGTAGCTAACTTTTTATCAAGACTTCAATTAGCTGCACCTATTGAACATGAGATCATTGATGATAGGTTCCCAGATGAACATTTGTTTTCCATTGATGCACATACTCCATGGTATGCAGACATTGCTAATTATCTAGTAGCAAAAAAGATACCAGCCCACTTTTCTCCAAAAGAAAAGAAGTTGTTAATAGAGAAAAGTTTTCATTTTTCATGGATTGCAAATTGTCTGTTTTATACTGGACCTGATCAAGTAATGTGAAGATGTGTAAGAGAAGATGAAACTTATGATATATTGCATGCTTGTCATGATGAACCATGTAGAGGACATTTTGCAGCAAAAATAACATCAATGAAGGTTCTTACAACAAGGTACTACTGGCCAACATTACACAAGGATGATGTGGCCTATACAAGAAAATGTGACAGATGCCAACGTATGGAAAGACCAACTAAGTCAGATGAAATGCCACTATATCTATAGATAATAGTCACCCCTTTTGATAAATGGGGGATGGATTTTGTAGGACCAATTGATCCACCATCAAATGGAAAATCATACATTCTAGTTTGCACAGACTATGTAACAAAATGGGTCGAGGTAAAAGCTATGACTCATGCCCGAGATAACAAAGTTGCTGAATTTCTGTATGAATAAATTTTCACAAGATTTGGAGTTCCCAGAGAGCTTGTAACTGATCAAGGAGCTCAGTTTACGTCAAATCTGATCACTGCACTAATGAATAACTATAAAATCAAACATAGGAAGTTCAGCCCCTATCACCCTCAAGCCAATGGTCAGGCAGAGGTAACAAACAGAGAAATTGAGGTGATCCTCACAAAGACAGTGTAGATCCATAAGAAAGATTGGAGCAATAGAATTCCTGAAGCAGTTTGGGCTTACAGAACTACATGGAAGACAACAACTGAGTTTACACCTTTTGAGATGCTTTATGTGAAACCAGCTATATTACCCATAGAATTTGAGCACAAAACTTTGAGAATAGCTCTCAAACTCAACATGGACTTATCTCAAGCACAGAAGGACTATCTCCTATAGCTAAATGCTTTGGATGAAATGAGAAAAGCCGCCCTACAACATACAGAAGCAATCCAACAACAAAGAAAGAAATGGCATGATCAGCACATCAAAACTAGGAAATTTTCTACTGGAGATTGGGCCCTGTTATATGATTCTAGATATCAAGAAAACTAGGGTAAGCTCACAACACGCTGGCTTGGCCCCTATGAAGTTGAAAATGTGTTCAACAATGGAGCTGTACAGCTAGTGACAATTGATCCAGTCCGTTTCAAATTGCTAGTCAATGGCCACCAACATTGACTGTACCATAAGCCAGTCTCAAAGGAAGAATTCAAGCAACAGCTCGTTCAGGTTCCTCCCGCTACTCTTCCTGCATCTGAAAGCTTTAGCCTTTCTCCTACAGCATTGCCGTAATTTTCAAAAAAGTATGCCCATAATAAAGGTTTTCTTTTTAAAAGTAAACCCCTTTTTCTCCATTTTTTATTTATCGCCCCCACCTCACTTCTTTATCTTCCATCCCTCCATCCCATCCATCCATTCCATCCACTTCACTTCATCTGCCCACGTCACCCATCCACTTCCTCCGTCCACATCAACCTTAATTAAAATATCTTTCCCACTTGTCAATTCATGCAGACACCGTCATCTTTCTTCACACATATGTGCAATTGTAAAAGGTACGCCATATATTTTCTTATCACATATTTGATTTATTTCATTCAATTCATTTACTGCTATGCATGTACTGGTCATTATCACCCGAATCTCTACCTATTATTTTGTACATGTGAGGACACATGTCATACTTTAAGTAGGGGGTGGGGTAATCCATCTTTTAAAACCTGTCTTTTCGCCGCTGCCATAATTGCACAAATAATCTTTCTTTAATACTTTTCTGGTACTTTCCAAATATGATCACATGTCCTTCTTTATTGCATGTTTTTCTTGTAAACTACGATTAAGACTACTTGTTTAAAAAGTTTATTTTTGGAAAAAAAGAAAGAAATGTGATGGCACGACAGAAGAAAACCAGAGCAGAAGGGGAAATAGAGAATTTGAATCTTCAGCAAGGAATTGAGTTCAGCTAAGAAAAAAAAACTGCAAACATGGGTGGTCAGTTGGTGCGACATGAGCCTGTAGCTCATGAATTGTTACTATAAAATCCGCAAATAGTCCACGCATTCAGCCTTTGTGGATGGCTAAATTATTTCTTGAGCTTGAATGATTTTGATGAGGAGGCTGTTGGAGAATTTTTGAGAACCCTTTCTGAAGGGGAAGCCACTGTATGGGGTCTAACGGTTGTTGCAACCAAAGACAGAATCACTGAAGTAACCGGGCTACTAGCCATTGGAGAAAACTTTTCTTCAGACACTGCAGTTGCAAGGGCTAAGTTTTTAATGCCCACTGATGGACCTCTGGAAGTCTCCAAGCAGGGATGCAAGCGTGTGTCATTTCCTCCTCCATATTCAGAGTATGCCACTTATATAATGAGGTATTTAACCTGTGAAGGCCATTTTTCCTACCTGTATTCTCATCATTTTAAATTATTAAGCCATATGAGGCATGGGTTAGTCATAAATGTTCTGAATTTCTTGTTAAAATTTTTAGAACAAAGTGCCCACAGAACTCAACAGGCGAAAGACAATTTTGTCACTCATCATGGCCTTATTAAATTATTGATTGAGCACTCTTTGAGAGATGCCTCACCTCTCTCTTGGCAACAATTTGTTTCCTGAAAGAGTTTGCAAATACCACAACCCCCTAGGGTACTTACCCCACAGCCTCAGAGAAAGAAGAAAGAAATTGTATCTACTAGTGGAATAGGGCAAGGGTCATCTACTCCTATAGCACCCGGTCCTGTAGCTTTTTCACCTGAATCCTCTGCTAGGGTACAAACTAGGTCTGCCACTAGGAGAGAGAAAGGAAAAACAAAGGTAGAAGGGTCCCCTAAATCTGACCCTCATTCTCAGAAAAGACAATGCTCGTCTCCTGCAGCATGTTCCCCTATAGCCGTTTCTCCTACAACAACACTTGTTGCTATTACCAGTTAGCCGCCATCCTCTGGTAGGGCAGAGCCCTCTGAATAAACAAGAAAAATAAAAGCTATCAGAACACCTCCTACAGCCGCATCTATGCCAAGAAGGGTTTGCACAAGGAAACAATCTAAGACCTCCCCTGCTTCACCGCAACCTGATGTGATTGTGATTTTAGAAGGGTATATTGAATCTGAATTTAATGTTTCTTAGAATGAGTCTGAGAATGCTACTCAGAGTTCGTTCATTCCTGAACAGGAACACGTTGAGACAAAAGAAATAGGGCACAATGAGCAAGGGTTACCAAATCTTGATGGTTTGGCTACTGCTGCTATGCAATTTTCGGAGGAAGCACAAACTTCTCCACCACAACAAGAAGAAGAATTTATCTTGTAGCAAGAGTAAGAACAGACTGAACAACTAAATTTTCCTAGTGAAACTGTATTTCACCTTGTAAACTGTAAAGCCATTGTTGTGTATAAGAGGACATTTTTAATTGAGTTTCTGGAATATGTTAAAGATAATTGGGAAACAGTTACATTGCAAACCCTGAATTTTCGACACATAGCCCAGACTGACATGCAACAAAGTCTATGGGAAGTAGAAAAGAAGAAATTGAAAAAGAAAATTGAAAGTAAGAAACAAGAAATTGCTGAGTTGAAAGCAAAAATGGACGAAATGTTCAAAGTAACTGGTCAAATTATGGAATGTAGACCGCCACCCAGATTTTATGCTCTGTGCCTTAAAGAATAGTTTTTATGGTTTCAATTGATGAGAATTTCTAGAAACCAAGACCCTATAATTCATACTGCCAAAGAGTTTTATGAAGCATACCAGGCAGCCCCTAACTGGTTAAGGAATTCTTTGTGTGAATTCTATTTACATGGCTTTTTAATACCATTTGAAACAAAATGGAATCCTCTTCTATACATTGGTGATATTCATTTGAGAGCATTCATGTCTTGGGCAGCAAATGAGGAAAATTATGGTAGGAAGTGGGAGACATATGAGGAAGCTGAGAAAACAGAGCCTATTCCATTACGCTCTCAAAGTGCAAACCATCATGCAATGTTAAAATATTGGTTTGCTCTGACATATGGTATTAATAATGTTTCAGCCAGGGAGAAAATATTTGATATCAGAAAACAACTATATGATGAATTCCAGGCACAACCATATTCATTATGGAGACTGGCATACACTAGAGGTGAGAAAAGATGGGAGATATTAACTGTTGGGTTAAAAAATTCAAAACCTCATGGTCCCCTAAATTTCAAAGCAGCTCTCAAATGAACCAGCATATATATTCAATTGAGACTTCAAACAAGATTTGAACTATGGCTAACACTGACATTCAGACCCCCTGTGCTTATGTGGCCCCTCTATCCTCACCAGGCTACAAATCGTAACAATGAATTAGAAGACCGAAGGTATGAAAGGTGCCAGGATTTCATAGGATTCTATTACAAGTTTGGACATCCATTCCAGAGTCATGCAGCCACCACTGACTTCAGAGAAACCACCAGGAAAGTTCATGCTGGAGGACCAGCATTGGGCTAAGTAGGGGGCAGTGATGAGCTTAAAATATGCTCATAATTTGATGTTATGACAAACTTTTAAATGACTTTACTTTTGTTATTTCATGGCTATTTAAACTTTTTTGAAACCTTTTGTTGGGATATCCTATAGCAAGATACTCTTATATTCCTGCAGCTTATTGTGTTGACTTGATTGCATTTATTGCCCTGTTGACTCCTGAAAATGACTGGTATATTGTATACAGTTTTTGAATGATGAAGTAGATTTAAAATGTGTGATTAATGAATAGATATCGTGTATGTGCCATACGCCTTTTCTTGCGCATCTATTACCTTCTATTTCGTAGGTTGTTGAATAATGATCGAGTCAATCATAGCTGATCTCAGCCTTGCAGTAAAGTCCATTTCTTGCACGACTTCGAGGAAGCTCTGGTGAAGACTCTTTGACCGAAACCATGGGAAAGAATTTTAATGACAGTCAATCTGGAAAGAGTGGAGCACTAGATTCTCTCTGGATCAGGTTGAATGCATAAATTCATTATGAAGTTTGTTCCTTGATTCAGGGATATACTTTACTTCCACGTCTTTCTTTGATAGGGTTAGTGAGTTAGTTGCTCTTCTGTTTTTAAAATAAGATACTCCTCCTGCATGAGTGAGTAGGAGAATGGAGAGAAGAGATAAGATAGATGATAGTTAGAGTAAGATAGAAACAGAGTAGCAGATATCATGTAAGAATCAATATGATAATGAAAGACAAAATCTGTTTGACCAGAAACAGAGTTTGTTGTTAGTCTTCATATCAACAAAACAATTATGTATATCATTCTGTTTTCATTAATAAAGTTCAATGAAGTTCTGAGTTTGACATTTGTGTAATCATTAGATGCTTGCTAAGGGGGCCCACTTAGTAAGTATCTGTAGCTAGTTAGTTAGTTGTTCTTTTCTGTTGATCTTCAGTTAGTTTTCATCTTTGAAGTTTTCATGCAAACTCAGTCTTATAGTGCTCCTGCAGCATAGAGAGTCCATCCCTGTGACTGTTCCTGCAGCATAAGGCCAGTTCATAGTTTGTGTTTTAGTCATAGTTGTTATGGTTTTTATCATAGTTGAGTTAAAGAATTTCTCATTACCGTTCTGTGGCTTAGATAGAATTTCTTTCTAGTATGTATTTCTGCTAAGATTTGACCAAAACGAGTTCCTAGTGCATATATTTTTCCGCCCCATTTAAAGTCTACGTCCCCTAGTTTGACAAGTAAAATGAACGTCCACAGAGAGATATTAGTCACCTGTTAGAATGTCCAATTCCCAAGAAAGTTTTACTGTGATATTCATATCCTTTTGTGAGGCGAGCCAATTTGCATTTCATTTCAAAATTCCCCATAATAGAATATGCGATCATTTGTTGAAAGGGGGAGGAAAAATGTGTAACCATCAAAATGTGCTAATACCACCAAAACCAGCCTTTAACTATTGGTATAAACCATCAACCCACATCTACGATTAGCACAATCATCATGGAAACTAATTTCAGTTGTCCACATTCCGTATAAGACTTACCAACACCTAAAAATGAGAACAACCCACATGTAATTTCATCTTCATGACAAAATTACACAACCCTAAAAGAAATATCATTTCATAGAACCAACATTGGAGCCACAGTACACATATCTACTTTGTGTTCTTGCAACTGGAGGAGAAGAAACCATAACTCCTTCTTCATTCCTATCCTTTCCAACCATTAATACCTTTTTCCACTTGGAGTCTTCACAGCCATGGGAGAAACTGCTAGCACCTCTTCCCTAGATGGATCTAGTTGGTTCATAATTGTGAGATATTGTTGATACCATGAATCCATTTCAGTGTCACTATTAGATGAGCTATCAAAGATAGAAATGGGAGAGTTCTATCTTCCATAGGAACCTTGACCATATGGAATTTTTCTTTTAATTCTGCTTGAAGGCCCAACAAATTATTTTCCCTTTTCTCTAGTCACCTTTGAACTCATAGCTCGGCCCTTCAACTAGTGACTACTCTTGGTAACAACAGGTATAGAATCCTCAGCATTAAAATCCTTGTGATTTCCACGTGTGTGCTCTAAGTCTTCACCACAAGACTTTTTCAAATTGAGTCAAGGAGGCATCTGCACTAGAATGAATGAAGAGCTAGACTTATTCATCATACAAATCGAATAACCTGCACTTATAACCTCAACTTCCTGAACAAACTCAAAAGACTCAATGGTTGATTCCAATGATAAAAATAGTAACTCTAAACCTATATTTATTGAACAATGTGATGA
Source organism: Sequoia sempervirens (assembly GCA_007258455.2). Taxonomy (NCBI): domain Eukaryota; kingdom Viridiplantae; phylum Streptophyta; class Pinopsida; order Cupressales; family Cupressaceae; genus Sequoia; species Sequoia sempervirens. The sequence continues at coordinate 179,177,027 of VDFB02193867.1, forward strand.
TAAAAATCATCAATGGTCAATGAAAACACCTACACAAACTAAGCATAATTCATTGGAATCCACATTATCACTGTTTAATTCCCAAGTGCATGGAAATATGAAATATGCATATCATGCTTCATGTTTACCAAAAATTATGTCTCCACATCCCTAGAGATCAATTTTATCACTCTTATAGAGAGCCTACAATTAATGCTCATTGGTTGCAAAACTAAATGGCTATCACGTGCCTATTTGTCAATTTTGAATGTCAGCCATTGATCCCTTGATGAGATGGTGGATTAAACAGCTCATGTTGAGTTGACTACCACTGAATTTCAATAGTTCATTGCTCAATAATTTTCAACCAATAGTATTTGTCCCAATCAACCAACATGTCACTTGTCAATGGGTCTTTTCTAGTTCATAAGCTAGTGAATCAATCCATGTGTTATGAACTCACATCTCTCATAGTCTTTAACAAGCATTCACCTTTTCTTGGTGAGCCCATGGGGAACAATGGAGATTGATTCCCATGCTTGATCTTCATAATCAATTTTGTAACATAGGTGGTAGTCATGACAATGGAGATCAGGCCCCTTGATCATAAAAGGACATCAATCCTTATCTCACTAACCTTGCACTGTATAACCAGCTAACACTTAACATCTATGAGCTGGTGGGGTATGGCCAGGATCATTTCCCATGGTCAAGAATCTCTAAACCTGCACATACAACAAGGTTAGCATTAAAGGTCATTACTAGGCCAATGGTGATTTAACGCTCATGGATGAATGACTTAAGCCTAATTCATTCAAGGGAAAAATATTAAAGCCCAACTTTAGGAAAATATTATGGTCCACGACAACTAGATGATTGACACTCTAAGCAAAGGGGTTGTTGGATGAAAGGATATGATGGCTCAAGTGACAACTTGGAATACTGGCCACCAGAAGGGCAAGTCAACATGAAATTAGAAGGGGTGAGGGTTTTTTTTAGCCAAAACCCTATCAAAACTATGAGACCAAGGGCTTTATGTATATATTAAGTCCATGGTATACTAAAAAATTGTAGATTTCTGGGAAGCTCCATTAGTCCAAGGGATATCATACTGCCACCTTTGTGATAATTTTTTTAATACTCAAAATTCACTCCTCTAGTACCTATAGCAATTATTTTTGTGCCTTGATAATTGTATATGATCAAACAAACTATAGGAAATTCTTATTAAATAGAGGAATTGGAGGCAAGTTACTTTTAATGGCCACCTTGGCTAGCTCAAGTGAGTAGAAAATCAATCACTGCATGTTGGATGTTTCCCATCAATTGTTCAAGATTTAAAACTCAATAAACGAGGCCCATTAAGGATCATCACTTTCTTTTGTGCCTGTACTTAGAAATAGTGATGAGGTGCTTTAAAACTACCATGTACCCATCTATGTCCAAACTTCATAATGATCAACCTACCTACCGTCGATCCTAATCATGAGATGACCTTAGCTAGGAACCCAACTCATATCACACATCATGTCTTCCATTTTTTCTTTGGGACATCATCAAGTGATGGCTAAGAAGCCAATAATGAGATAGTGGTTGTTGATTTTGATTGTGGGAGGATCCCAGTTAGAGATTTAAATCCTATCACTCATTGTTCGTTCACTTTTCATGGAGCAGCCTCAACATGCAATACAATGAACTCATGTGATGGGGAGTAACTCAACCCATTAGCAATCATGGGTTCCCTTTTGGAAAGTATGAGATAATCGATGATAGTGGTAAGGCCAATGATGGGTTAAATACTTAACCGCATCACTCATTGGGGTCACCTTCTGGTAGTGAGAATGTAACACATGGTGGGATATAGAATTGAGGTGGTAGGAATGATTGCATATCACTCATCACAAGATTTTTGTGGGAAACTTCAAAGGAACACATGATGAGCGATGAACTTCCAATGGTAGACTTGAAAGATGCTAAAGGTGTGTGGGCATAATTTGTTTTCAAAAGGGGGGCCTGCTAAGCTCAACAATTGACCAAAGTGTTGGGGTTAGTTAACAATGATGATGAAGACCATAATATGCCACTTAAGAAATCAATTACCTAATGTAGCCAACCAATGAGAAAACATAAGCTAATAGGAGGATTAAGGTTATTAGTGAATGGAGACCACAAACCCTAAATCTTAGTGACAACAAGGAATAATCAATTATAGGATTGACTATGGAACCAATGGAACAATGAAATTTTAGGGTATTACCAGAGGGCACGATGTAGAGGAAGAGTCTTGAGGTTAAGGTAATGTAGAGCTCCAATTTGGGGAAAAATTAGAATTTTTTTTGGAAATAAAATAAAGACCCAAAAGGGTTGATCTAAAGAGAGCCTATGGATAGGAGAGTGAGATGGCTTTGAGTTGATATGCAAGTTGGAGCATGCAACAAAGAAACAAAGATTGCACAAAACAAAGGTTGGAAAAGTGGAAATAGAAGATAATGTGAGACTTTTAATTTTAATTTATTTATAAATTTAGTAATGTAGAATTCAAAACATTGGTATTGTCTAATTTGAAATAAAAAAATCTAAATCAACTTGGTTTTGCTTTGAATTTCCTTTGTTGGGTAGTTGTGAATTAAGGTAGGAAGGTGGGGTGTTTACGTCAGACCTATTTTCCTAAGGTGGAAAATGGGTCCTCCTTACTAAGGAAACCCCTTTTTGAATTTATTTTTGGTGAGATTTTAATGATTTTCTCCTAGATCTGATGTCAATTTGGATTATTTGAATTTTTTGGTTAATCCTTAGATTTAGTATCAATATAGGGTTAACTTACATAGTTTCATCTTAGAAATCCTAGAAGATTTCATGCAAGCTAAGAGAACTTTCACAAGAGTATTATAGAGCATTTCAAATCCATTCAAGGGTAGATTATCAAATTTTTATTCCAACAATTCAAGATAATATCATCATGTCAATGGCATAGCACATCAAGGATGTAGTTGAGCTAATCTTGTTGATGTGGCATTAAAGATCCAAGATAAGCATTGTTTCACATAGAATTTAAGATCAAGATCTACATTATTCATGGCCACTTCATGTTAGTTTGCAGTTTTACATTCCACGACATCATTTCATGTTTCATGTTGAATCGTGTCTTTATTTAATTGTTTCATCATAAGGTTTAATTACCTAAAAGGGGTTTGACCAAGGAAAACCCCTATCCTCTAACAATCGACAATTTTTTATCCTCTTTGATGTGTGTTTGCAAGTTCATAAGTTAAAGATCAAGTGAAGAACGAGATTGAAGAAAAACTGTCAAAGTTGTTAGGTTGCAAAGTTGTCATCCATATTGCAAGAATAAAAAAACAAGGCTACACGATATGTTTTATATTTTTTAGGAGTTGAGCACCGATGAGCTAGAAATGTAGACATCAAGGAACAAAACCTAGAAGTCATTTTTTGAAAACCCTAACAAGGACCCATTTGCCACTTGGGGCGAATGAGTCCTCAGTGACCTAAAAAAAACACTCTTGTAGCAAGGTACACATTGTTTTAGCCTCTAAAAGCTTCCCTCGTTGTTACTATAACAATTAGGAGTAATTTATAATTGTTATTTATGGATTTTATCCCTCATAATTGAGTGAAACATCACTAATAAAGACATTGTGGCTCATCATTTTGTTCATTGATTTTGGTGAGCCTATTTTTTCTCTTTTTATTTTTATTTTGGTGAACTCGACTTATTGAAAATTACAGTTTTCTGATTTGGGAGTCTTTCATTGCATCCTAGGTTATATCTTGCATTCATTTGCATTGAATTAGATCTCATTTAGGGTTTCCTACTTTGCATTCAAACCTAGATATCATGTAGGGTTTATAATTGCATTGTTTTGTATTGTTTAAATTTGATAAATACAAAAATAAATTAGTCATCTTGCAGATCATTTAGATCACATAAATTTGCATTTCAAAATTATAACAAAATTGAATTTCAAATTAGGCCCTTGCACTCATAATTTCATTACCTTTCCAAAATTGCATTTCATAGTACATTTCCAAAAATCTGAAATTGAATGTTACTATTATAGACCTAAAACTAAAACACATTGGAAAAGGCTTAAAAATCAATCAGAAATAGTTTAAAAACCCTAATCTAGGACCCATTCACCCCAAGTGGTGAATGCATCTCTAATCAAACCTGACTTGCATTTTTTGGCATCTAAAATTAAGTAAAAAAAACTTAAAAATCAATTGAAAAGATTTCAAAATTCGTAATCTAGGACCCATTTTCCCCAAGTGATAAATGAGTCCTTGATTAGGTGTTGATCTAAATTTTTTGGAATCACAAATCCCTATTTTATGCTTATGTTTGCTATTGTTGCATTTTTGTTTCATTTTTTGATTTTTTGTTTCATTAAATTCGTTAAATCTAGCTTAATTTGCTTCATTTTACTACATCGTCAAAATTCAAATTATATTTACAAAATTCTATTTTCAATTTATTGCATTATGTAATCAGTAAATTGCATTGTTTAGAATCTAAAAATTATATTTCATTCTAAGTCATTGGATTGCCTCTTTCCATTTTGGGTTTACACACTAAGTTTTTAAAACTTTTATGAGCTTTACAATTTGGTTTCCTATTAGCAATACTATTGTAAGACATAGTTTGAGGCTCATTTCATCCCATGATATATCACTTGTCATGGATCTTGGGTTTTCTAGCCCTCCTTATGATTGTATTGATAATCAATTCTCTATGGCTTATAGTTTGCACACTTCATTTCCCATGACTTCACCTCCTACAACCAATGTGCTTAATGCTAACAACACTCTCCCTACCATTGCCACTTGTTTTCAAGCTTTGGGGTGTACTCAAAGCCAAGGTGGAACTTCAATTCCATCTTCTACAATATTGATATCCATTCCTACATACATTAATAGTTAACCTACCACAACCTTTCAGCCTACCACAACCTTTCAACCTACCACAACCTTTCAACCTACCACAACAATCCAACCTACTAGAAATGTGAACACTTCCTTACGTATTTCCATAGGGAATCCTTCTAATTTCGTGCATGAACAAATACAATATCTCTTCAATCATCTACCTTCACCAACTTACAATTCACTTTCCCTTCACATACATACACTACTCCACCTTATTCCCCTCCATCTTACAATCAAAATGATGTTTTCCTTAACTCACTTTTACAAACCATGAAATCCTTTCAACAACAAGTTGTAACCTTACAACAAAACAACAATGGTAAACATTCACAATACATTAAAACCAATCTGCTATCCTTCGAGATATTAAGAACAAAAATTCCACAAGGTATAGAGATTCCCTAATTGAGAAATTGTAGAAAAGGAGATCCTGTTAGTAATGTTTTTTCTTTTATATCCTTGTGTAGTGATTTCATCTTTGAAGAAAAACTCTTAGCTAAGCTATTTCCTAGGTCCTTAAAGGATACTACTTTAGATTGGTAATCTTCTTTACCAAATAATTTAATTGGTTCATTCAATGAACTTTTTGATTCCTTTTACAACCACTTCCATATTCAAATGCATCCTAAGATGACCCTTGTTGATTTAATGATATGCAAAAAAAAGATGAGAAATTAATTGATTTCATAGCAAGATATCAAACACTTTATTCAAAATTAAACAATAAGATTCCTGATGTCGACCTACAATGAATCTTTATTTTCAACTTACAAAACAAACTCCAAAGAAAACTTGAAATGTTGAGATTTCTATCCTTTACATAGTTATGTACAACCCTTCATGATTATCAAAAAATGACTTGTCATCGTGATGTGAAAAATCCCCTTAATCATTATAAGAAATCTAAATCAATAATTAAAAATAGTTACCAACTTTTCATGAAGTAGAATAAGGAATTTTTACAACTAAATTCCCCTTAACCAACTCAACAAACTAATAACCAAGTAGCTGCTATAAAGATGAAAAATTCTTTCAGAGATAGGAATAGAGAGTTACTCCTCTACCTAGTACCATCCATAATATCATGTTGTAGCTTATTGAAAATAACATTCTTACCTTACCTCATGTTAAAGAGCATGATCCTAATATACAACTACCCATAGGCTTTCGACGAAACTCTTATTGTCATTATCGCCAACAAAATGGACATGGTACATAATATTGTATGAATCTTAAACATCTTGTGCAAGACCTTATTGACAACAATCAACTTCAAATTGGGGGTCTGAATGATCAAGGTAATAAGTTTGTAGCCCTTCCTAACCAAAATTTACAAATCTTTACCAATCTCATTCCAAAGCACACTATTTCATTTACCAAAGCCAATGAAACAAATAATAATGTGATGAATGTTGACAAGGATGATGAAAAGATAAAATATAAAAATATGGATAAAATAACTAAGATAGTATCATTTATCAAAGCTAGACCTCATAAGGGCTCAACTAAAAATCTTCTTCATATTGCTGTCTAATAAAATGACATATTTCAACATGCACCTAATGGTCCTCTTTACACAGTTGGCCGAATCAATGATAAGCCCACTAATGGAATATTAATTGATATCATATGTGGAGAGAACGTGATCATTAAAGAATTTTTATTTGTGCATGAACTCTATAAAGATACATATGATAAACCAAAAGCATGGATCAAGATGCATAATGGTTTTTCTTGTCCTACAATTGGCTTGATAGATCTCCCTTTAAAAGTCGGACCAAAAAAATTAAATTTCTCATTCGGTATCATCCCACAATCAAACTAATTTCATGTAATGTTAGGCTACCAATGGCTTCACTCGATGAATGGAGTCCCTTCTATTATGCATAAATGTTTAAAGTTTTCATTTCACAATGATATCTTTACTGTGGTTCATAGTGGGTTTAATCCTGCTTCTTCCCAAGGGAACATTTCATTAGATTTCTTTTGGCTTGAGCCTATCAAACCTATTAAACCTCATGAGGACTTCTTTTTTAAATCATATCAAAATTTCAAGGCAAAGTGTACAGTAGAATTATCCCTTTAAAACATACATCAACCTATGATTGAACAACCTATCCTTGATGAAACAATGATTGAACAAAAATACCTTCCAAACATAAATGAACAACATATAACTAATTCTCCTACAATTCCTGAACCATCGATTTTAGGTGTGTCTATGTGCTTCTCTTGCACTCTTAGGGTTTTTCACCTAAAAGGAGAGAGATAGACCCCAAAAATTGTGGTGGTTAACTCAAAAAAAGATATGTATGATGTAATTATGACTAAATTGAATCATCTAAATGCTACTAATTGATGAAACCTATTGATTATTAAGTGAAAACTATTGAAATGCAACTTGTTGGAAAACACATTGTGTAATGCAAAAACACTTAGAAATGAATGCAAATTGCAACAAAAATGGATGAAACTAAAAGTGTGCACCTGAGATCTTGATGAAGAATGGAAATGAATTTTTTAATGTTGTTGATCTTCATTTTCAGGCCTAGTGGGACTCATTCGCAATTGTGGGTGAATTCGTCCCAAATCTAGGAACTGTTCTAGAGCCCGTTTTAGACAAATGGATATCCAAAAATGCAAGAAACTAAAATTAGACCTAGATGTGGGACCACATCATTTTCCACCCATGTAAAATGGTGCATTTTTGAATTTCTAAAGATTCAAATGTGGAAATAGGAGCCTTCAATATGTACTTTCTACTTCTCCAAGTGTCTAATTCTAAAACTATCAAATTTAGGCCTGAAGGTGACTTTTTGTTGATTTTTTCCTTATCCAATGAAAATATGACTTGAAAAAAATTGCAACTTGATCCTTAATTATTTCTAAGCCTCCAAGATGCCTAAGTCTGCAAACACGCAAGAAGAAGGGAAAAATATTCAAGGTTAGGGCATGGGGGTTTTCCTTGGTCAAACCCCTTTGTAGGTAATTCAACCAAAATAGAGAAAGAATATAATTAAGAATGAAAAAATGGAGTTAATTCCTTTCCATGATGTTTGATCTTGAATTTCTACAACAATGGAGGAATATTCTACCCTTGAATTTCTTTGAAAGATTTATTGATGACTTAGAGTGATAACACCCTAACTTGCTTGGCTTTATAGAGAAGATAAATGATGAATGAATGATAAAAGATGTGTGAATGAGTTAAGAGATGTAAATTAAGGTTTAGAGACTTGGTTTTGTAGGAAGTTTAGGAAAAACTAAACATAAAACCTAATTCTTCCCTCTCAAAAGTAAAAAATAACCCAAATTGGACTCATTCACCACCTTGGGTGAATTAATCCCACCTAGTAGGGACTCATTCACCATAGATGGAAAATTAGTCCTAGAGGGGCCCATTTGCTAGTTGGTTTCTTGGGGAATGAGGAAATCAGGTTCATATAATGATTTTATTAGGTATTTGATCAAATTATACCTCAGGATGCATAATATGGGGTAATAGGGGCCTATTAGTGATGATGTGAAGGTCAATTAGGTCTTGGGACACATAATTCAATGTTAAAGTGTGATTAAATGCACTTTACAACACTAAAATGAGGTCCACACAACCTAAAAAGGCACAAGAACAATGTGAATGTGTAAAACACACTATAACACTAGGTTAAAGTTAAGTTTAGTTTACAAGCCTTCTAGATTGATGTGAGGATGCAATTAAATAAATTTTATAATGTTGAATTAAGGGAAGATGGGTTGATTAAGTCTAGAGAGATGTGAAATTCTTTTACAACACTTTACAACACCTTTACAAGGTATTGAGAAATGCATGTTATTCAATTTGCAAGAGTCCAAGACCTAGTGTGGACATGTAAAACACCCCACATCACTAGATCAAGGCCTTGTTGAGTCTAATTTATCATTAAATCAAACAAGTTTCCTTTTTTATATGGTACATTTAGCCCCCACTTTAGTGAGAGGATGAACTTGCTTCAAACTCACACTAAAGTAGACATTTAAGATAGATTTGAGTGTATAGATGTAGATGATTTGAGTCAAATCATCAAAATACACAATCATGCAATGGAAATAAATAAAGAAAAATGGGGTGGAAAAGATGCAACCACTCTTGGGCCACAAAGCATCAGGTCATCTGTGGGATGAGATGTCCCAAAGAAGTGGTTTAGTGATAAAGTCATGCTAGTGTGTCAGCTTCCCATTATACTAACCATACCAAATTTATGCTCCTAATAACATTGATAAGGCACTACAATGTAATTCTTTTTGTAAATATTTTTGAATATTATGTAAATAATTTTTGCTAAAGAGGATTTTGTCTAGTTCATGTAAGGTCTTCTTCTTAGGGAGCATTGTGCCTAATGTCTCCAAGAGAGGACATGTAAAAGTGTCAGATCATTATCCATGGGATGCCTCATTCACATTAGGCCACTTTCGTTGATCATACACTCATGGAAGTGAATCAATCCTAATGACACCACCAAAAAGTGTTGGAAACACAAGGGTAGACAAATGAGAGGGGATGAATCAATTTTAACATAAATTTAAACTTAATAAACATATTAACCTTATTCTTAGATCTAATAAATAAACATGAAAGAATAAACCATCACCACATTAGAAACACACATAACACCAATATTTTTTTATGTGGAAACCCTTTTAAGGGAAAAGCCATGGTGGAGATTAGTACACAAGATTATACCCTATTAAAAGTATAAAGGAATAAATGGGGAATGCACATGAATTCAGGAACACTACCTAGAGCTCACTACTCAATTACAACAAGGCCTACTTCCCAAAGGAAGACACACTGTCTTAGAGAAACATTTTGATTACATCTACAAAATTTTGAACTGAGAAAATATCATCTACTAATGCCTGATTCCAATTTCGGTTAAGCACATGAACACTTCTTCACACTCTACTCACTCTTCTTCAGATTTTTCTTCTTATTTCAAATGAATAGGAAGCTATTCACACGTCTCATACCTTCAAATGGAATAAACAATCACTTATATATATCTGCAACTAGGAATTACATCAACTCCATGTCGACTTTAACAAAACAAAAAATATGCACAAACTATCAACCCAAATAAATAAACAATTATCAATGTGAATCAACCAATGTCATCTACAACATAATAGGGACCCAAAACAATATCCTCGAACATGAAACACCTTGAAAAATTATTCCTCGAAGATCCACAACACGCTACAATCACCCTGTTAGCCATGAACATGAAAAACATGAACACACAAAAGAAAATCATCAATCACGAGAACAGTGATCAATGTAAACATGGAACATAGATAGAGCACAATCTAGAAACATCTGTGAGCATCATGAATCACCATAGAAGCATCTACAACAGCTCAACTCAACTTACTAGAATCACATTATTTTCTTTCAGGAACACTAATTGAAGCAACAAAATAACTATCAGAACACAGAAACTCATAACTCAATAAAATCTTCATGTGGATCTTTGAAACTTAATTGGATAAACTAGATATACTCAACAACAAACTCTTTAATCCATAATCTTTGATCATCAACACACTAAGCTAGCCAACGTATTGAACCCCACTGCACTATTAACAACCTGCAACTTATTTTATTACAATTTTCTCAATATAGTTGACATATAAAACCTCTAATGTCCTTAAGGACAATAGTGTGACTTAAATGAAAACCACATATTAGTAACATCCAACAATCTCCCCATTTGGCATTGATGGCAACACATGATGTGAAAAACACCATCAATGCAACTTTCTCTTAGCACTTTCTCCCCCTTAGGTTTTGACTCTTTTCTCCTCAACTTTTTCACATGACTCTCCTCCCCACAATATTTTTCACACGAATCTTCTGCCCCTTTTACATAAATTACAAAGATACATTATCTTTCTCCACATAAGTTTTGAACCACATTTGTAAACATCTGACTACTCCCCTTGAGTAGCAGTCACCATAACATCAATCCAGATCAAGATATGAATATGAAATGCACAAACTAATGCAAATCAATGCATCTTAGTTCTGATTAGGAGGGGTAATCACCCCTAGCTTCCCTCTGAGATACTCAAAAGTGTCCTTAAACAAAGGCTTGGTAAAGATATCTCCAATCTATTCCTTAGTAGACACATACTCCAATCTGACTTCCTTTTCACTCACCTTCTCTTTCAAAAAGTGAAGCTTGATAGATATATGCTTGGTATTTGAATGTAGCACCTGATTCTTAGAAATTTTAATTTTACTTCAATTATCATAGAATATAGCAACATGTTCATCATACACAAATTTGATATATTTCAACATTTTCTTCATCCACAGTACTTGAGTACAATTGTTAGCAACAACAATGTATTATGCCACTGCAATAGATAAGGAAATGGCATTTTTCTTCTTACGTAACCATGAAATTAGATTCTTTCCCAAGAAAAATGCACCACCACTAGTACTCTTTCTATCATTCACATATCCTACCCAATTAGAATTAATAAAATCACTTAAAGGTCATCATCTTTAGGATACCATAGGACAAAATCAACTATTCCCTTCAAGTATCTAAAAGTCCTCTTCACAGCTATCACATGAGATTCCTTAGGATTAGGTTGAAATATTACAATAATACATATGACATTCATTATATCAGGTCTAGTTTGAGTCAAATAAAGAAATCCACCAATCGTGGATCTGTATCTAGCTGGTTTATTTTAGGTGAATCATCATCTTGTGTCAACTTATATCTAGTCACCATAGGTGTACCAATCAGCTTTGAATCTTCCATACCAAACTTCTTTAGCAATTCTTTCACATACTTGGACTAAGATATAAAGATACCTTTATCTAGCTAAGTAATTTGCAATCCCAAAAAGAATTTCATCTCTCCATCATAGATATCTCAAACTTAGTATGCATCTCATCAATAAACTTCATGTAAAAACTATCATCTCCTCCAAAAATGATATCATTAACAAAGACTTCAACAATCAAATCTTTATCATGATCAATCTTGAAATACAAATTTCTATTAGCAGTACCTTTATTAAATCCAAGCTTCAACAAATACTTATCCAATCTATCATGCCATGCTCTTGGATCTTTCTTGAGTCCATACAATGCTTTCTTCAACCAACAAACCATATCCCCTTAATCAATCAATTGAAATTCATCAGGTTGCTCAACATACACTTCTTCCAATTCACCATTTAGAAATGCTAACTTGACATCCATCTGATAAATATCAAAGTTTTTTTAAGTAGCATAATCAAGAAATAGTCTCACAACTCAATCCTAGCAATAGGGGATTTTTTTTTTTCAAAGTCAATTCCTTCTATCTGAGAATATCCTTTACACACCAATCTTGCTTTGTTTCTGACAACTTTACCTTGCTCATTCAGTTTGTTTCGAAAGACCCATTTAGTTCCAATTACATTTTTGTCCTTTGGTCTAGGAACAAGTATCCATGTATCATTCTTCTCAATCTACAGTAGCTCTTCTTTCATTGCTTCCACCCAATGTTCATCTTTGCATGCTTCATTGACACTATTAGGCTCAATCTTTAAGATCAAACAATATTCTTCTACAATCCTTCTCCTAGTTTGAACTATGTTCTTGTCACCTATAATCTAATCTCTTTAATGATTTAGTCTTACATACCTTGGATTCTTAGGATGTTCTTGAACTTCAAGCTCTTGTGATCTCACTTCCACACTTTCACTAGTTCCTTCCTCTTGATTTTCCTAATTCACCAGAATGATCTGAACTTGATTTGATGTCTGAACTTTCTTTCCTTTATCTAAACTGTCATTTTGTTCATCTAAATCATATCCATAGGTTGTGGATGGTCTAACCATGTCTTCATCAACCTTGACATTAGCACTTTCAACTATTTTCCTCAATCTCTTATTGTAGCATCAGTAGGGCTTGCTTTTAGTAGAATAACCAAGAAAAATTCCTTCATCACTCCTAGCATGAAACTTTCATATATCTTCATCTCTTTTGATAAATAATTTACTCCCATAGATTTTGAAATATCTAATAGTAGGCTTATTACCATACCATAGCTCATAAGGAGTCTTACCGGTATCACCTTTGACTTGTACCCAGTTGAGAGTGTAAACAATAGTACTCATAACTTCTCTCCAATAGATATGAGGAACATTTCCTTCCATCATCATAGTCTTAGCAACTTCCTCAATTGTTCTTTTCTTCCTTTCCACAACTCCATTTTGTTGAGGGGTCAGTGGTGCAAATAATTGTCTCTTTATGTCATGCTCTTCACAAAAAGAATTAAACTCACCAAAAGTGAATTCACCACCTTTCTCTATTCTCAGAAATTTAATATTTAGACTTGTCTCTATCTCAACCATAGCCTTCAAAAACTTGAATTTCTCCAAAGCTTCATATTTTTTCCTTAATAAAGTAACCCACATCATTCAAGAATAATCATCAATGAGTAACATGAAATACCTTGTAAACTTCTAACTCTAGAAGGAGTACACAAGTCAGTATGCACAAGCTCCAACACTTCATTTGAACAATGTTGTTTTCTCTAAAATGAAACACTAGTTTTCTTCTCTGACATTCATTGCATATGGTATTAATAGGTTTTATCAACTTAGGAAGATCTCTCATAGCCCAAGTAGAACTTATCTTGATAATATTGTCAAAGTTTACATGACACATTCTCCTATGCTACAACCAACTTTCATCAACTTGAGCAATCATACAACTTTTACTAGCAACATTCAAGTGAAAGATATTACCTTTTTTTTGTATCTGATGTAATCACATTTTCAAAATTCCCCAATATTCTACACTTTCCATCCTTGAATTTAAGATTGTATCCCTTTTCAACCATCTATCCAACACTTAAGAGATTATGCTTCAATCCTTCCACATATAGGACATCATTAATACTATGCTTACCATTAAGAGAAATGGATCCTCTACCATAGATAACACCAAATTTTTCATCACCAAATCTTACAACACCAACATCATACTTTTCCAAGCTCAAAAATTTACTTTTATAATCTATCATGTGATGAGAGCATCCATTATCGATCACCCATTCATCTTTCTCTTCAATTTTGGTTGTCAGAGCTTTCTCTACTTTTGTACAACTAGTAGATTTAGTAGGCGCTGGATCATTTTCCTTGATATCAATAAATACCCATTCATCCTCACTTACATTCCCTTTATCAGATTCATCATTTTTCACACCTTCATCAACAACATAATAACACTTTCTTTTGAAATCTAGGCTTGCTAGGTCTTGGCTTAGGAACTCTTTCTAGACACCTTGAGGCAAAATAACCTATCTTATTGCAAGAAAAACATTTAATAGGAAATTTCCCTTTATACTTACCTTCTCCTCTGGCTTCTCTCTTGACAATAAGTGCTTCAAGCTCATTTAGTTTTCTCTCTTCTTCTTCAATCTCTCTCACTTCCTCCTCATACTTGAATGTTTTTCTAGAATAACTTTCACCCGGATCATATCTATGCTTATCTTTTTTAGATATAGTATCCTTGAATGTAAAATCTTTCTTAGGAAGAGCATCACCAATTTCACTTAACTCAAAAGAAGTAAGCTATCCTATGAACATGTCTTTGGTTACATTTGTCATAGTATCAATCTCCTCAATAGCAATAGCTTTAGCTTTGTATGCATCAGGCAAGGATCTGAGCATTTTAGCAATAATCTCTGATTCTTTCAATGTTCCACTAGCACATTTGATACTACACACAAGTTCATTTAGGGTATGTGTAGGATCATCATAGAAAAAATAGGCCCTTAAGTGGCAATGAAAATTTAGAAAAATTAGAGTTAGGAAACTTGATGTAAAAATTTGAATAAGTTATCTATATTATTTCAAAAATAAGTAAGAATAGAATCTATAGCAAATTGAATGTAGTTTCTAAACTAGTAGGTTTATTTAAAGAATAAATCTATTTGGTGAAAATTTGAAATTTCAATGCAGTAGCACTTAAATTTTAGGGAAAAAATAAGTAGATTTATGTCTAACCACCCTAACCACAATAAAATGATAATATTTGTTTATAATATTTTAGATATAAGTAGAGGACTAGTCCTGATGTCATGCATATTTTTTGTAATTTTTTTCCAAGTAAATAATTAATTATGAACTTTTTATTACAACTTTTAAAAAATATAAAAACATGTATGTTTGACCACCTTAATTTGGTCAAAACTTCATGAAATGATTATTTTTTAATCCTATAGTATGCGAAGCATAGAATGTGATGCATGTTTCAAATTCAAAAAATGTGATACCGTTTAAAAGTTATAGATGTTTTTCAATCAACCCATCAATCAGGACTTAGTCATAATTTAAATAGAAAATGAATAATAATTATTTATTAAATTCAAAGTAAAGCATAATTTATATTGGTGGTTCAAAGGTAAGAATCTCCTTTAAAAATCCTTTTTGTTTCATGAATTTTGGGTATTAAAAATGTTGTCAACCACATACCCTACACATACCCATCATATCACCACTTTTTGGCCCATTATGATCCTACACATACCCTTCACTCTCTGCATAAAAGAAGTAATGTTCTCATCATCACCCATTTTTGATATTTCATATTTCCCTTTCAGGATTTGCAACTTAGGAATCTTCATATGAGCATCACCCTCATACAAAGTTTCAAACTTTTTCCATATCTCATAAGTAGTCTTCAGATCCACTACATTTGTCATCTAAGAATAAATCAAAGAACTCAACAATGCTTCCTTAGCCCTAATATTATACTCCACATACTTAATCTCAACAGTAGTAGAAGGACCATTTTGTGGGATGATAAACATGTTCCTTATAATATTCCAGTAGGCTTCACCAATGCATCTTAGATGACACTCCATTTGAGTCTTCCACAGAGAAAAAATAGTTCCATCAAATCTTAGACTATCCTTCTTATATGTTGCCATCCCAGATCACCTCAATCTATTAAACTTCTTCCAAGGAACCTACTTTGATACCAATTGTTGGCAACACAAGGGTAGACAACTAAGAGGGGGGGTGAATTAGTTGTCACAAAAATTTAAACTTATTAAACTTATTGAGCTTATTCTTAGATTTGATAAATAAAAATGAAAACATAAACCATCACCACATTAGAAACAAACATAACACCAAGATTTTTTTATGTGGAAGCCCTATTAGGGGAAAAACCATGGTGGAGGTTAGTCCACAAGATTATACCCTAGAACATTTAGGCACATGCATTTAGGCACACTTCCTAGAGCTCACTGATCAATTACAACAAGGTTTACTACCCAAAGGAAGACACACTATCTTACAGAAACATTCAAATTGCATATGCAAGATTTTGAGTCAAGAAAATAGCATCTGCTAATGCCTAATTAAAGTTTTGGTTAAGCACATGAACACTTCTTCACACTCTTCTCACTCTTCTTCACACTCTACTTCTGCCTTTGAATGATTAAGACATTATTGGGTGCTATCATAATAGTGGTTTACAATTCCTGAGAGGAACGAATTTTAGCTGAAATCACATATTTTTAGAAAATATAATGATTTAAGCCTTAAAAAGTTCCATTTTAAGGATTCCAATTGAAGAGGGTTTGATCAAATCACCTTAGATCAAACCCCCTTAGATAGAACCTCGCTAGTTTTAAACCATACCTATAAATGTGTCTCCTTTACACCTATCAAAATGCTGATAAAAATCACTTTTGATTTAGATTTTGGGGATCAAATGAATTCATTTAAAATTTATTTCAAATGATTATGGTATTCCTCATAACAAGCTATCCAATGAATATAATTTTAATATGTTTTGGTTTTGTTATGTATTTGTTTTTTAAGTTTTATTAAACATAGGTTTTCATCAAAATATTTTCTTTTTCTTCACATATGGAAAAATAGAAGATTATCAAAAAAATTGAAAAATATGAGTGCACCAGATATTGAAGTCCTTGATCCAACAAAGAAAATAAAATTAAATTTTGACATATACAAAAAAAGTTATGCATTATACGGCGTTATGTCGAATTGTAATTCTTTGACTTTGAAACTTGATTAAGGAAAAATATTCAATAAAAACTATCTAACCAAGTGGAAGCACTATATCAGAGTTACAAATCTAAATTTGAAAGAATTAAAATTTTATCCTTCATGGAAAAAAGTTATGTTATGCGGTGTGTGTCACTTTTAAAAATGTTGTTTTCTAAAAAATCAATTTTATGGAGATGGAAAAAGTGCAATTTGATTCTAAAAATTTTGAAAAAAATATTTTTAGGATCTACAAATAAAATTTGATGAGACTCTAGTTTTCCCCATCTTCAAATTCCTCACAGTTTAGCCGCTATAGGTGCCCAAATGTGAAGATTTAGTTAAAAATAATAATTTTAGTGTCTAGTTTGGCCAAAAATTGTAAACCACTATTATGGGATCACCCTATTCAATCATCTCATACCTTCAAATGGAATAAAAAATCTCTCATATATATCCGCAACTAGGAATTACGTCAACTCCATGTTGACTTTAACAAAATAAAAAATATGTACAAATTGTCAGCCCAAATCAATCAATAGTTATCAATGTGAATCAACCAATGTCAGCCACAACATAATAGGGACCCAAAAAAACATCCTCAAACATGAAAAACCTCATACAATTATTCTTCGAAGATCCACAACACACTATAATCACTGTGTTAGCCATGAACATGAAAAACATGAACACACAAAAGAAAATCATCAATCACGAGCACAACAATCAATGCAGATGTGCAACATAGATAAAGCATGATCTAGAAACATCCACGAGCATCATGAATCACTATAGAAGCATCTGAAACAACTCAACTTACTATAATCACATTATCTTCTTTCAGGAACACCAACTAAAGCAACATAATAACTGTCAGAACACAGATACTCATAACTCGATCAAATCTTCATGCGTATCTCTAAAACTTAACATGGATAAACTAGATATACTCAACAAGAGACCATTTAATCCACAACCTCTGATCATCAACACACTGAGCTAGCCAACATACTAAACTTCACTACACTACTAACAACCTGCAACTTATTTCATTACAATTTTCTCAATATCCTCGACATATATAGCCTCTAATGTCCTTAAGGCCAATAGTGTTGACATCAATGACAACCATATATCCGCAACATTCAACACAAAGATGTTTTCTATGTATGCCCCCATTTTAAAGTGGTTGCTACACCATTACTGTGAGCAATTGCTTATTGAAAAATCCCTATTCCAAGTCATATGTTTTTGATAAGATGGATGATGAAGAAAGGGAGTATGTCACATGTGAGTCATTCTTAAGACATGTCATCCACATCCCAAGCTTGCTCTTATACATTCATGATAGGTTAATGACTAATCAAAAGAGACAACGAAAAGTGACATATGGGGATAAGGCTTTCTAACCTATTGCCCCCGCTTAGTGTTGGACAAGGGAGAGCCTGGAATGGATGATAGTATGCTACCCCTTGTGATGGATGCAAAAAATGAAATAGTGAGTATGCTATTATCCTACAACTATTACACGGCAAGGAGTAGCAACTAAAGTTATTTATTTGGATAAGGAAACAAAGTGTCTGCTTGATACATGTTTAATGAGATATCTATCAATTTAGGATGTACCAAGGTTACACTTGTCTTAGAAGAGTTTTATGTGATAGTATTGGTGTTGAGTGAAGGTTTGTTGGATGGGTTGATTTCTATGAAAGGAAAATCAGCAATATCATGATTTGGTGCTTGTGTTTTAGGCTCTAGAGGGGCATGGATGTACTTTTTTCTATAGCATCACATCCTTTTCCTTGTTTCATAATATTTTCAGGTTTGGGATTGGCTTTGATTGTATATACTTTTTTACATATGTGAGCAATGTCATTGTAACTTGATTGGCATGGAACATTATGCTTAGATGGGTAAAGGATGAGTTTGGGTTGGTTGTGAGGTTGTTGATTGTGTGATGGTGGGTAAAGAATTAGAGGATTCTTAGGATGTCCCACGGGGTATGTATGCAGTTCATTGATCAAAGGGGATCTAATGAACACTTGCACATGTAGAACCTTGAAAATCTTGGTTTGATGTATCCCTAAGGAAGACATATCATTTTCTTGCACTGGTCATAATAGTCTCCCTAGGAGGAGAGTTGTTAGGAGAACAACAATCCAAACAATCTTGACTATCAAGGATTGGTTGATCACAATTAGGGGAGAAATCAATGGTTCAAGTGTCTTGTTCTATAGGATTTCCATGAGTCTTATCAATTGGATCTTGTAACACCATAATATTGTCTTCACTAATAAGAGAGATATTAAGAGAGGGGGATTTTTTTTTGTCCATAAACTAATTATCTTTTACCATAATATCTACCCTAGTAGATCTTTCAATAGGTTCATCACATGTGATGGTTAGATGTTGTAAAGAAGCCTCATCACAAAGAAGGGATACATCAAGGGGAGGACAACTAGGATTTTCATGTGTGCCAGTGATTGAATCTTCTTGTGAAAATAGACCTTTCCAATTGTTAGGAACATTAAGAAGGAGATAAATAATGTTATAACTCTCAATCCTTGAGTTTCTTGATACCAACATATCATTTTCACAAATGTCTTTGTCATGATCATTCTCAAAATAATTGTCAAAAATAGGGGAGGTGTTGGGAGATGAATGGAGACTAGATAAAGTAGTGGAAATGCATTCATTTTGTATTGATATACTATCTTCTCAAGGGGAATGAGGAGAAGGACAAACAATACCTTCATGGTTCTCAATGATTGTATCTTCTTTCACCAAGATACCTTTGTCACAAAAAGGAGAGGTATTAGGAGAAGTACAATTAGGATCATCATGGTTATCTATGTTTGTATTCCCTTGTAACACATCATTCACACAAATGGGAGAGAGGAGGGAGTGCAAGTTTTAGACAAACATCACCATTTTCATTCTCTTGCGCTAAGAGACTATCATAACTAGGGAATGCATTGAATGAATGATTAACATGGGTATGTGCAATATCATGATGGGCCAAAAAGTGGCAATATGATGGGTATGTGGCTAATGACTATTTCTTTACCCAAAATTGATGAAATGAAAAGGGTTTTTAAAGGAGATTCTTAGCTTTCCATCAATATAAATTATGCTTTACTTTGAATTTAATAAGTAATTATTATTCATTTTCTATTGAAATTATGACTAAAGTCCTAATTGATAGGTTGATTGAAAAAAATCTATAGCTTTCAAACGGTATCAGATTTTTTGAATCTAAAACATGCATCACATTCTATGATTCGTATACTATAGGATTAGAAAAAGAAAAATTGAATTTCATTAAGTTTTGACCAAGTTAAGGTGGTCAGACATACGAGTTTTTATATTTTTAAAAAAGTTGTAATAAAAAGATCATAATTAATTATTTACTTGGAAACAAATTACAAAAAAATATGTATCACATTGGGGCATGAGTCATCTACTTATATGTAAAATCTTATAAAAAATGTTATCATTTTATTGTGATTAGGGTGGTTAGACAGATACCTACTTCTTATTTTTTCCCTAAAATTTAAGTACCACTGCATTGAAATTTCAAATTTTCACCAAATAGATTTTGTTTTGAAAAAAAAAACCTAGTAGTTTAGAAACTACATTCAAATTTCTAAAAATTCTATTCTTACATGTTTTTGAAATAACATAGATAACTTATTCAAATTTTTATGTCAAGTTGCCTAACTCTAATTTTTTTGAATTTTTTTGCCACTTAAGGGCCTGTTTTTTCCATGATGATCCTGCACACACCCACATATGCATGAAATAACTTTTTATTTGCAAATTTGGAGAAGATTGAAACTAACATTTTGAAATAACAATCTATGCTAACTCAAAATGCAATGTAATTTTTAGAAGATAATTTATTGATTATGCTATGCAACAATGTGGGAATGCAAATTTAAAATTTAAATCATGCATGAAATGAGTTAATTTATGCTAAATTTAATCAAATGCATGTTATAGACACCTAACCAACTAATATAGATAGGTAATGGCACCAAAAAAAAGCTTTAAAATAGGGTTTTTAGTTTTTCAAAAGGTAGTTTTAGGGGTTAAAAAGGACTGATTCGCCAAAGGTGGCGAATGAGTCCCAGTGAGGATTTTTTTAGAATTTTCAAATGTTTTTTTGATAGATTTTGATGTTTTTTGTAAGATGCAAACCTAAGATAATAATGAAAAATTTCAAAAAAAATTAATGATTTTAGATGCCAAAAATGCAACCTAAATGCACTTTTCATGAATGCAAAATTTGAAACCTAGAATACAAATTAATCCATGTAAACCCTAATGAAAGGTCAATGCTTAGCTAGATCTATGATGAAGGAATCCAAATCAGAAAATAAGGTTTTTTAAAAGGAAGTTCACCAAAATGAACCATCAATTTTAGGTGTCTCTAGGTGCTTTTCTCAGAAAATAAGGTGTTTGAAAAGGAAGTTCACCAAAATGAACCATCAATTTTAGGTGTCTCTATGTGATTTTCTTGTACTCTTAGGTTTTTTCGCCTAAAAGGAGAGAGATAGACCCCAAAAATTGTGGTGGTTAATTAGAGCTTAATTAGTCCTTCACTTAAAATATAAGCCTTATCAATTGTATTTTTCAAGGACATATCTTGACACCCATTAATCATATTGCATGACATTTAATTGGAAATGTTGGAGTCCTAGAAAATTGTGCTAGGACCCATTCTCCCCTTTGGGCGAATGGGTCCTCCTAATGAAGGACACCCTTTTTCTAGCATATTTGAGGTGGGTTTCTAATGTTATTTCACCTCCCTGAAGCTTGGCCATAGAAAATTATGCTAAGACCCCTTCACCCAAGTTGGTGAATGGGTCCTCCCTACTTAGGAAACCCCTTTTTAAATTTTTTTGTGGTGTTATTCTAATGATTTTGAATCATAGATCTGATGTTGGCTTGGGTTATTTGAATTTTGGGGTTAATGCTTAGATTTAGTATAAATATAAGGTTAATTCACATAGTTTCATCTAAGCAATCCTAGAAGATTTCATGCAAGTAATAGCACTTTAAAAAGAGCATTATAGAGCATTTTAAAGGCATTCAAGTGTAGATTATCAAAGTTTTATTGTAGAAATTCAAGATCATATCATCATCCCAAAGGCATAGTCCATCAACCATGTAGTTGAGCTAATGTTGTTGATGTAGCATTGAATATCCAAGATAACAAATGTTTCACACCCAATTCAAGATCAAGATCTACATTCTTCATGGCCTCTTCATGTTAGTTTATATATTTACATTCTACAAAATCATCCAAGGTATCATCATTTCATGTTTCATATCCTTATTTCATTGTTTCGGCATAAGGTTTAATTACCTAAACGCGGTTTGACCAAGGAAAACCCCTATCCTCTAACAATCAATAATTTTTTCTCCTCTTTGATGTGTGTTCATAGGCTCATAAGTTGAATATCAAGTGGAGAACAAGATTGAAGTAAAATTGTCAAAGTTGTCAAGTTGCAAAGTTGTCATCCATATTGCAAGAACACAAAAACAAGGCTATAGGATTTATGTCAAATTTTTGGGAGTTTAGCTCCATGGAGTTGGAAGTACAGACATCAAGGAATAGAATGCATAAGTCAATTTTCAAATACCCTAACAAGGACCCATTTGCCACTTGGGGCGAATAAGTCCTTAGTGACCTAAAAACAAAACTCTTGCAGAAAGGTACACATTGTTTTAGCCTCTCAAAACTTCCCTCATTGTTTCTATAATAGTTAGGATTCATTTCTAATTGTTATTTATGCATTTTATCCCTCACAATTGAGTGAAACATCCCCAAGAAAAACATTTTGGGTCATCATCTTGTTCATTCATTTTGGTGAGCCTATTTTTTCTTTGTTTAAAAAATTAATCAAAGTGCTTTCTTTATTAACTACCAAAGTTGTTTCACATGTTTTTAAATGAGACATATTTTCATGTTAAAACATCTTGCAAATAAGGAGTCAATTTTTAAGTTTGTATAGTTGAAAATAAATTGGTTTTGTTGTGTATATTTTGACATCAAGACATTTTGGATTTTGTGTTGCTATTAGAATTTTCAACCTATAAAGTCATTATTATAAAAAAAGAAAATCATGAGGCATGTCTTCAACCCCACTTATCAAAATGCCAAAAAAATAATTGATTTTTTAGGCTCAAAGGATAATAGTGGTTTTTTGTTGACCCCTACATTACTAAGGTGGATGAATATTATTAGGATTAAGGTTTCATCTACCTTATAAATCATGTCATATTCCTTGGTTATAACATCCTTGGAAAGTGTTCCTAGGCACTTAGGGTGTACTAGGAAAATATTTTGTAATATATATTCTCACCATTGTTTGTATTACATTCATAGGAGGTGATGGGTTCCACTAGCACCAATAAAGGTGACTTGTAGACATAAATATTTAATATTATTTTCCCCACATGTGGAAACCTAGAATGGGACAAAAAAGTACAAGGGAAGGACAAATGAGTAACTATTGGTATTCTCTATGTGGGAGCTTGGAAAGAGGCAATATGTATCTCTTGGTATTCCATTATTTATTGCATTAAATGTATTTTTATTTTCCATATTTGGGAAACCATGTTGGAGAGAAGGTATTGGAGCTAAAATAGGTGTCCTTTTGTATTCTATGGAATTTTTCTAAGGGTTTTTTGTTTGGGATTGAAGATTCATCTTTCAAAGC
Source organism: Sequoia sempervirens (assembly GCA_007258455.2). Classification (NCBI taxonomy): domain Eukaryota; kingdom Viridiplantae; phylum Streptophyta; class Pinopsida; order Cupressales; family Cupressaceae; genus Sequoia; species Sequoia sempervirens. The sequence goes on from VDFB02193867.1 coordinate 179,200,747, forward strand.
CTTGTTTGAGGCTTAAGAACACTTCACATATTTATAAAACTAGCTTCTTAGATGCAGAAAATATGAGGAATAGTTTAATGTAGAGTTTCATTGTAGGAACATGTATAGGTTGAGGAATGAGGAGGTTATTTACATATATATAGGTTATTCCATGTTGTAGGAAAAGAGGATAATGGAAGTGAATGTATTGTACTCATTTATATGATGATAATGCATAGTTCACCTTTATTCTTGGTGGAGTTTCTTTTGCAAGGGTTTCTCCATAATAATCTTATTTTATGTGATTCTCTTGTATTGTTGATTTGCGACATATTGATGCTATCTTATGGTGATGTTAATATTTATATATTGTTATTAAAAGTTTGCATAGTATGGTGTTATCAATCATGTTATGTTGACTGATTTTTAGCATCATAAAGAAGATGGATCTAATCATGCTAATTCCACGTTAAGGGAAATTAAATTTCATATTTTCATATATGTTTAAAAAATTTATGTTGGTATAGTCCAAATCTTATGTTTCATCTATTTAAGTCATTTTTTTACTTGTCTTTCCAAGCCCTAGCTTGGTGGTGAACCCATTTTTAGTCTTTAAACATACCCTATGAAACCCTATTGCAAGATATCTTCCTCTTTTCCTATCATTGGATTGAGATCTCTAGGGTTTCCTTGAATGAAACTTGAGTTAAATTGGACCCTATACATGTGATCCATCTCCTAAAATAAGGGGAAAACTATTTCTATTGTTTTAGCCTCTTAAAAAATTATCACATGTTTATGGATTAGGAAGATACCATGCAAAGGTGAAGGTTCCTAATTATGTTGGTCACATTTTATGGAGACATCTAAATCCAATAGATAGAGGTTGGTTATTATATAAATCCACCTCTACAAGCCACATCTATATTCATGTGAGTGGAAGGAGGTAACAAAAGATGTGTTGAAGGGGTCACTTGGTGACTATAGAAATTATGAGGCTACACCTTTGGGCATCATATTAGAGATGTGAAACCAACAAGAAAAGTGATTGCAAGGCCAAAATATTTGGATTGAACACAATGGGTTTCCATGTAGGTTGAAGGAATAACATGCACCACATCTGGAAATGGATGGAGGTCAATGGAACATAGATTAAGAATTGAATAAAACCCTTAGGTTACCATTAAAAAAAATTTATTCCCATTCTCTTGAATCCACTAAATGTGAAATAGTGGAGTCTTCACACCTAATGCAGTCACCCTTTATGGATACAATGGAAAAAACTTAACATAGAGCCTCTACTACCATGAAAACTAAATAAGATGCTAAGAGGAGGCCACATATGGATATTTTTAACTCATTTCCTAATGAAATGAAAACTAAAACCCTCATTCTCTAACTCACAAAAAATACATGCAGCTCAAAAAAATGCAAATAATTAACTCAAATCTACTAGAAATGTCTCATAATCTTTATTCCAAATCCCCTGAATTATTATAACTTCAAAGCGTAACTGAAAATACATTCATTATAGCCATATAGGATGATGTATTCCATTAAAAATATGAAACTAAATGAATTTAAAACAAAAATAAGCAATCGAAAAATGATTTCCTTCAAACGAACTTCTTTGACAAGATTTTGCTCTTGTATGTTGCAAACCTTTAGTGGAGCCATTTTTCTACAAAATAATCCTTTGAAACCCCATACATGTGCTACTAAAACTTAATTTTTGGACCTGAAAAAATATGGTATCTTTTTCTTTTCTCCAAGATCTATGCCATAGGCCTTTCTCTCCAAATTTTGGCATCACAACTCCCTATAAAAATTATCAAGATTGCATCTTTTAACAAAGAATCCACCACCATTTCTTGTCACTTCCCAATAACAATGTATAACATAGAAAATCCTCCCAAAATTCATTAAAAATGAACATAATAAATTCTTAAAGCATCTTTGAACCCACCTCCATGAAATTGCCAATTTTGGATGACACCTTAGATTCCCACTCCACTTAATAAGAACCCTAGAATAGAAAGAAATCCAAAAAATCAATCTTGAGAACCTAGTTTCAATTTCTACATTTAAGGAATGATAAATGAGTTTTCATAGAGTGCATCTCCAAAAAATCCATGCCCAAATTTCCCATTTGATTTTTCAATTTTCAAAATTTTCTCCATAGCTATCTCCAACACAAAAATTGTAACCTTAATGTAGACCAATTTATTTAAAATAGTTTTTTGGCTAAATATTGCAAGCTATTTCACTAAATTAATAATTAATAAACCTTAGAAAATAATTAAAATAAAATGACCTATTTTTTATTGATGAGGATTATCCTCCATCGTGGATACTCCTACATCATTTCTTATGACAACAACCAATGGCCATGAAAAAGAGTGATTGTAATAGGAAAATGAGGTTGAATAGGCCATAGATAATGTTGTAAATAACCATAATAATATCCTACAAAAAAGTTGAAAAAAGTGAATAATAGGAAAAAATGGCCAAATTGTCTAAAATCTACCCAAATGAGTGTATGGGTAGAGGGTCGATTGGCCCTCTAGTAAACAAATATTTTTTAATAATTTATTTTAAAATAGCATAGAAGCCCAAAAAATTATTAAAATTTAAAATATTGAAACAGACAAAATAAAAGGTACATTTTTGTTTCCAAGCCTTCTAGACACAATAGCAGTGTTCATTTGGTTATATGATTCTCTATTGATAGGGTTATGTGCATGAGTCACCTCTATGTGGGAAGGAACATGATCTCATGGCTCTAATACCATGTTGGAGAATTCCAAGATCATAGATCATGAATTTGATAGCCATCCACAAGTGAAGCTATGAGCACAATAATATGTCTATAAATATAAAATGAAGATTTCTATAAATATAATTCTCAAGCCTTGAATATATAGGAAAGGATGAGGAGGTAGGAAGGTAGAACTAAGCTACTAACTAACCCTTCAAAGAAGGAATACTTGTAATATCACTTACAAGTGTGTAAGTTTCAATAGGTGTCTCAAGTGATGAGGACACATGTCTTAACCATATGAAGTGAGGCAAAAGCAAAAGAAACCTAAGTAAAGTTAAGTAGAATTGAAAGACATCACACATATTCATCCTTCTTCCCTAATAATCTTTTCAAGAATAGGAATAAATCATGCATTTTTTCAATTATCTCTTCCTAAGAAAATAAATATTTTTCAACAAGATTGGATCATATTTAGCATTTTGTTTCAAGCATATATCATTATAGCAAGAGACTATACATTGAGGGGGTGACATAGTCTCTCTTCTTATTCTCTCTTATAGGGAGGATTTTTTCTTGTATGGTTTATTTATCTTCTCATATTCTAGAGAGTATATATTTCTCATATTTTTTCTCTTTTGGGGGAATCTTTTACATTTTTTTACTCACTTCCTTCGCTTTATCAGAGATTACTTTTTACTTGGATATTTCACCAAGTTTAGTTGCCAAGACCTAGTTTCCTTGTGCCCACCTAAGATATTCATAAGGGGGTTGTAACTTTGGAACATTCCATAGCATATTATTCCACATGTATATAATGTACCAGCATCCCAACTAAAAAAGGCTATTTGTATGACCCAAAATAGTTTGATTTGGATTTCTTTCATTTTGGTTTGAGTTCTATTTAATGTTACATTTCTTGAGTTTTATGATTGATTCCTAGAGTTTGGTGTTATTTAGATTCAATGGTCTATTTTGATGGAGATTGAAAAAAATTATTATCCATGGTTCACAAAATGTTGTGTATCACCATGTGTTTCAAACTATACATGTTTATCATCATATTATCTATTGGATTTAATTCTCACTCTAGAAGATCAATTCTATCAAGGAAATGAAATATTTTCCAATTTAAGTGTATTAGCTTATGAATAAATATTTTATCAAGTGTTTGTGTATTTATTCTTAAGCATTTATAAGGAAACAATCGAGTGTAGGGAGGTGGCACATTGTAGAGACTATTCAAAGGTCATGTGTCACAACAAAATAAAGAATCGACTTGTAAAACTATAGTAATAGAAAAAATAGCCTTTTCCCTTACTTGGTCTAGATAATTAACATTAAAATTGAATTAATGGTGTATTAGAATAGTGTTGTAATGTGTTGATCACGTTCACATCATTATAGGACCATTATTTGATTAAAATATTCCTTAATTTATCCTTTGTAGGAGTGTTGTAAAGTGTTGTAACACACTTTCACACTTTTCTAGGATTTATTTAATTAAATAAGCCTAGTGGGCCACTTTTAATAAAATATATTCAACTTGTACCTTATTTAGGTGTTGTAAAGTGTTGTAACACACTTTCACATTTATCTAGGGTGGTCTTAGTTAATTGTGGTTGACTGGAGTTTATTAGCCCTTTTAATTCAAATTTAAGCCTTATTTATGACACCTCCTGAAGATCTATCCTGACGCCCAGTAATTAAATAATATAAAATTTAAATTGGGAAAATTTAGGTCCTAGAAAATGGTGCCAATACCCATTCACCCTAGGTGGAAAATTGGTCCTCCCTTAATAGGACACCCATTTTTCAATTGATTTGGAATGGGTTTTTAGTGTTCTTTCCATCCCCTAGGGTTAGGTCCTGGTAAACTAAGCCAGGACCCATTTGCCCAAGGTGGTGAATGGGTCCTCCTTTAATGAATACCCACTTTTTAAATTTCATCTTGGAAGGAATTAATAATTTTTTCTCTTAGATCTAGTGTTAGCTTAAATTGTTTGAATTTCAAGGTTAATCTCCTAATTTAATTAAATAAGGGGTTAATTCACATTGTTTCACCTAGTAATTTTGAGAGGGCACCCTTATAGAAAATTGGATTTCACAAGAGCATTACAAGAGCATTCACAAGGAATTAAAAGCCATATTTCTATAGGGTATGTGCAGGATCATCATGGAAAAAATAGGCCCTTATGTGGAAAAAAAATTAGAAAAATCAGAGTTAAACAACTTAAAATAAAAATTTGAATAAGTTATCTATATTATTTCAAAAATATGTAAGAATAGAATCTATAGAAAATTGAAAGTAGTTTTTTAAACTACTAGGTTTTTTTTTTTTAAATCTATTTGGTGAAAATTTTAAATATCAATGCAATAGTACTTAAATTTCAGGGAAAAAATAAGTAGGTGCCTGTCTGACCACCCTAACCACAATAAAATGATAATTTTATAATATTTTAGACATAAGTAGAGAACTCATGTCCAGATGTGATGCATATTTTTTGTATTTTTATTCCAAGTAAATAATTAATTATGAATTTTTTATTACAACTTTTGAAAAATATAAAAACTCGTATGTCTAACCACCTTAACTTGGTCAAAACTTCATGAAATTCAATTTTTATTTTTTTAATCCTATAGAATTCTAAGCATGGAATGTGATACATGTTTTTTATTCCAAAAATGTGATACCTTTTGAAAGTTATATATGTTTTTCAATCAACCTATCAATCAGGACTTTAGTTATAATTCAAACAGAAAATGAATAATAATTATTTATTAAATTGAAAGTAAAGCATAATTTATATTGGTGGAAAGATGAGAATATCCTTTAGAAACCCTTTTCATTTCATCACTTTTGGGTAAAAGAAACTTTTTCAGCCACATACCCTACAAATACCCATCATATCGCCACTTTTTGGCCCATCATGATCCTACACATACCCTATAGTTTATTGTAGTAATTCAAGATTAATTCATCATGTCAAGGGTTTAATGCATTAATGAATGTGGTGGAAAAATATAGTTAATGTTGCATTGAGGATCCATTTATAAACATCATTTCATATCCAAGATCTATATTCTTCATGGCCACTACATGTTAGATTGGATATTTGCATTACAAGATATCTTTCAAGGTATCAACACTTCATTAATTCATCTTGCATGCTTCAATTTCATTATTTCACCATTTGGTTTAATTACCTACAAATTTGTTGACAATGGATAACCCTTATTCACTAGCAATAAATAAGTTTTTCTTCCCTTGAGTGTGTGTGATTATATATTTATAGGTGAAAGATCAAGCGGAACAAGATTTGGCAAATTTTTTTCAAAGCTATCAAGTCGTAAAATTTGTCATTAAAGGTGAAAAATCAAAGAATAAAAGGTATAGAATTATCCATAGGTTTTTAGAAGATGAAAACCAAGGATCTAAGAATGTAGACATCAAGGAACAAAACCCAGATCTCAATTTCAAAAACCCTAACTAGGACCCATTTTCCACTAGAGACAAATGAGTCATTTGTGGCCTAAAAAAAAGTTTTTGACAAGGTACATAGCTTCTTATGCTCTAGAAACTTCCCTCATAGTTTCTATAGTAGTTAAGTATCATTTCTTATTTTTATTTACATCTTTTTTCCCTCATAATTGAATGTTTTAATAGGAAAATATTTAGTGTTTTATCATCTTGTTCATTCATGGTGGTAAACCCTACTTTTTCTATTAAACAAAAACTAGACAATTAAATCTTGATCATAATATCAAAAAATAAATAATGTGAAAAGGAAGTGTGATAGACAAAGAGGGGAAAGCTCAGAAAAGAGGAAAATGTAAAATGTAGGTGGAGAGGAAAATGAATGGCTACACCTGTGGATTAATGCAAAAGAATGAAAATCCTATTCTAGATGAGCGTGAAGGTAGACACACCATCTTTTGGTAGGTAGAAGGGATAAAAGTATCATGAATAGAATTCCATGGTCACATGGGCATAGGAAGTTGATATAATACAAACAAAAGAATGGGAAATAGGTTGATTCACTAGAAAAGGAAGAAAGAGTGGTAAAGGGGGCCATATAGTAAGAGATAAAACTATTAAAAGGTTGTATTAAAATAAAAATATAGTTGCAGCTTGGTTACCACACAACAAAGTGGAGGAAGAGAGTCGTGGTAGTAGGAGTAGGGGAAGATGTTTTCAATAAAATATTGCATAATATAAAGTGGTGTGTAAAATAGTGTCACACCAGGATGAATAAGAGGATATTGGAAATATGGGAAATAAATAAAAATAGGGGCACACAATATCTAGTATAATTTGTGACTAGAATACAAAAAAAAAGAGAAGTTGTGGGTAAGTAGAGAGAAAGAGAAACATAGAATTGCAAATTGGAACTTGATTATTATGAACTCAACCCTACAAATTGTAAAAAAATGTTTGTGATGAATGAGAAATGAATTTAAGTTGGATTTGGAATCAAAATTTGTTTGAATGATAATGCAATTTGTTACCTAGAAGTTAGTAACATATGGAGAATAGTTATTTTACATTGAAATCATGAACATGTTTCAACTAACAAAACAAATTGTTAAATTGAATTGTTGTCCAATTGTGAGATAGAATTTCAAAGTGTATTTTTTTGCATCATGATATTTCACTTTTAGGATATTTTTTAATTTTCAAGGTTTTTATCCTTTTTTGGAGATAATATTGCTTAGGTATACATTTAGCCTTTTTATTTTGTAGAACTTGCATGCTTATTTTCAAATTTGGGATTCTTACATTCCATGTTATTGTTCTCATCTCTTTTTTTCTCACTGTTTACTTCAAATGCATACTCTCATTTTCTATAACTTCCGTGGTACATGACTATTCATCACTCGTAGCCCAACCAATGCCACTATTCTAAGTCAGTATAACTTGATTATAATCATTTTTAATAACAACTATACTTTTTGTGTTTGTGGATAACTAATTATAGATGACATGGTATGGTTACCAATAAATTTGATCTATCAATCTCTCTCTCTAGTGATATGCTCCCTCCACTTTTTAGAAGGGGAAAATACTTTACATGGAGCATCTTTTCCCTTTAGCATTTCATTTTTTGGCCCTTCCTTTTCTGCAATAGGATGGCTTCGTCCTCCAAAAGACAATTTTTTTTCTTGATGAAAAGTGCATAGTACACCATGTGGGGGTTGCATGACTTTTCTTTATATTGCCTTCCTTTTGGGCTCAAACCGATACACTTATCTTCTTTATGGGGATTTCTATGAAACTATTCTCACAAATTTTGAAATCGTCTACCAACTTATGACATTGGCAATTTTGTTAGGTGGGTTGTGCCTTTCGTGAATGTATCACTTTTGGGTGGAGTTTATCAGACAACATGGCTAAGTGTTTACTTTCGAGAGTGGAATTATGGGATAGCGTCATCATTCATCATGGTTGATCAGATTGTTCTTATATAATCAATCTAGGATTTTATCTTCTTTTGAGAGTATATATTTGTGAAGCTTTTGTAATATCTAAAACCATAAATGAGTCTGTTGAGACTTTATGAGTGAAGATTACTATGATCCAATCAAGATCTTAGATCAGATTGTAGTCTATCAGAGTTAGACATCTAGCAGATTCTTCTTCTCAATCTATTGTGGTGATGCCTTATTATTTTAGGTATAAAAGGAGATTTGCAATAGTGGGTAAGGAGCTTCTTTGAATTTTTTTTGAGGAAGAAAGATATTGTTTTAGGGAGTTACATTTTTCTTAGGAATAGGAAGATTTCACAAAGCATTATTTATGCTCTTTGGCATGTTGTATTTGTTAAGACTATCATTGGATTAGAATTCAACATCTATTTTTAGTTAAATATATCATAAGAATTATATCTATTACAAAAAAATATTTGGGATTGTGCATTTTATGCCCTTTATCAAATTTCTTTTTTATATATGGGTATGTGCAGGATCATCATGGAAAAAATAGGCCCTTAAGTGGAAAAAATATAGAAAAAACAAAGTTGAGAAACTTGACATAATAATTTGAATAACTTATCTATATTATTTCAAACATATGTAAGAATAGAATATGTAGGAAATTGAATGTAGTTTCTAAACTACTAGGTTTATTTAAAAAATATATATATATGGTGAAAATTTGAAATTTCAATGTAGTAGTACTTGAATTTTAGGGAAAAAATAAGAAGTAGGTGTCTGTATGACCACCCTAGCCACAATAAAATGATAATATTTTTTTATAATATCTAGACATAAGTAGAGGACTCATGTCCCAATGTGATTTTTTGTAATTTTTTTCCAAGTAAATAATTAAGTATGATTTTTTTATTAGAAGTTTTTAAAAATATAAAAAACCTATATGTCTGACCACCTTAACTTGGTCAAAACTTCATAAAATTCATTTTTGTTTAATCCTATAGTATGTTAAGCATAGAATGAGGCACACGTTTCAGATTCAAAATATGTGATACCGTTTGAAAGCTATAGATGTTTTTCAATCAACCTATCAATCATGACTTTAGTCATAATTCAAATAGAAAATGAATAATAATTATTTATTAAATTTAAAGTAAACCATAATTTATATTGGTGGAAAGATGAGAATCTCCTTTAAAAACCCTTTTCATTTCATCAATTTTTGGTTTAAAAAAATTCGTCAAGCACATACCCTAAACATACCCATCATATAGCCACTTTTTAGCCCATCATGATCCTACACATACCCAAATCATTTATGTTGAGAGCATTATGTTAAAGCCTTACATGGATATACTCGATGATTATTTTACATGTTGTTAGCTTTTATGTTTCATGTTATCTTTTAGAAATTGGATCATGTCCATCATACTATTTCATTTTTTGTCAGATATGTCATTTTTCGTATTATGTTGTAAAATAGGAAGGATTTTGTGAATATCTAAAATATTCTTGTTAATCTTTAGGGTTTATTATTTTCGTTGGACCATAATGGATGCTTCCCATTGGGAGATATGAAAGACTAAACTATGCTTTCTCTAGCCTTTTTTTCTCATTCTCTTCCCAACAATAAAGGGTTTTTGGAATTATGTGTCCATCTCATTAGTTGTAAGAGATAGTTAAAGTTTGAAATTTTGTAAAAGATTTGGTGCATCACAATCTTTATGTTTTTTTTTCATTTCTCTCTAACCCCTTTCCCCAAAAACAAACAAGAGACAACTTTCTTTAAAAATCCTAGAGGCCATTTAGTGAGGCGCACTTTTGTCCCCACTCATTGAATTTTCCATAAGGTTGTTTAGAGAGGCATAAGATTTTATGATCAATAGTTCTTTTTTTGGCACACCCAGTGGGACTTGAAGTTTTTCAAACATCTAATTAGAAGTCAAAAATATTTCATAAATTAGACTAAGAAGAGAGGCTGGAAATCTTATGCCTAGAGTTCAAACAAGAGCATCTTCCAGGGGAAATTTCCAATACTCCAAGTTACCTACTTTAGCACCTAGGAGGAGATGACTAATGGGTTTTGTATCACCTATCAGGAGAAACAAACCAAGAAGTGTTAGCCTACAATCTAGAGCTTTATCAACTCCACCAAGAGGTCGAACCTTCTAAATAAAAATACCTATCTACCCTATCCATAAGAATTTATTTACAATGGCTCACTTATGTGCTTTGGCTCCTAGAAATTTTGTAAGTTGGGATAGTGGTAGCCCATTACAACCAACTACATCACCAAAAATATGTCCTACCATACCTGCCAATTCTCTCAAGAAAATTTGGAAGTTTTTTGGGGAGGATTTTAAAATCCCTTCCGAGCATCTCTAGGACATTGTGGAGGTTTGAAAATTCCATAACATCATGGAAGAAAATTTAGCCCTTAGATTACTGGTTGCATCTTTCAAAGGAAAGGCTCAAGACTAGTATAAATCCTTGACTTTCGATTTCATCCGCTCTTGGGATCAACTCAAGGAGAAGTTATTTGAGCACTTCTTAGAGAAAGGAGGTCACTCCTCTTTGTTGCAATAATCAATCACTATCAAGAGGGCCCCACAAGAGCCCATGAGAAACTTCAACACTAGGTTCCACAAAACTTGGAAAAGGATTCTTGTGATAGCTAGGCCTTTAGCAACTATGGAATTTATGTTCTATCTAAAATCCTTTAGTTCAGACATTGGAATTCTAATATAGTTTATGAACCAGATAGTCCCAATCACTATTCCACTTTAGACTGTCAAGAAAATCCTAAATAGGGATTTGGTCCAAGGATAGAACAACCTAATGAAGGATGAGAAAGCATGGTGCTTCCCATGTAATGATAGCCATATGACCCAATATTTTCTAAGGGGAAATCTCTAATAAAATATAGTTGAATAGAGAGGAGAAGGTGTATTTTCAAACATCAAAGAATATTAGTCTCTTGAAATGGAGAATTCCCACTTCTGAGCAGAAATGCAAGGGATGTTCTCAGAGAAAGAGACGTATATCTCACTAGACCATGCACTGTTTTCTTCAATGGAGGAAGAAGATGAAATATTTGAGAATGATGTTTTGATGAGTAGTGCCCTGCAAGTACAGTTAGACTACAATACATGGTCCAAAATAAGACTCACTAGATAATATGTTCAATGAGATCCATAGCCTCAACAAGCACGATAACTACAACCACAAGCAGAGAAAGCCTTACAGATCTCACCCACTTAGAAGTCACAAGCTCCACCATTTCTAGAGAAAGATATGGACAAAACACTAAGTCCATCCACATTAGATGGGCCTCTTCCTAAGACAAAAGAGATACCACCATTCAAACCTGAGGTCCTACCAGTTAGAATGCTTAATGTGTCTTTGTGGGATGATATATCAATCCTAGAGTAGAAGACATTGCTCCAAGAAGCATTAAAAAGGATGAATAGTCACCATAGGTAGAGATAGTCCTATCACACAATCAAAATAGAGGAAAAGGGCCTATATCAAAGCCCCAATTTTTAGAAGCTATGACATATGTAAACATCACAAACAACATAAACATGAAAGAGACAAGAAAAGAAAAGCCTGCCTCTTTATTTTTAACACTTATTGTTGGAGGTAAGCTTTTACATAATGTTATGATTGATTTGGGAGCTAGTACCACATTCATGCCCAAACAAGTGGCCAACACCCTGAATCTTAAATATGAGTCTCTTGAGAAAGGGTTCATGCAATTAGATGGAAATAAATTCTTGATTTTTGCTCGCATCAATGATCTTTCTTTGAATATTTTCACATGTCCAAGCCAAACAATCACACAAGAAATAATCCTAATAGACATTCCCCTATTTTTTGGAATGTTTCTTTCAAGAGACTTTGTGGTGAAGCTTGGTGGATATCTGGAACTTGATTTGTCTCATTTGATACTGCAAACAAAGCATGGGGTGAAGATGAAGATCTTATCCAAGTCTTTGCACCTCGAACATATAGCTTAATCATTTTATCAACTCCAACCCATTTGAGAACTTCCATGCTACTAGATTAGGCACCTATGTTTTCTTTAACAATGACCAATTCTTCATGAAGTTGGTGAAGGAATAGGAGAAACCTAGTGAACCATGTGACAATAATCTACGGACATTATATTTTGATGGTCTCAAGTGTAAAATTGGCTTTGAATTCAATGTTTGACTAGATTAGAGACCATCAAAGATTTCCTCTTTGAATTCCCTTGCTCAAATAACGGTGCAGAGTATGGAGTGTTGGTCCATGGTTTGGTTCTTATGGAGCGGATGGGCATGAAGAGGATACAAGTGTTCAAAGATTCAGAGTCGGTCATAATCTAGGTCCACAAACAAGCAACCACAAAAATGTGAGAATGAGGTCTTATAGACACATAATATGGTATCTAATCAAGATCTTCAAAGCTTTTAACATACAATTTATCCCATAGACCAATAATCAAGTCACAAATTAGATGGCTTTGATTGGCTCATAGTTTGAGCTGACCCTCGAATCAACAAAAACAAGAATGTAGTACATGTCGTCATCTGACCATCAATACCTAATAATGATAAAAATTGGTAGGTCTTCAAAGATGATGCTCAAATTGCCACATTTATACAAAATTTGGGGAAATCTTCCAATCAATCATAGCCTAAAGCCGGAAGGATTGATGAGGAACAAGTAATTGAATTAAAACTCAATAAACTACCAAGAGGCTTGATTTTTCTCAAGAATCTCTTTGATTATGAGGATGCAAGAAATGGTAAAAAAAGATTCATGACTGATGAAGGAGACTATGATGACTTCAATGTCAAAGGAGGCAGAGAGGTAAAATTAAGAAGAAATATTTTGAAGGTGAACAAGGAAAGGTTGAAGCTCCTATGTGCTAAATACAACAAGGTCATGGCTAGACCTATGACAATATGAAAGGGTATGATCTGAGCATCATTTAGAATACCATCAACCGAGCCAAAGGTTTGAAGCTTGTCTGATAGAAACAAAGGACAATTAATCCAAAGGTAGAAATGCTAATGGCACAAGAACTTACCAAGCATATTCTGAATCAAGAATCATATATCTGATTGACCATTCCACTTGGGTATCCAATTGGTCACGCCCACAAAAGGATATGAAAATCATAGTAAAACCTTTCCTGGGAATTGGACATTCTGATAGATGACTAATATCTCTCTATGGACATTCATTTACTTGTCAAACCAGGGGACGTATACTTTAAATGGCGTGGAAAAATATATGCACTAAGAACTAGTTTTGGTCAAATCTTAGCAGAAATAAATGCTGGAAAGGAATTCTATCTACGCTATAGGAAGGTAATGTAAAGTTATTTAACTCAACTATGATTTAATTAAAACAGAAACCATAACAACTACGACTGAAGCACAAATTGTGAACTGGCCTTATGCTGCAGGAACAGGCACATGGATGGATTCCCTATGCTGCAGGAACAATACAAGACTGAGTTTGTATGAAAACTTCAAAGATGAAAGCTAACTAATGATCAATAGAAAAGAACAGCTAACTAACTAGCTACAGATACTTACTAAGTGGGCCCCCTTATCAAGCATCTACTGATTACATAGGTGCTAAACGCATAACTTCATTAAAATTTAGTCATGAAAATAGAATGGTATACATCTCTTTGTTAATATGGAAACTAACAACTGACTCTGTCTTTTGTCAAACAAATTTTTCTTTTCATTATCATACTGATTCTTACATGATATCTGCTATCACTATGCTTCTATCTTACTCTAACTATCATCTCTCTCTCCCTCACTCACGTAGGAGGAGTACTTTATTTAAAATCAGGAGAGCAACTAACTAACTAACCCTATCAAAGAAAGACGTGGAAGTAAAGTGTATCCCAAAATTAAGGAAAAAACTTCATAAAATGAATTTATGCATTCAACCCGATCTGAAGAGAATCTAGCACTCCACTCTTTCTAGATTGACTGTCATTAAAAATCTTTCCCAACGGTTTTGGTCAAAGAGTCTTCGCTGGAGCTTCCTCGAAGTTCTGCAGGAATGGACTTTACTGCAAGGCCGAGATCGGCTGCACTCGACTCTATCATTCTTCAACAACCTGTAAAACAAAAGGTAACAGTTGCGAAAGAAAAGGTGTATGGCACATACATGATATCCATTCATTAATCACACATTTAAATCTATTTCATCATTCAAAAACTATATGTGATATATCAGTCATTTAGGGAGTCAACGAGGCAATAAATGTAATCAAGTCAACACAATAAGCTATAGGAGTATGAAAGTATTTTGCTACAGGATATCCCCATAAAAGGTTTCAACAGAGTTTAAACAGCCACAAAATAAAAAAAGTAAAGATATCAAAAGTCCACCATAATATCCAAACTATGAGCACTTTTTAAGCTCATCATTCTGCCCCCTACTTAGCCCAATGCTAGTCCTCCAGCATTAAATTTCCTGGTGGTTTCTCTAAAGTTAGTGGTTGCTGCATGACTCTAAAATTGATTTCCAAACCTGTAATAAAATCCTCTGAAAGTCTGGCACCTTTCATACCTTCAGTCTTCTAAATCATCATTAATATTTGTAGCCTGGTGAGGATAGAGGGGCCACATTAGCACAGGAGGTCTGAATGTTAATGGCAACCACAGTTCAAATCTCTTTTAAAGTCCCAATTGTATGTATCTGCTTGATCTTTTAAGAGATGCTATGAAATTTAAGGGACTATGAGGTTTAGATCTTCTTAATCCAACAATTAATCTTTCCCATCTTTTCTCACTTCTGGTATATGCCAGTCTCCAAAACAAATATGACTGTTCCTGAAATTCTGTCACGCCCCGCCGTGCGAACCCCAAAGGAACTAAAACAACGGAACAATTTTTTTTTAAAGAATATAATAACATACTTAAGTATTATAACATAACAATGTATTATGAGACACAACTAGTTCCAATGGGGTACACGAAGTGACATGACTATTCTAACCCATAACACGATAATTAAGATAACAATAATTAATCAATTATATAAATCTATTAATTCTCATTTCATCATTTACATATCCATTAAACAATAACCATATTAAAACCACATGCACATAGGACAATACATGGAATTATAAAGATATAAAGTGTTACATATTTCAATAGATACAACATAACGTAACCAACTATTACAAGTGACAAATCTTGAATACATACAAGGCCTGAATATACATCACATCCCAAGTGACAATAAAATACAATTAACTGAAGATACATCTCAATCACTACATATACAATTTTACAACATGGTCATCCCAACACACGTGGGAGACGATACATCCATGATTACATTAAATACATTACAACTGAAGAATATACAACTATCTGGTACAAAGAATAACTGGATCATCAACATCTTCCAAAATCCCTGCAATAAAGATACACCTGCAACAGAAGGGGAAACCCAACGGGGTGCGAAGCATGTTCCACCCAACCACCCCCGTGCTAAGAGTAGATAAGGAAGGGTCCCCGACCAAGCACGTCTAACAAAACATAAAAACTAACTCCAAGAAGACAACTTAACACCAAGACCACTAAATACTCAACAACGACAAAGCCAAAAGGCACAACAAACCACTGATGAACATAACAACTAGTCATAATCACAACATCAATGAAACTCCAAACATAATATCGAAACTCAAGACATAACATCAAATACTACTTCCAACAATAACCAAAGACAACCAATAAATCACTTCCAGAGGACTTCAGTAAATCAACACAAACAGAATGTTAGAGCAGAGTGTCATCGCATGGTTTCACATGGATTCTCCAGACAACCTATTACAAGGTGCCGCCTCCATCTCTACATGGATTCTCCAGACAACCAAGTTAAGGTGCCGCTTCCATCTATGGTTCTCCAGACGGCCTATCTCAAGGCGCCGCTCCATAGGGTCACTCATGCGGAGTCATTGACCTTTCGTGAGGACAAGACAATGACCTTGCCAACCACGGCCTTCTCAGTCCCCTTTAGTCTGTGATAGCACTAACAGGCGGACGAGGCTTCACAATTATCTTATTAGTGTTTAATCCCCACCCGTGGTTTGTTACTTAAGTTATCACTGATTAATCTAACTCTACGTGGGTTACCCTGACAGCCCCTTTGTGCGCCGGCCCCCACTAGAGCCACTCTCTCTAGACACTTAAATACAAGATTATCTAGCTGAACAGGATTGTATCAACAAGGAAAACTAAACCAACAAAGGATCAACCACGAGGCATAACTCTCTCGCCCAAAATCAAGTGCATAACAATCACAAAATTGTACAATCCCTGAGTATATTAACCCAAGCCAAAACATAAAATCCACCATCAATTACAATCTCAAATACAACTCACAGTATCCCTGCCTCTGGAAGTTCTATCACTACTTAGGTTCCTATAACTGGAAAAGTCAACTCTAGGGTTTCCACATGACCTAAACCCAAATCAAAGAAAACCACAAATAAATTAAATGAATAATCTTGAGAGTAACCAAAGGATAAACAACGCCATAATACAGTTAACCACGAACAACAAATTCCATCAAATAAATAAATCCACATCTCAAAATAAGTAACTAAATCAAACACATCGTTTACTTCTAATTTTCTCAATTAGACTATATCATTGCATGACAATAAATATTATATCATTAATTCAGAATATCAACACCTTAAATTCTTTAAATGCATATATATATATATATATATACCGTTTATTTCAAAATTGCATCCATCAAACATATAATAGAAGAATTTGCCCTAATATTACACATTACTTTTACAAATTCACATAAATAAATATACCTACATTAAAATAATCATTTTATAAAAACATTAAATAAATATCTTTTTATTTTATTTTTTTTATTTTTTTAAAAATAAATAAATTATAAATTATAAATTATATATATATATATATCAAAATCGAAATAAAGAAACGAAATAAATTTAAGTTTATAATAAATAAATAAAAATAACATAAAATAAAATAAAATAAATTTGAATTACCTTTTTCATATGTTACGTACCACACTGTGGTGGCTACGATCACAAGCAGAGCTGTGTACGCAGGCGTCCGCAGGTGTGGTACGCAGCGCCACTGGTATGCCACAGAGGGGTGGGGTACGGCCCACCCCAAATAAATTTTTATTTATTATAATTTATTTGTTAAATTTTTTTAAATTTTAATTTATTTTCAAAAACAACTCTGTCATATCAAAACGCCCAGTCGGGCACGAAAAATAAGAAATACAGGGCCATATGTAAATTTATGTATACATTTTTATATTATTTTATTTTCTTTTCTTTTTTTTAACATAGAATCTCAAATTCGAAATATATATATAATTTTTTTTTTATTTTATTTTAGATTCAACACAGCACAACACAAATTTCAAAGCACAGAAATATTTTTAAAACCAGTACATATGTTTTCTAAGTGAACACAAAATTTTCACAATTAATATAATATGCATTTTATATATTCATTCAGATATATATATAAATTTTATACAGCCTCTATGTATATATATATTTAACCAAAACAATAATTAATTAATTTAAACCAATCTGTTTTATATCAAATACAAGTCCAGATTTGGGCATGCAAATTTAACCAGAGATAAAAATGGTTCCCTTTTCAAATAATAAAATTTTCCATCTATCTATGTTGAAAGTTTTCAAGGGGGTTTTACTAAATTTTCTACAGAAGATTTGAGGGTTTTAACACAATAAGTTTTCAATTCACAGACTCATTTTCAAAAAAAAGAAATAAAGGAATGGACTTCTCACATTCAACTAAATTTTATTTACAAAACAATAAGATCATACTAAATCAACAGAATAGAACCTGGAGTCCTTCGTCTGAAGAAGAATCCCCTTCTGAAAGCTCCTTTCGAATTCCTCCTGCAGCTCCTTCTCGATCTCTCCTGCAGCTCTCTTTTTCCAATCTATCTCTCTTCAAAACAATTATTTTCTCCTCCAGTTTTCCAGAAAACAAATTCTTTTCTTTCTTTATTTTTTCTTTTCTAGATCCCAGAACAACAGAGTAGAGGTTCTTTGTGTGTGAATAATCCTCTCATAAAAAAAATAATAAATCAAAATAAAACTTCATAAAGCTTCCCTGCTTTCTTTTCTCAAAAAGTCCCCTTCCTATTGGTCCTTTTCCAGCTTTTAAAAGCACAAATTTATCTACAGTTTTTATTTAAAATAATTTATTTAAACAAGATATTATTTAATTATCTTCAACAATATTTATTTAATTTAATTATTATCAACAATATTAATTTTAACATAATTATTTACTCTTTTAATAATTAAATCACTTTTTAATTTATAATATATTTAAATTTAATATTCAACTAATACACAATTAAATCGAACAACTAAACAACTTTAATTCATTATCTTATAAAATAAGGTTAATTAAATAAACATGACCCATAAATCAACTGAATACCTCAACAAAACAAATTACACAAACAATGAGAACGAAAACCACAGTCATAACATGACTCACAACAGACGACAGACTTGGGACGGGGACGCTTCCAAACCTACTCCCTTTTTCAACATTTTTTTACCCATTGGGTTAATTTATTTCTCGCCCTGTCCTACCGAAGCAGGTGGAATCGAGACTTAATCTTGTAATCCTGCATCCAAGCAAACGTCAAGTAGCACATGTATATATAAATATATAATCAACATCCTACCATGAGAAGGAATTGCAGTGTAGCAGGGCACTCGTGAACGAGTGATGCTACACTGTCCTCTCACCTAATCTATTCTAACAATTACAATATCCATAACAACTAACATTTCTAACAAATTGATCATAAGATAATATTCTAATTAACTACTGCATCATAACTAATCACTAAACCATTGCATTATAAAATAACATAGAATTCAAATCACATGATCACCCTACAATTATCACATCGACATTTAAAACATTAGAGAGAAAGCATTACCTAATAAAATAATCCAAACCCTACATATAGAGTATCATAAATCATAATAAAATATCAATTGTAGCAATCAATTAAACTACACAACCACACACACCAAAATGATGAATCAGACACCATCACAATTCAGTATCACACTAACATATAAAGCAAACAATAGTAGTAAATAGTATCAGAAACATGGGGGTATTACAAATTCATCATATACCTATTTCTAGTTATCAAATATTTTCTCTCTGACTATAACATTATTAATGCCATATGTCAGAGCAAACCAATCTTTCAACATTGCATGGGGGTTTAAACTTTGAGAGCGTAATGGAACAGGCTCAGTTTTCTCAATTTCCTCATATGTTTCCCATTGCCTACCATAATTCGCCTCATTTGCTACCCATGACATAAATTATCTCAAATGAATATCACCAATATACAGAAGATGATTCTATTTTGTTTCAAATGGAATTAAAAAACCATGTAAATAGAATTCACACAGAGAATTTCTTAGCCAATTAGGGGTTGCCTGGCATGCTTCGTAAAACTCTTTGGCAGTGTGAAGTATTGGATCTTGATTTCTGGAAATTCTCATTAATTGGAACCATAAGAACTGTTCCTTAAGGCACAGAGCATAAACTTTGGGTGGTGGTCTACATTCCATAATCTGACTAGTAACTTTTAACATTTCATCCATTTTTTCTTTCAACTCAACAATTTCCTATTTCTGACTTTCAATTTCTTTTTTCAATTTCTTCCTTTCTACTTCCCATAGACTTTGTTGCATGTCAGTCTGGGCTATGTGCCAGAAAGTCAGGGTTTGCAATGTAACTAGTTCCAAATTAGCTTTGACATATTCTAGAAACTCAATTAAAAACGTCTTCTTATAAACAACAATGGCTTTGCAAGTTGCAAGGTGAAATGTAGCTTCACTAGGCACATTCAACTGTTCAGTCTTTTCTTGCTCTTGCTATAAAATGAATTCCGGTTGCTGCAGTGGAGAAGATTGTGCTTCCTCTGAAAAACTGCATAGCAGCGGTAGCCAAGTCATCAAGATTTGGTAACCCTTGCTCATTATGCCCTATTTCTTTTGTCTCAACTTGTTCCTTTTTAGGAACGAATGAACTCTGAGTAGCATTCTCAGACACATTCAGAGAAACATCAAATTCAAACTCAATAGACCCTTCTAAAATTATAATAACCTCTAGTTGAGGTGAAGTAGGGGAGGTCTTAGATTGTTTCCTTGTGGAAACTCTTCTTGGCACCGGTGTGGATGCAGGAGGTGTGGTGGTAGCCTTCCTTTTTCTGGTTTGCTTAGAGGGTTCTGCCCTACCAGAGGATGATGGTGAACTCGTGTTAACAATAGGTGTTGTTGTAGGAGAGATGGCTGCAAGGGAAGGTGCTATAGGAGAGGAGCATTTCCTTTTCCGAGAATGAGGGTCAAACTCTGGGGTTTATTTAGTCCTAGATGACTCACCTACCTTTGTTTTCCCCTTCTCTCTCCTAGTGGCAGACCTAGTTTGTATCCTAGCAGATGATTCAGGTGTAAGAGCTATAGGACCAGGTGCTACAGGAGCAGATGACCCTTGCCCTGTTCTACTGGTAGACACAATTTCTTTGTTCTTTTTTTGAGGCTATGGGATAAGTACCCTAGGGGGTTGTGGAATTTGCAAGCTCTTTTGGGCAACAAATTGTTGCTAGGAAAGAGGTGAGACATCTCTTAAAGAGCGTTCAATCAGTAATTTGATAAGGCCATGGTGAGTAACAGAATTGTCTTTCCCATGTTGGGTTCCGTGGGCACTTTGTTCTAAAAATTTTAATAGGAAATTCAGAACATTTACAACTAACCCATGCCTCATATGGCTTAATAATTTGAAATGATGAGAATGTAGGTAGGAGAAATGGCCTTCATAGGTCAAATACCTAATTATGTAAGCAGTATATTCTGAATAAGGAGGAGGCAATGATACCCACTTGCATCCTTGCTTGGAGACTTCCAAAGGTCTATCAGTGGGAATTGTAAACTCAGCCCTTGCAGCTGTAGCATCTGAAGAAAAAATTTTTCCAACGGTTGGAAGCCCGGTTACTTTAGCAATTCTATCTTCAGTTGCAACAACCGTTAGACCCCATACAATAGCTTCCGCTTCAAAAAGGGTTCTCAAAAATTCTCCAGTAGCCTCCTCATCAAAAGCATTTAAACTCAAGAAGTAGTTCAACCATCCACAGAGGCTAAATGCATGGACTATTTGAGGATTTTGCAATAATAATTCATGAGCTATAGGCTCATGTCGCACCAGTTGACCACCCATGTTTACAGTTTTCCCCTAGCTGAACTCAATTCCTTGCTAAAAATTCAAATTCTCTGTTTCCCTTTTTGCTCTAGTTTTTCTTCTGTCGTGCTGTCACATTTCCTTCTTTTCCAAAAATGAACTTTTTGAACAAGCAGTCTTAATCATAATTTACAAGAAAAACATACAATAAAGAAAGACATGCGATCACATTTTGAAAGTACTAAAAAATTATTAAAGAAAGGTTATTTGTGGAGTTATGGCAGAGGTGAAAATATAGGTTTTAAAAGGTGGATTACCCCACCCCTACTTAGAGTATGACATGTGTCCTCACATGTACTAAAGAATAGGCAGAGATTTTGTAATAATGACTGGTACTGTCATAGCAGTAAATGAATAGAATAAAATAAATCAAATATGCGATAAGAAAATATATGGCGTACCTTTGATAATTGCACGTACATGTGAAGAAAGATGACAACGTCTACATGAATTGACAGTTGGGAATAATATCTTAATTAAGGGTGATGCGAATGGATGAAGTGGATGGGTGACGTGGGCGGATGAGATGAACAGATGGAATGGATGGATGGGATGGATGGATGGAAGATAAATAAGTGAGATGGGGGCGATAAATGAAAATGGAGAAAAAGGGGTTTCCTTTTAAAAAGAAAACTTTTATTATGGGCATGCTTTTTTCAAAATTACGGTGAAGCTGCAGGAGAAAGGCTAAAGCCTTCGGCTACAGGAAGAGTAGCGGGAGGAACCTGAATGAACTACTAGATGAATTCTTCCTTTGAGACAGGTTTATGGTACAACCAGAGTCGATGGCCATTGATTAGCAATTTGAAACAGACTAGATCAATTGTCACCAGCTATACAGCTCCATTGTCAAACACATTTTCATCTTCATAGGGGCAAAGCCAATGTGTTGTGAGCTTACCCTGGTTCTCTTGATATCTAGAATCATATAATAGAGCCCAATCACTAGTAGAAAATTTCCTGGTTTTGATGTATTGATCATGCCATTTCTTCCTTTGTTGTAGATGTAGGAGACGGTCCTTCTATGCTTCAGATATTTTCATATTGAGTTCAAGAGATGTCCTCAAAGTTTTGTACTCAAATTTAATGGGCAACATGGCTATTTTCCCATAAAGCAGCTCAAAAGGTGTAAACTCAGTTATTGTCTTCCATGTAGTTCTGTAGGCCCAAACTACTTCAGGAAGTCTATTGCTCCAATCTTTTTTATGGATCTGCACTGTCTTTATGAGGATCACCTCAATTTCTTTGTTTGTTACCTCCGCCTGACCATTGGCTTAAGGATGATAGAGGCTAGACTTCCTATGTTTGATTTTATAGTCATTCATTAGTGTAGTGATTAGATTCAATGTGAACTGAGCTCCCTGATTAGTTACAAACTCTCTGGGAACTCCAAATCTAGTGAAAATTTGTTCATACATAAATTCAACAACCTTTTTATCTCGAGCATGAGTCATAGTTTTTACCTCAACCCATTTTGTTACATAGTCTGTGCAAACTAGAATGTATGACTTGCCATTTGATGGTGGATCAATCGGTCCCACAAAATCCATCCCCTATTTATCAAAAGGGGTGACTATGACCTGTGGATATAGTGGCATTTCATCTGACTTAGTTGGTCTTCCCATATGCTAGCATATGTCACATTTCCTTGTATAGGCCACAACATCCTTGTGTAATGTTGGCCAATAGTACCCTATTGTAAGAACCTTCATTGATGTTCTTTTTGCTGCAAAATGTCTCCCACATGGTTCATCATGGCAAGCATGCAAGATATCATAAGTCTCATCTTCTCTTACACATCTTTGCATTACTTGATCAGGTCTAGTATAAAACAGACAATTTGCAATCTATGAAAAATCAAAACTTTTCTCTATTAATAACTTCTTTTCTTTTGGAGAAAAGTGAGCTGGTATTCTGTTTGCTACTAGATAATTGGTAATGTCTGCATACCATGGAGTATGTAAAGCTATGGAAAACAAATGTTCATCTGGAAACCTATCATCAATAACCTCGTGTTCAATAGGTGTAGCTGATTGAAGTCTTGATAAAAAGTCAGCTACAACATTAGCTCTTCCTAGTTTGTCAATGATTGTAATATCAAATTCTTGAAACAACAGGAGCCATCATGCCAATCTACCAGAAATGGTAGGTTTGTTCATTAGATACTTGATTGCTGCATGGTCAGTATGGATGAATATTTGATAACCTATGATATAATGCCTAAATTTATTTAAAGCATACACTACTGCGAGCAATTCATTTTCTGTAATAGTATAATTGAGCTTAGGACCTTGAAGGTTCTTGCTGATAAAGTAGATAGCATACACAATTGAATTTTCTTTCTAACTTAAAACTACTCCTATACCAAAATCAGAGGCATCAGCATGTATGTGAAAAGGCAAATTCCATTTTGGACCTTGAAGAACAGGGGCTTTAGTAAGCAAGTCCTTTAGTTGCAGGAAGGATTTTTCACAAGTCTTTGTCCACTCAAATTGAGAATCCTTAGTTAACATGGCATAAAGTGGACTCAAAATTTATTGAAATCTTTTATAAACCTTCTATAATACCCTGCATGACCAAAGAAACTTCTGACATCTTTTTGTTTTGCAGGAGTTTGTAAATTTTGAATAACTTCAATTTTAGTAGGGTCGACCTGAATTCCATTCTTTGAAACATGATGACCTAGAACAATACCTTCTTCCATCATTAGAAAACACTTTTCACTATTTAGAGACAAATTTTACTCTCTACACCTTTTCAATACATTTTCTAAATTCACCAGTGCTTCTTCAAATGTGACTCCATAGGTAGTGAAATCATCCATATAAATCTCCATACAGTCATGAGATATATCAGCAAAGATACTAATTACTGCTCTATGGAATGTTGTTGGTGCATTGTGTAGACCAAAAGGCAAGACTGAATAAGAAAATGTTCCCCATGGATAGGTAAAAGTGGTCTTATCTTGATCTTCAAGGGCAATTTTTATCTGATTTTACCCACTATAACCATCCAAAAAGAAAAAATATCTTTTGCCAGACAGTGAGTCTAGTACTTGGTCTACAAAAGTTAATGGAAAGTAATCTTTTTTAGTGGCATTGTTCAACTCTCTGTAATCTACACACACTCTCCATTTTCCACCTTTCTTGGGGACAATGACTAATGGAGAAACCCATTGACTATCAGAGATTGGATAAATAAAACAAGCATCAAGCAACTTTTGAAGTTCACTTTTAACTATTTCTCTAAGTGTTAGATTTACTCTTCTTTGAGGTTGCCTAACTGGTAAACAATCTTTTTTGATATAGATCCTATGAGTACAAACTTGATGATCTATTCCTTGCATGTCCCCATATTCCCATGCAAAAGCTTTATGCTGTTCTTGTAGCATTTTTAATAAGACGACCTTTTGAGATTGTGACAGGTTGCTATTGACATTCAAACAATGACCTAGAGACAATTCTATCTGCTTTGTGAGATTACTCATAGAATCTAGAGGTGATGTTTGTACCTCTTGTGGAAGCAAGTTATGAAAAATTATAGGAAGTTTAGGTAGTGAACTCTTAGAATTTGGTTGTTGTAGGAAACATTGTAGATGACTACCACTTGGATCAAATGAACTACCCATATCAAAGTTGTACTGTAGAATGTGAAAAAGTAAAGCATCCTCACTCTGAAGTTGTGAGAATGAATTATTTTAAAGCATCATTAATTGGGCCAAGAAATTGGCTTCTTCAGTTTCTTCCCCCATATCTGGCCAAATAGGTTGGGAAAAATCTGGTTGAGGTCTAGTAGGCGGATACAGAGCCAATTTCTTTGTGGACAGTCCATCAGAAATGGTCATATCTCCAAAATGACATCCTATAAAAGTATTAGCAGTTGCTAACCATGGTCTACCAAGGATAACTAGATACCCTCCTAAAGTTGCCTTAACTGATAATATTGTGAAATCAGCAGGATACTCCCAAGATTCAAGAGTGACAATTACATCTTCCACTATCCCATCACGTTTAACTATGGAGCTATCTACAAGCTGTAGAATTGTGGGTGTAGACCTAATGTTTGAAATATTCAAGGAGTCCACTGTATGCTTTTTCATGGCATTAATGGCAGCACCTAAATCAATCAAAATATTTTTTACAATTTGGTCATTTATATGTATCTATACTATAGGACTTCCAGGGTCAATATACTTTGGGATGACTACATTTCCCAACATTATATCAGCCAATTTTCTTAAGACATGAATTGTTTGAGGATCCTTTTTCTTCTATCTAGGATTTTTCAAATAGGCCTCTTTAATAGCTTTTCCAAAAATGGGAACATCTTTAATAGCCTGAAATAAGGGGATTTGAATTTGTACATTCTTGAGCTGGTCCATAATGTCAAAAGTGGGTTCTTCCATGGATTTAAATGCAGTACCTTGCAACCTCTGAGGAAAAGGTGGGTTGTCTTGACTTTGTAAAGCAGACTCCTTAGAAACCGTATTAGGTATACGCATATGCTTAGTAGGAATAGCAGGTCCAGTAGATTCTTCAAGGGGAGAATCTGGTATTTCAGTAATCAGAGGCAGTTTTAGAGCAGATAAAGTGGTTTCAGACCTCAAATGGATGTTATTAATGTTTAAGGCATAAGCTTGATATTGGTTTACTTCGACAAGATACGCAGGTTGCTATGGCTACTGTTGTTGCTTATTATTGGGATTTGGTAATGGTTGGGCAGACATAGGAATTTGTTTTGGAAGTCTAGCATTTGTGGAAGTTACTACAGGAGGAGGCATGAGGGCCCGTGGTTGTGGTTGTGGAAGCTACAGGAATCTAGGGGACTGGTTTTTCTATTGCTAAGGGCCTCTCCATTGAGGATTTTGCTACCAATTTCCTGAAGGTGGGGTCCATTGTCCTTGTGGCTACTGCCAACCTCCTTGAGGAGATTACCATTGTGGGTTCTGATAATTAGGCCAACTTGATTGAGGTGGATTCTAGGGTGGTGGTGGTCCATATGCATGTTGCCATTGGTTATTATAGCTAGAATAAGGATTATCAAAAGTTAAAGGGTCTTAAGGCATACCTTGTCTTTGGGCCCATGGTCTCCTTTGTGCAACAAAGAACACTTGATCATCATCACCTTCTACTAGCTTGAAGTCAGTAGGTTGTTTCCTAGCTTCCAAATTAGCCACCATATTGCATCTACAGTCACGTTTCTTCTATCTGCAGTATAGACAGAACTCGACCAAAACTGCCTCAGCTTCCTCATGTTTCTTCCGAGCTTGCATAGTGTCCAATTGTGTAGCCATATTATTAATGATGTCCTGCTTGAAGTCAGATAGAAAATTTGTTATCTCCATCTGAGAAACTCCACCAGAAGAAGACTTCCCTATTGTAGCGTGATGACCTTGACCTTTCTTAACTATTGCTCGAGAGTAGTTAAGACATATTTTTCTTTATATCAACCCAAGGCAGTTGAGTTATATCACCTCCTCCCATCAAGTCTAGGGCGTCTATACAGACATCACTGATTCCCCTTAGAAAGATTAGTTTCTGAGAGTCCTCGTTGAGAGCATGGTTTGAGTTCCTTTTTAGTGAAACAAAAACCTAGAAGTATAATCTTCTAGACTTTCATCCTTCTTCTGTTGAATTTAGAATATGTCATCACCTTTGCTAGCACTCTTACAATATTCCTTATACTTTTCAAGGAATTTCATTTGCATAGCTGCCCAACTATCTACAACACCTCTTCCCAGACTCATGAACCATCTGAGAGCTCCTTCCTTCAAGGTGGAAGGAAATAAATTTAGTTTATGAGCATTTGTGTTGTAGTCATAACTGCGATAGAGGACATCAAATTCAAATAGAAAAGTTTTTGGGTCCTCTGTAACCAGGCCATAAAATTTTGGAAGCAAGGAAGATGGAATGTTTTAAATATTGTTAGTATCTCTCTGAGGAACAATGGGAAACTCAAAAGTAGGAGGTGGATTATTAGGTGGATTATTTGCCATGTTTGGTTGCTGGAATAATAGAGCAAATGGATTTTTCTCAGGTTTGTTGTCAGCTAGATCAAATGGTAGTTCAATAAATAGGTTTTCAGGGAGGAACCTTCCCAGTGCGTCTCTTCTTCTTCTATGCATGCAATATGATGAATAGTGGCTTGAAAGATTTATAAAATTTTTGACTAACAAACTAAACTAATGCTAAAAATGACTTCTGACAAATTCTTAGCTGGATGCCATCCCCGACAACAGCACCAAAAATGGTTGCGCCCACAAAAGGATATGAAAATCACGGTAAAACCTTTCTTGGGAATTGGACATTCCGACGGGTGACTAATATCTCTCTATGGATGTTCATTTACTTGTCAAACTAGGGGACATATACTTTAAATGGGGCAGAAAAATATATGCACTAAGAACTAGTTTTGGTCAAATCTTAGCAGAAATAAATGTTGGAAAGGAATTCTATCTATGCTACAGGAAGGTAATGTAAAGTTCTTTAACTCAACTATGATTTAATTAAAATAGAAACCATAATAGCTATGACTAAAGCACAAACTATGAACTGGCCTTATGCTGTAGTAACAGGCATAGGGATGGATTCCCTATGCTGCAGGAACAATACAAGACTGAGTTTGTGTGAAAACTTCAAAGATGAAAGCTAACTAATGATCAACAGAAAAGAACAACTAACTAACTAGCTATAGATACTTACTAATTGGGCCCCCTTAGCAAGCATCTACTGATTACATAGGTGCTAAACTCAGAACTTCATTAAACTTTTTTCATGAAAACAGAATGGTATACATCTCTTTGTTGATATGGAAACTAACAACAAACTCTGTCTCTTGTCAAGTAGATTCTATTTTTCATTATCATACTGATTCTTACATGATATCTGCTATCACTATGCTTCTATCTTACTCTAACTATCATCTCTCTCTCCCTCACTCATGTAGGAGGAGTACTTTATTTAAAATCAGGAGAGCAACTAACTAACTAACCCTATCAAAGAAAGACATGGAAGTAAAGTGTATCCGAGAATCAAGGAAAAAACTTCATAAATGAATTTATGCGTTCAACCTGATCCGGAGAGAATCTAGCACTCCAATCTTTTCAGATTGACTGTCATTAAAAATATTTCTCAACGGTTTCGGTCAAAGAGTCTTCGCCGAAGCTTCCTCAAAGTCGTGTAGGAAATGGACTTTACTGCAAGGCCGAGATCGGCTGCACTCGACTCAATCATTCTTCAACAACCTGCGAAACAAAAGGTAATAGATGTGAAAGAAAAGGCATATGGCACATGCATGATATCCATTCATTAATCACACATTTAAATCTATTTCATCATTCAAAAATTGTATGCGATAAACCAGTCATTTAGGGATTCAATGAGGCAATAAATGTAATCAAGTCAACATAATAAGCTGCAAGAATATGAAAGTATTTTGCTACAGGATATCCCCATAAAAGGTTTCAATAGAGTTTAAACAGCCACAAAATAACAAAAATAAAGATATCAAAAGTCCATCATAATATCCAAACTATGAGTACTTTTTAAGCTCATCACCAACCTTGTACTAGTGTGGAAGAAAATGGTGACATTGAACTCTATGTAGATTTTTGGGACTTGAATAAAGCCTCATTAAAATATCATTGTGCCCTTTGCATTGAATGGAGTAAATCGTGCAGATTTTCACTAGATCAAAGATGTTCTCACTACTTAATGGTTTTTTGGGTTATAATAAAGTTTATGTAAAGAAAGATGACTAGCACAAAACAATGTTCACCACTAAATGGGGAATGTTTTCATATGCAAATATACCTTTTGGACTCTTCAATACGGGTGCAACCTTTCAATGAGAAATGGATATTACCTTTAAAGGATTGATCAACAAAACTATTATAATTTATCTATGTTAGAATTGGCTATGACTACCACCCAAGATCTATGGACCAAATGGAAAGCACAAGAAAAGATAGAGAGAATATGACAAGAATAAACTGTATTCAATGTCATTGATATGATATGATTCTGATTGATTACAAATGAGAGAGACCCCTTAGTTATATAGCCAAGGTGAGAACATAGAAGGGCATAAGATTATGACATTATGACATGAGACAACTAGGAAAACCTATCACTCCACTTAAGGTGGAGAGATAATCACATGATGTGTCCACAAAAGGTGGAAGTGATGAGGTAATGACATGTCAAGTCCACCAAAAGTGGAGGTTGTTCAAAAACCTCCTATGTGGTCCCTAAGTAAACTTAACTAAGGTGTAATTATGACCTAGGAAAAAGTATAACACATTTAATTACACCAACACCCCCCTTAAGTGCAACTTAGGGAGAATGTACACAAATGCAAACAATGCAAGATGGGTCTCAGCTACTAGGCCATGTTAGGTACCCATGTACACACAATGAAATCTCTCACAAGTGAGGAAAGAGAGAAAACCTCATGGGAAAAACTCCCCCTCAAAAGAGAGATGAAATGCAAAATATAAATTCTCTCAATGACGAATGAGAAGGTAAAAACCCCATGTGAAGAAAAATACCCCCCATAAGAGAGAAATAGAAGAGAGACAAGATAGCCCCCCCTTAATGTTGAGTCTCCTACAATGTTGGTAGAAGCTCGACATTGAATGTTGAAGATGATCCAATCTCGTCGAACAATGTTCCTCCCCTTAGGAAGAAACAAAACCAAGGATGTATGCAGGATATCATGAAGATGGATGATGTATGATGTCTCTGAAGCATGCTCAAGTGTCTCCATGTCGATGCAGAAAGCTGAACCACTCCAATCAAGCGTTCTAGGCCAAACTGCTGAAGAGGACAATCCAACATCAAGTAGAGATGAATGTAGAACATGATCTAAAGACAAAGATATCCCCTCTGAAGACAAAGAAGCCTCCTCCAAATGTTGTCCAAAAGTATCCACACTCATTCCAATCTGCAAAGAATGATCATGTAGAGGATGAACAAGAGGGTGAAAGTGATCCCTCACAACAACTAAAGAAGGTTCATCTTTATCAAAGAGAAGATGAATGCTATCGATAGTGTCCTCCAAATCTGCAAGATGAGACTCCACAAAAAAGTTAGAAATACTTGTCAGGAAGCCATCCAAAGTAGCCATAGCTAGAAGACTATGTATATCCTACTGCATTGAATCACTAGAAGCCAAAATTGTAGCAACACAAGTATCATCAAGTACAACAGTAGATGGAGGAGATAGAGTGCATGGCTCAAGGACTAGATTTGATGTGAGTATGCCCAAATTAAAAAAGCCAAATGTCTCCTATGAATCATGGTGATCAACAACCAAAGGAACATTGTCAATATCAGAAGCAAACTATGAAAAGGAATACAACCAAGATGAATGATCAACCAACCTAGTAGCAATGACATCTCTAGTCTCCAAGTCATGAATGATAACAGAATCATGAGTGAACTCCACAGTTCTCCCATCTCCACCATGTGTAATCTGATAAATGGAAAGCAGATTGTTCGTGAAATGAGGAACACACAATACATCCTAAAAAGTGTTCTGCCCAATGTTGATAGATCCCTTCCTTGTTACACTCATGTATGTATTGTTTCCCATCAAGATAGAATACATAGAACAAGGTTGAAATGAAGAGAAGATAGTCTATGAAGATGCCATATGATGGGATGCTCCTGAATCTAGAAGCCATCTTCCTGATTCTGGACTTGAATGAGCACAAAGAGCTTGTCCTTTATATCCTGATGTAGATCCTTGACCTTTGTCCTTTTTAGACTATTTTGAAGTAGAAGGAGAAGAAGATTCAGACATTCTAGAAGGAAAATCAGTGTGATTCTTTTTTAGAAGATTTTTCAACTCATCAATATCCTTCTTATAACAATAGTGTTCTTCATGTCCATCCTTCTTGCAATATGCACAAAAAGGCCTCTCCTTCTTAGATGTTTCTCCTTTTGATGATGAGGATTCTGATTCTTTATGTGGCTTGTTCTTTTTCTTCTTATCAAGATTCCTTGAATCTTTTTGTACCTTAGACTCATTTGCCACCAATGCTTGTGGTTTGAAAGACTTGACTAGACCCATTTTCATTAACTTAGCTTCCTCTTGAATTAGGAGATTTGCAAAGTCATGAAACTTAGGATCAACATATGATGCTCCCATAGAAAGTCGATGGGTATGAAAGCCAAAAACAAATACTGAATACTCAGGACCAAGCTTGGATAACACATTCAAAATCAATTGTAAATCCTCTTTTTCAATAGTGCATTCTTTCAATTGTGTTCTTAGTTGTTGATTTTGGAGATGTAGTCTTGGATGTGGTAAAAATATTTTGGATCAAGATTCATCAAATCATTATCAATCTGATAGCTTCTAATCTTATCTATTTTACCATACAACTTTTCAAAAGTATCCCATGCTTCTTTAGGTTTATTACATGATTCAATATGAAATTGCAAATCAAATGAGACTAATGAACATATGCATCCAAGTGTTTTCTCATGATCAATCTCCCACCTTGTCAATTATTTAGCATCAGTAGGTTTTTGAATTGTTTCCTTTAGAGGACCTATTAGACCTTTCATCATGAGATAGTTTGATATTGATTTTCTCCATCTAGCATAATTATGTGGATTTAGGGGTTCAATTTGAGATCTTCCCATTGTAAGAACACAAATCAAACAAAAGAATGCAAAAAATCACTACAATATTACCCCCCCAAAATCACTCAATCAAGAAACCCCACAAGAAATATTTGATTTGGCACTTTATATTTAGTGTGTTTATAGGTTCTAGATGCCAAAAATAGCAAACTAGACTTGATCTTAGTGCTTACAAATGCCAAAAATAGGCCACAATATCAAGAAAAAAATTTGGTACAAAATGAGATCAATCTAATCATACCATTGAGAATTACATGAAAAATCATGCACTTTCAAAAAAAATTGCACCCAAAAATGTTACAGTAGGAGCAAGATATGAGCTCCCAAAGTTCCAAAAATGAGGACAAAGCAGCAACACCTATGAGAATATGAAAATTCTAGAAAAACCAGGCACCAAAACCAAAAATTGGTTGCACTAGTATGTAAAGCATGAAAAATTAGCCCAAATAAAAAAAAAATTGCTCAAAAAAAGGAGTCAAAATGAGCAAGATATATAGCATCAAAGTTTGACTGCAAAAACAAAAAGCTCAATGGAGAGGGGGTATAAATTTTTTAAAATTGATGATGTCATGCTGACATGGGATGATGTCAGCAGAGTGCTGGCTTAAATTTGATGGTTTCCCACCCATCATGAGAAAATGTGCCCTTCGACCTGAATTTGATGCCCATCAGAATATTCTGTAACAAGAATATTAAGATGCCGACAAAATATTCTCACTCTGTTGACGTCACTGGAATCTCTAGATGCCAGAATATTCTAGGAGTCACAAGTATATTCGGATGCCAAAATCTTCAAATACTCACCAAATTTTTTGGTTGCCACCGGTGTTGAAGTTATCGGCTGGAAGACTTCAGAATGGCCGAAATTTCTTATGATTTCGCCCCAGAATTTTTGATTTGCCTAATTTTTTGAATGATGGATGCCCATGTGGCCTACTTGCGATACATGATACATTGACGAGGTATGCATTACCCTACATACATCAAAATTATGAGACCTGGAGGGTCGTATGGCTCTCTGGGCAAATTTTTTTTGCCTCACCAGACAACTGCTCCGAATCAGACAATTTGATAGTTGATCTTAGGGTTTTTGGCCCTTCTAGATGCGATGATAGGGTCGAATTTGACCCAAAATGCTCCAAAATTGTAGCTACCTTCT
Organism: Sequoia sempervirens; assembly: GCA_007258455.2. Lineage (NCBI taxonomy): Eukaryota > Viridiplantae > Streptophyta > Pinopsida > Cupressales > Cupressaceae > Sequoia > Sequoia sempervirens. The sequence goes on from VDFB02193867.1 coordinate 179,234,077, forward strand.
GGATTTGGCAACTACACTTTAGCTTCAAACCCTCTTAGATTTGGCCTCGTATGTCCGATTTAGATGAAACAAAAGGAAAAATCAACTTTCTCGAACCTTCCAGGTGCAATGATGAGCTCAGATTAGCACCAGCAAGCTCAAATATGAACCTGAAACAAAGAGCCACAAATGGAACCTCCTAAGATCTGGAATCTCTCTTCAGAATAAAACTCTCCAATGGCACCCAACCTTCTTTGATACCATGTTAGAATTGGCTATGGCTGCCACCCAAGATCTATGGACCAAATGGAAAGCACAAGAAAAGAGAGAGAGAATATGAAAAGAATAAACTGTATTCAATGTCAATGATATGATATGATTCTGATTGATTACAAATGAGAGAGACCCCTTGGTTATATAGCCAAGGTGAGAACATAGAAGGGCGTAAGATTATGATAAGTGTCATAATCTTATGACATAAGACAACTAGGAAAACCTATCACTCCACTTAAGGTGGAGAGATAATCGCATGATGTGTCCACAAAAGGTGGAAGTGATGAGGTAATGACATTTCAAGTCCACCAAAAGTGGAGATTCTATAACAACCTCCTATGTGGTCCCTAAGTAAACTTAACTAAGGTATAATTATGACCTAGGACAAGGTACAACACATTTAATTACACCAACAATATAGAAGAGCTAACAATTTTCTCCAAGTCAAAAGATGATCATTTTGATCATCTAGAAATGGTCTTCCAGAAGTTGTAGTAATTATATATTTCTATAAATCCCAAGAAGTGCATTTTTGGCATACCATGAGGTAAGTTGGTTGGTTCTTTGGTATCAAAAAAAGAGACAACCATAGACCTCGAAAGGGTGGAGGCTATACAGAATTGTCTCTACCTGTTGACCAGAAAGGATTACAATCCTTTCTAGGGAAAATCAACTTCTTCAATCAGTTTATTTTGGATTTCATGGGCATTGCAAGACCTATCAAATTGATGTTGAAGAAGGGCTTAGTGTTTAAATGGACTCCCAAAGGAAAGCTATCTTTTGAGAAAATTAAGGCAACCATCTTTGTAGCTCTAGTATTAGCCAACCCAAACTTCCTACTCTACATCTATAGTGGCCAACAAAGCCTAGCTTCGTTGGTCACTTAGAAATACATGGAGGGAAGTGGATAAAATCCCATCACATTTCACTCCAGGACTCTTACATAATATGAAACCAAGTATAATTTTGTTGAAAAGAACGCTTTCAATATTGTTAAAATCCTAAAGAAATTCTAACACCTAGAATTTTCCAATAGAATCACCATCCTTTTCGCCCATCCCAATGTTAGAGAATATATCACTGAAGGTGACATAACCAAGAAAAGGGCCACTTGGATCACCAAGATCCTAGAATATGACACAGACATCCAACTGACCAAATTGGTTTGAGGAAGAGGTCTTTGTGAATACCTGGCATAGGAATTAGGCTCCTAGGTAGAAAAAGAAAATGACCAAGTCTACACAAATCAGTTCAAGTCTGACAAGTCATGGGTGGCTAATTAGACATGATTTATATAGACTCAGCAATACCTGACCTGCATTCCACCTCACAAAATATGCTACTATCAACAAGGCATAAAGTATGTACTAATCAAGGAGATTGTATTCAAAATAAAGTATGATGGATTCCTTCTCTTTTGCTTAGTAAGCCATGGACAAAAAGCCTTCTAGATAAGTAGTCCCAAGGGAAGACACTTTTATGCCAAAAACACTACTTTAAAGATAATGCACGTAAGCTATTACTAGTCTTCAATGTTCTTTGAGGCCTATCATATTGTATGGAGGTGTACTTAATGTCAATATTTTGTTGGCAAGTAGAGCTCTACCATCTCGTTAAGCTTGATTGTGACTAAGGAACCCTTTGCACAATAGGGTTTATATTTTTTCAAGATGATCAATCCCGTATTCAACATAGGCCACAAGTGGATACTCATGGCGACCAACTATTTCACAAGATGGATGGAGGTCATTTCCTTGAAGAATGGTACAAAAGAAAAATTCATAAATTTTCTTGAAGAGTTAGTAGCAAGGTTTGGTTTTCCTAAAACCATCATTTCTGATAACATACAATCCTTCATAGGCTCTAGGATGTGGGTATGTGGAGGATCATCATGGAAAAAATAGGCCCTTAAGTGGCAAAAAATTCAAAAAAATCAGTGTTAGGCAACTTCACATAAAAATTTGAATAAGTTATCTATATTATATCAAAAATATGTAAGAATAGAATCTGTAGAAAATTGAATGTATTTTCTGAACTACTAGGTTTATTTAAAAATAAATAAAATCTATTTGGTGAAATATTTGAAATTTCAATGTAGTAGTACTTAAATTTCAGGGAAAAATAAGAAGTAGGTGTCTATCTGACCACCCTAACCATAATAAAATGATAATATTTTTTTATAAGATTTTTTATATAAGTAGAAGACTCATGTTCGGATGTGATGCATTTTTTTTTGTAATTTTTTTCCAAGTAAATAATTAATTATGATTTTTTATTACAACTTTAAAAAAATATAAAAACTCGTATGTCTGACCACCTTAACTTTGTCAAAACTTCATGAAATTTAAGTTTTCTTTTTTTAATCCTATAGTATGTGAAGCATAGAATGTGATACATGTTTCAGATTAAAAAAATGTGATACCATTTGAAATTTATAGATGTTTTTCAATTAGCCTATCAATTAGGACTTTAGTTGTAATTCTAATAGAAAATAAATAATAATTATTTATTAAATTCAAATTAAAGAATACTTTATATTTGTGGAACGCTGATTATCTACTCTAAAAACCCTTTTTGTTTCATCAATTTTGGGTAAAAAAAAGTTGTCAGCCACATACCCTACAAAGACCCATAATAATGCCACTTTTTGGCCCATCATGATCCTACACATACCCATATCTGACTTTGCTATTAAGCATGGGGTCTACCTCAAGACTTCATCCAATTATTACCCCCATGGAAACAAGTTAGTGGAATTAACTAACAAGAACCTAATTAAGTTAATAAAGTGCATTGGGTTGGAACACCAGAAAGAATAGCATAAGAATCTATGAGCAGCCTTATGTGCCAATAGAATTACACCTAAGCAAATCCTGAAATCTTCCCTTTATGAATTAGTGTATTGGAAGGAGGCAATTTTTTACCCATTTCCATAGAAATTTTGGCACTACAATTGTTAAAAGCCTTGGAAGTCAAGGAAGAAAACTGAATGGAAGTAAGATTGGTGGAGCTCTTAAGCCTCGAACAAAAGAGAGAGAATGTGTTTGACACCATGATTAGATGCTAGTAGGTGGTCAAATGATTGTTTGATAAAAAGGCCTCCAACCCCAATTTTAAGGAGGGGAGTCTTGTGCTAAAATATGATGAACAGGGTACAAAACTAGGGTAGCATGAAAAGTTTGATTTATTGTAGAGGGGGCCCTTTCAAATTCATGCATGCAAAGAAAATAATGTGTATGAGATGGAGGATATGAATTAAAATGTTTTGGATATACCGGTAAATAATATTCATCTAAAATTGTTCAATTAAAGTACACATAAGTTCATTAAAATTTTATAGTTTGTTCTGTAGAAAATTGTGCACTCTTAAAAAAAGAGGCAATTTCACACTTAATCTGGACCTATTTTAGCACCCTTGCATTAATTTCCCTTTAAAATCACCACTTATAGGCCCCTAAGACCCATTATCTCAGATCTCGAGGCTCATTTCACTCAAAAATCATATAAAATCATTCAAAACACTAATAAACCTGAAAGCCCACTTCAAAAAGCTAAGGTGGGACTCAATTGCCACCTTTGGTGAATGAGTCCCCTTAGTTGGGACTCATTCACCAAGTGAGGAAAATGAGTCCCATTTGAGGTCTTTTTCAAATTTGAGTAGGAATTCATCAATTTAATTCAAGTTTTTAGTGAAAGTCAGCCTTTGAGATCTAAATAACAGCCAATTATGTGTTGATGCCTATAAAAGCAAGCTTCTAAGTCATTTTTTACAATCCAAGCATGTCTTTAGGTCACTTTCAAGAGAAAATTCAAGATTCAAGTGTTGAGAATCATTCACAAGAGCATTCAAGTTTCAAGAGCAAGTAAAGTTGAAACATTGGAGAAAAATTAAAGCATTTTTGTAGGTCTTCAAGCTCACTTTCAATCAAGATCTAGCATTTTCAAGGGTTTATCATGGATGCCTATGGTGAATCATGATGGATGCTAGATTGGGGAGATGCAACTAGCCATTAAGCCAAGCCTAAAGACTTGTTTCCTAATTTATTCCATCTTCCATTATCATTCTACATTCAGCCTAAGGAAGGTACATGCCTCATTAGACCTCATATAGGGTGATTAGAGATCACCGCAACTGATTCATTCATCTTTACATTTCCATTCTTGCATCATATTTCAGATTTAGTAGTCTTTGACACATTTAAGGCTAGGGTTTTCATGCACATTTCATTATTACTATTAAGGTTTAATTACCAAACTAGGGGTTTAACCAAGGCAACCCCCCCATTAGAAAATCAAGTTGAATTCTATTTTGTAGGTGTTTTTTGTAGATTCGGATACCAAACTCAAATTGGAGGGAAAGGGAAAGTGTTGAAGTGTAGATCAAAGCTTTCAATTTCTAGAAAAGAAGAACATGATTGATTCACCAAGAGTGGTGAATGAGTACCGCTGTAGCTTTTTTTCAATTTTTTTGTAGATTTTGATACCTTTTTTCTTAAAACAAATTATTGTATGGAAATCTTGATCTGGGACTGATTCAGCCAAATTAGTGAATGAGTCCCAATGGGTCAAAAAGTTAAAATTTCTATAATTTTAGAGCTATTTCCAGTCACTTTAATGTTTCTTGGTGCACACTATTTACATTTTTGCTTTCTTGTTCTGTTTTACTTGCATTTCCAGGGCATTTTATAGGTCATTACATTGAATTGGAGTTTTATTTTACAATTTTCATCCCATTATCTTTTCCAAGTCTAAAATCAGTGGTGAGCCCCTCATTAGATATTATTTAGCCCCTAGGACAACCCTTTACAAGATTTCAATCTCCTTTGCATTTAAATCTCAAGGGTTTTTTGTTTAGAGAAGAGTAAGGAAATTGCCTCTCCTTTTAGGTCCAAAACCCTAGAAGCGAAAGAGAGAACACCATGTTTTTTCTTTTTCATTTTGGAAAACCTGCATTTGAATCATCATAATTTTGATTTGGAGTGCATTTTCATCATATATTTATCTTGTATTAACATTATACTAGGATTTGCATTGGTTAATTTGCATTCTAGGGTTTCAAAATTTGCATTAGTGAAAAGCTCATTTATCTTACATTTTTGCACTCAATTTCATTGAAAATTATTGAAAAATTATATTTGCATCCTAGATCTTGGTCATACGGAATAGAAGACAAAAATAAATAAAAAATAAGTTGAAATTTTGGAAAAAAAACCCTATTGGGACTCATTCACCACCTTGGGTGAATCAGTCCTAGTGAAAAATTTGAACTGTTGTTTCTAGAGTGGAATTTCTAGTTTTTAAGCTTTTTTTTGCTCTCATTAATTTTTTGTTTCAGTTCATTTTCTTTTTGTTATACTGCAATCATTTGAAGTAGCATCATTTACATTCATTAAATTTGTGGATAGAAGTAGTTTTTTTCAATTTTAATTTTCAACATATAGATTAGACTACATTAGATATAGATCAAAAAGAAAAACTAAAAGCATTAAACTTAAAAAGGCATAGATGTATAGCTACTTAAGCATGTTAAAACCATTTGTTAGCTTAACCTTCAATCCTTTTAGTTGTGATGACTTTTATATGTTAGATGAATCCCTTGAGGACTTCACCTCACAAGGTTCATCCACTAAGGCTTTTTGAAAGAAATCTAAACAAAGAGAAGGTCAACTTATTAACAAACTGAAGCCTTTTAGTTGTGATGACTTTGGTATGTTAGATGAAGCCCTTGAGGAATTACTCTCACAAGGTTCATCAACTAAGGCTTGTTATGAGAAACTAAAACCAAGAGAAGTTAATGTAATTCAGCCTCAACTCATCCTTTACCAACCTTCACATAAACCACAACCTAAAAACAAGCTTGAGTTTATCCTTTATCCACCTAAGAGTAATGTCTTGCAACAACCGAGTCATAATATCATTGTTTTTACATAAAATCCTATAAATAATCCACAACTGTAACAACCATCCCCAACACTCTTACCTTTTCCTAATCACATTTTTCTAGTGCTCCTTGTTTAACTTTGCATAGTGGGTTCAAGGAGTATAATGTCATTGAACAACTTATGGATACTCTTACAAAGATATCCCTATGGGACATTATTTAAAATTCACCAAACTATCACACTATGCTTCAAACAACCTTACAAAAAATAGTGGTTCCTCCTAGAATGAATGCAAATGATGTGGTATCTCTCATATGAGGAATGAATATAGTTAATGTAGACATAACCTTTCACCAACATGAGCTGCCCCCTTTAGCACTGAGAAATAAAAATGAGGCCTTTATGATAATTGCTCAATTTCAAAGAATAGGCATAAAAAGGAACCTTGTTGATAATGGCATAGCCCTTAATGTGTGCAGTGTGAAACTCTTAGATAGATTGTGAGCAGACAAATCAAAGATGGAACCCAACTCTTTATCAATTCGAGGATTTGACAATGTAGGAAGGCAACCACTTGGTGTGATTACTTTACCTATTATAGTAAATAAGGCTAGCTTACAAACTCCTATTCATGTTATGCTTCATGACATTTTATACAATATTCTTTTGGGAAGACCATGGACTCATGAATACATGTGGTGCATTCAACTCTTCATCATAATATGAAATATGTCTATGAAAATAAGATATACCAAGTTGAAATGGACCTCAAGCCTGAAAGTTGCTTACAAGTTGAAAAAGGAACGAAAATTCCTCTACTCACATTAATTCCAACATCCAACATAGAAACTTTAAAAGAAGAAAAATAAGAAATGGAAATAGTGTAAAAATTATTGGATGATGATTGGGGTTCCTTGGAGTTCACACCCTCGTTTATGGGAGAATACATAATCATAAGAAAAGAAGATGACAAACAAAAGTAACCAATGGTCATGTCAACTCAAAACTTGGAAGAAAAATCACAAACATCCAAATCACCCACTCTTGAAAAGGATACAAGTTATACAACTAACTTTGACAAGATTTATTATCAACAACCACGAAACTTGAAAGAAATGAAAAAAAATATGGGAGAGGTTATTGGTGCAGGAGCACCTTGTTGCATTCAAGCCTCCAAGAGGAAATATTTTATAAATTCATTGAATTAGGTTTTTATTGTTGTAATAAGGTTGAATGATCCATTTTATATATGTTTGAAGTCATGTGGATTCATTGATGAAGGTTTGGTGACATTTAGTTGAAAAATGAAAACATTGTCAAAAGTTGTCAAATGTTGTCATAACAACTCTTCTTGTTAAATGGAAACTTTTTAAAAGTTTGTTAAAAAAATTTCTATGGTATTTGTAGGTTTTTTTGAGCATAACTTGATTTTAAAAGAATAAAAATGGGCCTCCAAGTCGAATGGGGGGATGGAATGTAGATTGAACAAGAATTTATGAATGAAGAGATGAATTTTTCTGTAATTTTCCAATGTTTTGCCCTGTTCTTTTACATGGTATGGCTTTGTATGAAGGTGTAAAAATCTTAAATTTATTTTTATTGATAGAGGAATGAACTAGATTTCATTTTCAATTGTTTTTGTGTTTTTTTTTTATTGAGTTTGGAGAAATTTATGATCATTTTACCATTGGTAACCCTATAGGATTGTTTTCTCTGGAAGTTGTAGGTTGTTGCAGAGAATGGTACGGATTGTAAAGATAAAAAAAAGACCTCAAAAATGTTGGAAATATTAGATATGTGAATATAGTTTCATTTTAACTTTGTTTGATCAATTTTCATTGGCTTTTGATTTATTTATGACAATTTTGGTGAAGACTACCCAATTCAGGAACTAGGATTTCCAACAGATAAGAAAAATTCATATATTTTTATTCCACCATAAAATAGTGATAAAAATTGGTGAAATGTTCTATTTTTACATGTTCTATAAAACCTTTAAATTAAAAATATTCATTTATTCATTTTCATGAGTTATGGTAGATTGTGTGTTTCATTTTGGTGGAGAGTGGTAAAAGAAACATGGTTTTCTTAGTGTTTGAACAAATATATGCATAGATTGTTTATGGTTGGCCTTAAATCATTTTTTTTTTATATTTAGATGGTTGTAATATTTTTTTGGGATGAATCTAATCATATTGAAATCATTTACCAAGTATGATATATATTGAAGTCCATTTGTGTAAGTTGGGTCCATGTTGCTCAAGGTTAAAGGATTGAGATTGCCTCAAGAACGAAGAATTTCAATTATGTACTTGATTATTGCCAAGAATATAGAAATTTTATGGTATGAACCCTCTTGATCTGCATCAAATTTGTATTAGAGCCCCGCAAATGGTCTGGGTTAGTGTTGGTTTTTTTTTTTGTGTTGTGGTTGTGTGCAAATTAAGAAGAACTTGATTGCTACCAAGGAAAGGCAAAGAAAAGTTGAATAGAAGCTTGAGAAGAGACTTGCTTTTGAAGATGGATTTGGTGAGAAGATTGGGAAGAAATTTTCAAGAAGAGAAGAAAGGAAAAATAAGAAACAAGAGGAAAAAGAGATGAAGAGAAAAGAGAGAGATGAGGAAAAAGGAGTTTGATCAAGAAATCAAAGAGTTGGAGGAAAGGATAGAACAGTTACTCAAAAGAGTCACAAGTTTGCACTTGACCATGAAATAGAAAGTTGAATGGCCCATACAAAATATTATTCAAAGAAGAAAAAGACAAGAAAGGATGGCAGAAAATGAGGCAAAGGTAAATTTTGTTGAGCAAAGTAAGTTACAGGTTGAGATGCATGATATTCCAATTTTGTTTGAAGATTAATAAAATTCTTTGTTGGTTGATGAACATGTTGATGTTGAGCTTAATGATATGGTTGTTGTTGATACTCAATTAGTTGATGATATTTTTTTATTATGAACAATTAGAGAAGGTTGTTAAGGTTGTTGATAAGGCTGGTATTGATCCTCAAGATGTTATTGATAATAAGGTTGATAATGACAATGTTGTAGATATGTTTGCTAATGAGATATATGCAAATTTTCAATGATATGATGCAAGTTATATATGGTACTCTGATGATGAGAGTGAAGGTATAAATGATGTTGTTGAGGTATATTCACAATAAATGGACCTTTGGGACATGAAGACAACAAATTTAGTAGAAGACTCAATGGTAAAGGTAGAAGAAAATGATGAAGAGTTGGTTCCTACACATGAAGAAGAAGAGGAAAAAGGTGAAATATATTTTTAGTTAAAAATTGAGCCACAAAGGTATGAGAATGAGATATTTACTTTATTTTTTCATTATGAGACTAATGGCATTTTTAGTTTTCTCCATGTACAATTTTGTTGTTATTGTGAGACAACAGAAATAGAGACATAATAGTTGCAGGAAAATCATGGTGCAAGGATTGTGGATGAGTTTGAACATGCACATGATGGGAAGATGGAAAGAAGATACCTTCTTCTTATTTTGTTTGTAATTTCAAGGAAGACAAAAGCATGGGTTAAGATGAAGATACAAATTTTTGTGATTACTGGTGATAGTGAAGATTCATTTCTATTTGCAAGTCTTTTACTCTTTTCTCCCTCAAGGGACTTGAGCTTGTGAAATAGTTGTGTTACAATGGTAAAGAATGTGGGAAGAAAGAACAAGGAATTTGGGTTCCTATAGAGCCTAACACACAAGATACAAAGACTATTTTGGGATATTTTCCTTATAATATTACACAAGCATCAAAGAGACCTTTGTTAAATGTCAACACTATCCTATGCAAACAAAAAATCAACCTCACTATGAAGTATCCTAAATTGCTTGATATGGATTTACCACCATCATGGGAGTACTTTGAAGATGATGAAGCCTTGAAAAAAAAGCTAGGAGTTTATGAAAAACCATCTACTCCTCACAAGAAAAAGGTTACATGTGCTATGATAAGCACCAAAAAAAAAGATGGAGAAAAAGAGAGTGGTGAGATAGACATGAACAATGAAGAATACAATCCTGAATTTCCAAGATCAAACAAACTTCCTTTAAGAGATACAATGGATATAGCAATGGAAATCAATGATAAAGAGAAAGTCATTAAAATAGGACAATTCCTCAATGATGGAGAACAAGAGGATAATCCAACCTAGCTTCATGACTTTCCTAAACTTTTTGCTTGGACTTATTCAGACATGTTGCGAATTAATGCTAGAATTGTAGCCTAGAACATAGTCCTCACTGAAAAATACTAAGCCTATTAGACAAAAGATTCAAAAATGAACCCTAAAATAGCCTTGCTAGTTAAGGATCAAATTGAAAAACTCCTTGACACTGGTTTCATAAAACCTATAGATTATTCTCCTTAGATCTCAAACATTGTTGTAGTCACAAAATCTAACAATCATATTACGATGTGTATGGATTTTCATGATTTGAATAAAGCATCTTAAAGCATCAATTTTCCCATCCTAATATTCACATGATAGTGGAATTGACTACGGGACATGCTTTGTTGTCATTCATGGATGAAATTTTTGGATACAATCAAATCTTTATCAACCATCAATATTAATATAAGATAGCCTTCACAACACTTTGGGGAATGTTTTGCTGGGTCATGATGCCTTTTGGATTAAAGAATGCAGGCACAACATATCAACATGAATTTCCTTTAGAAAATCTCTAAGCAGATGTGAAAATACAACATGAGATTGAATCCAAAAAAATGTGTCTTTGGTGTAGATAGTGGAAAACTTCTAGGTTTTATCATATCTCATAAAGGCATCAAGGTGGATACAAAGAAGATTGATGCTATCATCAAAATACCACCTCCTAAAAATATCTCTTAGTTGCACACATTACAAGGAATAATTCAAGCCATTCATCATTTTGTCACATCTTTAGCTTATCAAACATTACCATTTACACATCTTCTCAAAAAATATGTGCACTCTAATTGGAACAAGGATTGTAAACCAGGTTTTGAGAGTTTGAAGGAATACCTTACAATTCCACATGTTTTACAACCCAGTATGAAACAAAATATTCATACTCTATATAGCTACATTAGCCCATGCCCTTGTGACATTGTTGGCTCAACAAGATGAAAATGGTAAAGAGCATCCAGTCTATTACATTAGATGAACCTTGATAGATTATGAGAAATGATACACAACAATAGAAAAAAATGTCTGGAACTTGTATTCACTACTAGAAAATTGTGACACTACTTAGTGCATGCAAAAATACATGTGATGATGAATTTGACCCCCTCAAACATATTTTCAATAAAATAGATTTATTAGGACATCTAGCTAAGTGGGTGATGTTGACTGAGTTTGACCTAAAGTTTGTTTCACAAAAATAAATTAAGGGCCAAGCCTTGACTAACCAATTAGCTCATGCTCCTTCCCATTTGGCATTTCCTAGAAATGAATCTTTTCCTAACGATAACATTTTGAAAATTGAAACTAATACATGGGAATTATTCTTTGATGGATCTAAGTGTAGAATAGGCTCTGGTGTTGAGATTATACTATTCTCATTTGTGAGAAATCCTATTCCCTTGTCCTACTGACTAAAATTCCTATGTACAAACATCAATATTGAGTATGAAGCATTGCTCACTAGGTTAAGTGCTTCTTTGATCTTAGCTGCAAAATATATTAAGATCTTTGGTGATTCAAAATTGGCAATCAAACAAATAAATGGGACATATCAAGTAAATCATGGAAAAATATCAAAATACAAGCATCTCACAATGAAATTTTTAGATAAGTTTGAATCATTTACCATTGACAACATTTGATGAAAAGATAATTGGCATGTAGATGCAATGGAAAGTGTAGATTATCTTATATCACCTCAATATCCTTCAAAGGATTTGACATTTACTGTTTAGCCAATCATGAAACAATCAATTGATGATAAACTAAAAGAAGTATTAGCAACAACCAAGGAAGAATCGAGTGAATGGTATGATACAATATTAAACTATTTGAAAGATGGTATCATTCCTGAGCCAACAAAAGAGAACACCCAATGTCGCTTGTGAAAATTAGCAACCAAGTACACAATCCAAGTATGTCCAAGATCATCATGGAAAAAATAGGCCCTTAAGTGGCAAAAAATTCAAAAAAATCAGGGTTAGGCAACTTGACCTAAAAATTTGAATAATTTATCTATATTATTTAAAAAATATGTAAGAATAGAATTTGTAGAAAATTGAACGTAGTTTCTAAACTACTAGGTATATTTTAAAAAATAAAAAATATATTTGGTGAAATTTTGAAATTTCAATGTAGTAGTATTTAAATTTCAGTGAAAAAATAAGAAGTAGGTGTCTATCTAACCACCCTAACCACAATAAAATGATAATATTTTTTAATAATATTTTAGATATAAGTAGAGGAATCATGTCCCGATGTGATTCATATTTTTTTGTAATTTTTTTCCATGTAAACAATTAATTATGAATTTTTTATTACAACTTTTAAAAATATGAAAACTCTTATGACTTACCACCTTAACTTGGTCAAAACTTCATGAAATTCATTTTTTCTTTTTTTAATCCTATAGTATGTGAAGCACGAATGTGACACATGTTTCAAATTCAAAAAATGTGATACCATTTGAAAGCTATAGATGTTTTTCAATTAGCCTATCAATTAGGACTGTAGTTTTAATTCAAATAGAAAATGAATAATAATTATTTATTAAATTCAAAGTAAAGCATACTTTATATTGGTGGAAAGCTGAGAATCTCCTTTAAAACCCCTTTTGTTTCATCAATTTTAGGTAAAAAAAGTCATCAACCACATGGGCCATCATATCACTTACATATCACCACTTTTTGGCCCATCATAATCCTACACATACCCATCCTTGCCAACATATTATATAGAAGATCCTTTAATGAAATTTTTCTTATATGTCTTAACGAATCTGAAATCCCCATAGCACTTGAAGAGGCTCATGCTGGTGCTTGTGGAGGTCATTTTGGAGGGAGATCCTTGGTGAAGAAACTCATTCACATGGGATATTAATGGAGACAAATGGAGAAATATTGCTTTGAAAATGTTAAGAGATATCACAAATATCAAGAACATAGCAATTTGATTCATGCTCCCACATCTGAGCTCTATGCCCAAATTCCTATTTCACCATTTTTTAGTGTGGAGATTGGATCTAATTGAAAAAATTTCACCACCTTCATCTGCTAGACATATGTTTATAATCACACGGATAGATTATTTCACAAAATGGTTAGAAGCTATTCCTCTTTGATCCACAACTGCTGATGTAATATGTTGTTTCACATTGGAACACATTATTGCTTGCTTGGGACTTCCTTCTATAATATTTTTAGACAATGTGACACCATTTAAGAATAATTATGTGAATAAATTCCTCGAAACATTGAATATTTAACATTGATTTTCAAAACCTTACTACCCACAATCTAATGGTTAAGCAAAAAAAAATAATATGAATCTTGAACAAATCCTAAGGAAAATAGTAAATAAACATAACAAGGATTGGCACACACAACTGATGTTCATGTTAAGGTCTTATTGTACTAGCATCAAAAAATCCACTAGAACAACTCCCTATAATATAACCTTGTCTATGTTACTGAGGCAGTTATAACCTTGGAGTAAGAAATCCCCATGTTAAGGATTTCTCTTTGAGGAATTATTCATGATGACACTTACAAACAACAAAGATTGCACCAGCTTGAGATTCTTGATGAACAACTCTTTAATGTTCTTAAGCACCTCAAGGCTTATGCTAAACAATTACAACATAATTATAGTGATCATGTCATTCCTCATATATTTAGTAAAGGTGACTTAGTCTTTTATGAAAATCAACAAAATTTTAATTTGACTCGACTGAAAAAGGAAAAATTAGTCCTAATTGGTTAGGACCCTACATAATTAACAAAATTTATGGGTCTGGTGCATAAATGTTAACAAAAATGGATGGAAAACCTATCAAAGACCCTATCAATGCTATGCATCTACATTGGTATTATGCCTAGGTAATCCTTTTGAATAAAATGAATGATAGAGCAGGGTATGTGCAAGATCATAATGGAAAAAATAGGCCCTTAAGTAGCAAAAAATTTAGAAAATCAGTGTTAGGCAACTTGATGTAAAAATTTGAATAATTTATCTATATTATTTCAAAAATATGTAACAATAGAATATGTAGAAAATTGAATGTAATTTCTAAACTACTAAGTTGATTTAAAAATAAATAAAATCTATTTGGTGAAAATTTGAAATTTCAATGCAGTAGTACTTAAATTTCAGGAAAAAATAAGAAGTAGGTGTTTGTCTGACCACCTTAACCATAATTAAATGATAATATTGTTTTATAATATTTTACATATAGGTAAAGGACTCATGTACAAATGTGATGCATATTTTTTTAAATTTTTTTTCCAAGTAAATAATTAATTATGAATTTTTTATGAAAACTTTTAAAAAATATAAAAACTCGTATGTTTGACCACCTTAACTTGGTCAAAACTTCATGAAATTTATTTTTTCTTTTTTTAATCCTATAGTATGTGAAACATAGAATGTGACACATATTTCATATTCAAAAAATGTGATACCATTTGAAATTTATAGATGTTTTTCAATTAGCCTATCGATTAAGACTTTAGTCATAATTCTAATAGAAAATGAATAATAATTATTTATTAAATTCAAATTAAAGCATAATTTATATATGTGGAAAGCTGAGAATCTCCTCTAAAAACACTTTTCATTTCATCAATTTTGGGTAGAAAAAAAGTTGTCAGCCACATATCCTACAAATACCCATAATATTGGAACTTTTTGGCCCATCATGATCTTGCACATACCCAATAGTGTTGTTAGAGCTACTAGATTATATTGCATATACTTTTTCATTAATTAATTTTGGACACAAACAATTATGCATGTGTCTCAAACACTAAAGTGATTACTTAATTCATTTTTAAGTGATTACTTTAGGTTTCATACTATTCTAGCTCATCTTATATACTGTATTAGATTAGATCCTTATATAATTAAATCATAAGTGCATTTAATTTAGAATAACACACTTCATCACAATGTTGCATCTAAGAGAAATTGTAGTAATATTTTTGTTATATCACATAAATCATGTTAAATCATGGATACATTCATTAGATAATCTTTAAAACAATAGGTTATTTAATTAATCACATTGGCATTTAAAATTCAACACAAGTAAGATAACATCAAGAACTCCTATATATATATATATCGAATTCTTATGTACATTTCATCAATATATACAATACTACTAAGGCATGTCACTACCAGATCCCTTGAGACTTGGTGGTCACATCTGTCTAGTAGCAGTCTATTGGGAGATGGTGGTTTGTGATTGTGATCACAATCCACTAAATGTACTAATAGAAAACTCTAAGCCTTGTATCTATCCAAGGGCCTCCCGATGTGCTCCTACTATCTGATTGCTCTCCACTTATAGCTTGGATACCTCCTATATTCTCTTGAACTCTTCTAGGGTCTGGGATAACTATGCCTATGGGGAAGCATTAGCTCGATGGAATCACCTCATCAAACCCTCATACATTTCTCATAGTCTAACGTATGGATTGAACAACTCTGGGTCCTGATCCACAATGGGTGGGGGTATACATTTTGAGTCTATGGCCTCCTCATCAACTGATGGGGCACTATCTTTGCAGCCACCTATTAGTAGAGATCCTAAAAGTCTCTCACAGATCCTCCAAGTTAGAAACAATAAAAAAATTAGTACACATCATGATATATATAAATTATAAGCACAAGTATGAAGTATAACAATAAACAAAATATCATCATCTATATCTCTTACGGGCTATGTCAAATCATCCTCCTCATGCATAAGAGGAATGGATGATTTGCTAACCTCTAAATGATGGTGGGTATTCATGCCTATTGCAACAGTTGTTCATGATCTAGTCATACAAATGGGAGAGAAATCTCCCCACTCATTCCCTGTTGTATCCTCATATACTACCTCACCACATGTGGTCATGGACCACTCCTCCTCTTGGTCCTCCTCATCATCCTCTTCATCTCCTCTATCTTGGCCATCATAGTCAGGATCTACATCCACATTGTACTCATCATCTATGACATCTATAAATATGTTTCCTTCCCTTTAGCATGTCTCCTCAACCCTATCCCCTACATCATCTCCCTCATCTCAGAGTGGTCCTACATCACCTATCACCTCCTCCATAAAAAATATGGGAGTTGGTCATGATATTGTCCACCATTCCTCATAGCCATCTATGGCATTGACATCATCTGTGTTGGAGAGTGGAGGCATATCACGATTCGAGTACCAAAATTCACTATGGACAATATCCTTTGTAGTGAACTGTATAGAATCACTAGGTCTTTGGGCACTCTGCATTGATCTCATGAAGAAGGATCATGCCCTGGTTGCAATTTGCATCTGTCAAAATTGTCACATGACCTAATTGTAGTAGAAAGGGTGTATATGTAATTGTGTTTTCGAAATCAAAAACCTATCAAACTATAATCTCCTCATGTACGAAGTGTGATCTTCCCATTGAAAAACAAGCTAATAAGGTCTCCAAAGGATCTCATCCTCCTAAAGTTAGTCAAATTGAACACTCTCTAAAAGTATAAACCACCATAATACCAAAATTTTCATAGAGGATAGTTGAAGGCCGAAGGATACCCTAAGGGTGTCAGACATAGGAAGTTGGTAGGTATGGTACAAGTGATATACTTAAGGAACCAAACCTATAGAAGTGTATATAGTGTACAATATTGTCCTCCTTCTAAAACACAAACCATCCAAGATCATAATATAGGTGTGTTAGGATATAGTGCGCCCAAACATATACTATTAGATGCTCTATGATCCCTTGTATTAGGTTTATTATTCCTCCCTCTATGTGCACTCCTTAGTCATCTAGAATGAGTACTACTACAATTGTAAGCATCATAATCCATCTAACAAGTGGGGCACATGAATATAGTAGCATCTCCAAATCAATCTTTGTCCTCACCCTCTCATCATGTATTGATCCTTACAGGAAATATTGCATGTCATCTTTCATCTCATGGAACAATTGATCCACTCATAAATATACTCACTCACCCTACATAGAAACTTAGAGTATGCAGTGTAGTCCTCTAGTGTGATAGTCATCTATATAGTCAGTAGATGGAATGTAGATGTATCAAAATCCTAGTGCTCTGTTAGCGATATCAGCATCGCATCATGGTACCTCATGGGGGGAATTAGGTATGGCTAGTATAATCCTACAATTTGCAAAAAAATTGTATGCTCCACTAAAAATTAAGAACTAAATCTCTCAAAAGATTGATCTATCTACCACCTAGACATTGATGCGAATGGGTGGGAAACTAACAAAGAAGTGGAAATATGTCCTATAAGCAGTATAAACTCTTCAATTTTTACGTTAATAATCATAAAAGTGTACTAAAGTTTCTCTAGTTTTCTTTCCTAAAGGCCCTAGACACATTAGAACCCTTTTGGGACACTTCATGAAGAAATGAGATACTTTTTGAAAAAGTGGGACACTTTGCGAACAAAAGGGACACTTTGCGAAAAAGTGGGACACCTTGTGAAAAAAGGGGATTCTTTGAAAAAAAAATTTTCCAAGGCCCTAAATTAATCTAGAAATGCACAAAAATTATAATATAATTGTGTAAGGACAAAAAAAAGGTAGAAGATACAACTCACCTCATGATGACACTTGTTGCATGCCACCTAGTCTCGCAACACATCTAGTCTCATAGGTATGTAATCCCATTTTCTAGGCATATTTCACTCTTCTTCAATCACTCTCAAGCTAAAAAAAGGTAAATGATAAAATAAGTTAGAATTTACTTCACTTTTTTCTCTTATGTAAGTTAAAACTAGGGTTTTTACTACATTAGGGATAAAAAGTGCATTTCATTAAAAGTAACACAATAGCTACTACTGACCTTTGCTTTCAACATCTTTTGTTGCATTAGAATCATGATTCAACTCCCAACATCACCAAATAATTTATCATTGTGTGGCATGGTACTTGCAAATGTCCTATTATATGACTCACCCTATTTGATGTGGCTAGATTGCTACCTTGATTCCACCTCTATAAAGCAAGTGAAATCAAGGGGGGCATATATCTACCATCAAATGTGATTTCTAGATAGAGGTTTGATAAGAGGATTTTTGGAGACCTAACAGATTCGTGTTAAAATATGTGGTTCCTAACATTGTGGTTTTGCAGATAGGCTATAATGGGGGCTTCATTCCCCCATATAATTATTGAACTTATATGTGTATCCTTTTATGAAAAAAAGGCTATTACTAGAGTCCTTTAGCTTACATATGCACATAGAGTCATATGGGTGCTAATGTGGGGGCTAAATTTATTGTAGAAAATTGTGTACTCTTGAAAAAAGAGGCAATTTCACACTTAATTTGGACCTATTTTTTCACCCTTGCATTAATTACGCTTTAAAATCACCATTTATAGGCCCCTAAGACCCATTATTTCAAATTTCAAGGCTCATTTCACTCAAAAATCATATAAAATCATTCAAAACAACAACAAAACCTAAAAACCTAAATCAAAAAGCTAAGGCTAGACTCATTCACCACCTTCAACTAATGAAAGCCCTTAGGTGGGAACCACTCGCCAAGTGTAGAAAATGAGTCCCTTTTGGCATCTTTTTTCAAATTTGAGTGGGAATTCATCAATTTAATTCATTTTTTTGGTGGATGTTCACCTTTGAGATATAAATAATGATTGATTAGGTGTTGATGCCTATAAAAGGAAGCTTATAAGTAAATTTTCACAATCTAAGCATATCCCCAAATCATTTTCAAGAGAAAATTAAAGATTCAAGTGTTGAGAATCATTCACAAGAGCATTCAAGCTTCAAGAGCAAGTAAAGTTGAAGCATTGAAGCAACATTAAAGCATTTTTTGTAGGTCTTCAATATCAATTTCAATCAATATCTAGCATTGTCAAGGGTTGATCATGGATTCCTATGGTGAATCATGATAGATTCTAGGTTCTGGAGATGCAACTAGCCATCAAGCCAAGCCTAAAGACTTGTTTCCTAAGTGATTCCATATTCCATTATCATTCAACATTCAGCCTAAGGAAGGTAAATTCCTCATTAGAGCTCATTTGGGGTGATTAGAGATCACCATAAGTGAGTCATTCATCTTTAAATTTTTATTCTTGCACATTAGAATAGGATTGCATCATGTTTCAGATTTCATAGTCTTTGATACATTTAAGCTTAGTGTTTTCATGCACATTTCATTATTACTATTAAGGTTTAATTACCAAGCTAGGGGTTTGACCAAAGTAAACCCCCCATTAGAAAATTAAGTTGAATTCTATTTTGTAGGGTTCTTTTCATAGATTCGAACCCAAAACTCAACTTGGAAGAAAAGGGTAGGTGTTGAAGTGTAGATCAAAGATTTCAATTTCTGGAGAAGCAGAATGGGACTAATTTTCCAAGAGTGATGAATGAGTCCCACTATAACTATTTGTTAGATCTATTTGTAAATTTTGAGAGTATTTTTCTAAAACATACTCCTCTATGGAAACCCTGATCTAGGACTGATTCACCCAGATTGGTGAATGAGTCCTAGTGGGTCAAAAAGTCAAAATTTATAGAATTTTAGAGCTATTTCCGAACACTTTAATGTTTCCAAGTGCAAACTATTTACATTTTTTCTTTCTTGTTCTATTTTACTTGCATTTCTACGTAATTTTCTAGGTCATTGCATTGAATTGGAGTTTTGTTTTATGATTTTCATTGCATTATATTTTCCAAGTCTAAACTTGGTGGCGAACCACTCATTAGATGTAATTCAACCCCTAGGATAGCCCTTTGCAAGATTTTGATCTCCTTTACATTGAAATATCAAGGGATTTTTTTCAGTAAAGAGTAAGGAAATAGCATCTCCTTTTAGGTCCAAAACCCTAGAAGTAAAAGAGAGAACACCATTTTCTTCTTTTCATAGTTATGTACCACATGTAAATTTTTGTAAAATACATTTTGTTTTGCAAATAAAGCCATGAGAGTAAACATGAAATAAATAGAAGAAAAGTACTATTTCTTAGATTCATCAAGAAATATCTACAAATTGGTACATGATTTTGAGCCCAAGGCTCCAAGAGAAGCTTAAAAATCTTCTCATTCAAAACCTAAAATTACATCTTGAAAAGAAAAAAGAGGAGGCAACATGAAAATGGCAGAAAAAGGTTCACCCTCCGTCAAGTCATTGAAGAAAATGTAGCCCTTAGATTATTGGTTGCATCTCTCAAAGGAAAGGCTCAAGACTGGTATAGATCCTTAACTTCTAGTTCCATCCACTCTTGGGATCAAATTGGGGAGTGAACCATAGATTTTTGGGCATGAGGCTTATAGGCTATTCTAGCACTCTTAAGATGTTTCACCTAAACAGAGAGAGATAAACCTCATAAAAAAACAATGTGGTTCACTTAAATTAAGATGTGTATGATGTTATTTAGACTAAATGATATCATCTAAATGCAATTAAGCTAAGTAATTGACTAATTATGAATGTAAAACCTAAGAAATGTGCAATTTTTGGAAACACAATGTGATATGCAAGCATGAACTAAACATGAACAAATTCAAAACAAAAAAGGAGGTTGAATCAGAGTGCTCTTGGGTAGAGAATGAAGAATCTAGAATGTTTTGAATGTTGACAAAGATCATTGAAAAATCACCAGTGGGACTCATTCACCACTAATGGTGAAGTTGTCCTATTTTTTATGAAAACTTCTAGAAACAGGTTTTTGAGTGTCGGGATCCAAAATCTGACAAAATATAACTTTCTATCCTTAAGGTGGGACTCATTGTACATTGATGGTGAATTAGTCCTCTCCCAAAATTTAGTGAAATTAGGGACCAATTCTATAGCACCAGATCTGAGGTTGTCTTATTGTTGGGTTGACAGAGTCAAATCTACAAAAAATAGGTTGTAGGTTGTCTCCAAGCTTGAAATAAGGTTGATTTGACTTGAAACACTTTGTTGAATTCTTTACCACCTTTCAACACCTAATTTCTTGATAAATTTGCATACAAAAGTTTGCAAACACACATACAAAAGGGGAAAAATGGATAAGGGTTACATTATAGGGATTTTCCTTGGTCAAATCCCACTTTAGTAATCAAACCCTTAATGAAGAAATGGAATGAAATGAACAAGGAAAGATGAATAAACAACATGAAAAATTTCCTAAACTCACCAACCTTGTTGAAAAAATATGAAGATATACCAATGGTTCCTCGAACATACTTGATTGATGCTTGATTGAATGATGCAAAGTGCTTGAATGCTTGAATGAATAAGCAAATTAGTGAACTTGATGAATGGGGGTTAAAATGGATGTAAAAACACTTTTTTATGTACACTTGTGCCTTAGTAACCCAATGATACCTCATCACAGGCTGACATAAGGTGATTTTAAATAAAAATATAAAAGAAAATTTGAAATATTTTCAATTTTGAGCCAAGAGGGACTCATTCGCCAACCATGGCAAATGGATCCCACCTTGAACTTGAAAGTGGGTGTTGGGAATTATATTGCATTTAATGTTATTTGTTAGGTTTACATTCAAAAATTCACTTAATTAAGTTGTTTGAGTGCATAAGGGGTCAAATAAAGCATAAGAAAGGTGTAAATAGTGAAATAAAGCCTTGAAAAGCATGACATCTTGTTACAAGACTTTACAACACTTCAAAATAGGACTTGAAAAGTGATGAAAAGGTAATTTTTAGGTGAATTGTAATGAATAGAGTCTAGAAAAGTGTAGAAATATTTTACAACACTTCACAACACCTTCACAAGATGTCATAATTTGAATTTTAAGTACCTAATGTGAACGTTTAAGCCACATTAAAACATTAAATCAAAGAAAAATGGACCAACCATCATGAAGAAAGACCTCAAAGACCATGAAAATGTCAAAGGGACATTTTTCTATTGCACATTTAGCCCCCACTTTAGTGACAAGATGAACTTGCTTCAAACTCACACTAAAGTATCCATGCATATCAAGAAGGATCCTAATGTATTAATGTTAGAAAGATGGAATGACAATGATCAAGAGGGATGATCAAGCCCCCAACATGAAGATCCCATGGAAAACTAAACATAAGAAAAAAGGAATGGAAGTTGGAAGAAAGAGAAGAAAAGAGAGAATTGTATTGAGCTTCAATCGTTTGTACAACTAGTTGTGGATTAGGTCTAGGCTATTTGTGAGAAAAATAGAATGCATACTCACTCTAGGGTGACATAACACATGGTAGTCTATTGGGTGAGAAAACCCAAAAAGGTAAGATACATACGCTAGTTGGTATGCACTCACAAACACATAAGTGGCTATGGGGAAAGTTGTTCCATTGAATGGGCTTCCCGGTTAGCCATATCAAAGTTATACCTCCTGATAAATTTAACAAGATGGCATAGAGGAAAATTTCATTTCATGCTTCATGAGACAAGAAAAAATTCATATGCTTAGAACTCATGGAAAAAGAGGATAGTACCACAAGCGTGCAAGTTATGTTATGCAAGGTGGCAAAGATGAAAAATGTAAAAAAATAATGTAAAATGCAAAAGATGTTCAAATGAACTTCTTGTTAAGTTCATGCAAGGTCTGTCACTTAGGGAACATTGTGTCTAATGTCTCTAAGAGGGGACCAATCAAAGAATAGTATATTCACAACTTAGGGGATGCAATGCATCACATCGAGCCACTAAGAGGAATGTAATATTCTAAGATAGATCACACTTATGAAGGATATCACACCCAATGTCATCCAAAAAGTGACAAATACATCATATGAAGTGACAAGGATGCACTAGGAACCAAGAATGTGAACGGAATGATGCCAATGTATACCCCCCACTTTAAAGAAATTGCTACACATTGTTCTGTGAGCAATTACTTTAAAGTAGCAAAGGGAAAAGAAGTGCAAGAAGAGAACAAGAAATGAGAGACAACTTGGAAAGCCCTTATGCCAAGTCATATGTTTCCAAGTAGGGTTGCATCATGTAAACACAAAATAAAACAAAAGGAGGTTCCCCCCTAGAGAGGAACACACCAAACACATAAGGTATTTATGGATTTGGGGTCAGTATGTTCATTGCTACAATGTTTTTATGAAAGAGCTCGGAACTCTAATCATTCCCCAAAGCACATAGAACTAGAAGAATGACACAAAGAGAGAAAAAAAAAGAAAACAAAGGCCGTTTTGGCTCAACATGGAAGAGACATTATGGTCTCAATGATTTGTATCATCCCTGATAGGAGAAACACAAGCAAAGGAAAATGAAAAGGTGAAAGAAAAGGAAATTTTTTTGGGTCAACAAGAAGGAGAAATTTTGGTTTCAATTCCTTGTGTCATCCCCAAAAAGAAAACACAAGAAAAAGAGAAAGGAAAATGGATCGATTGGGTCAACATGGAAGAGACATATAGGGAATCTCAACACTTTGCATCATCCCAAAAAAGGAAAACACAAAAGCAAAAACAAAAAAGGAAAAGGACATTTTTGTTCAACATGGAAGATACATAGGGCATCTAAATGCTTTGTGTCATCCCCAAAAGGAAAACACAAAAAAAAAGAGAAATAAAAAGGACCTTTTGGGTCAACATGGAAGAGACATAGGGTGTCTCTATGCTTTGCATCATCCCAAAAGGAAAACTCAAAAAAATTTAAGCGAAAAAAGAAATGCACAACATATAGAAGAAGAGAGATACAAATAGAGGAAGTGGAAAAAGAGAGAGAACACCAAACACACATTATGGGGGAACACAATACATACATAAAATCATGTAAAGGAGCTAGTAAAGAAAAAGTAAATAAACCATTAACAGAGTTATTGGATTCTCAATCTTAAGTAGTATAAATGGAAGGTAAATAACATAATTAAGAGATAAAAACAAATGCATTACTAGGATAAGGCTAAGAGCTTCTTGTCCCCCACTAGATGTGAAGCAAGAATGAGCTAAGAAATAAAATTGGATGGATCATGCAATAGTGAGAATGAAAAATTCTACAACTATGGCATGAGAAAAGGATTGTGTTTTAAGAGATGATGGGAAAGCAGTTGGTATCAATGAAGTGATACTTGTACAATGTCATTCAATGTTTGGCATTCTTTAGTTCGATGCTCGAGAACATGATGATATTTGCAATATGGTATGTTAGAATATTTAGGAGGGTATGTGCAGGATCATCATGTAAAAAATAAGCCATAAGTGGCCAAAAATTTAGAAAAATTAGAGTTAGGAAACTTGAAGTAAAAAATTGAATAAGTTATCTATATTATTTCAAAAATATGTAAGAATAGAATCTATAGAAAATTGAATGTAGTTTCTAAACTACTAGGCTTATTTAAAAAGAAAAAAACCTATTTGGTGAAAATTTGAAATTTCAATGTAGTAGTATTTAAATTTCAAGGAAAAAATAAGAAGTAGGTGTCTGTTGACGACCCTAACCACAATAAAATGATAATATTTTTTTATAATATTTTATATATAAGTAGAGGACTCATGTATTGATGTGATGCATATTTTTTTGTAATTTTTTTCCAAGTAAATAATTAATTATGAATTTTTTATTACAAATTTTAAAAAACATAAAAACTCATATATCTGACCACCTTAACTTGGCCAAAACTTCATGAAATTCATTTTTTCTTTTTTTAATGCTATAGTATATGAAGCATAGAATGTGACACATGTTTTGGATTCAAAAAAGGTGATACCGCTTGAAAGCTATAGATGTTTTTTAGTCAACCTATCAATCATGACTTTAGTCATAATTTAAATAAGAAATTAATATTTATTATTTATTAAATTCAAAGTAAAGCATAATTTATATTGGTGGAAAGCTAATAATATCCTTTAAAAAGCCTTTTCATTTCATCAATTTTGGGTAAGAAAAAGGTGATCTGCCACATACCCTACACATACCCATCATATTGCCACTTTTTAGCCCATCATGATCCTGCAAATACCCAGGACAAATGACCAACCTATTCATAGGTGGTAAGAGTATAAGGCATTTTTAAAAATTAGTTGAAGTATCCTTTCACATTCAAGTGGAGGATGATTAGGAAACTTGAGCTTTTTTGATTTGTAAGGTCAGTTTCATTTGCTAGATTCTCCTTTTTCATGAATCAAAGGGGGAAGAGGACCCATGGGGATCCTAGTATCCTTATAATCAAAATCAGGTAATGATGGTTCATGTGGAAGGAGAATGTTTAAGTTAGGAGGAGAATCAAAGATCATTGTACCATCATCTCGAAGTTTCCACTATTTGAAGGGAGGTTTATCAGTATTAGGAGGATCTTGATATCTTAATCATGTTGTGTTTTCTTCTATTGGTTTTTGTTCAATAAGTTGGTGAATGTTATGCTCATGTGTTGTGTCACATCCTTGTTTACTTAGGATAGTAAAGCACTTTCCATATATTTTTCCATGGTTAATGGGAGTGTTTGTGACTTTGTGATCATAAAATGGTTGAGGATGTGTTTGTTGAGAGGAACTAGGTCTACTTGATGGAGGGATCTTAGGTCCCACTTGAGATTCAGAATGTAGGTATCCAAAGTGATCAAGAGGCACAACAGTAGGAAGATTTTATGGTTTAATGGATGGGTAAAAGGCTGCACTAGCTTCAAGGTTATCAAGAAATTTGTTTAAGAACTTGTTCACACTATCATTGTCTTCTCCAATGATGTCTACATCATGACAAGGAAAATCATGAGGATTTGAAGGAGCATGAGGAAGTTCAAGGTCATTAGGATCACATCCAAAGGCACAATTGGACATGTCTACCAAGGAGTTTAATGAACTCAAAAAATTATTAAAATAAAATTCCATGATGAAAATGAATGCAAGTAAAGTAAGATGCAAGAGATAGTAGAAAATAAAGATTATGGAAAGAAAAATAGAAAGAAAATACAAAAAACTATAATGTAGGAAATACCTAGAAAATGAATGAAAATGCAGTATGAAATGTGTAGGTAGACTGATTCACCTAGTGTGGTGAATGAGTCCAAGTATGATATTTTTTTGTGTTTTTCCAAAAATTAAAAGTGATTTTAATGCTTTTTAGATGCAAACTAAGGATACAAATGCAAAATTTCAATTTTTGAATGATATGATATGCAAAAATGAAGCCTAAATGAGTCTTTCTCTATTGCAATTTTAAGAAACCCTAGGATGCAAAAACAATGCAAAAGACTACAATTAAATCCTAGGATGCAAATATAAATGCAAATCAGAATGATATGATGTTCGATATGCAGGTTCATCAAAATGAAACATACATTTTTTTGGGTGTGAGGCTAATAGGCTACTCGTACACTCTTAGGATTTTTCACCTAAAAGGAGAGAGATAAACCTCATGAGAAATCAATGTGGTTCACTCAAATTAAGATGTGTATGATGTTATTTAGACTAAATGAGATGATCTAAATGCAATTAAGCTAAGTAATTGACTGACTATGAATGCAAAACCTAAGAAATGTGCAATGTTTGAAAACACAATACAATATGCAAGCATGAACTAAACATGAACAAATGCAAAACAAAAAAGGAGGCTAAATCATAGTGCACCTAGGC
The DNA here is from genome assembly GCA_007258455.2 of Sequoia sempervirens. Classification (NCBI taxonomy): domain Eukaryota; kingdom Viridiplantae; phylum Streptophyta; class Pinopsida; order Cupressales; family Cupressaceae; genus Sequoia; species Sequoia sempervirens. The sequence goes on from VDFB02193867.1 coordinate 179,260,948, forward strand.
AGAGAATGAAGAATTTGGAGTGTCCTGAATGCTGATAGAGATCACTAAAAAATCACCCACCAGTAGGACTCATTCACCAATGATGGCGAATCAGTCTTACTTCTAATAAAAACTTCTAGAAATAGCTTTCTGAGTGTTGGGATCTAGAATCTAACAAAATCTAATTTTCCAGCCTTAAGGTGGGACTCATTCACCACTGATGGTGAATCTTTCCTCTCACAAAATTATGTGAAATCAAGAACAAATTTTGCAGCACCAAATTTGTGTTTGTACTCTTGTTGGGTTGACAGAGTCAAATCTATAGAAAATAGGTTGTAGGATGTCTCCAAGCTTGAAATAAGGTTGATTTGACTTGAAACACTTTGTTGACTTCTTGACCACCTTTCAACACCTAATTGCTTGATAAATATTCATACAAAAGTCTTCAAACACACATACAAAAGGGGAAAAATGGTTAAAGGTTAGGTTATAGGGATTTGCCTTGGTCAAATCCCACTTTGGTAATCAAACTCGTAATGAAGAAATGGAATGAAATGAACAAGGAAAGATGAATAAACAACATACAAAATGTCCTAAACTCACCAACCTTGTTGAAGAAATATGAACATATATCAATGGATGCTCCAAGATACTTGATTGAATGATGCCAAGTGCTTGAATGCTTGAATGAATGAGTGAATTGGTGAACATGATGAATGGGGGTTAAAATGGATGTAAAAACACTTATTTATACACACTTCTACCTAAGTAACCCAATGATACCTCATCACAGGGTGGTATAAGTTGATTTTAAATAAAATCCTAAAAGAACTTTTGAAATATTTTGAATTTTGAGCCAAGAGGGACTCATGCGCCACCTATGGCGAATGGGTTCCATGTTGGACTTGAAAGTGGGTGTTGGGAATTATCTTGCATTTAATGTTGTTTTTTAGGTTTACATTCAAAAACATGCTTAATTAAGCCTTATGAGTGCATAAAGGGGTGAAATAAAGCATAATAAAGGTGTAAATAGTGAAATAAAGCCTAGAAAAGTGTGAAATCTTGTTACAAGACTTTACAACACTTCCAAATAGGACTTGATAAGTGATGAAAAGGTGATTTTTAAGTGAATTGTAATGAATAGAGTCAAGAAAAGTGTGGAAATTTTTTACAACACCTTCACAAGATGCCATAATTTGAATTTTAAAGACTTAATGTAAATGTTTAAGACACATTACAACATTAAATCAAAGAAAAATGGACCAAGTATCATGGATAAAGACCTAAAAGACCGTGAAAATATCAAAGGGTCATTTTTCTATGGCATAGGGAGAAATTGTTTGAGTGCTTCTCAGAGAAAGGAGATCACTCCTCTTTGTTGCAAAAATTAATCACTATGAAGAGAGCCCTGCAAGAGGCCATGACTGACATCAACACTAGGTTCCAAAAAACTTGGCAAAGGATTCCCATGATAGCTAGGACTTTGGAAGCTATGGCATTCATGTTCTATCTAAAAGCCTTCAATTCAAACATTTCAGTCCTAATATAGTCTCTTGGAGTCACGATACCCTATCTGATGCCTACAATTCCACTATGTGTGTAGAGAATAAATAGTTTGATTGATGTTAGGAAGCTTCCACTATGTCCACTAATGCCCATGTTCATTAAAATCTCTAGTGGCCCCTAGGAAGAAAAAATGTTAGTGCCTCCACTGCATAAACTAGCACATCAGTTGCACCACTACCATCCATGTATGTATACCCAGGAGGATAACCTAGCATGTTGGGCTCTTCTGCTTTAACAACAGATGTCAATGTGTGAGATATAAAATTGGACCCTCTTGAGAAAGGAGAAAATTTCATAAGTAATTAGACCCACTTTTGAGTCCCTATGCATTATTTATCATTCAAAACAACATTTATAGGCCCCTAAGACCCATTATTTTTTATTTAGAGGCTCGTTTCACTTGCAAAGTCACTTAAATCCTGACAAACAACATTTAATTCATCCATATCCCAGAAACCCACCTTCAAAAACCACTGGTGGGACCCATTCACCACCTTGGGTGAATGGGTCCCACTAGCGCTAGGGGTGGCGAATAAGTCCTTTTTGAGGGAAATTTCAATTTTGAGTAGAAATTCAATTAATTCAACTTAATGTTTTGGTGAATGTTTGCCTCTTAGGTCTAAATAATAGGAAAATTAGGTGTTTTTTCTTATATAAATACTCATTTTAAGTCATTTTACACATCTTTTAGTCATTTCACAAAAGCAAATTGTAAAGTCAAGTCTTCTACAACAAGTTTCATTAGCAAAGTTGAAGTTTTAGCGCATCAAACTAGGGATTTTGTAGGCCTTGAAGCTCACATTCTAGATCAAGATTCAACATTGCAAAGAGTTGATGATGTATTCCTATGGTGAACCTTGGAGAAATCTAGGTTGAGGAGATGCAACTAGCCATCAAATCACACCTAAAGACTTGTTTTTGAAGTGATTCCATCTTCCATTTCTTCTCTATCTTTAGATTAAGGTTTACATTCCATTTACATGTCATTTTATCTCCATTTTTTTATGTGTTGTGAGATTTCTACGATTGAGATCTTGCATCACTCAAATCACTTTTGCATTTGTATTATTGCATAATAAAATAGGGTTTTTAACATAATTTAGACTTTCCTAGTCTTTAACACATCTAAGGCTAGGGTTTTAGTCATATTTTCCTCCATTGAAGGTTTAATTACCCAATTAGGGGTTTGACCAAGGAAAACCCCCCATTAGACAAACAATTTTAATCTATTTTTTAAGAATTTTTTGAGATCCCGATTCAAGTTTGTGTTAGAAAGTGTTGCATAGGTGTCAAGGTGCATCATAGAAACTTGAAATTACATAAATTTGAAAGTGGAATAATTCACCACGCATCAAAAATGAGTCCCTCCTGAGGTGCCATTCTAAGTTAGATGTAGATCCAAATACCCAGTTAGCAGAAAACAACTTTTGTGCAAAAAATACCTAACGTGGAACTAATTCACCTAGGGTGGCGAATGAGTCCTAGTCAACTCAAAATCATATTTTTTAGGTTTTTAGATTGCTTTCTAGTCATCTTCAACTTCTTAGGTGCACATATTCTAAGATTTAGTTTTCTATTGAGTTTAATTTACATTTTCATTCATTGTTTTAAGCTTTTTGCAAACATCACTATGTTTTCAAACATTATACATTTCTTAGGTTTTGTGTTCATAATCAGTCAAATAGTTCATTTAGTTGTAGTTAGATCATTTCATTTAGCTTTAATAACATCATACACATCTTAATTTGAGTGAACCACATTGATTTTTTGTGATGTTTATCTCTCTCCTTTGAGGTGAAACATCGTAAGAGTCCAAGAGTAGCCTATAAGCCTCATGTCCAAAAATCTATAGTTCATTTTGGTGAACTTGCATATTGAACATCATATCATTTTGATTTGAATTTATATTTGCATCCTAGGACTTAATTGCATTGCCTTTCACATTGTTTTTTCATCCTAGGGATTCTTAAAGTTGCATTAGTGAAAGTATCATTTAAAATTCATCATTGCAACTTATTTCATAAATTCTACATTTTGTCTTTATCTGCATTGTAAATACCTAAAAACATTCAAAAAAGTAATTTTTTTTAGAAAAAACCTAAAAATAACTCCCTTAGGACTCATTTGCCACCTTGGGAAAATTAGTCCCACTACAATTTTAAAATCAGGGTTTCCAAAATTCAGTTTATTGATTTACACATTTCTATTTCCTATAGTTTATTTTTTGTCATAGTTCAGTTATCTTAGGTTTCACTAGCATAAGCATCATTTTCTTTCATGGAATTTATGGATATTCTTATATTTTTGCAACTTTCCTTTGCAATATTCATTCCTAGTTCTTTTAGATTAGATTCATCAATACGTAGAAACACAAAAATAGAAACATCAAAAAAACCTTTCAAACAAATGATTCAAATTAGAAACATCTCATCCAAGCCCCTTAGTAGTGATGATCAAGACAAGTTAGATGAAGTTCTTTAGGACTTCCTCTCACTCACTTTATCCTTTGATGCTTGCAATGAGAAACCTAAACCACTTAATGATAATGTATCCCTCAAACCTTTTGGTTGTGATGAATTTAACTTGTTAGATGAATCCCTTTAGGACTTCATCTCTCATAAGTCATCCACTAAGGTTTGTTGTGACAACCCCACAATAACAAACATTAACACCTATAATGCTTATCCTCAACAGTTTAAACCAATTAATGATAACTTACCCCTCAAACCTTTTTCTCATGATGACTTGGCCTTGTTAGATGAATCCCTTCAAAAATTTATCTCACTCAAATCATCCACTAATGTTTGTTGTGAGAAATCTAAAACTAAGGATGTTAATGTGATTCAACCTCAACTCATTCTTTACCCACCCTCGCATAAAATTCATCCTTCAAATAAACCTAAGTACACTCATACATATAATACCTAAACAAATATAAAACCACCGTAACCAACCCCACCCTTTTTACCTTTACCCAATCTTCCTAGTGCTCCTTGTTTCCTCCCACACATAAAGGATTATGATCTTGCTAAAAAATTAAAGAATAATTTGACAAAGATTTACATTTGGGATTTACTTCAGAACTCACCAAATTACCACTCTATTCTTCAAACAACCATACAAAAAATTGCAGTTCCTCTTGGTACAACTTTGAATGATGTGGCAATTTTAATCCATAACACAAATCTAGACATTACTTTCCATCAACATGAGCTCCCTCCTTTACAATTGTGAAAACAAAATGAAGCATTTATGATAATTGCTCAATTCAATCGCATAGGTATCAAAAGAAACCTTATCAATAATCGTTATTCCCTTAATGTGTGTTGTGTGAATCTCCTTTATATATTGCACATTGATAAGTCACAAATAATACCCGATTTCATGTCCATTCGAGGATTTGACAATACAACACAACAACCACTTGGTATAATCACTTTACCTAGTACAGTTGGGGTGACTACATTACAAACTTCTATTCATGTCATGGTTTATAATCTTTCATATAATCTTCTTTTAGGTAGACCCTGGCTTCATGAGATGAATGCAGTGCCTTTGACCCTTCATCGTATGAAATGTCCCCTTTCTATCTAAACATGATATGAGGTGTTGTTAGCCTATTTTGACTTGGTCTCGAGGGCTAACAAGGACACTGGAGGGATCTTGAGATCATTTGGCCTAGGCAATTTCAAGTTTAGGCCAAACTGAGTTCGTCTAATGGGATTTTTGATGGAATTACTATTTTTAGTAAGTTGGCAGTGGGAAAGGAAATTGATATTTTTAATATTGTACTTGGAGCATCTTTCCAAGACCTTTCCAATAAGCTATTTCCCATGGTTTTCCAAGTCCAACTGATATTTTATTTTAATGCCTGAAGATTATTTATAAAGTGACTATTAAATTAAAGTTAATGTTTTATTATGAAGTTACTTTATTTTAAATGGTCATTTATCCCACATTGGCTAGGTGGATGAAAAACTCCTAAAAATAAGTTATATAATGAAGTGAAGAGACTACTTTTGGGCATGCTTGATATATGCTTGGTTTATGATTTCTTATGGAGAATTCTGTGAAGCTTTGGCTTTCAGTAGGTTTGAGGATGAAAACCCTTGAGCTTGGAGGTAGTGGATGAAAACCCATTGTCTGTTGGAGATATTATTCAAGTGTCTCCCTTTGTGCTTCAACCTCATATTTCTGATGTTATTCTACTAAATATTTGAAAGAAATATTCATTTTTAATTTTAGATCTATGTTCTAAAATTGTTATAATATGATTTACATTGAAAATTTCTTGTAAGTTATTGGATGAAGAGAAATTAGTTCATGCAAACTATTTGTTTAAATTTTCTGTGGAACATTTGGAAAAATTGGGACAAAAATCTATAGGGGATGTTACATTGTATCATGAAATATGTCTATAAAAATCACATTTATCAAGTTGAAATAAAACCCTAGCCTAAAATTTTCTTGCACCTTGAAAAAGGAGCTACACGTCCTCTGAAAACATTAATTCCAACATCCCATATACACCCTTTCAAAATTAAACAAAACAATGAGGAATCAATATCTCAATTACTCAATAATGATTGGGGATCCTTAGAATTCACACCTTCATTTATGGGTGAATACATAATCACACAAAATAAAGATGAGAAACAAGAACAACCAACCATCATGTCAACTCAAAATTTTGAAAAATATTCTCAAACATATATCTCCTCTACTTTGGAAGAAAAATCAACATACACAACTATTTGCATGTTAAAGCTGAGCTTGAAAAACTCCTTGATGCAGGATTCAATCGACCTATTGATTATTCTCCTTGGATATCAAAGATTGTCACAGTTGCTAAACCTAGTAATTGTATAAGGATATGTATGTATTTTCATGACTAGAGGGTATATGTAGGATCTTCATGGAAAAAACAAGCCCTTATGTTGCAAAAAAATTAGAAAAATCAGAGTTAGACAACTTAACATAAAAATTTGAATAAGTTATCTATATTATTTCAAAAATATGTAAGAATATAATCTATAGAAAATTTAATTTAGTTTCTAAAATACTAGGTTTATTTAAGAAAAAAATTGTATTTGGTGGAAAATTTGAAATTTCAATGTAGTAGTACTTAAATTTTAGGGAAAAAATAAGGTGTATGTTTGACCACCCTAATCACAATAAAATAATAATATTTTTTAAAAATACTTTAGATATCAGTAGAGGACTCATGTACCAATGTGATGCATATTTTTTTGTAATTTTTTTCCAAGTAAATAATTAATTAAGAATTTTTTATTACAATATTAAAAAAATATAAAAACTCATATTCCTGGCCACCTTAACTTGGTCAAAACTTCATGAAATTTCTTTTATCTTTTTTTAATCCTATAGTATTTGAAGCATAGAATGTAACGCATGTTTTGGATTAAAAAAATGTGACACCATTTTAAAACTATAGATGTTTTTCAATCAACCTATCAATCAGGACTTTAGCTATAATTCAAATAGAAAATGAATAATAATAATTTATTAAATTCAAAGTAAACAATAATTTATGTTGGTGGAAAGCTGAGAATCTCCTTTAAAAACTCTTTTTGTTTCATCAATTTTGGACAAAATAGGTCGTCAACCACATACCCTACACATACCCATCATATCGCCACTTTTTGGCCCATCATGATCTAGCACATACCCTTGAATAAAGCTTCTTTAAAAGATGACTTTCTATTTCCTAACATTGACATGATCATGGATTCAACTACTGGACATGCTCTATTGTCATTCATGGATGGATTTTTTTGTTATAATGAAATCCTTATTAATCCTCAAGATCAATACAAAACCACCTAAATACAACTATTTGGGGAACGTTTTGTTGGGTTGTGATGCCCTTTGGTTTAAAGAATACCGATGAAACTTATCAAGAAGCAATGACATTGATCTTTCATGATTACATCCACAAAATTTTGGAAGATTATTTTGACGATATCCTTGCTAAATCCCTAACAAGACAAGACAATGTTAATATTCTTCGAAAAATATTTGAATGGATACATGCGTAAAAGCACAAAGCTATGTCACACTTTTATCCAACTTATCAACATAATTCAATTTAAGTATTTCTATCTAAAATTAATTTTGGTCAAACACATGATCTAGTAAGATTCATTCTAGCTAAGTTAGATACTTCCATGACTTTTTCAACTAAAATTGTTGGTTAAAAATATATGGAGCACCACTTTGAGTCCAATTTATCAAAAAAATAAAATTATTTGAAAAGCTTGAAGTTTCAATAACTCCTACTAATGTAAATAATTTTTTTTTTAAAATATAAAAATACCCTTTGGTAGATCCATAAGTGTAGTTTTCAAAAATATATTTATTTTAATAGTTTAATTATTTTTTATTTTATTTTTACTAAAAGTAGGTTATCAAAACAAAATATTAGGTTTGATTACTATGCCAAGGAAAAATACTAAAACTTTCTAAAAAAAATTGAAAAATATATGATGGACTAGATAAAAGAATCTATTTCAAGGTGGTATATTTTTTTCCATTTTAGACAAGTTTGGATCATTCACCATTGATAACATCCCTTGAAAAGACAATAGACATGCGAACGCAATGGCAAGTGCAACCTCTCTTATATCCCCACCTATTCCTTTAATAGACTTCACCTTTATTATTCATCCCATCATGAAACCTTCAATAGATAATCGATTAGAAGACATTTTAACCATAACTCAAGATTCCTTGTGTGATTGGTATGATACAATCTACCATTATTTAAAATATGGTACCATTCCTGAGCCCACAACGACAAACAATCAAAAACATTTAAACAAACTAGTAGCTAAATACATGATCCTCGTTGATGTGTTGTATAGAAGATTCTTTAATGGTCACCTACTAAGGTGTCTTAAGGATTTTGAAATCCCTATAGCCCTTGAATAGGCTCAGGTTGGTGCTTATGGAGGTCATTTTGAGGATGGTCATTAGTGCAAATACTCATCCATATGGGATATTATTAGAGACACATGGAGAAAGACTGTTTTACTTACATTAAATGATGTCACAAATGTCAAGAAAATAGCAATTTGATTCATGCTTCTACTTTTGAGCTTCGTGCCCAAGTTCCCATTTGGTCATTTTTCAGTATGGGGATTGGATCTTATCGAAAAAATTTCACCTCCCTCTTCTGCTAGACATATCTTTATCATCACCACAATCAACTATTTCACGAAATGGGTGGAAGCTATTCCTCTTCATTCTACAAATGCTGAAGTAATTTGTCATTTCATATTGGAACACATAATTGCTTGTTTTGGAATTCCTTCCACAATCATTTCAGACAATGGAACCCCATTTAAGAATAAAAAAGTCAAGAAATTTCTTGAAGCATTCAACATTCAACATCAATTTTCCACACCATACTATCTACAATCCAATGGACAAGCTGAAAACACATAAGATTCTAGAAAAAATTCTCAAGAAAAATATTAACAAACATCACAAGGATTGGTATACACAATTACATTATGTGCTTTGGGCTTATTGAACAAGTGTTAGATTATCCATAGGAACTACACCCTATAACCTCATTTATGGCACTGATGTAATCGTGCCCTTGGAGTTAGAAATTCCTACATTGTAAATTGTTCTCCAAGACCTTATTGATGATGCCACATATAAATAACAATGATTGCACCAACTTGAGATGCTTGATCGTATTAACACTCTTGAGCATCTCAAAGATTATATAAAAAAATTACAATGAAAACATATCTCACATGTCATTCCTCAAACATTTCATAAGGGTGATTTTTTTCTTTCTGAGAATCAACATAATACTAATGTTGACAATGAAAATAAAGATAAATTTAGCCCTAGTTGGTTAGGACCTTACATAGTTGATACTAGTTATGGGTCTAGTGCTTATATCTTAATGGAGGTTGATGGAACACCCCTTAAGGAACCTACTAATGCCATACATTTGCATCGGTATTACCTCTAATATCTTGTAATAGTATGATTGTTAAAGAAGTGTTGTCTAAAGTTATTTGAGGTCATTCTAAATAACTTTCACATTGCTTTGTTCTTGACAACTAATCTTGTGTTTGTATTGAACACTAAGGTAATTATTGAAGTTCATTTTATAATTAGTTTGGGATTCATAATATTAACCCTTATGCTATGTTAAGTTAGATCCTTATAGGTGTTTAATTTAACATACTCTCTTCCAATCAACAATGTTGTATCTACAATAAAATTGAAATATGTTCTACATTAGATCATGTCAATCTTGTTAAATCACGAAGAAATTAATTAAATACTTTTACCATAAATTCATTTAATTAATCACATTGCATTTAATATTCAAGAACATCAAGAAAACTTCTAAAAAATCCAAATACATATGTATATATACATATATAAAAAAAATTATATACATCTCATCATAATATACAAAATTACCAAGGTCTATGAGAACTTGACCTCTCGGGCTCTAGCTCTCAAGATCTGGTCCCTAGATGTCATGAGTCAATCATGTGAGATCATGACCATGAAATACAAATTCTAAGGGCATACTCCATACCCTACACTTGAAAAATAGCAAGAAGATGCTCCTCTGCCATTTGATCCCTCTCTATTTGTACTTGTGCTAGCTTTACATGCAATCTCCCAACCTTTTTTGAGGTTTGTGATGACTGTCCTACACTCTTAGCTTTAGGGATAATCTCTTCAAACTCTCATACATTTCTCGTAGCCTCATGAAAGTTTTGAGCAACTTTGGCTCCTCCTCCACGATCGGTGGGGGCATGTAGTCAAGAACCATCTCCTCGTTGATGGATGTAGATAGTATCTCTATGGTAGCTTGATAATAGAAATCTAGCTAGTCTCTCATTGCTCCTGAAAGATAGAAATGTTGTGATATTTCTAGGGTTGAGATCTTGCATCATTCAAATCACTTTTTCATTTCTTATTCTTGCACAATAGAATAGGGTTTTTGACATACTTCAAACTTTCCTAGTCTTTAACACATCTAAGGCTAGGGTTTTATGCAAGTTTTCCTCCATTCAAGGTTTAATTACCAAATTAGGAGTTTGACCAAGTGAAACACCCCATTAGACAAACAATTTTAAGCTATTTTGTAGGAATTTTTTGAGATCCCGATTCGAGTTTCCATCATAAAGTACTGCACAGGTGTTAAGGTGCAGAACAAAAGCTTGAAATTATAGAAATTTGAAAGTGGAATAATTCACCGTGCATGGTGAATGATTTTGTCCTAAGGTGTCATTATGAGTTAGATGCAGATCTAGATACCTAGTTAGTAGAAAATAACTTTTGTGTAGAAAATCCTTAACCTGGATTGATTCGCTCAGGGTGGCAAATGAGTCCCAGTCAACTCAAAATCAGAATTGTCAGATTTCTAGATTGCTTTCTAGTCATCTTTACCTTCTCAAGTGCACACATTTTTAGATTTAGTTTTTTGTTTAGTTTAATTTACATTTTCATTCATCATTTTAAGTTTTTTGCAAACATCGCTGTGTTTTCAAACATTGCATATTTCTTAGCTTTTGTATTCATGATCAGTCAAATAGTTTATTTAGTTTCACTTAGATCATCTCATTTAGCTTTAATAACATCATACACATCTTAATTTGAGTGAACCACATTGATTTTTTGTGAGGTTTATCTCTCTTTTTAGGTGAAACATCCTAAGAGTGCAAGAGTAGGCTATAAGACTTAGGCCCAGAAATCTATGGTTCAAAATAATATGAATAATCTCATGCAGTCCTTTTGCAAATGATTTGGTGCTCATATGACAATAGCAAGTGGCACCTCTGAAGCCTCCCACACAAATGTATCAAGGAGGAAGGTAATTTTATTAGTAGAACACATATTAGGGAGCTCCAAAAGGAGGAAATAAGCAATCAGTGCCTATGAACTAGATAGTCCCATTCACCATGTCACTTTAGACTATTAAAAAAAGCTCAAATAGGGATTTGGTCCTAGGATAGAACAACTTGGCAAAGGATGAGAACACATGGTGCTTCCTATGTAACGATAGCCATATGCCTCAAAATTGTCTGAGGTGAAATCTCCAACAAAAGATAGTTGAACAGAGAGGCCAAGGTTTGTTGTCAACTATAGAAGAATATTAGTTTCTCATAACAGAGAATTCCTTCTTCAGAGTGCAAACACAAGGGATGTCCTTAGATCAAGAGATGGATATCTCACCAGACCAAGCATTATTTTTTTGGTGGAGGAAGAAGATGCAATATTTACAAATGATGTTTCAATGACTAGTGCTTTGTAGGTACAGTCAAACTACAAGACATGGTCCAGAAGAAGACTCACTAGAGAATATCTTCAAAAAGCTCCATAGTGTCAGCAACCAAGATAACTACAACCACAAGTAGAGAAAGCCTTGCAGATCTAATCCACTCAGTAATCACAAGGTCCACCATTTCTAGAGAAAGATATGGAAAAAGCACTATGTCCATCCACATTAGATTACCCTCTTCCTAAGAAAAAAGATATAGCACCATTCAAACCTAAGGTCCTACTAGTTGGAATACTTAATGTGGTCAAACAAACTAAAGAAGGCACCTACTAATTTGTCTCTATGGTATATTATATCAATCCTAGAGCAGAATACTTTGCTCCAAGAAGTATTAAAAAAGGATGAATAGTCACCATAGGTAGAGACAGTCCCATCGCTCAATTAAGACAAGAAAGAAGAACATATAAAATCCCCGACCTTTGGAAGCTACGACATATGTAAATGTCACAAACAACAAAAACATTCAAAAAAGATAAGCAAACCAAATCCCACCCCTTTATTTTAACACTTATTGTGGGAGATAAGTTTTACATAATAATATGATTGATTTGGGAGCTAGTACCACAAACATTCTCGAACAAGTGGTTGATGCCCTAAATATTATATGAGCCTCTTGAGAAATGGATCATGCAATTCAATAGAAAGAAATTTTTGACTGTTGGTCACATCAAGGATCTTTCTTTAACTCTTTCTCATGTCCAAGCCAAACAGTCACACAAGAAGTGGTTGTAATAGATATTCCCTTAGTTTTTGGAATGTCTTTCAAGAGACTTCATGGGAAATCTTGGTAGATACCTAGAACTTGATTGGTCTCATTTGATACTATAAACAAATCATGAGTGAAGATGAAGATCTTATTTGAGATTTTACACCCCGAACATATAGCAAAAGATGTAGTGTTGAGTTTTGAAGTAGTGAATACCTCTTTCTAAAAAAAGAGATGTATTGTGTAGAGATGTAGGAAGATGAGGAAGAAAACAACAATTAGACCCCTAAGGAGGAGGCCTTGCTCAATCATTTTATCAACTCCAACCCATTCGGGAACTTTCATGCTACCGAATTAGGCACCTATGTGATATTTAATGATGATCAAGTCTTCATGAAGTTGGTAAAGGAATAGGAGGAACCTAGTAAACTAGGTGATAACAATATATGGACATTATATTTTGATGGAGCCAAGTGTAAAATTGACTCTAGATCTAATGTGCAACTAGTATCTCTGACTAGATTAGAGACCCTCAAAGATTTATGCTTCCAATTCCCTTAAATAACGATGCAAAGTATGGACCATTGGTCCATGGTGTGTTTCTCACTGAGTAGATGGGAGTGAAGAGGATACAAGTGTTCAGAGATTCAAAGTTGGTCGTAAGCTAGGTCTACAGATACGTAGCCACAAAAAATGTGATAATGAGGTCTTTCAGTCATAGAATATGGGATCTAATCAAGATCTTTGAAGCTTTCAACATGCAGGTTATCCCACAAACCCAAAATTTAGTCATAGATTAGATGGCTTCAATTGGCTCACATTTTGAGCTAACCCCCAAATCAACAAAAAACAAGAATATAATATATATCATCATCTAACCATCAATACATTATAATGAGCAGAATTGGTAGTTCTTCAAACATTATGCTCAAATCACCACCTTTATACAAAAGTCAGGGAAATATTCCAATCAATCACAACCCAAAGTTAGATGGATTGATGAGGAACAAGTAATTCAATTAAAAAACTACTAAACTCCCAAGAGCCTTGATTTCTCTCGAGAATCTCTTTGACTATGAGGATGCAATAAATGGTAAATTAAGTTTCACTACTGATAGATGACACTATGATGATCTCTATGTCCAAGGTGGTAGAAAGATAAAAGTTAGAAGAAATGTTTTGAAGGTGAAAAAGGAAAGGTTGAAGGGCCTATGTGCTAAATACGATGGGGTCATGGCTTGGACCTATGACAATATGAAAGGGTATGATCCAAGCATCATTCAATATATCATCAACCTAGCTAAATGTTTGAAGCCCATCTGATAGAAATAAAGGCTAGTTAATCCAAAGGTAGAAGTGCTAATGGAATAAGAACTTACCAAGCTAATCAAATCAAGAATCATATATTTGATCCTTCCACTTGGGTATCCAACCTTGTACCAGTGTGGAAGAAAAATGGTGACATTCAATTTTGTGTGGATTTTCAAGATTTGAATAAAGCCTCATGAAAAGATCACTACCCATTGCCCTCAATGGAGAAAATATTGTAGATTGTGGCCGCATTGAAGATGTTCTCATTTCTCAATTTGTTTTTGGGGTATAATCAAGTTTATGTAAACAAAGAGGATGAACACAAAATAATGTTCACCACTACATGGGGAATTTTCACATATGCAAAGATACCTCTCGGGATCTCCAATGCAGGTGCCACCTTTCAACAAGAAATGGATATCACCTTTAAAGGACTGATCAACAAAATTATTCTAATTTATCTAGCCAACCTAACCATTTTATACAAGTCAAAAGGTGATCATTTTGATCATCTAGAAATGGTCTTCTAGAAGTTTTAGCAATTCAAGATTTCTATAAATCCCATGAACTACATTTTTGGAATACCATAAGGTAAATTGCTTGGTTTTGTGGTATCAAAACAAGGGATATCCATAGACCCCAAAAGGGTGAACTCTATAATATAACTACCACTTACTATTATCCAAAAAGGGCTACAATCTTTTCTAGAAAAAATCATCTTTGTCAATGGGTTTATTTCAGATTTCATGGGCATTGTGAGACCTATCACATTGGAATTCAAGAAGGGCTTATCACTTAAATAGAATCTTGAAGTAAAGCTTTCTTTTGAGAAAATTAAGGTAGCCATCTTCATAGGTCTATTATTAGCCAACCTAGACTTCTCCAAAGACTTCCTACTCTATGTCTATAGCATCCAGCATAGCATAGCTTCGATGCTCACTCAAAAAGACAAGGAGGGAATTGGATTACATCCCATCACATTTCATTCTAGGACTCTTAGAGAATATGAAACCATGTTTTATTTTGTTGAAAATAAGGCTTTCAATATCATTAAAATCCTAAATAAATTCTAACACAGTTTGGTACCAACCAATAGAATCACCATCCTTTTTCCCCAAATTAGTGTTAGAAAATATCACTAAAGGTGACATAATCAAGAAAAGGGCCACCTGGATCACCAAGATCCTACAATATGACATGGACATCTAACCAACCAAGCTAGTTTGAGGAAGAGGTCTTTGTGAATACCTCACATAGGAATTAGCTCACAGGAAAAAAAAGAAACCAAGTCTACACAAACTAGTTCAAGAATGACGAGTCATGGGTGGCTAATCAGATGTGATTCATGCAAATTGACAAATACCTGACTAGCATTCCACCTCAAAAAGATGCTACTATTGAAAACAAGGCATAAGGTATGTACTAATCGAGGAGATTTTATTCAAAATAAATTATGATGGAGTATTTCTCTATTTCTTAGATAAGCCATGGGAAGAAAGCATTCTAGATAAGCAGTCTCGAGGGAAAACACTTTTCCTCCAAGAACACTGCTTTAAAGATAATGTAGGTAGACTATTACTATCCTTCAATTTTCTCAAAGGCTTATCATCTTATATGGAAGTGTACTCAATGCCAACATTTTGTTGGCAAGTAGAAGAACTTTTCCTATTGTTAAGCCCAATCATGACTGAGGAACCCTTTTTACAATGGGATTTAGATTTTTTCAGGATGATCAATCCCATCTCCAACATAGGCCATAATTGGATACTCATGGCAAGTGGATATTTCACAAGATTGATGGAGTCTATTTCGCTAAGAATTCTATAGAAGTAGAAATCGTAAATTTTCTCAAACAGTTAGTAACAAGGTTTAGTTCACCTAAAACCATCATTTATGATAACACACAAGCCTTCTTAGGATTTGGGATGTCTAAATTTTCTATTAAGCATGGGGTCTACCTCAATATTTCATCCAGTTATTACCCCTAGGGAAAAGGGTAAGCAGAATTGACTAACAAGAACCTAATTAATTTAATAAAGCACATCAAGTTGGAGTGCCAGAAAGAATAGCATAAGGATCTATGAGAAGCCTTATGGGCTAATAGAATTACACCTAAGTAGATCCTAAAAACCTCCCCTTATGAATTAGTGTATGAGAAGGAGGCAATTTTACCCATTTCCATAGAAATTCTAGCACTACAATTGTTAAAAGCCTTGGAAGTTGAGGAAGACAATAGAATGGAAGTAAGATTGGTGAAACTCTTAAGCCTCGAAGAAAAGAGAGAGAAGGAATTTTCCACCATGATCAAACACTAGTAGGTGGTCAAATGATAGTTTGATAAAAAGGCCTCCAACCTTGATTTTAAGGAGGGGAGTCTTGTGTTAAAATATAATGAACAAGTTGCAAAACTAGGGAAACATGCAAAGTTTTTATTCATTGTAGAGGGGGCCCTTTCACATTCATTCATACAAATAAAATATTGCATACAAGATGGAGGATGTGAATGCAATTTTTTTGGATATACTAGTAAATAGTATTCATCTCAAACTGTTCAATTAAAGTATGCATAAGTTCATTAAAAATTTATAGTTATGTACCATATGTAACATTTTATAAAATAATTTTTTTTGTGTGAATAAATCCATGAGAGTAAACACAAAATAAATAGAGGAAAATTATTATATCTTATATTCATTGAGAAATATCTATAAAATGGTATGTGGTTTCAAGCTTAAGGCTCTAAGAAAAGCTTTAAAATATTCTAATTAAAAACCTAAAATTACATGTTAAAAAGCACTAAGAGGAGGCAATATGAAAATGGCAGAAAAAGGTTCAACCTCCATTAACTCATAGCAATCAAAAAAACATTTTTTGGGGGATTATCTAGTAAGGTAGCAATAAGGGATTATCAAATCAAGACACATGAGAATCACACAGACCTCAATCCTTGACACGAGAGCTATAAACCAATAACTCAAAGTGATTCTTCCAATCAAAGTCTAGGATTGTACTCCAAATTATATGTCCTCAGAAAGAAAGGAGGTTGTCAGTCAGGATAGTAGCCAACAGTGCTTTAGGTCCATAGTCTAGAACTCTATAAGGAAAACCATGGAATCACTTATGTGTAGTTGATGTGCCTCTGACTATTCATGGCAGTCAGAATACTAGCACCGGTGATAGCTACTTGGATGACCTTGCCTAGCCCATCTAAGTATGTCAAATGAAACATAGCATGGAAAAATTCTATGATCCAGGGTGTGCCATGGAAAAATGGCCCCTTGTCATTTTCATGGCCTTTTAGGCCTTGTTTCATGGTGTTTGATATATTTTGCTTTGATTTCATGTTGTAACATGGTTTGAACATGCATATTTAGGTACTAAAATTCAAATAATGACATCTTGTGAAGGTGTTGTGAAGTTTTGTAAGACATTTTTACACTCTTCTAGACTCTATTTATTATAACTCACCTAAAAATCACCTTTTCATCACTAATCAAGTCCTATTTTGAAGTGTTGTAAAGTCTTGTAACAAGATTTCACTCTTTTCTAGGCACAACTTCACTATTTATCCCTTTCTCATGCTTTATTCGGTCCCTTTATGCTCTCATATGCTTTAATTAAGTGTATTTTTGAATATTAGCCCGACAAACAACATTAAATACAACTTAATTACCAACACCCATTTTCAATTCCTAGGTGGGTCCCATTTTCCATGGGTGGAGATTGAATCCCCCTTGGCTTTAAATTTAAATTTTTTAAAATTTTAGTTTTAGTTTTTATTCAAAAACACTTGATGTCAGCCTATGATGAGGTATGAACGGTTAACTAAGGCACAAGATTGTATAAATATGTGATTTTCACCTCATTTTAGATCCTCCCATAATCTCCTACAATCTCCTCATTCATTTAAGCATTCTATCTCATAGCTTAAGCATTCAAGCAACTTACAACATCTTATCAAGTAATACTCAAGCACTTTGGAGCATCCATTGAGATTACTTCAGACTTACATTGTCCAAGGTTTGGTAAGTTGATATCTATTACATGTTATTAGTTTATCATTCTATTTCATTTCATTGTTTCATTAAGGTTTTGATTACCAAAAGTGGGGTTTGACCAAGGCAAACCCTTATTTGCTAACCCTCAACCTTTTCTCCTCTATTGCATGTGTGTTTATAGACCTAGGTATGCAGATTTAGCAAGATTTTTGGTGTTGAAGATTTGTAAACAAGTCAACTAGGTGATTCAAGTCAACTCATTCATATTTCAAGCTCGGAGAAGGCTTTCTATCAATTTCCTAGAGAATTGACTTCGACAACCTAACAATTAGACATTTATAGATATGGTATTGCAAAGTTGTCTCCTAATTTTTAAAAAAATTTGGTAGAGGACTGATTTTCCACTAGTTGAAAATGAGTCCCACCTTAGGACTGAAAATCTGAATTTTGTCAAATTCTAGATCCCAAGAGATAGAAACTAGTTTCTGACACTTTTTCACTAGGAGGACTAATTCTCCACCCTAGGCGAATGGGTCACACTATAAAATTTTAGTAATTCTAGTTATTATTGAAAATATTCTAGAATAATCAAACATTGCCTAGGTGCACTCTATTTTATCTCATTTCTTTTTGTTTTGCATTATTTCATCATTTAGTTCATTGTTTGCATATCACAACATGTTTTCAAACATAGTTTAAATCTTAGTTTTGAATTCATATTTCAGCTTTCTAAACCATTTAAATGCATTTATTTTACTTTATTTAGCTTAGAAAACATCACACATAACATTATTTGAATGAACCCTTAGCATTTTTGGCCCTACCTCTCTCCTTTTAGGTGAAAAACCCTAGAAGAGTTAGAGAAGTCCTACAGGAACCAAAAATCAATGGTTCACAGGGCTTGGAAATGTCCAAGTCTAGCATAGAAGGCATAAATTGAGAAATGAAATTTGAGTTGCACCGAGGCTAGTTATCATCCTTCACATAGTCCTTCTCGAGCACCTACTTAAACACCATGATCATGAGGTAGCCATTATTTCCTATCAGGTGTTTAATCCTCTCATTGCTAACTCCACCTATAAAAGAGTTATGTAACTTACAACATAAGAGCCAAATTGGGGTACCACGACTACTTTGTTGGCATATAGCTTTGAGAGATCATTTTTGGCTACTTGTATTTCCATTAATGGCAATAAGAGTCACCAGTCTAGTCTATACTGTTAGTGGTGTTTATACCAACAAGGAATCTAAGCTTTTGTATTCTACATGCAGAGAGAGTGAAGAATAGGACATCCGGTTGGTATGTTGATCCAATCACTTCATTGGATCACTATTTCATGGTGTGGATCTCCAAGAAACCTTTCCTAGCATGCACACTATCCTATTGAAGAATTTTGTGGTGTCGTATTAATCATAATTCAAGTTAACAGGGTCGGTAGCATGATTCATGGTTTATTTTCCATTATGTCCTACATATTTAACATTATGTATCCCAAATGTATGTGGATTAAGTATTTTGATATATCTTATGTTTTGAAAGCTTGGTGTGGGTCCCTACTATAAGTCTAGTTGACTTGTGTAGGTACACATAAATTATAACTTATGATATGGGCTGACATAATTAGGAATATTGTATTTTCTTGTGAAGCTTACATTGAATTTTTGGACTAGCAGATATATAAAGAAGATCGGGAAATCATTTTGGTATGCATGAGAGACAGGAGTATGTTATCAAGAGAGTGAAAAGCGGAAAATCAATTATTTGAGGTAAGAAGAGTTTCAGTATACAGAGCTGAGGAGAGCAGAAGAGAAGTGTGAACTGGTCAAGAGATCTAGAATCTAATTGTGAGCTTCATTGGAACTGAATCCAAGAATTTGTAAATGTTGTACTCTCAGTTCAAAATTTGATTGTAATATTCTATTGTACTTGTATGGTAGTTAGCCTCTTTCTTTTGAATAGTCATCTCTAGGTAGTGCACTTGAATGCAAGTGCATTCCCCTATTTTATCTTACTTTAATAGAGTAAACATTGTGGATTAATCTCCACCATGGTTTTTCCCCTAATAGGGTTTCCACGTAAAAATATTTGGTGTTATGGTGATCATTGATGTGACTGCATGATTTCATCTGTTATGTACTACTAATGTTATATAAATTTCAATTATTGTTGTTGATGGTTTTAGATCTATTTTAAAAATAAAAAATGTTGAACACTGATTCACCCCCCCTCTCAATGTTCCTAGTTTCCAAAAATTGCTATCAAAGCAAGTTCCTCTTCTAAATTTTAATAGCTTGAGGTGGATCTTAAATTACAATGGATGTTGGTGATCTTCAACAACAGCTGATGGTGGAACTTGATGATCTTGATCAATCAAAGGAAGAGGTCATGGAACTTAAGGAAAATCTTGCAAATGCCAAAAAATTCATTCAATCACTGAAGGAAAAGATAAATGACTCAAGAGAAAAGAGGAAGGAGATATGTGATTAGTTGAAGCAAAAGGAAAGCAAAGGTCTAGATGATTTCCATTTGAATCAAACCCTAAAAGAGATAACAAAAGAAGGTGAAAAGCTAGCCAAGGACAATGCAACACTAAGACTTGAAATGGAATTTGTTGCAATGAAGTTTACCAAATTGATTGAACAAAGAAAGAAGAATAAGGAGAATCTGGCCCAATCCTTGAAACAAAAATCTGAAGAATGCAACAGAATTAATAGTAGATCCATTAAGTTGGAGATTGAATTGCAACAAGCCAAAAACTATGAACATGAGATTGAGAAACAGATAGTCATTCTTGGGAATGAGCTTGCTACTAGAAATGAATTCAAGGAGAAGTTCATGATAAGTTATGCTAAGCTTGAAGAGATAACCAAAGGTTAGAATGATATAAATGATAAGCGGAGTCTTGGATATGAGAAGGGAGAATGTTCTGGATTTGAATAGAAGAATCCTAAAAATGAGAACAAAGGAAGAAGACATCCAATAAGGAAACCAAATGCTCAAAGAATTAATGGATATTTCTTTTCTTGTAATAAATTTGGACATATAGCTTCTCAATGTAGAAGAAAGATAAACCTTAGTACTCTATCATTTTCTAGTCAATGATTCAAATGCAAGAAGTTTGGTCATAAGGCATTAGAATGTAGCAGTATGACTATCAGTGCAAGTAACATTAAATGTTATACTTGTGCAATATTTGGGAATGTTGCTAATAAATGCAGGTCAAGAGGAAATGAATGGAATGGCTGGTATAGATAGAAAGGTTTGGTATGTTTCAATTGTAATAGTTGTGGTCACATTGCAAAATTCTGCCAAAACAGAAACATGAATAAAAGAGGTTTGGTTTATCAAGGAATAAATTCATAGAAAGATAACAAAAGAAAAGAAAAAGAATATATGGAAGAGATAAGAGATCAAATGAAGAAAATGTGGGTGAAGAAAAGTGAATTGGATGAAGGGAATAAAATTGTACTGGAAGCTCCCTCTAGTAGCTCCTCTAGTAATTGATATCAGGCCAGTGGCCTAAGGGGAGTTTTGCATGAAAATATATTTCCCCTCATTGTGTATAGTTCATACTGAATTGTTGGATTTCATCAATTTTTGATGGAAGTATTTGCAATTATATGCTAAATTGGATGAAATGGTATAGGTCCACAGTCAAATTCTTTGTTTTCTATGTAAGTTTGCAGTGTAAATGGAACTTCTAGGGCAACACATTTAATGCCGAAAAAAGTAAAGTAGGTAAAGTTATAAAAGGGAATTTGAACCCTATTTCGGCACTATGCATTGAAGGAGAATAGTTCGAGAGCATTTTTTACAAAATTTCAAAGGTGCAAAAGGTCATTCTAGTGGTGAATATTCAAGTATTTCTTTTGCTCATTGTTTTCACATCTATTTGGCAATCGGTAGAATTCTATTCAGAATGAAAC
Source organism: Sequoia sempervirens (assembly GCA_007258455.2). Taxonomy (NCBI): domain Eukaryota; kingdom Viridiplantae; phylum Streptophyta; class Pinopsida; order Cupressales; family Cupressaceae; genus Sequoia; species Sequoia sempervirens. The sequence continues at coordinate 179,282,780 of VDFB02193867.1, forward strand.
ATGAAGCAAATCAAAGGAACAATAACTCTAGATGAGTATAGCAGCCAAAAGATTAGGGATGAAATAAATTTTTTGTCACCCATTGATTTTAGAAGGCTTAAAGGATCAAAACAAAAGAATTTGGATATATGGAATGAATATCCCTATTTCATCAATGTGGAAGTGATTTAATTTTCTAGAACAAATTGGACAGTGACATCCTCATTTTGGTCAAATCTTATCAGATTCACAACAATGTGATCATAAATTTAATGAGATTGTGCAATGTTGGTGATATATCAAAGAAGAATTTGATTTGTAATGTCGAGGTCAAAGCCCTAACCGTAATAGGGGAGATTAGAGAGATTTGATAATTTCATCAATTAATGATCCTTTGACAAGGTATGTGGCTTATGGAAACTCATAAAAGATTTGTAAGGAAAGCTAAGGTGTGGAAACAACTCTCCTAACATCAAAACCTCAGGGAAGAAAGTAGAAACTCTTTTAAATTTTACAATTACAATCCAATTAAGATGCACTTGATATGGATAACAGAAACAAAGAATTAGACAAACACATATGAACACCAGATTTATGTGGGAAAGTCCTTATGGGAGAAAAACCCACCATGCCAAGAGAAGTCACCTTGTATTATAGTAATAGAGATTACATACAGAGTACACACTTATCTTTTTGATGTTAGTTTATAGCAGTATTCACTATGATCAACCTTGCTACAAAACATTCACATTACAATTCTTACATTATTGAATTCACACTGACCATACACCGAAATATTCATCCAACTATTGATCAAACCAACTGAACCGACATCATTTGCAATTCTAGACTATATTCATGTCATTCCTATCTATCAAACTTCCTCATAGAACTGCCACAATGGACTGTCTTCCAACGGTTCCCATTCAGCTTCTCTAATTGGTTGAATACAAGCCATGTAGGATAGTATTCACTTGGTCAAAGGTGTTCACCCTCTGTTGGCATGTTGGTGAGACACTAACTGTGTCTCCCCAATGCGACAAAACTAGCATTCGATATCACCAAGAGTCCACACTATCAGAAAGATGTTACACCTAGTCCAAAAGGCTATTGCTAAGACTTCCCCTTGTTGCCAAGACCTCATACCGAAGTTCATCACTTGTATTGTTATTCGGAAAGACCATCATCTTTCATGAGACATTGTACCGAAGTTCCAATAGTCACATAGATGTGAGTACTATCCTCAGCAAGACTATCATCTTTCGCCAAGAGGTCATACCGAACATCCAAGACACTCCCTGAAGACTTCATAAGAAATTTTGTCGGTGAGACATTAACACATTGGTAAGACTTCTTACCGAGCCACCATACATTATCTCGATGACTCCAATGTATAACCATTCGGCAAGACATCACACTTTCACTAATAAGTTACTCTGAAGCCTCAAGTCATACCGAGCACCAAACAACAGTCGGTAAGACTTCTCTCCATTGCTAAGACTTCACACCAAGAACTTTGTGCTACTCCGAGTTTATACCATCAGTGAGACACACCAACTATTGTGAAGAGTTCTTCCTCAGTGTTCAAGTCACCCCGATGTCTCTAGGATAAAGTTGTCGATGAGACATCCATATCGGCAAGACTTCTTACTGAAACATAAACCTTTCGGCTAAGTCTCCCCGATATTCGATAAACACCAATAGTCAATAAGAGATCTCCACGGGCAGTGAGAGATTATATTGAACAAAATTTCTCAGTGAAAGTATCGTTCAGTAAGACTGAAACAAGGTCTCAGTGACCTATACAAAACACAAGATTCTAACGCTACTAGTCAGCCAGACATAATTAACGTCACACCAACTTTTCCCTTTTAGAGGTTTTAGCCTGTGAGATTGAGGCATATATTTCTAACATTATCCCACTTGATGAAGATCACACAAGCACCTCCAGAGCACAACAAAACTACTAAATTTCATGGGCACTGAGGTCCATCGAATCGGCACACAACTTGAACTTGTCTATGCTCACTAGCTTTGTCAATGCATCTGCAACATTCCCTAGAGTATCAAATTTTTCCAAAATGACCTTTCCATCCTCCACCATATCCTATACAAAATGGTATTGTACATCTATATGTTTTGTCCTAGCATGGAAAGTAGGATTCTTTCCTAGAAAAATTGTACTCTGACTGTCACAAAAAATAGTTATTTTCCCTACATCAAAACCAATGTTAGAACATAAACGTTTTAGCCAAACTACTTCTTTACAAGCATGTGTAGCTGCCATGTATTTAACCTCCATAGTGGACAAAGCAACTCCAGCCTGCTACTTACTCATCCAACTCACTGCACCACCATTCATCATGAAAATGTATCCACTAGTGGACCTCCTGCTATCAATGTCCCCTGCCCAATCAGAATCCACATAACCTTGAATGTTGAGAGTCCTCTGTGATTCAACCAAGTTCCCATGGTAACACAAATAAAATTCTAAAGTGCCCTTCAAGTATCTGAATACTCTCTTCACAACATCCCAATGTATCCTTGTAGGATTAGCCATAAATCGACTAAGTAATCCCACTGCTTGGGAAATGTGTGGCCTTGTACAGACCATTACATACATAAGACTGGGTAAACCCACAATAGTGGGTTACAATTTTTCAAATGAAGAAAAATTAGAAATTCTCATCAAAAAATTTAAAATGGTTTACCCCTTCTAATGAAGGGGGTTTGAATGAACCACCCCCCTTCTAATGAACCCCCCCTTCTAATGAACCCTCCTCCCTTCTAATGAACCCCCCTCCCTTCTAATGGACCCCCTTTTGCACCATATAAGGGGGGTTTGAATGAACCCTCCTAATGAAGGGGGTGCGAATGAACCCCCTTTTTTCACCTTCCCCTCCACCATTTCAAAATTTATGCATTTTTTTTACTATAGAAGCTTGGGAAGGAGGTGCAAATGGAGTCAACTTGATAAACCAGGTTGGATGATTGTAGTGATTGAAATTTTCCTTCCAACAACTATAAATTTAATATATTTTGTTTTTATTTTATTTTTTATTTTTTAGTTTTACTGTACATAGGTTTTTCACCGAACGTCAAGTTCGATGAAAAATCATTGTGGAAAAATAGTAAATTTGAGGAATTTTTTTTTGAAAAATATATATCCACTAGGTATTGGTGTCCTTATTGTAACAAAAAAAGAAAAATTGAATTTCAATACATACCAAAAAAGTTATGCGAGCCGAAGTGCACCTATGTCTATGTTATAAATGTTTTGACTTCAAAACTTAATTAAAAGTTAAATATTCAACAAAATGCTATGAAACAAAATGAAAGAACTAGATACTTGTGTTACCAACCTAAATTCAAAAGAATTATAATTTTATCCTTTGTAGAAAAAAAGTTATGCAAGCCGAAGTACACACCACTTTTTAAAAATGTTGTTTACTATTAAAAACTAGTTATCAAAGGAGACGCAAAAAAATTACAATTTAATTTTTTTTTTTTTTAAATACATTTAAAATCTACAGACAAAATCTCACAAATCACTAGTTTACATAATTTTCAAATTCCTAATAGTTTACCTACTATAAGTGTCAGAAAGTGAAGTTTTCTCTGAAAATGTTGATTTCAATGTCAAGTTTGGCCAAAAAGTGTAACCCATTATTGTGGGATGACCCAACTACCAACCGCACTAGCATAGGGTATACTAGTCATGTCCTCCATCTTAGTAGGAGATTTTGGACAATTTTCAACATATAGCTTCATTCCCTGCAAGACTGGAACAACTAGTTGCTTGCAATCATTCATACAAAATCTCTCTAGAAAAGTCTTGATATACTTACTCTGACTAATCCAAAGTTTTCTATTCTTCCTACCCTTGGTTATCTCCATCCCCAAAATATACCTTGCTGCACCAAGATCTTTCATTTCAAACTTAGCAGAAAACTGAGACTTAAGATAAAAAATCATTAGCTTACTGTTGCCTATGAACAACATATCATTAACATAAAGAGCAATAATAAGCACTTGATCACTTTCAGCTTTATAATACACACAATGATTAGATTTTGATATAACAAATCTCAAAGACAATACAAAAGTGTCAAATTTTTGGTACCACATTCTAGGTGACTGCTTTAACCCATACAAATACTTTTTTAACTTGCAAACTGGTTTTTCTTTACCTTTCTCAAAAAAGTGCTCAGGCTAGGACATATAGATTTCTTCATCAAGATCACCATGAAGAAATGTTGTCTTCACATCCATCTGTTCGATCTCTAAGTCATACGCTACTGCAAGTGACATAAGAATTCTAATGGATGTCAACTTAGCTACAGGAGAAAATATTTCCCCATAATCAATTCCCTCTACCTAGGAATAACCTTTCGCAACCAACCTCGCCTTGTACTTTTCCACACTGCCATCTAGACCAATCTTCTTCTTAAATACCCATTTGCAGCCCACAGTTTTTTTTCCTTTAGGCAAATGCACCAAACTCCAGTTATCATTATTTTCTAATGATGCCATCTCTTCATTCATAGCTTCCAACAAAGAGTCTGAATCAGACATTTTAAATGCCTCTTTTATAGTCCTAGGCTCATCAGTGCTAGAAATCAAAGCATAGGAACAAGTAGAATCTATTAAAGAGAACCAATACCTATCAGGTTGTTTTCTTTCACAAGTTGACTTCCTCACTTGCTAAGGTTGAGGTTGTTCTTCTTCTTCTTTTGAACTTTTAGAACTGCTTGAGCTCTCCTCAATTTCAGGTACATTTTGAATTTCCAATTCCTCTTTCTTTGGTGTCAGAGGAATTAGAACTACATCCTTTTTTTTTCAAACTTTGTCTCTGACTGCATATCCAAGGTAGAAGGTTTCAACTCACGGAAGATTACACTTCTACTATATATAACCTTCTCTGTATTAGGATTCCAAAGCTTGTATCCTTTTCTACCAGCACTATAGCCAATAAAAATACATTTGATAGCCTTGTTATCCAATTTAGATCTTTTCTCATTCGGCACATATGCATATGCCTCACATCCAAAAACACGAATATGTCTTAGAGAGGGCTTCTTACTAGACCATGCTTCCAAAGGATTTTTCTCAACAAGAGAAAAATTTGGAGAACAATTTATCAAGTAACATGTAGTAGCTACTACCTCAGCCCAAAAATTCTCCTCCAAGCCAGCACTACTCAGCATACTTCGTGCTCTCTCCATCACTATCCTATTGAACCTTTCTGCAACTCCATTTTTCTATGGAGTATAAGGTGTAGTCGTATGTCTCTTAATCCCATGGTCTTTGCAATACCTCTTGAATTCATCAGAACAAAATTCACCACCATTATTAGTCCTTAATCATTTAATTTTTCTTCCAATATGATTTTCTACAAGGTTCTTAAATTCCTTAAACCGACTGAACACTTCTGATTTACTTTTCAAAAAATAAACAAATGCTCTTCTTGAGTAATCATCAATAAACAATACATAGTACCTTGACTTAGACAAAGAAGGAACATTCACTGGACCAAATACATCAGAATGAATATAATCTAGCAAACTAGAAGATTTATGAGGACTAGAATAAAAGGAAACATAGCGTTATTTTCCCTATATACAATGTTCACAGAATTTAAATTCAAGGTTATAGTCATCAAGCCCCTCAACCGGGATTTTATTCTTCAAGGTTTTTAGACCTTTCTCTCCAATGTGGCCTAGTCTATGATGCCATAGCATAGTATTTTCTACTATAAGTTTAACTTCCATAGAGTTTACACAATTAGGAACATTTCCCTCTTTTCCTCCATGAGTAGCTTTCTATGACTTTACAAAGACATTGTTGCATTGAACAGCATGTGCATCTAGCTTGTACAAGGTACCAATACGAGCACCCCTTGCTAGAACCATTGAGCCTCTAGTCATCTTGCATCCATTTCTAGAGAACATGAATTGCACTCCAATATCATTCAACTTATTGACAAAAAGAATATTTTGAGCCAGACCTAGTATATGCATAACATCCTTGATCCCCTTCACTCTGCCATCAGGGATTTGGATTCTGACTCTTCCATGGCCAACAATCTCCAAAGATGAATCACTTGCAAAATATAGCTTCCCACCATTGTATTCTTCATACTTTGTGAGCCAGTCTCTATGAGATGTCATGTGAAAATATGCTCCAGAATCAATCAGCCAAACATCATCTGATGCCTGTGTAGCCAAGGCTGTAATGAAGGCGTCTGCATCACTTTGAAAAGAATCATTGTCAGAAGAGTTCTTCTTCTTTTTCTCCTCTTTACAATCCTTTTGGACATGACCAGGTTTCCCATAGTTCCAACACTTCACCTTGGACTTCTTTCCAGGAGATTTTGATCTCCCCTCGAATTTTGATTTAGATTTCTTGTCCTTCTTCTTGTCTTTTTCTTTTGACCTTCCTCTAACAGCAAAGGCCTCCTTTGCCATCTCAGAAGATTTCCTTCTCATCTCTTTCTATAACAAAGAAGTAACATCTTCCATCTTGAGATTGGATGTTGTACTCCCAATAGCCATCACTAGGTGATCCCAAGAGTCTGGCAAAGAACACAACAAAAGCATACAACGATCCTCTTCATCAATCTTCATGCCCACAAATGTTAACTATGCAATCAACATGTTGGAAGCATTCAAATGATTAGCAATAGATCATCCTTCCTACATTATCAAAGTGTATAGCTTTTTCCTCAGGAACAGTTTATTCACCAAGAACTTCCCCTGATAAATAGATGCCAGTCTCTTCCACAAAGAAGATGCAGTCTTCTCTTCATGCACATTCAAAAGAATGGAGTCTACCAAACAGAGCTTTATCAGCCCCTTAGAATTTCTATCTGCAAGGTCCCAATCTTCTTACTTCATTCCTATAGGCTTTGTTCCAGACATAGCAAGCCATAGATCACGATCCACTAAGAGATCCTCCATTTTCAGTTTCCACAACTCAAAATTGCTACCATTGAATTTCTCTATTTCAATCTTTCCTGACGTACTAGCCATCTCAATCTGTAATTAGAATTACCAAACTTCTACAGGACTCCCACTAAACAAAATTGACTCAAAAAACCCAACATACCCACAAGGATAACACAATTGGCCAGGCTCTGATACCACTTGTAAGGAAAGCTAAGGTGCGGAAACAACTCTTCTAATGTCAAAACCTTAGGGAAGAAAGTAGAAACTCTTTTAAATTTTACAATTACAGTCCAATTAAGATTCACTTGATATAGATAGCAGAAATAGAGAATTAGACAAACACATATGAACACCAAATTTATGTGGGAAAACCCTTACAGGAGAAAAACCCACCACACCAAGAGAAGTCACTTTGTATTATAGTAATAGAAAATACATATAGAGTACAGACTTATCTTTCTGATGTTAGTTTATAGCAGCATTCACTATGATCAAACTTGCTATAGAACATTCACATTATAATTCTTAATTAATCGAATTCACACTGACCATACACCGAACTATTCATCCAATTGTTGATTGAACCAACCAAACTGAACATCATCTGCAATTCCAAACTATAGTCATGTCATTCTTGTCTATTGAACTTCCTCATAGAACTACCACAATGGAATTTCTTCCAATGGTTCCCATTCGGCTTCTCTAATTGGTCGAATACAAGCCATGTAGGATAGTCTTCACTTGGTCAAAGGAATTCACCCTGTGTTGGCATGTCGATGAGACACTAGCCGTGTCTCCTCGATGCCACAAGACCAACATTCGATATCTCCAAGATTCCACACTATCGGCAAGATGTTACACCGAGTCTAGAAGGCTATCGCTAAGACTTCCCCTTGTTGCCAAGACCTCATACCAAAGATCATCACTTGTATCACTATTCAGCAAGACCATCGTCTTCCATGAGACATCATACCAAAGTTCTAATAGTCACATAGACGTGAGTACTATCATCAACAAGACTATCATCTTTTTCCAAGAGGTCATACCGAACATACAAGACACTCCCTAAAGACTTCATAAGAAACGTTGTCGGTGAGACATTAGCACATTGGTAAGACTTCTTACCAAGCCACCATACATTATCCTAATGAATCCAATGTATAACTATTCGGAAAGACATCACACTATCGTTGAGATGTTACTTTGAAGCCTCAAGTCATACCAAGCACCAAACAACATTCGGTAAGACTTCTCTCCATTGCTAAGACTTCACACTGAGACTTTTTTGCTACTCCGATTGTATACCATTGGTGAGACACACCAACTATCACCAAGAGTTCTTCCCGAGTGTTCAAGTCACCCCGATGTCTCTAGGATAAAGTTGTTGGTGAGACATCCATATCGATAAGACTTCTTACTGAAACATAAACCTTTCGGCCAAGTCTCCCTGATATTTGATAAACACCAATAGTCGATAAGAGATCTCCATGGGTGGTGAGAGATTATACTGGAAAAAATGTCACAGTGAAAGTATCATTCGGTAAGACTAAAACAAGGTCTCAGCAACCTATACAAAACATAAGATTCTAACACTGCTAGTCGGCCAGACACAATTAATGTCACACCAAATTTTCCCTTTCAGAGGTTTCAGCCTACGAGATTGAGGCATATATTTCTAACACTATTTACCTCAAAAATTGAGAAGGATCAACCTCAGTAGGTGCTATATATATCGCCCATAAAATGATAATTGAAAATGAAGACTTTGATCTGTGTAGTCTGATGAATGATCAATTGATGGAGAATTTTCAATTAACGAAGGATATTGGATACCCATTCAGGTTTGGTGCTTTGGAAATATGCATTATGATGTACTTTCTAAAAAAAAAATTGATGAACAAAAATGTGTTGTGGAGAGAAAATATTCCAGTTTGTAAGCAAATATTCAATCATTACAATTCTTTTGAAAATTGTGAACAAGTGTATGAAAACACTCTAGCAAGGTACTTTGTTGATAATACTCTGGAAGGTACTTTGTTGACAACAATCTTGAGTTGGAGAGCCTATAGGATTTTCTCCTAGAAGAATTGTTTGAATGTGTCAAGGTAACTATGGATTTTGTGCCTCTAGAAAGGAAGAATAAATAATTTCTCATTTAAAAATGGAGTTTAGATTATCTCTTACTAGATTCAAGAAGAAAATGAATGAGCTAAGATAGTGCATTGATTCAACAAATAAAGTCTTTAACTATTGTCTTAGGTGGCCTCCTATGGTAGGAAAGTACAAGGATAAGCTTGAAGAAATTGAAAGTGAGCTTGTTAAGAATGGACAAGATTATAGTACACTTTTGGATAAGAATGGAGATGTTAAGAATAAAGTTCATGATCTGTTCTCAAGATGATCTAGTTTATTTTGAGGATGTTGTGAAAGAGGAGAAATGGTGTGAGGCCATGGATGAGGAGATAGATGTAATAGAGAGGAAAAACACATGGGAGTTAGCTGATTTTCCTCCAAACAAGCAAGTTATTGGGGTGAAATGGGTCTACAAGACACACACAATGCAAAAGGAAGAATAGAGAGGCATAAGGGAAGATTAGTTCATGGGGTACAAATAGTAGTTTGGGAGAGATTATAATGAGACATTTCCCCCCATTGTAGGGATTGAGACCATGTGGGCAGTCATAGCAATTACAACCCAACATAAGTGGAAGGTGTTTAAAATGGATGTGAAGTCCGCCTTCCTAAATGGAGTGTTGAAAGATAAATTTTATGTGGATCAGCCATTTGGATATGAAGTTTTGGGTCAATAACACAAGGTGTATAGGCTGAAGAAATCTCTTTATGGGCTGAAGCAAGCTCCACGTGCATGGTACAACAAAATTGACTCATATTGATGAGCATTGGCTTTAGTAAAAGCGATGGTGATTTAGTTTTCACTAAAGATGATGATTTCCTCATTGTTGATTTTAAAGAGCCATGAAAAGAGGGTTTGAAATGAAAGATTTACATCTCTTGAGATATTTTCTAGGCATAGAAGTAAAACAAATGCATGATAGTATATTTATCTCTCAAGAAAAATGTGAAAATGGAACCTTGAAGAGATTTAGGATGCTTGAAAGAAAGTCTGCCCCAACACCAACAATTGTAGGTCTAAACTTGAGCAAGGAAGATTGTAGTAGCAATGTGGATCCAACCATGTTTAAAAGTTTGGTTGGAAGTTTGATGTATTTGAATGCAATTAGGCCTAATATAATGTATGGAGTGAGTCTTATTTCTAGATTTATGGAGACTCCAAGAGACACCCATTAGGAAGCAGGTAAAAGAATTTTGAGGTATGTGAATGGCACCAAAGGATATGGCATTTTGTACATAGAAAAAAATGAGTTTAGATTGGTTGGATGCATAGATAGTGATTGGGCCCAGGAAGTTTGGATGATAGGAAGAGCACATTAGGTTATGTATTTCATTTGGGATCAGGAGTCATTTCATGGGCTTCCAAGAAAAAACCCACAGTTTCCCTATCAAAAGCTTGTTGAAAAACAAGGTGAAGAAAGCTTGCAATATGAACTTAAATGTGTGAATGCAAATCTGAAATATGTAGATTAACCTTAGCCTTAGTGTGAAGAAAGAATGAGAGAGAGAGATAGAACAATATAACACATGCAACAACAGATTTACGTGGAGAAACCCCATAGGGAAAAAACTCCACCACCAAAAGAGAGGCAAGTATATTACTGATAATCTTCAATATTACATGCAGCAATAGACTTCTCTTATCATTCCCTATAAATCCAACAGCATCCTGTTACCCTACAAAACCAAATTCTGATAACACTAGCTCAAGGCCCCAATTTATAGAGATTTGTGAGGATGAAAACCACCATGGTTTCACCAAACAACAGGCAGAAATACCACCTAGAAAAACCCATGCCTCCCTCCTTGAAATGGTCAAAAAATACCAAAAATAGCCTCTTACAGATGCTCTTACAACTGTCATAAGCCATCTTTTATGCATGGGCGCCTGGGGTCTAAAAATAGCATATTCTGTCATAGGGAATTTGTCATACTGTCATAGCATCTTGTGACAACTTGCATGCATGTCATAGATGCTCTTACAACACCCTATTTTGACCCACAACCTTATTTTAGAAGATTCCAAGGTGGGACGCCTAGCTAATTTTTCCTTTCCCATAAGGATAAACGGTAACGGTAACACTGCATTTACATAGTCTCTTTCACCATTGTTGGTCAAATAGTTTCACCTCTTATGGGTAAATGTACTAAAGACTTTACGAGAATAATAAAATAAAGGATTTACAAGGTTGATGACACCAAAATCCTAACATTCTCCCACTTGACATCATACATTGTAAATTACACCCATAGAGATACAATTACATAGAATTAAGTACAGTGATCAAGGCCCATGGCCTTTCTGCACCAAGAGAACTTTTCTGTGGTGACTGGCTTTGCAAGAGAATCTACAACATTATCCAAAGTGTCAAATTTTTCAATCAAGACTTGTCCATTCTCAACCATTTCTCACACAAAGTGATACTGAACATCAACATGCTTAGTACGAGCATGATACATAGGATTTTTAGCCAAACATATGGCACTCTGACTATCACATCCGATCCTCACTATCCTGCAATCAAAACCAATACCATTACCAAGTATCTGTAACCAAATTTCCTCCTTAGAGTCATGTGTAGCAGCCATATACTCTGCTTCAGTGGTAGACAAAGCAACTGTAGGTTGTCTTTTACTCATCCAATTCACTGCTCCTCCAAACAAAGTAAACACATAGCCACTAGTGGACCTTCAACTATCCAAGTCACCTACCCAATCTGCATCAACAAAACCCTGTATGTCCAATGACTTATCAACATTGTCAGTACCATGATAAACCAAGTAGTAGTCAGAAGTGCCTTGCAAATATCTAAATACCCTTTTGACAAAATTCCAATGTTCTTTACCACGGTTAGACATAAACCTGCTTAGAACTCCCACTGCTTGGCCTATATCTGGTCTAGTACAAACCATTGCATACATTAAACTACCAACAACACTAGCATAAGGAACTTTAGACATTTCATCAATATCATCATCCAATTTAGGACACATGTCTAAAATCAACTTAGTACCAATAGGAAATGGAATATTTACTAGTTTACAGTCCTGCATATTAAACCTTTACAAAATAGTGTTAACATACTTGCTCTGACTTAACCAAAGCTTTCTATGAATCCTATCCCTAATGATTTTGATCCCAATAATATATTTAGTAGCCCCTAAATCTTTCATATCAAATGTGCCAGAAAGCTCAATTTTAAGTTCCCTAATCATTGCCTTATTGTTACCAATGAACAACATATCATCCACATATAAGACAATAATTAGTATCTGATCATCAATAACTTTAAAGTAAACACAGTGATCCTCATCACTTCTAACAAAACCCATATTTAATGCAAATGCATCAAACTTCTAGTACCACATCCTAGGTGACTGTTTCAAACCATATAGAGACCTTTTTAACCTACAAACCAAGTGTTCTTTTCCTTTCACAACAAAACTATCAGGCTGTTGCATATAAATTTCTTCCTCTAGATCCCCATGCAATAAAGTAGTTTTAACATCCATTTTTTCTATTTCTAAATCATAAGCAGCAGCAATGGATAAAATGAATCTAATAGAGGTTAACTTAGCAACAGGAGAGAATATTTCACCAAAATCAATTCCCTCTCTCTGGGAGTAGCCCTTGGCCACTAATCTGGCCTTGTACCATTCTAACTTTCCGTCTGCACCAAACTTCTTTTTATATATCCACTTACAACCAATGGCCTTTCTTCCTTTGGGAAAACTAACAAGATCCCAGGTGTCACAGTTTTTCAAAGACATCATCTCATCATGCATGGCCTGCATCCAAGACTCACATTCTTCTAAAGAGAGAGCCTCCCTTGATGATCTAGGTTCATCATCAATACATAAAAAAGCAAATTTACAACGAAAATCAGGTGGGCTATACCTGTCAACTGGATTTTGTTGTCTTGTGGATCTTCTCAAAGGTGGAGTAAGAGGTTCCTCCTCATGTTCATCCTCATTATTTTCAACTTCTTCTATTACAACGGATTCGTCAGAACTGTCTTCTTCTTCTCCATCTTCTTGTCCATCTCTCTGTTCTTCCACATGTGCATCTTCTTGCTTAGTTTCAAAATGCACTATCTTTGACTTTTCCTTTGGTTGCACATCTTCAAAGTTAGCTCTAAATTCCTTGAAAATAACATCTCTAGAAAATATCATCTTTCGTGTTAGTGGATTCCAAAGTTGATAACCTTTAACATTTTCACCATAATGTACAAAGATGCATTTCTGAGATTTGGGATCCAATTTAGACTGCTTCTCTTGAGGCACATGAACAAAATCCTCACAACCAAAGACCCTTAAATGTGAAACTGAAGGATTTTTACCCAACCACATTTCATAAGGAGTTTTATCAACAAGAGCTTTACAAGATCTATTAATTAAATAACAAGTAGTACCAACGGCCTCTACCCATAAGCATTTGTCTAACTTAGCACTACTTAACATGCTCCTAGCTCTTTCCATTAATGTACGGTTCATTCTTTCTGCTACCCCATTTTGTTGGGGTGTGTAAGGTGTAGTCTTTTGCCTAGCAATTCCTGCATGTTTGCAAAACTCATCAAATTCCTTAGAACAATATTCACCCCCATTGTCAGATCTCAATACTTTTATCTTATAATCTGCTTTCTTTTCAACCAATGCCTTAAATTCCTTAAATTTGGTGAAAACTTCATATTATGAATGCATAAAATAAATCCAAGTATATCTTGAGTAATCATCAATGAAGGAAACATAATAACGAGATCTACCCAAAGAATATGTATCCACTAGACCACAAACATCCGAATGAATAAGTTCTAACAATCCATTAGCTTTATTAGTTCCTTTAGGAAATGATGACCTATTTTGTTTACCAAACACACAATCCTCACAAAAATCATTTTTACCAACAGAATAATCAGAAATACCGTCTACTAGTTTCTTATCAAGTATGGTCCTAAGACCTTTTTCACCAATGTGACCCAATCTATGGTGCCACAACATACATGCATTTTCAGTGCTAGTTACAAAAGAGGACTTACAAAAAGTAGAGGCATGTAGCGTAAATAAATTCCCTATCTGAGATCCTTTAGCAATCACCACACTTCCCCTTACCATCCATCAACCAGACTTGTCAAATGTCACATGCATCCCAGAATCATTCAACTTGGAAACTGAAATTAAACTTTTGTAAGTCCTGGAATATGTAAAACATCATCAAGGGTTTTAACCCTCCCATCACTGAAACACAACTTTACCTTTCCTTTACCAATAACCTTTTGTGAGCTATTATCACCCATGAAGACCTCTCCTCCATCATATTCTTTGGATGTAGAAAACCACTCCTTATGAGGAGTCATATGGAAGGAAGCACCTGAATCAATAAGCCAAGCATCATTACAAATTGTGTTAGCTGAAATAATCAAAGCATTAGAATCACCATTATCAGAGGACTTTTCTGTGGAGGAATCTGCATTCTTTTTCTTGTTTCTACATTCCTTCTTCACATGTCCCTATTTACCACAGTTCCAACACTTCACTCTGCTCTTTCCAGGGATCTTAGATCATCCTTTAGAATTATCCTTCTTCTTATCCCCTTTAGGCTCTTTCTCCTTGGGCCTACCTCGCACATGCAAGGAATCTTGGGAGCCACTGCGCATGGTATTTCTCCTCATCTCCTCTGAAAGAAGTATCAGAATAATAGTATCCAACTTAGGTTTTGCACCACCACTTGTTATAGCAATAACTAAATTTTCCCAAGATTCTGGCAAAGAGAAAATAAATAAAATGCATTTATCCTCATCTTCTATTTTAACATCAATAGATGCAAGCTGACTTATAATCAAATTAAAAGCATTCAAATGTTCAACAATAGATTCACCATCCTTCATCTTTAATGAATACAAACATCTTTTGAGATACAACTTGTTAGACAAACTCTTAGTTTGGTAGATTTCACCTATCTTCCTCCAAAGCTTGTATGCTATGTCTTTTGAAGGGACATTCAGGAGGACAGAATCTATGAGACACAACTGAATAGTCCCTTAAGCCTTCTTGTCTAACTTATTCCAATCTTCATTTGACAAGGTTGAAGTAGATGGCTTCTTTTCAACTAAAACTGGTAACCACTGATCTCTTTCCTCAAGAAGGTCCTCCACTTTCAACTTCAACATCTCGTAACCAGTTCCATTAAACTTCTTAATATCTAGACAAGAGGTGGAGGCCATGGTATGCAATCTTTCACAAATCTGCAAAAACCACAACACAAAAGCTCTCACTGCAGCAAAAAACCTTCAACACTCTAAAAGGAAAGCGTCCCTTCCTTAACAGAACTGTTAGCTCTGATACCAAATGTTGAAAAGAAAGGTGAAGAAAGCTTCCAATATGAACTTAAATGTGTGAATACAAATCTGAAATATGTAGATTAACCTTAGCCTTAATGTGAAGAAAGAATGAGAGAGAGATAGAACAATATAACACATGCAACAACAGATTTACGTGGAGAAACCCCGTAGGGAAAAAACTCCACCACCGAAAGAGAGGAAAGTATATTAATAATAATCTTCAATATTACATGCAGCAATAGACTTCTCTTATCATTCCCTATAAATCCAGCAACACCCTGTTACCCTGCAAAACTGAATTCTGATAACACTAGCTCAACGCCCCAATTTATAGAGATTTGTGAGGATGAAAACCACCATGGTTTCACCAAACAATAGGCAGCAATACCACCTAGAAAAACCCACACCTCCCTCCTTGAAATGGTCAAAAAATACCAAAAATATCCTCTTACAGATGCTCTTACTAATGTCATAAGGCATCTTTTATGCATGGGCGCCTGGGGTCTAAAAATAGCATATTCTGTCATAGGGAATTTGTCATACTGTCATAACATGTTATGAAAACTTGCATGCATGTCATAGATGCTCTTACAACATCCTATTTTGACCCACAACCTTATTTTAGAAGATTCCAAAGTGGGACACCTAGCTAATTTGTCCTTTTCCATAAGGATAAATGGTAACGGTAACACTGCATTTACATAGTCTCTTTCACCACTATTGGTCAAACAGTTTCACCTCTTATGGGTAAATGTACAAAACACTTTACGAGAATAATAAAATAAAAGATTTACAAGGTTGATGAAACCTAAATCCTAACAAAGCTAAAGTTGAATATATAGTAACAAATGAAGCATCATTTCAAGCTATTTGACTGAGAAAAATCTTGGAAGATTTGAGAGAAGAACAAAAGGATGGAACAACAATATTTTGTGACAATGTTTCATTGATAGCCTTGACGAAAAATCTTGTGTTTCATGGAGAAGCAAGCACATTGAAATCATGTATCATTTTATTAGAGAGTTAGCTGAAAATGGTGAAATTAAAATATAATTTTGTAGGTTTGAGCAATGGCTAGTAGACATATTCACCAAGCCTTTGAGCAGGGATAATTTTGAGCACCTAAGGAGTAGATTAGGCATTGTTGATTTGAATTAGGATTGATCTTCTTTTTTCAACTCAGGACAAAGGGGGAGTGTTGGAAAATTTATTTCTCCTAAGCCTCTTCCCATTGCCACCTACCTATTAGGGGCATTTGTTGCATGTAGTTGGAAGTCTATCTTTTAGGGATTTCTTTCCCTACTTGCTCCTGACGTTTAACTTAGTCTGTAGTAGAATTAATGTTGGTAGGTAAATTTCAAAATTGAGATGGAATGTTTTTTTGAGGAGACAAAAGGAATTGAAGGCAGTTAGTTCTATCTGATTTTTTGAAAAAGATGTTTTTTTTTGCAGAAAAGGTCTATGAACAGAGGAATGTTTTGTGTGAGCTCCTAGAAGCTCCTAAATAAGAATAGTTGTATGTTATTTGTATTTGAGTAGTGATTACTCCTAAAAGAGCTCCTCGTAGCTCCTGACAGTGAGCTTCTAGCAACTCCTGAAGTTCTCTATCTATGTGAGCAGCTCATGAAAGCTCCCAATAGCTAGTAGTATGTATCTTAGAGTTTATTTTCTGAAGTTTTATGTTTAGTCTTTTATGTATTGTTATTTCTAGTTTATTGAATACAAAATAAATTTTCATGTCTCCTTGTGCTTCCTCATTTTTTTGTGTATTTCTAGTTGATTGGGAAACATAGCATCAACTCTATGTTATTTTGTTCATTTAGAAATTTTTGACAATTCGAAACACAATTTATAAATCTATATTTTTCTTGAAGATTTTCTAGATAAAGCGGCCCCCAAAAGTATTGGGTATTATATACTATTTAGTCTCTAGAGTATTACTGCTAGATCTATTTCAGATTTGAAAAAAAAATAGTATTCTCAGCAGATCAAAGGAGATTATTAGACAAATATATCTAATTAGAGCATAACAAAACCATGGGTTTTGAGAGAAAGTAAATACATAATAAAAAGTAAAAGCATGGAAAAGAAACATAAAAGTAGTAGATTTTCTCTCTCTATATTGAACATCATCCTTTTATCTCTATCATTGATGATGAGGGGGAATTTTGTAGGACCATGTGGGATTTGCACTAGGACTCCAATGACTCAATCGAATCTTCAATTTAAAGGGCACAACTACTCCTATCCAAGGTTGCCTTGTCTCGATTTTCATCTGCCACATGAAAGGAAGTTATAAACCTAACCCCATGCTTATTCAAGTTGATTTCTACTTCTTTTAATACCCCTATACAAACAAAAACAATCTATAAGAAACAATAAAGTAGATCTATTTGATATGTCATTTTGATCAACAAAAATAAACTGAAAAAAAAGTCTCTACATGCCATATGCTTGGAATATGTCTCGCAAAAGGTTGTTCAATACTGTGGCATCAACATTGAATTCTATGAGTTTCACTTGGGATTATTGAGGAGATGAAGCTATTGTATGTAATGTCTATGAAGGAGGAATATTCCAGAGATGCATAGTTGGATGAAATTCTTTAGCAAATGGGTTTAGTTGCCCAACAAATTCTATTAGTTCTCAAAAATGTTGGTAGAATAACCTCAAGAGGTTTCTAGGCTCTTGGTAGGTTTTAGGATAATGAACAAGGCCAAATGGTATATTTGAACATTCTTTTCTTCAAGCTCTACCAAACCTAGATGGGTGTACCTATGCAAATGAAGTAGATTTAAACTATGTGTTTCCTATTTGTGCAATCTATCCACAATGGCAATTGGAAGTGGAGAAATGCAAACCTAATTTAGTATAAATTATATAAGCAATATCAAGGTGAAGTTTATTAATATGTTCAGGTAACAGATGTGAGGTTTTGAATTTTTTTTGGATAAAACTAAATGATGAAATGGATAAGACCAGTTCCTTGTTGGGTAAATGGAGTCAAATGAAAGTCTTGGATAAGTGACTTGTATTTGGCAATAACTCAAATTGTTTGACACACTTATGTTGGTTTATATATTGTATAAATGTGCAAGAAAGTGATTGAAAAACTCTACTTATGGATCCAAATGACACAACCAAGTTACTTATGATTTATCAAAAGGATTTTAATCCTTCCTTGAAGGAAACAATTGAATAAATTACACAAGAACAACATATGATACCAAATTGGAGATAGAATGGAAATCCTAATTATATGTTTCTTCTTATAGATCCAAATAGCACTTCCAAATTACTTTGATTGATTAGAAGGACTTTAATTATTTTGAAGAAACCAATTAATCAAATATCAAATAATTGTATATTTTCAACAGATAATTGATACCAATATGAAGCCACAAAATTAGAGATCCTTCATTGATTTCTCTAAAATTTTGTACATGCATCATGGTCCTCACTATATAATCTATATGATAAACATTTTAAAAGTATCTTATATATATCTCCTACCTAATTCCTAATTCTAATAATGATCCATTTAGATTTCATCTAGCATATATACATTACATCTTCTAGGGTTATCACCCTTCATATCTCTTTCGTTGCAACACTTCACTGTATTTTGATTAATTTCCTTGGGCTAATTAAAATAATTTTAATCTTCACTATATTTGTTCCCCATGAAAAATAATCATTATTTCACAATACTTTTGAAATCTTCATTAATCTTTAATGCCTTTGCTCAAAAACTTCACATCCACCTTTTCACCCACTAAATATATAATTTAGGTAAAAATATTTATCCTTGTTAATTTCCCCTATATTTTCCTCCATGTGAAACATAACTTTGATTTATCATCATTCATTACATTTCTTTAAAATCCCTTCGATAAAAATATTTTACTCTTGCACTTCATATTATTATGTATCCCAAGATTATTGTTTTAAATAAATTTCATTTAATATTTTACATCTAGCATCCAAATAATATTCTTCACCTTACTCATTACAAGCAATGAATTAATATATTACTCCTTAATAAATGCTTCCAATTGCTTCCTCCATCATTTTTACATAGTTCTCCAGCACGAAAAAAATTGCCTTTCATCCTTAATCGTGATTGAAATTGACCACATCAGTCTCTTCAAGGCTCTGTGAGGAAGCCAAATGAACATTTTGAGTAGTGATTTGTAGGGTGCATTTGATTCTAGGGCCTCTCCCAATTCAATTTTCTCGCAAGTTTCAAATTATTTCCAACAAATCCATTTGGTACACAACCTACATTTATAATAATCCATGAATTCACATTTTTCTTGGGGACTCGTTCAATCAACTCACGTTCCTTTTGTATGATTCCTTATTTAATGTACATTTTTATTTGCAAATATCAGAAAAAAATTTCCTTTCGATTATACTCCTAGTAATGTGCAGCAAGAGCTAAGTCATATGCCAAATCCAACTTGAATGGTTTTTGTATTCTAATATATATGATAGGTCCCTAAATCCTACTCTCTGAAATAATTCTCTTTAGAATAATTTGATGATATTTCTTCCAACAATTTACTACCAATCCATACAAAAAATCATCGTATTGAATTGATTTTTAAAATCAAGCAGCTCCAACAATGAAGTTAAATTCCTCTAGTGAACAACACAATATATATGTTGCCTTTATTCAAAAAGTTTAAAGTTTATAAAATGTTAATATGTTTAGGGCTTTCAAAGTTGTCCCAAATTCACTTCAAAACATTTAAAATGTTTTAAAAATTTATGCTTCTTAAACTTTACCACAAGGAAAATTTTAATTTTGGCTACTAGGAAAACAGAGTAATTTCACTACAAGTGAGTTTCTGACAGACTTCAAACAACTTGCCAAATTTAGGTACTTCCTTTGTAAATTAGCCCTACTGGAGTATGTAGTAAGAAAAATGAATTTTTAAAATAATGCACCAAATGACCACATAATCCAATGAAATTGTAATTGGAGACATGAGGCCAAAACATCAACTAGGTCATCCTTAGAATTTCAAAATTTACAACTTTTCAGAGTGCCAAATCTAGCTAGGGAGTAGTCACAAAAAAATTAATAGTAGAGTATGCTCGTTAAATGGTTTGGCATGAAGTTGTTGGAATTGCAAACTGTAAATGCCAAAAGTTGTTTACTCAGCATTTTCTAAAAATTGCCACTGTCAAGCTCAATTGAAACCCTCCACTTACCCCTTTTGAAAAAATATCAAACCTAATTCTAGGAGGCTATAACTTTGGATATTAGCTCATTTAGGCATGGTGAACATGTGTGCAAGAGTATTTTTCATCATTTTATTCTCTTCACCAAACATCAAGCATCAAAGTTGACCTTTTTGCAGCTGTTTTGGAAATGCAGTCTTCAAACTGAGTAAAATCTGTTCGGATTTGATTTAAAAAAAATATCAAATGATGTCCTGAAGATCTAAAACTTGACATAGATGACAATTGATATGAGGAGAATCAATAGCACCAATTGGTTTGTTATGAAATTCTTCTAGCTACCTAATATTATCCTCCAAAGTTGGTCATTTTAACAGATTTTACTGTGTGCAGACAGCCAACCTTTGCATAACCCATCAACTTGGCCTTTTGAAACCTTGTCAAACTGATTTTAGGAAGCTAAAATTTGGTAAAGATACTCAAAAATTGTAGAAGAACATCCGTGCAAGGTGATTTGGCATGAAAATGAAAAAATCTAAAGTTATGATTTTTTAAAATGTGCTCCTAGAGCTTATTTTACAACTGATTTTTATGAGTGTTGAAATCTAATTTTTCAACATAAGAACCTAAAATTTACATGAAATTTTAGGCTCCAATAGATTCCATAGCTTTCTTGTAAAAGGTGAAAGCAAAGCCTCAAGGAATCAAAAGTAAGAAGATTTATGGTAGTTGATAGTACTATGAGAGTTCTATTTATATTAGGTTGCCATGCAATTAAACCAATTAAAACCCTACATATTTCTCCAAGCAGTTGGACTACTTATTTCCACAAAGAAAAATGGGAGTCCCTATATTGGGAAGCTCTTGTCACATAAGAGTTATTTATGTGGGGAAGTTCTTTGTCTAATAAGACTTATTTATGTCACTAATAAAGAGTTTAATAGAATCAAAAGTTTTGTAGAAAGAAATTAGTTGTTCATATGGACAAATAAATATAATTATAATTAATAAATATTTTGCCAATTTTTTTATTAATTAATTTTGAAAATTTATAAATTTATTTGAAATGATAAAATTATATTTTTAAGTTAATGAGCAATATTATATAATTATCATTTTTAATTTCAATGTGTATAATAATTTTAAAGTTTAGAATATCAAAATAGCATTATTAAATAAAGAGTCGTGGTTTAATTGATTGGGTATAATTATTGATGGTGGTGATATGTTATTTGATTATGAATTCAAATTGTAAGAAAGTACAATAATATATGGTAGAAATATTGGAGACCATACAAACTTCTTTTCTATTCAAATATCCATCATTATTAAAACATAAAATTGTTATATAATAACATATTAGATGCAATAAGCACACCCAAGTGATAGAAATCTCTAATTATCAATTAATGTATTGAATTTTACATTATCTTGAATGATGCTAATCATATTACCTCTAATAATGATTGTAAAAGTTTATTAAAATTTTATTTCTTCAAATAATTTAAATGTAAAATTCTTCTCTATTAATTCACCGTTGTAAATTTCATGACCAACAATTCATCATGGGAAAATTCACTGCCATAACAAATTCACCTCAAGGACAATTCACAACTAGCAATTCACCACCACGGAAAACTCATCACATTAAAAGATTGCAATTAATTTTGCATGGTGGTGAATTTCTAGTGGTGGATTTTCCTCGAGGTGAATTTTTCATGGTGTGAATTTTCCTGATGCCACATGATACACATCCCCAGAAAAGAGTGAAAATTTTAAGAAAAATTACAAACAAGTGGAGTGATCATGTTTTCCTCTAATAATGACTATCAAAGTTTCTTACAATTATAATTTTTAAAAATTGCCAAGACTATAAAATTCTTCACTAATAATTATTCTTTATTATTTAAATGATAAAAAAGTTATATAAAAAATGGAATAAGCACACCCACGTGATATAAATTCTTAAAATTGAGTGAAAATTTTAATCCAACTTAGTAACAACCAAGTGAAAACATATAAAAGATATAATGATTAAAACTTAATTAACACTATTAAAAATTATAGTGAAAATAAAAATTCTAAGATTGTAATCTCAAATTATGTAGAAACAAATATGTTATATCCACTTTTCTTTATTATCATCTATGAGGTAAAATATTTATCTAATAAAATAAAAGATACGATAAATGCACCTACATGATACACATCCTTGAAAAAATTGAAAAACTTAATCAAACTTAGGAATAAGCCATGTTTTTACATGGAAGCATACCTATAAAATATTTGTTTATACATAATTTTAGATAATTACAATCTTACACTACTTAAGAGTAATTTTGAAAATGTTAATTATGTTTCAATCTTATATTTATAGATATTTTCACTTCACTTGGTTGTAAGTTTGGTTAATTTTTCCTCTTTTTTAAGGATGTCTCTTGTGGGTGCTCTTATTTCATATTTTTTTAAGAAAATTAATCAAACTTACAAATAAGTGATGTTTTCATGAGAAAGCCTCCCTATGAAATATTTGAAAGAAGAGGTAGAGGAATAAAACAAAATCCAAAATAGAGAGCATAAAGCTCAAAGATGAAAGAGAGGATAAACTGAAACTGGTTTATATTTCAACCATTTAAAAATATACAAACTTCTTTCTTTTCACAAATTGAATAAATAAAGTTATTTCTCTTCTCATACATTCATAAAATAACATGAATAATATCCCTTGTTTTGTGGTTGCCTCTTCAAGATACTACTACAATAGAGCACTCATAAATCTTCATAAAAAAAATTACCCCCTTTCTGAAGAGTTGTTGCTACAAAAATATATTAACTACACTCTTACAACATTTTTCATTACCAAAAAGATTTTTTAAGTGAACACATATCCCTAGCAAAAAAGAACCAAAACAAAGATATTAATTTCAATTAATTTTAAAATAATTTTCTAGTGTGGGATAAGTTTTGAGGACATATCTAACAATTAATTAATAGGCAAAATTATCTTGATGCAGTGAATGGTTAGGAAGAATAATATGGATTTGGGCTAGAGAAAGATATCTTGCACATATGAGATGAGAGAATGTAGATGGTAGGAGATGAAGTGGTATACAAAGGAATACATGAAGGTGGGATTAATCCAAACATTCCTCCTTAATCATAGTTGTTGTTATCTATGGCACCCAATCAATCTCTTTGATAGATAAAACTTTCTTTCCCTAATGCCTTGGTGAAAATTTTTGCACATTGATCTTGAGACTTGAAAAAATCCAAAAATATTTCTCCATTTTTTATTAGTTCTCTAATGAAATGATATCTTTTGTCAATATGTTTGCTTCTCTTGTGAAAAAATGAATTCTTTGACAATGTTATAGCATGTTGTTATCACAATATATATTTGTTGCCTCTTCTATCTCTTGCCTAGGATATTTCAAAACTCTTCTCATCCAAATTAATTGACATGATGCACTTGTTGCAACATACTTTGCTTCAACAGATGAAATACTGACAATTGATTGTTTCTTTGAACCTGATGATACTACACTTGTTCCAAAATGAAAAAATAAACTAGAAGTGCTCTTCGTATTATCAATGCTTCTTGCACAATCACAAACCATATACCCTATGAGTTTGAACTCAATTGACCTTGAATAATGAATGCCATAATTCCTTGTTCCACTAACATATATAAGGATTATTTTCCTTTCTTGACAATGAGAGTCCTTTAGAGACTCCATAAACCTTGAGATAAGACTATCTGCATACATAATATCTGATACTACCAACACATCTGTTATACAAATTTGGATCATTATTGGCTCCTTTATCATCCTTAATATCAATCCTATGACAATTGGTGTTGGAGATGATTTACAATTTTCATACTAAACCTCTTCAAAATGTCATTAGCATAATAAGATTGGGAGATGAATATACTATTATCACTTTGATTCACCTCAATGCTAAGGAAATACTTCATGATACCTAAATCAATCATTTAAAATTCTCTTTTCATGTCCCTTTGAACAAATCAATTGCTAAATCACCTGTGAATATCAAGCCATCAACATACAAACAAACAATTATGATCTCACCTTTCTCATTCATCTTGGTATACAATGTAGGCTCACTATTACACCTATTGAAGTGAGTTTGTAAAAGATAAGAGTCAATTCTACTATACCAATACCTTGGGGCTTGCTTGAGTCTATAGAGTACTTTCTTGAGCTTGTAAACTATGTCTTCTCAACCCAAAATCTCATACCCACATGGCTGCTCCACATAAACTTATTCTTCAATAAAACCATTCAAAACAACTAATTTTACATCTATTTGGTAAAATGATCACTTGCTTTGAGCTACTAAATTGTAAGTATTATTCTTGTGATATCTAGAAGTGCTACTAGAGAAAATGTTTCATTATAATCAACCTCATGCTATTGTGAATATTGTTAGAAATATATGCCTAAATCATCATAGGCTGTAACCTCTATTGGAGCCAAGTCGGTGTGACATTCTTTGGGTCTGGCTGACTAGCAACTTTGGATATTTTGGTTTGTATAGATCACTAATACAATGTTTAAGTCATGTCGAAGAATCTTATCCCTATGACTTGTGACTGTCGTTGTAACCTCTCACTGCCCGTGGAGACCTCTTGTCGACTGTTGGCATTTATTGGATATCGAGGAGAGTCTTATAGGTTCACTATGAGCTCTCAGTGATAGGAGTGTCTCACTGGCAGTATTAACTCGAGGTAACACAAGGATCTCAGGAAGAAGTCTCAGCAATGAAGAGAGGTCTCATCGATAAGGAAAATCTTGAAGTCATCGGTGTAACACACTTGCTTCGATATGAAGTCCTATCAATGTGTGTTGTCTCGCTAAATAATTTCATCAGTGTAACATGTGACTTCGATAAGAACTCTCGATGAAATTAATAGGTCTTTCTGACTATTATTTGGTGCTTTGTATGACTGGAGGCTTCAGAGTAACATCTCAACGATAGCGGTAGAGTCTTGCCGACTATTGATCACTTCGAAGAAAGTCTTAGAGCTCAGTGTGATGTCTTGGTGAAAGACATTTGTCTTGCTGATGTGAACACCCATGTTTGTGTGAATTTGAAGCTTTGGTATGCTATTTCACCGATAGTGATATGTCTTGGCAATAGATGAACACTTTAGAGTGACTTATGGACCTCAGTATGAAGTCCTGGCGAAAGCGATGAGTCTCGCCGACTAGTGGGTGCTTCAGAACAACATGATGACTCGGTGGGAGGTCTTGGCAAGAGTGATAGTCTTGCTGAAAGGAAAACTAAAGTTGATGCAACTTGTGAGCTCAGTAAAACATCTTGGTGATAAGGATGACTCTTGGCGATATTGATGGTGAATCCTTTGGGCATCAAGGAGACACTTCTTGTGTCTGACCGACATGCCAACATAGGTTGATCATTTTGACCAAGTGATGACCATCTACATGGCTTGTGTTGGACCAATAGGAGAAGCCAAATGGGAAATGCTAGCAGTTGGACCATTGTGGAAGCTCGATAGACAAGAATGACATGAATATAGTCTGGAGTAGCAGATGATGTCTAGTTCGATGAATCGACGGATTATGGTGTGATTGTATGATCAGTGGATGAATTCTATTCTATGAAGACTGTAACGTGAATGTTCTGTAACAAGGTTGTTCATGGTGAATGTTGCTATAAACTGACATCAAAAAGATAAGTTAGAACTTTATTTGCAATCTTTATTACTGTAATACAAAGTGACTTCTCTTGGTGTGGTGGGTTTTTATCCCATAAGGGTTTTCCCACGTAAATCTAGTGTTCATATGTGTTTGTCTAATTCTCTGTTTCTATTATTTATTTCAAAGTGCATCTTAATTGAACTATAATTGTAAAATTTAAATGATTCTCTACATTCTTCCCTAAGGTTTTGACATTAGGAGAGTTGTTTCCGCACCTTATCTTTCCTTACAACTGGTATCAGAGCCTGGCTAGTTGTGTTATCCTTGTGGGTACATTGCATTTTTTGTGTCAATTCTATTCAGTGGGATCCTTGTAAAAGTTAGTTAATTCTAATTATAGATTGAGATGGCTAGCATGTCAGGAAATTGAAATAGAGAAGTTCAATGGAAGAAATTTTGAGTTGTGGAAACTCAAAATGGAGGATCTCTTAGTGGATCGTGATCTTTGGATTGTTGTGTCTGGAACTGAGCCTACAGGCATGAAGTAAGAAGATTGGGACCTTACAGATAGAAATTCTAAGGGGCTGATAAGGCTCTATTGGGCATACTCTATTCTTCTAAATGTGCATGAAGAGAAGATTGCATCTTCCTTATGGAAGAGACTGGCATCTATTTATCAAGGGAATTCCTTGGTGAATACACTATTCTTGAGGAAGAAGTTGTACTCTTTGAGAATGTAGGAAGGAGGGTTTGTAGCTGATCATTTGAATGCATTTAACATGCTAATTACATAATTAACATCTATTGGGTGAAAATTGAAGAAGAGGATCGTTGTATGTTGATATTGTGTTCTTTTCCAGATTCATGGGATCACCTTGTGATGGCTATTGGGAGTACAACATCCAGCTTCAAGATGGAAGATATTGTTGCTTCTTTGTTATAAGAAGAAATGAGAAAGAAATCTTCTGAGATGGAAAAGGAGGCCCTTGCTGTTAGAGGAAGGTCAAAAGAGAAAGGCAAGAAGAAGGACAAGAAATCTAAATCGAAATCAGAGGGGAGATCAAAGTCTCTTGGCAAGAAGTCCAAGGTGAAGTGCTGGAACTATGGGCAACCTGGTCATGTTCGAAAGGATTGTAAAGAGGAGGAGAAGAAGAAGAAGGAGTATTCTTCTGACAATGATTCTTCTCACAGTGATGTAGACGCCTTCATTGTAGCCTTGCTACTCAGGCATCAGATGATGTCTAGCTTATTGATTTTGGAGCATCTTTCCACATGACATCTCATAGAGACTAGTTTACGAAGTATGAACAATATGATGGTGGAACGGTGTACTTTCCAAGTGATTCAACTTTGGAAAATGTTGGTCATAAGAGTCAGAATCTAATTCCCTAATGGCAGAGTGAAGGGGATCAAGGATGTTATGCACATACTAGGTCTGGCTCAAAATCTATTGTTTGTCAATAAGATGAATGATATTGGAGTGCAAGTCACGTTCTCTGGAAATGGCTGCAAGATGACTAGAGGCTCTATGGTGTTGGCTAGAGGTGCTCGAATTGGTACCCTGTACAAGCTGGATGCATAGGCTATTCAATGTAACAGTGTCTCTGTAAAGTCACAGAAAGCTACTCATGGAGGTAAAGAGGGAAATATCCCTAATTATGTAAACTCTATGGAAGTAAAAATTCCAGTAGAGAAGACTATGCGCTGGCATCATAGGCTAGGCCACATAGGGAAAAAGGTTTAAAAACCTTGAAGAATAAAAACCTAGTTGAGGGGATTGATGATTGTAATCTCGAATTTGAATTTTGTGAGCATTGTATATATGGAAAACAACATTGTGTTTCATTTTATTTCAGTCCTCATAAATCTTCTAGTTTGCTAGATTATATTCATTATGATGTATTTGGTCTAGTGAATGTTCCTTCTTTGTCTAAGTCAAGGTACTATGTATCATTCATTGATGATTATTTGAGAAGAACATTCATTTATTTTTTGAAAAGTAAATTAGAAGTATTCAGTTGGTTTAAGGAATTTAACAACCTTGTAGAAAATCGGACTGGAAGAAAAATAAAATGCTTAAGGACTGATAATGGTGGTGAATTTTGTTCTGATGAATTCTAGAGGTATTGCAAGGACCATGGGATTAAAAGACATAAGACTACACCTTATACTCCACAACAGAATGGAGTTGCAAAAAGGTTTAATAAGATAGTGATGGAGAGAGCATGAAGTATGCTCAGTACTGCTGGCTTGGAGGAGAAGTTTTGGGCTGAGGCTATATCTACTGCATGTTAACTAATAAATCATTCTCCAAACTCTACTCTTGTTGAGAAAACACCTTTGGAAGCGTGGTCTGGTAAGAAACCCTCTTTAAGACATATTCATGTTTTTTGCTATGAAGCATATGCATATGTGCCAAAAGAGAAAAGATCTAAGTTGGAGAACAAGGCTATCAAATGTATTTTTATTGGTTATAACACTGGAATAAAAGGATACAAGCTTTGGAATCCTAATACGGATAAGGTTGTATATAGTAGAAGTGTAATCTTTCGTGAGATGAAGCCTTCTACCTTAGATCTGTAGTTAGAGACAAAGTCAAAAAACAATAAGGATGTAGCTGGAATTCCTCCTACACCAAATAACGAGGAATTGAAAATTAAAAATGTACCTGAAACTGAGGAGAGCTCAAGTAGTTCTGAAAGTTCTGAAGAAGAAGAAGAACCTCAACCTTAGCAAGTGAAGAGGTCAACCCATGAAAGAAAACAACCTGATAGGTATGGGTTCTCTTTGATAGATTCTACTTGTGCCTATGCTTTAATTTCTAGCACTAATGAGCCTAGGACTATAAAGGAGGAATTTAAAATGTTTGATTCAGACTCTTGGTTGGAAGCTATGAATGAAGAAATGGCATCATTAGAAAAGAATGAAACTTGGAGTTTGGTTCCCTTGCCTAAAGGCACAAAATCTATTGGCTGCAAATGGGTATTTAAGAAGAAGATTGGTATAGATGGAAGTGTGGAAAAGTACAAGGCGAGATTGGTTGCAAAGGGTTATTCCCAGGTCGAGGGAATTGATTATGGGGAGATTTTTTCTCTAGTAGCTAAGCTGACGTCTATCAAATTTATTTTGTCACTTGTAACAACATATGACTTAGAGGTCAAACAGATGGATGTGAAGACAACATTTCTTCATGGTGATCTTGAAGAAGAAATCTATATGTCCTAGCCTAAGCACTTTGTTGAGAAAGGTAAAGTAAAACTAGTTTGCAAGTTAAAGAAGTCTTTGTATGGGTTAAAAAAATCACCTAGAATGTGGTACCAAAAATTTGATACTTTTGTATTGTCTTTGGGATTTGTGAGATCAAAATCTAATCATTGTGTCTATTATAAAATTGAAAGTGATCAAGTTCTTATTATTTCTCTCTATGTTGATGATATGTTGTTCATAGGAAATAGTAAACTAATGATTTATGATCTTAAGTCTCAGTTGTCTGCTAAGTTCAAAATGAAAGATCTTGGTGCAGAAAGATTTATTCTGGGGATGGAGATAACCAAGGACAAAAATAGTGGAAAACTTTGGCTCAGTTAGAGTAAGTATATAAAGATTGTTCTAGAGAGATTTTGCATGAATGATTGCAAGCAGCTAGTTGTTCTAGTTTTGCAGGGAACAAAGCTATCTGTTGAAGACTATCCAAAATCTCCTACGAAGATGGAAGACATGACCAGTGTACTCTATGCTAGTGTTGTTGGAAGTCTTATGTATGCAATGGTCTGTACAAGGCCAGACAATGCCCAAGCAATGGGAGTTCTTAGTCGATTTATGGAAAATCCTGGAAGAATACATTGGGATGTTGTGAAGAGAGTATTCGGATATCTAAAGGGCACTTTAGAATATTCTCTATTTTACCATGAGAACTTGGTTGAATCATAGAAGACTCTCAACATTCATGGTTATGTAGATTCTCATTGGGTAGGGGACATTAACAAGAGGAGGTCCACCAGTGGATACATTTTCATGATGAATGGTGGTGCAGTGAGTTGGATGAGTAAGCAACAGGCTATAGTCGCTTTGTCCACTATGAAGGCTAAATATATGGCAGCTACACATGCTTGTAAAGAAGCAGTTTGGTTGAAATGTTTGTGTTCTAACATTGATTTTGATGCAGGGGAAATAACTATTTTCTATGACAGTCAGAGTGTGATTTTTCTAGCAAAGAATCCTACTTTCCATGCTAGGACAAAACATATAGATGTATAGTACCACTTTGTACAAGATATGGTAGAGGATGGAAAGGTCAGTTTGCAAAAGTTGATACTCTGGAGAATATTGTAGATGCATTGACGAAGCTAGTGAGCACAGACAAGTTTAGGTGGTGTGCTAGTTCAATGGGCCTTAGTGCCCATATTTTTAGTAAGCTTTGTTGTGCTCTGGAGGTACTTCTGTCATATTCGTCAAGTGGGAGATTGTTAGAAATATATGCCTAAATCATCACAAGCTATAACCTCTATTGGAGCCAAGTCGGTGTGACATGCTTTGGGTCTGGCCGACTAGTAGCTTTGGATCTTGTGGTTTGTACAGATTACAAAGATAATGTTTAATTCATGTCGAAGAATCTTATCATTGTGACTTGTGACTGTCGTTGTAACCTCTCACCGCCCGTGGAGACCTCTTGTCAACTGTTGGCATTTATCAGATATCGGGGAGAGTCTTAGAGGTTCTCTATGAGCTCTCAATGATAGGAGTGTCTCACTGATAGTATTCACTTGGGGTAACACAAGGATCATAGGAAGAAGTCTCAGTGATAAAGAGAGGTCTTGCCGACAGGGAAAATCTTGAAGTCATCAGTGTGATGTCTTGGAAAAAGACATTTGTCTTGCCGATGTGAACACCAATGTTTGTGTGACTTTGAAGCTTTTGTATGATGTTTCACTGATAGCGATATGTCTTAGTGATAGCACTGATAGCGATATGTCTTAGTGATAGATGAACACTTTGGAGTGACCTATGGACCTCGGTATGAAGTCTTGGCAAAAGCGACAAGTCTCGCCGACTAGTGGGGGCTTTGGAACAACATGAAGACTCGGTGGGAGGTCTTGGCGAGAGTGATAGTCTTGCCGAAAGGAAAACTAAAGTCAATGCAACTTGTGAGCTCAGTAAAACATCTTGGTGATAAGGATGACTCTTGGAAACATTGATGGTGAAGCCTTTGGGCATTGGGGAGACACTTCTTTTGTCTCACCGACATGCCAACACAGGTTGATCATTTTGTCTGAGTGATGACCATCTACATGGTTTGTGTTGGACCAATAGGAGAAGTCGAATGGGAACCACTAGCAGTTGGACCATTGTGGAAGCTTGACAAACAAGAATGACATGATAATAGTTTGGAGTAGCAGATGATGTTTGGTTTGATGAATAGATAGATTGTGGTGTGATTGTATGATTAGTGGATGAATTCTATTATGTGAAGACTATAACGTGAATGTTCTGTAACGAGGTTGTTCATGGTGAATGCTACTATAAACTGACATCAGAAATATAAGTTAGAACTCTATTTGTAATCTTTAATACTGTAATACAAAGTGACTTCTCTTGGTGTGGTGGGTTTTTCTCCCATAAGGGTTTTCCCACGTAAATCTGGTGTTCATATGTGTTTGTCTAATTCTCCATTTCTGTTATTTATTTCAAAGTGCATCTTAATTGAACTGTAATTGTAAAATTTAAATGAGTCTCTGCATTCTTCCTTGAGGTTTTGACGTTAGGAGAGTTGTTTCCGCACCTTATCTTTCCTTACAAATATCCCTTATTCCCTAGCATTTCTTTATGTTTTCTCACATCACCATTTGAATTTGATTTGGTTTTGTAAACCAACTTCACTCCTATGATATCCTTTTCTTTTGGAAGGCTTGCTAACTCCCATATTTGATTTTTTTCAATTACATCAATTTCTTCATCCATTGCATTTATCCATTATTAATGTTTAATTGCATCTTCAAAATGAATTAGATCTCCTATTTGTGAATAAAATGCAGAAAGAGAAAACATATCAACATTATTCTAACCTTAATTTTTCTGATAAATGTCTCTAATACTTCTAATTTTTTGTCTCCTCAAGCTTGCCAATGTAGTATTTTACATATCACTTGAATTAGAAATTGTGAAATGTGGACTTGATAGTCCTAAACCTTGAATGCCTCTTTTAGATGGTTTTTATTGTCTATTTGAAGGAGTAGATGCTAGAATGTGTGTAGTTGTCCTTACATTTGATGATGGTTTCAACTTTGGACCACTTTGTTGACCATGAATGGGTATGGAAGGAGCCACATTTGAAGGAATACCTACTAGTATAGAAACTTCTTTATATTCTTATGGTAAGTTGGCTACTATTGAACCATATATTTTTGGGTAGGATTTATAGGCTACTCTTTCACTCTTAGGATATTTCACCTAAAAGGAGAGAGATAAACCCCACTCAAAATTCTAGGTGGTTCACTAAAATTAGGAAATGTATGATGTTATTTAGACTAAATGGAATGACCTAGGTGAAATTAAATGAACTATTTAACTGATTATGAATGTGAAACCTAAGAATAATGCAATATCAGAAAACATAAAGTGATATGCAAACATGAAATAAAGTATGAACAAATGCAAAATTGAAAAGAAGGTTGTTGAATCAGAGTGCACCTAGGCAAAGAATGGAGAATCTGGAGTGTTTTGAATGCTGGCAGAAATAATTGAAAATCACCAGTGGGACTCATTCATCAATAATGGTGAACCAGTCCTGCTTCTAATGAAAACTTTTGAGAATAGGTTTTTGAGTGTCAAGATCTAGAATTCGACAAAATCTATATTTCCAACCTTAAGGTGGGACTCATTTTCCATTGATGGTGAATCGTTCTAGCCATAAAATTCTTTTAAATTAGGGACCAATCCCGTAGCACCAAATCTGAGGTTGTCTGCTTGTCAAGTTGCCTAAGTCAAATCTACAGAAAGTAGACAAAATGTCTTCTCCAAGCTTGACATAGGTTGTAGTTGGCTTGAAACAATTTGTTGACTTCTTGTCAACTTTTCAACACCTAATAGCTTATCACATCTGCATACACAAGTATGCAAACACACATGCAAAAGCGGAAAAGTGTTAAGGGTTAGGTTATAGGGATTTTCCTTGGTCAAATCCCACTTTGGTAATCAAACCCTTAATGAAATAATCAAATGGTAGAGAATGATAAAGAAATAACATATAAATTCTATCAACATACCAAACCCTTGTTGAAGAAAATCTAAAGATATATCAATGGTTGCTCCAAGATACTTGATTAATGATTGATTAAGTGATGCAAAGTGCTTGAATGATTGAATGAGTGAGTGAATAAGTGAACTTAATGAATGGGGGTTAAAATGAGAAGAAAAAAAAATATTTATACATAATTTTTTCTTAGTAACCCAATAATACCTCATCACACGCTGACATAAGGTGATTTTAAATTAAAACTTGAAAGAAAATTTGAAATATTTTGAATTTAGAGCTAAGAGGGACTCATTCGCCACCCATGGTGAATGGGTCCCACCTTAGATTTGAAAGTGGGTGTCAGGAATTAAGTCACATTTAATGTTTTTTATTAGGTTTACATTCAAAAAAACACATAATTAAGCCTTATAAGGGCATAAAAGGGTCAAATAAAGCATAAGAAAGGTTAAAATAGTGAAATTAAGCCTAGAAAAGTGTGAAATCTTGTTACAAGACTTTACAACACTTCAAACTGGCACTTGATAAGTTATGAAAAAGGTGATTTTTAGGTGAATTGTAATGAATAGAGTCTAGAAAAGTGTAGAAATGCTTTGCAAAAGTTCACAATTCCTTCACAAGATGTCATAATTTTAATTTTTAAGACCTAATATGAATTTTCAAGCCACATTATAGCATTAAATCAAAGAAAAATGGAGCAAGAATCATTAAGAAAGGCCTAAAAGACCATGAAAATGACAAGGGGCCATTCTTCTATAGCATAAATATATTGATTGTTTTTTCCAAAATTCCATCCCAATCTTCATCTTCTACAAACTCCACATCTCTACTAATTATAATTTTGTGGTTATTAGATTATAGAGTTTGTATGCCTTGGATTCATCACTATATCCAAAAAATATTTAAATTTTTCTCCTTTGTTGTTTAATTTTTTCCTTAACTCATTTAGCACATGTGCATATGCAACACATCCAAATACTCTCATGTGAGTAACATTATGTTTTCTTCTAGTCCATGCTTCTCCTAAAATCATGTTCTTCAAAATCTTGGTTAGACATCTATTCATAATATATGTTGCACAAACTACAACTTTAGTCCAATATTCAGTTTGAAAAACATGTTTTGTTTTCAACATGCTTCTTTTCATTTCCATGATTTTTCTATTTTTTCTTTCATCTACCCCATTTTTTTGAGGTGTGTATCTAGTTGTGAATGGCTTGTGAACTCTATGCTCTTTACAAAAATTTAGAAATTCATTCGAGATGTATTCACCACCTCTATATGTTCTCAATGCTTTGATGTAATGTCCCCTTTTCCTTTCTACAAGAGCCTTCAATTGATTGAAGAAATCAAACACTTCATTCTTTTTCTTTAGAAATTAGACCCATGTTTTCCTTAAAAAATATTCAATAAAAATTAAAAATTAAAAACTTCCACCAATTGAGGGTGTTTGCATAGGTCCACACAAATTTGAATGCATAATCTCCAAAGGTGATTTTTCTCTAATTGACTTTCCAACTAGAAATTTTTCTCTATGTTGCTTTCCCAAGATGCATCCTTCACAAAACCTTTTTGGTTTCTCTAATAATGGAAAACCATTTACTAGACTCTTCCATGTTTAGTTGGTTTAGACCTCCAAAGTTGAGATGCCCAAATCTTAGGTTCCATAACCAATTTTCATCTTTTATTTCTACTTGAACTTGATTATTTATGTGACTATTGCAACTGCTTCTTTATCCCCTTGTGAGTTCATTGAGGGTTGTACTTGAACATATTCCACATTCAAATATGACTTAATCTTTAGCATAAACATTTTATTAAATATCATTTTGAGTTTGCAATGAGTTGGTTACTTGGAAACTATCCAAAATAATGTGCATTCTCTATTTTTTTAAGAAGGCTTTATATTCCTTTTCAAAACCTTTTCCAATGCTCATTAGATTGTGTTTTAGACCATCCAAAAAATACACATCTAAAATATACATCTTCTCCCTTTGTTTAGTTAGAGTGTCGATGTATCCTTTACCCATAACTAATTCTTTGTTGTCATTTCCCAATTTGACACCAAAGTTTTCTTTTTCATCTAAAATTTTAAAAAAATATAGGTTCTCGGCCATGTGATTGTTTCAACTTGACTCTAAGTGAAATGGTGAAAAATAGTGGTGATTTCTTTCACTTCTAGGGTTTTGGACCTAAAACAAGAAAGACCAATTCTTCAACATTTCACTCAAGAACAAACCCTTGACATTTAAATGCAAAGGAGATTGAAATCTTAAAAGGGGAAGGTCCTAGGGATTGAATGATAACTAATGAGGATTTCATCACCAAGTGTAAACTTGGAAAACACAAAATGTTGGAAAACAAAGTGTGATATGCAAAATGACCTAGTAATGTAAGTAAAATGGAACAAAAAACTATGAAACTAGAAATGTTCACCTAGGAAACTTAAGAAGGAAGAATGGAGGTCTATAATCTTGAGAAATTTTTTGTTAATGATAACTAGGACTCAAACACCAAGCTGGGTGAATTAGTTTAGTTTTTGGTAAACTATATTGGAACAGGTTTCAGACAAATGGGTACTTAGATCTGTAAAAATCCCTCACAAATAGGTATAGTGGGATTCATTCACTAATAGTGGTGAATCAATCCACTTTTGGATTTTTGGAAATTCAATACTAGATTCTGTAGCTCTCAGTTTTCTTTTAGGTTTTTGATTTAGATCTAGGTCTGAAATTGTAAAATTGAGCTTGCAGACCTTCTCTAAGCTTCTCCAAGGCTTTATGACAACTTTGAAAACATTGAATTTTTTTGAAAACTTGATGACAACTTTTCCAATATTTCTCCTTCATAAATCTACAACCTAGACATGCAAATCACATGCAAAGAGAGGGAAAAATGTTGTGAGGTTAGTGAATAGGGGTTTTCCTTGGCCAAACCCCTTGTTGGTAATTAAACCTTGGAATAGAATGAAATATGGAAGGAGAATGATGAATGAACAACAAGAAATGTTGGAACTCACCAAACACTTAAAAAAATATGCTATAAACATATAAGTAATGGTTCCAATGGATGTAGACTTGGAATCTAGCTTGATGTTGATAGATCTTGAATGCAATGCTTGGCTGAATCACAAATCCCTACACCACAATTTTTATCTCTAAAACAACATGACAAAAATAATATTTTAAATGGTGATAGATACTTGAAGAATGCTATAGAATGCTTAATAATCTTCCCTTGAAATGCCTTGAATTCTCTTATGAACTCTTGATGCTAGGATAACTTGATTGCTTGGTAGGATGAAACGAGTGAAAGAACCTTGTATTTATACTTAATTATGCAAGAATTTTTTAAATTACAACACTACATGCTACCATTAGATCTAGGAGAATAAAATCCAACAAGAAATTTGAATTAAATTTGAATTTCATTCACAAGGGACTCATTCACCCATGTTGGCAAATGAGTCCCATCACACATAATGTATGGGACCAAAAATCAAAAGTGTTTAGAAATGTGTGAAACCTACATCAATGCCAAAAAGACCTAGGTGGGACTTATTCACCCAAGGTGATGAATGATTCCCATACACTAAATCTATGCCACACAAGCTAGGAACACTTGAATTATGAATAGTTACTGGTTGGTGTCAGGATTATCCTCGAACAGATGTAATAAATGAGGCTTTTGGATGTAAAATGGGGCTAATTAAAGCATAAGAAAGCCCAATTATTAATGAAAAGCCTAGAGGAATGTTAAAGTGTGTTAAAAATTTTTATAACACTTCAGATAAGGAAAGATTAAGATTAATTATGATTAAAATCATGTTTAGGTTGATAAAACCCTAAAAAAGTGTGAAAGTGTGTTACAACACTTCACAACATTTTTGAAAGGCACCATTAAATTCCATTAGTTCACAAGGGCCCAAGACCTAATGTGAATGTGTTATCCACATTACAACACTTAATCAAGGAAACATTAAGACAAAATCCACAAGGAAGGCCCAAACAAGTGCGAAAAATGTCAAAGGATCCTTTTTTCAAAACTATACTCATAACCATACATCCTTTTAATTATTTTTGTGCTACATTACATGCTATGAATATATTACCCTATTTTTTATTTTCTTTTGTGAAGTTTGCATTTGCTTTGCTAAAATCATATTGTTTCTTCCTACACTAATCTGAATAATTCCCATACTTCTTACAATAATGAGATATATAAAAGAGATCCTTAGAATCCTTCTATTTAATATCTCTCAAAAAATATTTCTCTACTTGAGTCAATGCATTGCATATTGCTGCATTAGATCGATCTAAAAATTGATTCTCAACAAGATCCCTAATATCTTGAGAGAGAAATATATCTTTCATGGTAATTTCCCAATAATCATAATTCTTTTCATTAAAATGTGGGATTTGAAGGTTTGTTAAGCTTGTGCTTCCTACCATTATTAATAGTGAAAACTTGTCTCTTTGAAAACACCTTTGCTGAAAACGTTAGCTTTGAAAATAATTGTTGTGATAAACCTACTCTAATACCAATTGAAGGAAGAGGGCTCAGAGGAACACAAGAAA
Source organism: Sequoia sempervirens (assembly GCA_007258455.2). NCBI lineage: Eukaryota > Viridiplantae > Streptophyta > Pinopsida > Cupressales > Cupressaceae > Sequoia > Sequoia sempervirens. The sequence goes on from VDFB02193867.1 coordinate 179,320,880, forward strand.
ATACAAAACAAAGAGCAAAAAACTCAAAGATGAAATAGGGGATAAACTAAAACTAATTTATATGTCAACCATTTCAAAATCTACAAACTTCTTTATTTCCAAAAATCATAAAATAGAGTTGTTTCTCTTTTCATACATTTAGAAAATATCATGAAAATCATCCCTTGTTTTGTAGTTGCTTCTTCAAGCTATTGCTATAGTAGGGCACTCATATATCTTCGTACAAAATATTACCCCATTTTTTAAGAGTTGTTGCTACAAGAATATATTAACTACTCTCTTACAACATTTTTCATTACCAAAAAGAACTATTTGTTAGAGTAAATGGTTTTTACCATTTACCTACTTAAGTTTACTTAGGCAGAATAGTTTATTTGATTTGCATTGAATTATTCACATGTGGTTTCTTTCCTGTATCAGGAAGTTTTATACCCACCATATATTTCATGCCTTTATAAGGCACTTTGTACAATATGTAGTTTATCTCATTTTTTTCACTCCTTATTTGGTGAAATGGCTTTGCATTGTCTCTCACTCATTTGTGAAGGTTTATTGGAAAATGTTTCTCTTGGGTTATTTTCTCTAACACTATAAAACCAATGTATATCCCCAAAAAAAAGGAGACAAAACAAACATATTAATTACAATTAATTTCAAATACTTTTCTAACATTGGATAAGATTTTAGGATAGATTTAACAATTAATTCATAGGAAAAATTGTCTTGATTTAGTGAATGGGAAAGAAGAATAATATCAATCTAAGCTGGAGTAAGATATCATTCATGTATGAGCTATGAGAATGTAGATGGTGGGATAGGAATTGGTCTATAGAGAAATAAATGAAGGTGGATAGGTAGTTGGGATTAATTTCAATATTTGACTGTTTGACTTTAATTTTTAAAAAATGTTAATTATTGTTTAATCTTTACATTTATGGATATTTTCACCTCGCTTGGTTGTAATTTTGGTTAATATTTTTTTCTTTCTTTAAGATGTGTCTCTTGTGGGTTCTTATGCCTTTCTAGGCTATGTGGACCTCATTTTAATGTTGTAAAGTGTATTTAATCAAACTTTCACATTGAATTATGTATCCCAAGCCCTAATTTACCTTTACATTATCACTAATAGGCCCCTATTAATCCATATTGAGCATCCTAAGGCATTATTTGATGAAACACCTAATAAAATTTCAATTTAAACATTATTTCCTTATCTCCTAGCATCCTAGCTATCAAAAAGGCCCTTGTGGGACCCATTCAACATCCATGGCAAATTAGTCCCATCCAGGTGGGACACATTCTCTAATGGTGGTGAATGAGTCCCATTTGGCCCAATTTTGACCTTTAAGTGAGAAAAAAGTGAAAATTAAGTTTATTTTTTCTTCATGTCGGCTTGTGATGAGGTATTAATGGGTAAAATAGGTGAAATTACTATAAATATAAGTTTTTTAACCCTAATTCACATCTCTTATCATTCATTCATCCACGAATATTCCATCTCAATCCAAGCAACTTAGGGTTTTATCATTTCAAGTCCCGAAGATATCAATTTTTAGACATTCAAGGCTAGATTCTTCATGTTTTGCTACAAAATTCCAATTTCAAACATCATTGCAAGGTAATAAACTCCATTTTTTCATGTTTCATTACATTCTTTCGTCATTTTGGTTTAATTACCTAAAAGGGGTTTGACCAAGGAAAACCCCCATGCCCTAACATTCACCATTTCTCTCTCTTGTCTTATGTGTTTGTAGATTAGACATCTTGGAAGCTTTGGAATCATTAATAATTAAGTTGCAAATTTTTTAAGTTCTTCTCTTCATTTTCCAAGTCAAAATATCAATAAAAACTCACTTTTAGGTTAAAAAATTAGAGTTTCTGAAGTGTACACCTATAGAAAATCAAAATGCAAACCAAGAGCTCCAGATTCCACCTTTGAATATTTAGAAACTCAAAATTGGACATGTTCTCCATCAACTATGAATGAGTTCCACTTCTAGAACAATTTTGAGTTTTTTTGCATTTTTAGATACCCTTTTGTCAAAAACAAGTTCTGGCAAAATTTTGTAGAAGTCAGACTAATTCACCTAGATTGGAAAATGAATCCCACTTGGCCTAAAAATCAGCATCAGTAGCATTCTAGAATCCATTTCAAACCTCCATCCATATTCCAGGTGCAAACTTTCAGTTTCATCAAGTTTTGTTGCAATTTGCATTCATTTCTAGGTGTTTTTGCATTACACAATGTGTTTTCAAACACATTGTTTTCCTTTAGTTTCCATTCAATAATCAATATTTTTCATTAGTTTGATACATCTATATCATTTCATTTAGACACAACTTCATCATACATATCTTAGATTGAGTGAACCACCTAGACTTTTGAGTGGGGTTTATCTCTCTCCTTTTAGGTGAAACATTCTTAAGAGTGCAAGAGTAGCTTATAAATGCTACCCAAAAATTTATGGTTCATTTTGGTGAACCTACTTTTTGAACATCTTATTTTCTAATTTGGATTCCATTTTCATCCTAATCCTATCTTTCATTGCATTTTCATTAGAATTGCATTGGTTAATTTGCATCTAGAGTTTAAAATTTTTGCATTAGAAAAAAGTGAATTTAGCTTGCATTTTTTTATAAAATTTTCTTAAATTTTTATGAAATTCTGCATCTCCATCTTAGGTCTACATCATACAACATTAAACACACCAATTACAATTCAAACTTTCTAAATTTTTTGAAAAAAACTAGTACTAGGACTCATTCGCCATGTTTGGAAAATCAGTCCCTTTCCAAATTTTTGATTGGTTGTTACAAAATCAGAAACCTCATTTATGTACTTCCTAAGCCTCCTACTATCATATAGTATAATTATGGATAGTTTTTGGAACATTTTTTTTATGCATCTAGCTCAAAAACATCATTTTAGATTACTCATTCTCCAAAACACTTCATTTGCAAACATCCTTACCTTTGAAAATGCTTACATTTCTGACATTTTGCTTAACATCAATAAAAGTACTTTTCACTTTTTCATATACAATGTTTTTATTCACAAAACTTTGCATAATTTTGATAAAAGTTCTTTTCATTCTTTCATGTACATTGTTTCCATTCTTCAAATATTTCAAATATTGGATAAGAATGTTTTGTACCTTTGCATATAAATTGTTCATATTGCTGAAACATTGCATGAAATGGTTACATGTTCTTTTCATTTTTATTCAAACAATGCTTGTACCTTACATATTTAGACATGTTAAGAAACATTTCTTATCCCCTCCCTATGATAGTGTTTATGTGAAAGAGACTACAACCTTGGACATTCCTAACAATCATATTTGTTTCTCTCCTAATATCTCTCCTCTTGGTGACAAAGATATTTTGGTAGAAGAACCAATTCATGAGATTTTTTAGAATCTTAGTTGTTTCTCTCCTCTTACCTCTCTTAGTGGATGAGACATTGATCAACAAGACAATACAACCATAGTTAGTTCTGACAACAACATTTTTTCTTCTTCTAGTATCTCTCCTAGTTGTGAAGTAGATACTTTGATGTTAGACAACACAATCGATGAAGGCCATGAATATCTTAGTTGCCCCCTTCACCTAGGGAAATCCCTCTTGAAAAAAAATATTACACCATTGATCATTCGCCTACTTGTGATGAATTCCTTTTAGAAGAACCAACCTATGAATTCCAAAAACATTTGGTTTGTTGTTCTCCTCAAAACTCTCCTCCTAGCAAGAATCTCATGGTGGAAAAACATATGAACATTGCCACATATCCTTCAAACACTAACCTTTCCCTAGGTGAAAATTATAAAGTGACATTTGAATCACCTTTACCAACACATCATGCTAATAAAGACAAAATTATTGAGGTTATTACAACACGAGTGGACTCTCCTTTAATTAGTGAGCTTCCTAAATCATATTCCATTAGTGAATCACACAAAAAATATAGAGATGTCTTCAAATCCATGGTTCACTCTCCTCATAATAATGTCTTGCAACCTCTAATTTTAACTTAGTTACTTAAACATCTAGGGGACCACACAACACTCCTACACCCTTACCTTTTCCTCAAAAAGTGCCTAGTGTTGAAGACCTTAAAAAGACTCCTGCTAATATATCTATATGGGAACTCATTCAACTCTCACCAATAGTTAATCTTCCTTTTCATGAAAAGTTGCAAATACAAAAGGAGCAGATCTAGTATTACATAAAATTGAATCATGTAACATCCTCCTCTTGTCCCATGCAAGCCACCTAGTCAGAAATCATATTCCCTAAACTTGAATTACCCTCCTTTGATATTCAAAACAAGAATGATCCCTTGATGATAAAGGTGATAATTAATGAAATTTTAATTAGGAACTCTTATAAAAAATGGAGCAGAAATTAATTTTTGTAGCATGGAACTCCTACAAAAACTTGGCATGCAAAAAAATATCATTCAACTTAATGATGTTCATATTTGTGTCTTGGACGATGTTTATAGACAACCACTTGGGATGATCACATTACCTATTGAGGTCAGACCTGTAGTCTTTCTCGCCTCTATTCATATCATGCAAGGACCCATTCCATACAATCTACTCCTATGGAGACCATGGATTCATTCTATGAAAGGAGTCCCATCTACTCTTCACCATGTAATGAAATTTGAATACAACAAGAAGATATGCACAATTGATGCAAATGAGAAAAGCTATGCCTCAACTGATGACAACACTTCCAACTCCCCTACTCCTTTCATTCCTAGGTCAAAACATGAACCTATACAAGTTGATCCTAACTCTTCATATACAAAAAATATCTTTCATGATAATTGGGGATCATTAGATTCTACACCTCCTTTTCGTAATATTTCCAAAATGTCACCCCCATGGTCTAAAGAGTCATATACAAATGATTCATTTTTAGCCACAAGCTCTAGTAGTGATTGGAGTTTCAAACCTTCCTTTAAGGGAGGGTGTGCAATATCCCAATCTCAACCCAAACAACCTTGTGCTCCATTTTCTCAACATAGTTCTACCAAATCAGCCCATGATGGTGATGGGGGAAATATAACTCCCATCCCTCATAAAGAAATGACACATAACATTACCAAGGATTTTTTTTTTCTTGTAAAGCAACCAATCCTTCTCACAAACACACAACCCCCTCACCTAACTTGGAAGATTGTTATGGTATTAGTCACAATCTTCCTCCTAAATGTGGATGCAATGAACACATGAACAAAACTGAAATATCATACTCTTTCAAGAAAGATCTAAGGGTATCTCCCTTATCTCCACTTTCATTAAAGACTTTGCACAACAATAACATTCAACCTCTCAAGGAGTGTGGTGCTCATCCTTGTGCTAGAGTACCTAATTCCTCTACTTGATACTTCCTTTTATCAATTCTAGGCTCACCTTTTTCCTACACTAAGTGGGGGGCAAGGGGTTTGATATCATTCTCCTTGTATGCCACTTGTTGCTGATTCTTTTGACTAGTAATTAACCTTTTATGACCATATAAGAGCAAGCTTAGGATGTGGATGAAATGTCTTAAGATTAATTCACATGTGACTTACTACCCTTTTTATGGCATAACTTATCAGAAACATATGACTTGGTATAGGGCTTTTTGAGTAAGCTCTCATGTCTTCTTCTTTCTCTTATACTTTAAAGCAATTTCTCACAAGACTATTTTTTGCACTTGCTTTAAAGTGGGGGGTATACATCACCACTCACATTTCATTGTGTGATTTATTTCTTCTTGCAATGCATCCTTTTATTTGGTGGATTCACTGGGCTTGATTCCCTCCAAGAGCATGATACTTGTTTTGAACTTATCCTCTCTTAGATATGTTAAGCATGATGTTCCCTAAGATGAGACCTTGCACAAACTAAGAAAAATCCCTTTGAACAATCCTTGCACTATTTTACATTAACAATGTCTATGAGTGTCAAGCATACAAAGTTTTGATTACCTCATAGAGCTTGATAATCATTTTCCTTTATGGTGCTTTATTAAAGTTATCAGGAGGTATAACTTTGATATGGTTGAATGGGAAGCACATTTCAAGGCACGAATTTCCCCATAGACACCTATATGTTTTGCAAGTACATACCAACTAGTGTGTGTTTCTCACCTTTTGGGCTTTCTCACCTAGAGGACAACTAGGAGTTCCGTCACCCTAGAGTGAGCATGCATTTTATTTTGGACAAAAAACCTAGATCTAATCCACAACTAGCTAGAAAAATGATCAAAGCTTGATTCACCTTTAAATTTTCATCTTTCTCATTCTTTCCATTGCATGATTTTGTATCTTGATGGTTTGACTTAGGATCTTCAATTCTAGGGGCTTGCAAAACCTCCTTTGATCTTTTTCATTCTTTTTCATCTACATCTATATACTCTAATCTCTCTTGAATGTCTACTTTAGTGTGAGTTTGAAGCAAGTTCATCCTCTCACTAAAGTTGGGGCTAAATGTACCATAGAAAAAAGGGACCTCTTGCTTGACATGGGAATAATTCATGATAAATTGAACTTAATGAGTCCTTTATTTTGTGTTGTGCAGAATTTTATGTATCCACACTAGGTCTTGGACCCTTACAAACTAAATAATATGCATTTATCGATGTATTGTAAAGGTGTTGTAAAGTGTTGTAAGATACGTTCATGCTTTTCTAGACCTAATGAACCTATTTATCCCTAATTCAACATTAGAAAATGTGTTTAATAACATTATTACATCAATCTAGAAGGTTTTTGAACTAAACTTAATGTTAAACTAGTGTTGTAATGTGTCTTGCACATTCACATTGGTTTTTGTGCCTTCCTAGGTTATGTGGACCTCATTTTAATGTTGTAAAGTGTATTTAATCACAATTTCACATTGAATTATGTGCCCCAAGCCCTAATTGACATTTACATCATCATTAATAGGCCCATATTAACCCATATTGTGCATCCTGAGGCATTATTTGATGAAATACCCAACAAAGTTGCAATTTAAACCTTATTTGCTTATCTCCTAGAATCCTAGCTATCAAAATGGCCCTTGTGGGACCCATTCACCATCCATGGTAAATCAATCCCATATAGGTGGGACCCATTCACAATGCGTGGAAAATGAGTCCCATTTGGCCCAAGTTTGACCTTTAGTAGGAAAAAAGTGAAATTTAAGTTTATTATTTCTTCATGTTAGCCCGTGATGAGGTATTGACAGGTAAAATAGGTGAAATGCCTATAAATATAAGTATTTTAACCATAATTCAAATATCTTATCATTCATTCATCCACCAATCTTCCATCTCAAGTCAAGAAACTTAGGGTTTTATCATTTCAAGTCACCAAGATATCAATTTTATGACATTCAAGGGTAGATTCTTCATGTTTTGCTACATAATTTCAAGATATAACATCATGGAAAGGTAACAAACTCAATTGTTTCATGTTTCATTACATTCTTTCATCATTTTGGTTTAATTACCTAAAAGGGGTTTGAGCAAGGAAAACCCCCATGCCCTAACATTCACCATTTCTCTCTCTTGTCTTGTGTGTTTGCAGATTTAGACATCTTGGAAGCTTGGAAATCATTAAGAATCAAGTTTCAAAGTTGTTTAGTTCATCTCTTCATTTTCCAAGTTAAAATATCAGTAAAAACTCACTTTTAGATTCAGAAATCAGAGTTTCAAAAGCAAACACCTATGGAGAATCTAAGTACAAACCGAGAGCTCTAGATTCCACATTTGAATATTTAGAAATTAAAAAATGGAATCATTCACCATGAGTGGTGAATGAGTCCCACTTCTAGGTCAATTTTGAGTTTTCTGCATTTTTAGATACCCTTTTGTTAGAAATGGGTTTCGACATAGTTTTGCAAAACAAGCACTGATTCGCCCAAAATGGTGAACGAGTCCCACCAGGCCTAAAAATCAGCATCAATAACATTTTAGAATCCATTTCTAGCCTCCATCCATATTATAGGTGCACACTTTTAGTTTCATCAAGTTTTGTTGCAATTTGTACTCATTTTTAGGTGTTTTTGCATTACACAGTGTGTTTTAAAACAAGTTGTTTTCCTTTAGTTTCCATTCAATAATCAATAGTTTTCATCAGTTTTGCTACATCTATATCATTTAATTTAGACACAGTTTCATCATACATATGTTAGATTGATTGAACCACCTAGACTTTTGAGTGTGGTTTATCTCTCTCCTTTTAGGTGAAACATTCCTAAGAGTGCAAGAGTAGCTTATAAATCCTACCCAAAAATCTATGGTTCAATAAAAAAATATCATTAAGGTTTCTTTGATACTATAAATACCATTGAAGATTGATAATGTGCTTTAGAAACTATTTTTTTCCTAACGTTTTTATCATAGAATGGTTTTGTATATTTAGAGAATAACATTGTATATGACATTGAAATATCATGGGAAGTGAGTGTCATGAAACAAGTGAAGTTTTGTAAGCATAGAAATGGTTTTCTCAAGAAGGCCTTCAAATTATTAGTGATCTGTGATGTAGAATTCATTGTTGTCGTCTTCTCCGGTCGTGTAGATCTTTATGAATTTTCCAACCAGAGGTACCACAGTATATCCCATTCTTTAATTCCTACTCCTATTTTACAAGACCTTCTAAAGTATTACTATTTTCTATAAAAAAAAATCTAATAGTGCTTTCTGGTGTTTGATTTATCTTTAGAACAAATGTTTGTTTTATTTTACTAAGAGGACTTGAATTCATTCATTTTATTTATATCTCTAATAATATTCAGTAGGAGGTTTCTTTCTTGGCCTTTAAATCCATGTTAGCTCTTAATTTGTGGCTAATAGCTTATTACTTCTATGGAACAGTTTATTATGGAGGTGTAATATGTTGTTAATGAAGTGCTTTTAGGAATGGAATAAGCGAGAAAATCATTCAGAGTTCCAGATGGCTTCATATGTCAAATCCTCACTATCATCACTATTGGAGAGAGCTAAGCACTATTTCTCTTTCTTAAAATGAAATATATTGTTAAAACTTATTTTCGTATACTAGTTTTGAGTACAATTTCAACTACTTTGCATGTTTGTCTCACATTATGAGAATTTATATCTTCATTAGGGTTTTTATCTCAGTTTTGATACCAAATTTGTTTGATTTTATAGGGGATAAAATATCATTGAAAAATTGGAAGAATAATATGCCACATTTCACATGTAAATGATTTGTTGAGGCTATTCAAAGGTATGCTTCCCATCACATATTTTTATGGTTTACAATTTACTATTTCTTATGTTTCATTTTGTAGGGTTGTTTAGGGGTTTGCATGCATGTCAATGTTTGTTTCTCTATTTTATATTTGTACTCATGGGTATGTGTAGGATCATCATGGAAAAAATAGCCCCTTAAGTGGTGAAAATTTTAGAAAAATCAGAGTTAGAAAACTTGACATAAAAATTTGAATAAATTATCTATATTATTTAAAAAATATGTAAGAATAGAATATGTAGAAAATTAAATTTAGTTTCTAAACTACTAATTTATTTTAAAAAAATGAAAAATCTATTTGGTGAAAATTTGAAATTTCAATGGAGTAGTACTTAAATTTCAAGGAAAAACTAAGAAGTAGGTGTCTGTTTGACCACTCTAACCACAATAAAATGATAATTAATTTTTATAATATTTTTAGTCTAACTAGATGACTCATGTGCGGATGTGATGCATATTTTTTTGTAATTTTTTTCCATGTAAATAATTAATTATGAATTTTTTATTACAACTTTTAAAAAATATAAAAACTTATATGTCTAACCACTTTAACTTGGTCAAAACTTCATGAAATTCATTTTTTTATTTTTTTAATCATGTAGTATGTGAAACATAGAATGTGACACATCTTTTAGATTCAAAAAATGTGATACCATTTGAAACCTATAGATGTTTTTCAGTAAGCCTATCAATCAAGACTTTAGTCATAATTCAAATAGAAAATGAATAATAATTATTTATTAAATTCAAAGTATAGCATAATTTATATTGGTGAAAAGCTTAGAACCTCCCTTAAAAACCCTTTCCGTTTCATCAATATTGGGTAAAAAAAAAGTTGTCAACCACACACCCATCATATTCCTACATTTTGGCCCATCATGATCCTACACATACCCAAATATTTTCACATGTTATTTGTACTTGATTCATATGGGCAATAGGGAGGTCATGTCTCAAGCATGAAACAACTTCAAATTTGGTAAGACACTCCTTTATAATTTTAGTTTTATTTTAATCAAAATTTATGAACAAAATTACTTCTTGCGAGCCTTGATTGTCTTGGGCTTAACATGAAGCCTTTTCTATTCTAAAATTTATCTATTTAAAGTATTTTATAAGCTATAGAATAAGTACGTTGCCTCAACTTTTACTTTTTTTTCTTTCCTTCAACACATACTTTTTTTCATGCTATGTTATGTGTTTTAAACTAATGTCATATTCTAATAATAGAATTTTTAGAAATTTTTGTATTTGGTTTCCAACACTTTATGGGTTAGCTCTCAAAATAATTTTTTCCTCCATTCTATCAGCTCTTTGTTTGCTAAAATATTGCCAAAACATTCTAAAGTTTAAAGTTTTAGGTGATAAAAGTGTCATATTAATTGTATAATTGCTCTGGCTATAGGAAGAGGTAAAAGAGTGATCCATTTTGTGTGTACAGTCTCGGCATATCATTTGGAATCAATCTACCATATTGATATTAAGCACTTCTAGACTTTAGTATCCAATATGAAAAGTCATTTCCAATATAAATTTTCAAAATTTCATAATTGTGAGCATGCTAAGAAAATCTAATGTTCTAACTTCTATGGCATCATGATAGTAAACATGTAATTTCTTGTGTGTTGTTAAGGCCTTATTTGAGATTTTGTAGAAACTAATTTAACTAGGCAATACTATTCAAGAATTTAGGAATTCCTAAATCAAGCTAACAAGTGGTTTCATTCTCACTTATGTTGAAATGAAATTTCTAATACCACATAGTTTTTGTTTGGGGTTAGCGATCCTAAGGGAACTGTGTCTGTGGTTTGTGGATTTAAGGTTGAGAATATTGAGAGAGAGCTTCAATTTTTTCAAAGATTCAGATGCAGTAGGAAATGCAATGGAAATGGAAATTAATTTGGTGGTGATGCATGTGTAGTAAACCTACAAGGAATGTAAAAACTTGTAAATATATAGTTAAAATCATTATACGACCAAAGGCTAGCAATGCCCTTATTGGATAAAGTTTTGGTGCTCCAATTCTGGATATAGATGGCTTTAGTGTAGAAAAAGGCATCAAGTTTAAGAACAAAGTGGAGAATGTAGGTGCAAGTCTTGCTATGCGAGAGCTTCATAGACACCATTTACAAAAGACACAAATAAGGTAGCTACTCACTATCTCATACCATTTTTATCACATTGTACTACATCAACTTTCACATCAAGCTACTCATGTGCTCTACCTCAATTTGAAACAAACAATATATCCAATTAAATAATTCACTTGCTTCCAACTGTAATTATTCCTTGCTATCTAATGTCGTACTCTCCCATGACAAATCTATTGTGTATTTGAATTCAGGATAAAGAGATAATGGCTAAGCTTTCATTTTTTTCATTGACACTAGAGTAGATAAATGCAATATATCATAATTGCATGTGAAATCAAATATAATAAAATAATTTTAATAAAATAACAATATATTTCACTAAATAAAAAAAGAGATAATCATACATTTTAACAAATAAAAACATTGTAAAAATAATTATATATTTAAATATGAATAAATAATTGATTTCAAATTTATCTTTGAAAATATAAATAATGTATATATAATTAAATAAAATAAGAACTAAAATTTTAGTAATAAAACATAAATAAAATATCAAGTTGTACCATAGAAAAATGGCTCTTGGACATTTTCATGTTCTTTTAAGTCTTTCTTTCATGATGCTTGCTCCATTTTGCTTTGATTTAATGTTGTAATGTGACTTAAACATTCACATTGGGTCCTTAATATTCAAATTGTGACATATTGCGAAGGTGTTGTGAAGTGCTGTAAAACATTTGTACACTTTTCTAGACTCTATTAATTATAATTCACCTAAAAACACCTTCTCATCACTTATTAAGTCCTATTTTAAAGTGTTGTAAAGTCTTGTAACAAGATTTCACATTTTTCTAGGCTTAATTTCACTATTTACACCTTTCTTATGCTTTATTTGACCCTTTTATGCACTCATAAGGCTTAATTATGTTTTTGAATGTAAACGCAAAAAAAAACATTAAATGTGACTTAATTCCAAAAAACTACTTTCAAGTCCAAGGTGGGACCCATTCGCCATGGGTGGAAAATGAGTCTCTCTTGGCTCAAAATTCAAAATATTTCAATTTTTCTTTCGGCTTTTTATTCAAAATTACCTTAAATGTCATCCTATGATGAGGTATCATCAGGTTACTAAGGAACAAGTGTGTATAAATAAGTGTTTTTCTCCTCATTTTACATCTCTTAATTCATTCAAGCAATTTCCTCATTCACTAAGCATTTAATTCACATTTGAGCACTTTGCATCATTCAATCAAGCATAAATCAAGTATCTTGGAATTGCCATTGATTTAACTTCAAATTTATTTAACAAGGTTGTGGTGAGCTTAGGACATTTGTATGTTGTTTATTCATCTTTCCTTGTTCATTTCATTCCATTTCTTCATTAAGGGTTTGATTACCAAAGTGGGATTTGACCAAGGAAAATCCCTATAACCTAACCCTTAACCATCTTCCCCCTTTTTCTTGTGTGTTTGCAGGCTTGTGTATACAGATTTATCAAGCAATTAGGTGTTGAAAAGTGGAAAATAAGTCAAAATAGTGTTTCAAGTAAAATCAAACCTATTTCAAGCTTGAAGACAACCTACAGTCTATTTTCTATAGATTTGACTCTATCAACTAGACAAGAAGACAAGCTCAAATTGGGTGTTACAAAATAGGTCCCTACTTTCATAGAATTTTGGGAGAGGACTAATTTTCCATCAGTGGTGAATGAGTCCCACCTTAAGGTTGGAAATTTATATTTTCTCATATTCTGGATCCTAATAGTTAGAAACTAGTTTTCAGGAGTTTTTTCCAGTGGTTGGACTGATTCACCATTAGTGGTGAATGAGTCTCACTCGTGATTTTCACTGATTTCTATAAGAATTTAGATCACTCCAAATTCAACATTCACTACCCAGGTGCACTTTGATTCATCCTTCTTCCTTTTTGTTTTGCATTTGTTCATGTTTTAGTTCATGCTTGCACATCACATTGTGTTTTCAAACATTGCATATATCTTAGGTTTTGCATTTATAACTAGTCAATTACATTACTTAATTACATTTAGATGATCACATTTAGTCTTAATCACATAATACATATATTAGATTGAGTGAACCACATTCATTTTGAGTGATGTTTATCTCTCTCCTTTTAGGTGAAACATCTTAAGAGTGCAAGAGTAGACAATACACCTCACTCCAAAAAATCTATGGTTCCTTTTGGTGTACCTACATATTGAGCGCTTTATCTTTCTAATTTCAATTGTTTCTTGCATCCTAGACTTCATTTCCATCAACATTAAATTAGGTTATGTTTTGTTTTTGCATCCTAGTGTTTCATAAAATTGCATTAGTGAAAGACTCTGGTGTAGGAGCACCCCATAGTTCACCTAGGAAAGGTTATTAGAAGGTTATGATTTGGAAATTTGTTTTGGCCAAATGTAGCAATCTCCTCCTACCTCTTTGAGTTTGTGCCTTAGAGACATTTGGGATCAAGTATTGTGTTGGTTAAAGTCATGTTGACCATTTGTTAGGTTGACGTTTGTCTACAAGGATGGTTTAAAGACCTTAGTAGACCTTTCTAGGTGTTAGACTCTCTAAAATTTTGCAAATAAGGCTTGTTGGACTTCACAAGTGGCCAAGGAGCAGCTAGGAGTGAGCTTAACTATTTTAGAAACCTTTATAAGGTGTGCCTCGACCTGAAAATGGGGTTGGAAGCATTCGAGTTTGTATTTAGTTTTGAAATCAAGAAAACAGTGATATTTTAGTGTGCATTTCTTGGTTTTTTTTATTGAATTAGTATGTTAATGGGTTGAACATGGCACTTTGAATAGATTATGATGTAGTGAAATTGTCTTTCAAGCATTGTTTGGAACAGTAGATAGTTAGGTTATTCATTTCAAGCTATCTTGTAATTACTTTGTTCTTTCTTTAGTTGCTATTCTGACTGGTAGGCTGTGAAAAATGGAGTTTTAGCTCACATTTCCACTATACCTAGTGTATGAGCTTGTGGGGAAAGTGTCTAGGCTCCATGTCTATAAATAGGTTAGGGTTAGGAGTCTGTGGGAGTGAAGGAATCATGGAGAAAGTCTTCTCCTAGGTGAGCTTGACAGTGCCCCGCTAGGAAAGACAGGTAGTGCAAAGCACTTGGTTTGTAGGGGTGACTTTTCCCTATCAAGGCATGGTGTGGAGAGGTAGATAAATTCCTTTCAAAAACTTGGCATGAAGGAGGAGGCTTCATCAATCCATTTGGTGGTTGAATAAACTGATAGTTTGTTGTGTGGTCAGGAAATGGCTTTAAAAAGGCCTAAATTGCTAAATGGAGGGTTATGACTGTGTACGAACAGATGAGGCTTAAGACTCCAAAAATATTTGAGAGGCAGGCATAGTCTCTAAGAATCTCAAGGAAAAATTGGTGGTGCTTTGGAGAACTTAGAAGAACAGACCTAATCTCTTAGAGATGGAGACCTAATTGGGGCTCATGGGCTAGTAGCTTTTTTAACCCTAGATGAGGGTTTGGTAAAAGCAATGAAAAGGTGGAGTTTGGTGAACCTTCAAGAACCCTAGGAGGATGGTTTGAATCTATTGAAGAAATCTCTACACCCCTGCAAATATCTAATTGAGTGTTGAGGATAGGTTAGCCTTTAGGGTAGATTAAGGGCTAAGGAAGAGTTGGAGACATTGCACCAAGATTTACTTGGTAGGTTGAATTGTGATGGTAGTGAGGTTGGAAAAGAGAATCAAGGGAACCTAACCAATAAGAAGGTCCTATAGGTAAAGGTGGTGAAGCAAGACAGCAAGGAGCTCTTGCAAGCAAGACCTAGAGTAGGAATCAGTGATTGATTCCTCCAACCTCCCTATCAGACTCATTTAGACTTCATTTTTGCATATAATATTATTCAAAAATTGAAAATTTGCATTTGAATCCTTAGTTTGCATCTAAAAATCATTAAAATCACTTTTAATTTTCTAAAAAACACAAAAAAAACTTATAGCTAGACTCATTCGCCACTTTGGGCGAATCAATCCACCTGCACATTTTATACTGCAATTTCAAGCATTTTTCTGGGCATTTCCTACATTTTTGTTCTCTGTCATTTTTTCTCTATTTTAGTTTGTAGAATTCTTGTTATTTTCATTTTTCACACCTAGATTACATTGCATTCACCCTATCTTTTATGGTACTTGTATGAGTGTTTGGTCCTCCATTGATAATAATTTAGTGAGATGAAGTTCTAGACTCATGGCTTCCCATGATAGCACTTTCGTTGTGGACCTTGGGATCTTGAGAGCTCTTGCTCCTAGTATGGAAAATGGTGCATTAGGCATGGATACTACCACTACTATTCCTTCACCTTTCCATCCAATGAATGTTGACATAGAAAACAATTCCTTTCTGCAAGAAAAAGTCATTAGTATTCATGAGGATTTTGCACATTTACAAGAAGATTTAAGTCTTAAAAACATTTACACCACTACTCTACCTCTAATAGAAAACTTGAAGTCATATGATTGAAAGTGATGATGGCTTACAAGTTATGAAAATAATAGCTAAGATATACAACAAACATGTTCCTTCTACTTCCCAATCAACCAACATTTTTGTAAGCCAAGGATGACCCCACAATCCTCCTCCTAAAATGATAGGATCCACACCAACTTATACCACTCCTCAAGTTACAACAACTATGAAATAGCTTAGTCATGTGACTCCTTTCTCTATTCCAACTAGCATTCCTAATTGTTTTGTGGCATCGCATATTCCTTCTTCCACCTTCATTCCTCTTAGTGTTCCTTTCTCTTCCCCTAATATTACATACACTCCATCACCATTTTCCCTTCCACCTCATACCACTTACACCATTCCCATTATTACACAACTCTTTGAAACTATTTCATCCATGCAACAAAAAATATCCACTATTATCCAAAGTCAAAATGCTCCACCCACATATCATGTTCATAGTAGTCCATTATCCTTGGAGATCTTATGCACACAAATGCTATAAGGAATTGAAATGACTAGGTTTGACAAATATGGAGGAAAATGAGACCCTACTAATCATGTCAATTCTTACACAACCTTGTGCAATTATTTTCTCCTTGATGATAAGCTGTTAGCCAAAATTTTTCTTAGGACCTTGAAGGACATTGCATTGGAGTGATTTTCAAACATACCCAATAACTCAATGTAATTGTTCAATGAACTTGTGGATTCCTTCATAAGTCATTTCCAAGTCCATATGACTTCTAAAAAGACAATGGCTGATTTAATATGATGTAAACAAAATACAGATGAAAAAGTAACTAATTTCATTTCATGATATTAGTCATTGTATGCTTAAATTGATATTAAGATTCTCGATTCACATCTGCAAAAGATGTTTAGCGAAAACTTGCACATTCACCTTCAGGATAAGTTAACTATAATTAAATTTTCTCCATTCATGCATTTATGCACCACCCTTTGTGACTATCACAACTTGGTTTCTAGTCGTGATTCAAAGTCCACTTCTAACTGAGCTAAGAAGTTTGAGTAAAACAACCAAAACAATGTGCAAAACTTTAGAAAACCAAATAGAGGATTTTTACAGTTCAATCTGCCTTCTCCGCAACCAACCCAACTTGTTCCAAGTCAAGTGGCAATGGTTAAATTAGTAGTTCCCTTTACCTATTAGGACCCGAAGAGACAATTTACTCCCTTACCCGATACCCTCCATAATACAATGAACCAATTGCTCCAACAACAAATGATCACTTTTCCTATCTTTAAACCACTTGATACCACCAAGCGTTTACCACCCACTTTTAAACCTAATGCTTATTGTCATTTTCATTGCCAAAATAGACATGACACCGAACAATGTAAGCATCTCAAACACTTAGTTCAAGACCTTGATGATTTTGGTTGTTTGTTCATTATGGGTGTCAATGATCAAGGCAATAAGTTTGTTGCACCCCCTAACCAAAATTTGAATTTTATTACCAACCCTATGCCTAAAAACAATGCTTTGTTTATCAAGGCTAGTGAACCTTCAAACACTCATGCGATGAACATTCATACAAATAATGAATAACATGATATAACTCCAAATGTTACTTAAGTTAATCTTATGGAGGAACTTGTGAGTATGATAGACATTGTCCCTTATAAGGGCCCAACCAACAAATCTCTTGATATTACTTTTTCTTCTCATAATATTCTTAAAAATCTTTCTGATGGTCCTCTTCATATAGTTGGAAGAATCTATGATAAGACCACCAATGGAATATTAATAGATCCCTCCTATGGCAAGAATGTGATCACAGAAGAGTTTTAGTATTACACGATCGTTATCAAGATGATTATAATAAACCAACTACATGGATTAAAACACATACTAGTTTTGTGTGCTCTACGATTATATCGATCATACTCCCCTTATAGATAGGACCCAAAACTTTGGATGTAACATTTTCTATCATTCAAAAATCAGATTTATTTTGTCTATCGCTGGGTCATCCTTAGATCCACTTGATGAAAGTGTTCCCATCAGTTGTTCACAAATGTTTGAAGCTTTTGCATGGCAATGAAATATTTACCATACACCATAGTGGTTTTCATACAATGTCTTCTAAAGTTAATTTTTCCTTAGAAGCCTTTTGGGCTGAACTTATGGAGCCCATCATCCCCCATAAATATTTCTATTTCATATCCTATCAAAAGTTCAAAGCCAAATGAATAGTTGAGTTGTCTCTTTGTAACATGTTCCCATCAACTTTTTCTCCTCCTATTCTAGATGAGACTATGCTTCAGCCTGAATCTGAAACTGAGCAAAAAAAACAACCCCATGTGCAACCCACCATAAATGCTTCCCCTTCCTTGTTTAAATGACCAAGAGAAAATGAAACAAATCCCATCATGCCTCCTTGCATTAAACAAGTTATTAAAGCTAAAGAGAATGTGATAAAACTATCTTCTTTAGTTTCTTTTGTTCTTTCTCCTTTAGAAGAAAAGGAACCTATGATGGATCAACCCACTCTTACACCTCAACAACTTCCAAATAAAAGAAAATAAAACTGCAATGCTAGGGAGCTTAGGAATCATCGTCATCTCCTTGCTTGTCAGTCTCAAATGAAAGAAAAAAAAACAACCTTCGCCTTTGACAGAAGCAATAGATGATCACCCTCTTTCGCATGACCCACCACAAGATAATAAAACCTAGCCCTCACAAAAAAATGAACTGATCAAATAGCCACAACTTTTGATACATCCTTGGAAATAACCGTTCGTCCTCCTATCGTAATCAATCTTGGTGATGATGATGATGAGGAAATCACAAGAATAGATGAAGTAAATAATGATCTAAACTCTTTATTTTCATCTATCATGAGCTTAAATGATAAATCTTCTATAGCAAGTGAAGAACCTGGTACATCTCCCATTTTAGCACTTACAATTCTTCCTTTATATAGCCAACCACATTCACAATATATTGAACATGATTGGGAGGTGGATGACTTGTTAGATGGTTGACATGCATTCATCATACTAGCATTTTATATTCATTTTCCTTTCTCTTTTTCTTCTTCTTTTTCTTTGATTTGATTTTATGTGTGTATTGTGTTCCCCCATAATGTGTGTTTGATGTTCACTCTCTTTGTGCACTTCCTATATTTGTACATCTATTCTTCTATATGTCATAGATTTCCTTTTCACTTTTTTATGTGTTTTCCTTTTGAGGATGATGCAAAGTATTGAGACGCCCTATGTATTTTCCCTGTTGATCCAAGATGTCCTTTTCCTTTTTCAATTTCTCTTTTGTTTTTTTCATTTTTGGGATGACGCAAAGAATTGAGGTGCCTCATGTGTCTTCCATGTTGACCCAAAAGTTCCTTTTCCTTTTGGGGATGATGCAAAGTGTTGAGATGTTGTATGTCTCTTCCATGTTAACCCAAATGGTCCTTTTTCCTTTTTGTTTTGTTTTCTCCTTTTGGGGATAATGCAAGGAATTGATACCAAAATGTCTCCTTCATGTTGAACCAAAATATTTTTCTTTTTCTTTTTCTTTTCACTTTTTTTTTTTCCTTTTGGGGATGATGCAAAGCATTGAGACTGAAATGTCTCTTCCATGTTGACCCAAAACAAACTTTGTTTTCCTTTTGGTTTTGCTCTCTTTCTGCCATTCTTCCAATTCCATGTACTTTGGGGAATGATGACAATTCTGAGCTCTTTCATAACAACATTGCAGCAATGAACATACTAACCCCAAATCCATAGATCCCTTATGTGTTTGGTCTATTCCTTTCTAGGGGGAAACTCCATTTTCTTTTGTTTTATTTTTCGTTTACATGACATAAACTAACTTAGAAATATATGATTCGGCATAGGGGCCTTCAAGTTGGCTCGGATGCCTTGTTTTCTTTTTGCATTTTCTTTCCTTCACTACTTTAAAGTAATTTCTCACAGAATGATGTGTAGCAATTACTTTAAAGTTGGGGGCATACATTGGCATAACTCCATTTGCATTTTTTGTTGTTAATGCAGCCTTTTCACTTCATATGATGCATTCATCACTTTGTGGATGGCATTGGGTTTGATTTCTTTCATAAGTGTGATCTATCTTAGCATATTGCATTCCTCTTAGTGGCCTGATGTGATGCATTGGATCCCCTAAGTTGTGAATATTATTTTCTTTGATTGGTACTCTCTTGGCGATGTTAGAAATAATGTTCCCTAAGTGATAGACCTTGAAACAAGACTCCTCTGAACATCCATTACATTTTTTCATTTTACATTTTTACCACCTTGCATAACATAGCTTGCATGTTTATGGTACCTTTCTATTTGTTCATGATTTCTAAGCATACAAACCTTTGCTTGACTCATGAAGCACAAATTGAAATTTTTTCTTGTAGCACATTACTAAAGTTATCAAAGGGCATAACTTTAATATGGTTGAGCAGGAGTCTCATTCAGTAGTATGACTTTCCCCATAGCCACGTATGTGTTTGTGAGTACATACCAACTAGCGTATGTACTTCACCTTTTTGGTTCTTCTCACCTGGCAGAACGCCATAAGTTTTGTCACCCTAGAGTGAGTATGCATTCTCTTTTTTCTCACAAATAGCCTAGATCTAATCCACAACTAGTTGGAAAGATGATTGAAGCTTGATATGATCTCCCTTTTCTCCTTCTAATCCACACATGTGTTCCTTTGTTCTTATGTTGAGTTTGTCATGGGATCTTCATCCTAGGGGATTGATCATCCCTCTTGATCATTTTCATTCAATCTTCCTAACATAAGTTCATTTGGATCCTTCTCGATATGCATGGCTACTTTAGTGTGAGTTTGAAGCAACTTCATCCTCTCACTAAAGTGGGGGCTAAATGTACCATAGAAAAATGGATCTTGGAAATTTTCATGGTATTTAAGGTCTTTCTTTCATGACGCTTGGTCTATTTTTCTTTGATTTAATGTTCTAATGCGACTTAACCATTCACATCAGATCCTTAAAATTCAAATTTTGATTTCTTGTGAAGGTGTTGTAAAATATTTCTGCACTTTTCTAGACTCTATTCATTACAATTCACCTAAAAATCACCTTCTCATCACTTATTAAGTCCTATTTTGAAGTGGTGTAAAGTATTGTAACAACATTTCACATTTTCCTAGGCTTAATTTCATTATTTACACCTTTCTTATGCTTTATTTGATCCCTTTATGCACTCATAAGGCTTAATTAAGTATGCTTTTTAATGTAAACCCAAGAAACAACATTAAATGTGACTTAATTCCCAAGACCAAATTTCAAGTCCAAGGTGGAAGCCATTCACCATGGGTGGTGAATGAGTCCCTCTTGGCTCAAAATTCAAAATATTTCAAATTTTCTTTCTGGTTTTTATTCAAAATTACCTTATGTCAACCTATGATGAGGTATCATCAAGTAACTAAGGCACAAGTGTGTATAAATAGTTTTTCTCCTTATTTTACATCTCCTAATTCATTCAATCAATCTCCTCATTCATTATGTATTCAATTCACATTTTAGCACTTTGCATCATTCAATCAAGCATCAATCAAGTATCTTCGAACAACCACTGATATAACTTCACATTTCTTCAATGAGGTTGTGGTGAGTTTAGGATATTTTCATGTTGTTTATTCATCTTTCCTTTTTCATTTCATTCCATTTCTTCATTAAGGGTTTGATTTCCAAAGTGGGATATGACCAAGGAAAATCCCTATTTAACCTAACCCATAACCATTTTTCCCATTTTGTATGTGTGTTTGTAGGCTTGTGTATGCATATTTATCAAGCAATTAGGTTTTGAAAAGTGGAAAAGAAGTCAAAAAAATGTTTCAACTCACATAAAACCTATTTCAAGCTTGGAGACAACATACAATATGTTTTGTAGATTTTACTTCATCAACTAGACAAGAAGACAAGCTTAGATCTGGTGTTACAGAATTGGTCCCTGATTTCATAGAATTTTGGGAGAGGACTAATTCACCATCAATGACAAATGAGTCCCACCTTACCTTGGCTAGAAAGTTATATTTTGTCAAGTTCTAGATCTCGATAAGTCAGAAACTAGTTTTCAGGAGTTTTTGCTAGTAGCTGGACTAATTCACCACCAGTGGCAAATGAGTCCCATTGGTGATTTTTATTGATTTTTGTTATCATTCATATCATGCCAAATTCAACATTCACTACCTAGGTGCACTCTGATTCATCCTTCTTTATTTTTGTTTTGCATTTGTTCATATTTTAGTTCATGCTTGCATATCACATTTTGTTTTCAAAAATTGCATTCATCTTAGGTTTTGCATTCATAATCATTCAATTACATTACTTAATTGCATTTAGATAATCTCATTTAGTTTTAATCACATTATACATACATTAGATTGAATGAACCAAATTGATTTTGAATGAGTTTTATCTTTCTCCTTTTAAGTGAAACATCCTAAGAGTGTAAGAGTAGACTACAAACCTCACTCTAAAAAATATATGGTTCACAAGTTTTGAGAGTAAATAAATTATATTTAAGTATTAAATCAAGTACAATTTAAGATAACGAAGATGGAGGGGGAGAGAGGAATATAAAGGTAGAGATGAATATAGAATGAGAGAGGAAGAGTGAGACAAATAGATAGATGTAGAGATGAATATAGAATGAGAGAGGAAGAGGGAGGAAAATAGATAGAGATATAAAGAGAGATAGAGGGATAAGGAGATATATGGAGAGGGAGGGGGAGAGAGGTAAAGAGAGAAACTATAGAGAAGTAGAGAAAGACAACTAGAGATGGAGAGAGAGAGAAAGAAGAGAAGGAAAGGGAGAGAGAGGTTGAGATATAAAGATAGATGAATAGGGAGGGAGCAAGAGATGGAGGGAGGGGTTGAAAGGGAGAGAGATAGGTAGAGGATGGATAGAGAGAATATGGGGAAGAGGAAGATGTATGCAGAAATGGAGAGAGAAGAAGAGTGGGGGAGAGAGAGAGAGAGGGGAGAGATATAAGCAGAGGGTGATATAGCAAGATAGAGAGGGATAGGAAAAGACATAGATATATAGAGAGATATACGTAGACAAGGATATGGATAGAAAGAGATAGAGAGATGACTGAGAGGGAGATTGAGTGAGAAATAAAGATAAAGAATAGAGTAGAAGAGATGGAGTGAATAAGATGGAGAACAAAGAAAGGGAAGAGAGGGAAATGATATATATGCATAGGGATAGAGATAGAGAAATAGATGTATAGAGATATAGATAGAAAGAGAGAGAGAAGTGATAGAGAAAAAGAGCTAGAGGTATAGATGCAATGAGGTATAGATAGAGAGGGGGATGGAGAGATAGCAAGATAGAGATAAAGGGGGAAAGATTAAGAGAGAAAGGTGATAGAGATTAGTAATAGAGAAGTAGAGAGGTGAAAAGATAAAGAGATAGAGATAGGGGTACAGAAGGATAAAGAGGGAGTTCATCTATATGAGTAAAAATATATGGAGATGGATATATATTTAAAAATAGATAGAGAGGGAGGGAGAGGGGGAGATAAATAGAGATAGGAGATAGAAGTAAAGAGAAATAGAAAGAGGGAGTGATCAAGAGAGAGGGAGAGATAAGGATAGAGATAGATATAACTTGATAAATATAGGAGTGTGAGAAATATAGATAAACATATAGAGATGGAGCAATGGAAAGAGAGAGATAGAGAGAGAGCCTAAACATTTTCAATGGGTGAATTTTTTATTACTTTGCTTAATAGATTTATATTATATATTTATATTACATTTGTATTATCTTTTAACTTATTTGTATATGCTTAATGATAAGGGGGGATGGATGCATGCAATTTTTTCATAGGCAATAAAACCAAATGAATTTGAAGTTTCCACCCAAATGATAGGGCTAGGATAGAGGAAAAATAAAATGAAAAATATGTTTCTCTAATGGTGATTGGATTTGTGCAAGTTGAAACCCAAGAAGATCCTTGACACTTACAATCATCAAGCTTGATTTTACCAAATGAGTTGAAATTCAATATCATAGACATGTGGTTAAACTATACATTTCTAAAAAAAGGATAGCAATATGATATATCTCGACATATCCTATCTATATTATGTATTATACTCTTGAAGATGCTATATATCTACTATAATATTGCAAGATTATTATATTGTAAAATTCTAGATGAAATGAAGATATATTCTCACAAGTTGTAGATTAAGCTATCAACCCACACAATTTTGTCTACTTCCTTAGACTATTTGTGATTTGAATTTTTTTAAAACCAAATATATGTGTATCTTTTTGATGAAACTCTTATTGTATATGATAATATAATTCAATGCTATTAAATTATGATGCAACTATTTAAAATAGTAGTAAAAACACACCATATTAATATTATTGTCATTTTAGATTCCCACAATTGATATCTCTTGATGTTTTCTATATAGATTATGTAATAGGATAGATAAGCTAGTTATGAAACAATCAAACAAAATGACAAAAAATTATCTATAAAATACATACGTGCATAAATACAATAATATATAAATAGATCAATTATATCACAATATATATAAAAAATAATTTTATTGAGTTTATAAATCAAGTCAACTAAAATTTAATAGTTAAATTGATTTAACCTATTTTAATTCATAGAGAAAGCTTTAGGATTCAACTATGTATCCTTTTTAATCTTTCAGATCACACTCATGAACTATAGAAAACACATGCGAACTATTTTATTTTATTTGAACATTTATCTTAAAAATATAGAAATTTTTTAAATAAATAATAATTTTAAAATTAAATTACGTTTTATATTTATGCCGAAGGCATTCCGTCTATGAGGTTGAGGAAGCCAATTTTTTCTATCCATGATTTATATTGGACTAGAAGACCATAGAATTAATCCTGATTGTTTGCATATTTTATATTTTTTCCATAGTATAGTCACTTGCGGTTCTAGAGAATGCCACTTGTACTATGTGACATGCACAAAATTTTTCATATCCTCAGTTAATTTATGGAGTCTCCTCAACCAAATCTTTAAATCAACATCTCAAATTTATGGAGTAGGTAAACAAGGCCATTTATTTAATTTGGGTTGTTCAATCCAAAATATCTTTTTTCTTGTTTAACCCTTGTGACAGCTTTATGGAATGTATGATTAGACACATGTTAGATCATCCTTAAATTCAACAAAAACTATTTTCATTACTTAAAATGGTAGAAAACAATCTCCAGTTGCCATCCTCAGTCAAGACTTACATTTGGATGATTGATGAAGCTTGAACCCCAAATTGTAGGAGCACAGTAGTAGTTCTGGAAGTGGCAATTTGATGATGTTGGATTTGTTGTGTGGAGAGGGAGGCACACATAGCTCCTCCAACAAGGAGGTTACACTTGTTTCCCAGACATCATCTAAAAATAGAGCAAACCTACATTTTTTCATGGTTTCATTCAACCAATTTTTTGCATGGTATTCCTCTCTAGTATCCAATATTTCATTTACTATAAGAGATATTTGCTTAATGAGATCATTTCTAAGAGCTTGAAAGATGGATTTTCTAAAACAATAAGCCAAAGCATCAAGTCATTGGAAAAGAGACTTTGTACCTAGTTATCATTAAAGACTCATTTGAGTAGTAGAATCTTACAAGCGTTTCCCTTCCCAAATATGGAAAAGTGAGGGACATTTGTGTGTTGATGCAGTGAATGAATAAGCTCCACAAGCCTATTTGATGCAAAATCTTGTCCAAAAACAAGTGCCTCATCAATATATTTCTTGTTGGAAGTAGCTAGAAAGATATCTCAATATGTGTCGTTAAATGCTAGAGTAACTAAATTAAGAGAATTGAACAGGTATGTGTAGGC
Source organism: Sequoia sempervirens (assembly GCA_007258455.2). Classification (NCBI taxonomy): domain Eukaryota; kingdom Viridiplantae; phylum Streptophyta; class Pinopsida; order Cupressales; family Cupressaceae; genus Sequoia; species Sequoia sempervirens. The sequence goes on from VDFB02193867.1 coordinate 179,346,584, forward strand.
TCATCATGGAAAAAAATAGGCCCTTAAGTGGATTTTTTTTTGAAAAAACAGAGTTAGGCAACTTGATGTAAAAATTTGAATAAGTTATCTATATTATTTCAAAAATATGTAAGAATAGAATCTATAGCAAATTGAATGTAGTTTCTAAACTACTAGGTCTATTTTAATAAAACAAATCTATTTGGTGAAAATTTGAAATTTCAGTGTAGTAGTACTTAAATTTCAGGGGAAAAAAAGTAGGTGTTTGTCTTGTTAGAACTATAAAATTCTGAAGTATTTTACAACGTTGTTCATACCCATGAGTTTCCAAATAGTCCTCACCATATACAAAAAGGCCTCTCTTCATAAAATTCTGTCCATATTTTGTCATAAAGTCCTATAGAATCCATCTAGTCCTAAATTTTTCACATTATATTTCCTATCAGCATGAGTTGATGAGGGTCTCCCAGACCAATAATGCATTTGTGCTAATATACATTTCTTGCAGCCTATCGGCAAGACTTCTTTGATGTCACACCAATCAAAATTTACCTACAAGCACCCTTCGGTAGGACATTGTTCATTGTATCGGAGACAAAAATGGATCATATCAACAAAAGAGTCAATGTCAGAATGAGGTCATAGCAAAACATTATGTCTTACCAGCTAGCGCACGTGGACATATTTCAGCTAGACTAAAAGATATTCAGGATGAGGTCTTAGTGAATTCATAGTGTCTTACCAACCAGTAATAAAGATATACATATCAGTAAGACTAAAGTGCATCAGATTAATGTCTCAATGAATGCATCTAGTCTTGCCGACAAAACACAAAAGGATTCTATTAAAAGGTTATCGAGGTGAGGTCTCATCGAGTGGCTCTGATCTCACTAACAAAGCACAAAGGAATTCTATCAATGGTCTTCAGAATGAAGTTATATAGTCCAGCCGACTCAATATGTCACGTCGAAATGCTATTTCATCGGTAAGAAAGTGACCGGGTCTCAGCGACCAAAAAATATCACGGGGTATATCGGTAAAACAAAATGTGATCTACAAGACATCTCCTTGACTTCGAAGGACACAGTGAAACACAAAGGATGATAGGATATCTGTCGGTGAGACTTTGATGATCGGTATGACTACAGGGTGTCACGGCGAATGTTCAGTAAGTGTTAATAAAATCTAAAATTCAATTATTCAGCGACATCTAATTACAAGGAGATGTGTCTTTTCATACACAAATGTATAAATGATTATTCTCAATTGTAAAAGTGAGGGTAGATAGAATAGAATAGAATATAGGGTAGATAATATACAGTTGGATAAAAGTTTCCAAAAAAAAAGAGACTACAATGTATAATTAAAAAATGGAGATTTTAATGAGAATCAGTTGATGTGGCAATGTATTTCTGGTGTTAATTGTTTGTTGCGTTCATTGAAAGTATTACTGAGGTTGCCTCCAATATTGACACTTTCTAGTCATTTAAATTGATGTAACAAGTTTATATTCAGTTTATCAGTGCACATTTGTTGTATCTATGTGGTTAATTGATAGGTTCTTTCAAGGAAAGATTAAATCCTTTTAATTGATCATAGTAATCAGGGAAATTCATCTGGATCATTAAGAAGAACTTGGTAGTCACAGTCTTGCATGTTTATACAAGGTATAAACAAAAACATATGCCAAACAATTTGAGTGTTTTCCAGAAATAAGTTACCCATTTAGATTTCATTTGACTCTGCATACCCAATAAGGCAATAGTCTCTGCACTTTTCATCATTCAATTTCATTCATTTCTTACATCTGTTAACTAAACATATTAGGATTTGCTTTTGAATATTTCTATACAATTTATACCAAATTTAGTTTTATTTGTCCAGTTGCACCTACCATTGTGGGAAAAACATTTCAAGGGAGATAAGCACATCAAGTCTACCTCACAGATATAGGTACACCCACCTAGGTCTAGCAGCACCTAAAAAGTAGAAGGTCTAAACCATTTGGCCTTGTTTGTTACCCTAAAACGTACCAAGAGATTGGCAACCTCTTAAGGAATTTCGCCTATGTTTTTGAGAGCTAACAAATTGGTGACTTTGTTGGGGAATTAACTCAGAATCTGCACCTTAATCATAGATTCAGAAACCTTGTACAAACTCTGCTAGGAATAAGAAATGTCAAATACTTTCTCACTTTTGAAAAAAGTGAGTAGTGACTCTGACATAAACATTGCATCTATTCAAACATGAATGGAAGAAGATCTCAATACAGGGGAGGTCATACTGGAGGTCCTATTGGCAACAGTAATTGGACACACAAGGATGATAAGGTTGATAAGGGTAAAAGGATAAATGAGGACATGTGCATGACGAACAAAGACAAATCATTAAGACCACATTGTGAAACATATGATTGTTATGATTCATGGAGACATAATTCGAGTGCAAAAACTTATACCTCAGAAGAACAAAGAAATTCATTTTACAATCCTTAGAAACAACTAGATTTTGATGCTAAACTCGAAGCAGAGGGACTCAGATATCAACTGGAATGTGAACAAAGAATGGAGGGTAACCAGAATGGACCTATTGATCATGAAACTCCTCAAGAAAATTATGAATCTTTAACTTATGAAGAAGTAAAAGCATGGTTTGAATTTTAGAGAAAGGAGATAGAAGAACAGGAGAAAGACCAGATGATACAAGCAATGAGAGACTTCAAATTGCAGAAAGCTCAAAATATTGCTCAGACAGCTAGTTTCCCAAAGTATGTACCACCTCATAAGTAGGGAAATCATAGTGCAGATCCTTCTGATCCATCAAAGGTTCCTCACCATCAAATAGGGAATCAATACAGAAATCCAAACCATCCACCTCATATTCCCACACAATATACAAATATACATCCACCTCATGGTCAGCATTATGTGCCACATCATCATACACAATACAATAATCTGATGTATCAGTTTCAACATCAGCATAACCCTCCCCCCCATTAATATAGAACAATGATCAAAAAATTTGACTTGGCAAGGTTTCAATTATACCCTTACCCAATGGATAGCAATTGGAGAAGCCTTCTCCCTAAGTTTATAGGGAGTAGTGCAATCACTAGTGAAGATCATTTAAGGAGCTTCAATGCTTTCATCAAAGACTTGGATGTGCCATATGAGGATTTACATATGAGGTTATTTCTAATGTCACTCATTCATGAAGTTGGGGATTGGTTTAATAGCCTACCAATTGCTTCTATTGATTCTCTCCAAGGATTTCAGGATCAATTTCTTGAGAAATATGGAAATCTATCTGCACCAAATTGGGTTTCCAATGGGTTATTAGAGATTCAAAATAATCAGAACTTGCAGCAACATTTATTCTAGAATCAACAATTCGAAGAAGAAGAAGAAGTTGAGTATGTGCATACTCAAAGCCAGGACTCCATCACAGAATCATAATGTGGAATTTACCCCTTTGATGCATTTCTTAACATAAGGAGACATGAAGGAGAAGATAAAATTTCTTTATACAAAAGGATGATAAATATCTATATGCAATTACCTACTAATTGTAATCCTACAAGGCCCATTGTAAGCCTACAAGGCCCATTTTTGTTGCACAGTTCATAAAAGTTTTGAAACTTGAATCAACCTATTGGTCAGAATCATCAATACAACATGCCTATGATTGAGTGAATAAATTCATTGATGCCATTGATGAGCGTAAAATATGCTCATGATTTTAGTATTATGTTGTATTTTTAATACCCTTACTCTTGTTGTTAATGGTTGTTTTAACTCTTTAAAGACCTTTTTATCAGGTGGTATCCTATAGCAATACATTCCTAAATTCCTATAGCCTAATACTTCTATATGTCTATATTAATACCCTATTTGACTTTCCAAATGACTGATATAATGCATGTGATTTTTGAATAATGAAATAGATTTAATATGTGATTAATGAATGAATATCATGTAGTTGTCATGCATGCTTTCTTTCGCTTCTATCGCCTTGTGTTTCACAGGTTGTTGAAGGAAGCATGAATGAGTAAAGCACAACAAATCTTGGCCCTGCAGTAAAGTCCATTTCCTGCATGACTTTGAGGAAGTTTTTCCAGTGAAGACCATCTGACCAAGTTGTTGGGAAGAAATATAAATGTTAATTAATCTGGGAAGAGTGGAATGCTAAATTCTCTCTGAATCGCGTTGAACGGATATGTTCATTTATGAAGTATATTCCTTAGTTTCAGGATACATTTATATCCACATCTTTCTCTATTTGAGTTAGGTAGTTAGTTGCTTTCCTGATTTAAATAAGTGTTCCTCCTGCATGAGTGAGTAGGCAGATTATGTAAGAGTTAGTATCATAATAAGAATCAGAGTTTTGTTAGCTTTCAGAAAGCAGAACAATCAATATAGATGACTTCAAGTTATAAATAAAAGTTGATGAAGTTCTGAGTTTAATCCTTGCATAAATTAGTTGATGTTGCTAAGGGGGCCCACTTAGTAAGTATTTGTAGTTGAGTAGTTGTTTATCTTCTATTGATCATAGGTTATATTTCATTCTTGAAAGTTTTAGCTCAAACTCAATCTTATATTGTTCCTACAGCATTGGGAATCCATCCATGTGTTTGTTCCTGCAGCATAAGGCTAGTTCATAGTTTATTTCTTAGTGATAGTTGTTATGATTTCTTCTTTGATTAAGTTATGTTTGAGTTAAGAATACTTTACATTATTTCCTGTTGCATAGGTAGAATTCCTTCCAAGTATTTATTTCCAGTAAGTTGTGACTGAAACTAGTTCTTAGTGCACATACAGTGTTGCTCCATTTCAAGTATATGTTCCCTAGTTTGACAAAGTAAATGAACGACCATGAGAAGATATTAGTCACTGGTTGGAATGTCCAATTCCCAGGTTAGGATTTTTCGTGACTTTTATATCCTTTTGTGGACATGACCATTTTTGGCGCCATTGTCGGGGATGGTGTCAAGCTAAGAACCCGTCATAGTCATTGTTAGTAGTAGTTCAGTCTGTTATTCAAGCATTTTCAAATTCCTTCAAGTTACCATCCATTTTGTTGCATGCATAGAAGAAGAGACGATTTGGGAAGATTTCTCCCTAACCTTCCATTCATTGATAACAATCCTGAACTAGCTTATAGTTTATTTGAGGAAGGAGGAGATCAAGATATAAGTCCATTTGTTAAAAACCTACTTGTTGAACTACCATTTGATCTAGCTGATGAAGAACCTGAAGAAAATCCATTTGCTTTGATACTCCATCAAGAAACTATGGCACAAAATCCACCTAATCGACCTACTGCTTTTGAATTCCCCATCATTCCTTAGCAATATAATGATAACCTTAAAAATATCCCTTCTTCATTACTTCCCAAGTTCTATGGATTAGTTACAGAGGACCCATAAAATTTCTTGTTTGAGTTTGAAATCCTCTATCGCAGCTATGATTACACTTCAGATGCTCATAAGCTAAAGTTGTTTCTTGCTACTTTGAAAGAAGGAGCTCTTAGATGGTTCATGAGTTTGTGAAGAGGTGTTGTTGATAGTTGGGTAGTCATGCAAACAAAATTTCTTGAGAAATACAAGGAATATTGTAAGAGTGGTAGTAAGGATGATGATATATTCAAAATTCAACAAAAGGAGGATGAAAGCCTGGAAGACTATATCTCAAGATTTATGTTTTCCCTGAAAAAGAATTCAAATCATACTCTCAATGAAGAATCTTAAAAGTTAATTTTCCCAAGAGGAATCAATGACACCTATATAGATGCCCTAGACCTGATGGGAGAGGGAGATATAACCCAAATGACTTGGGATGATATCCAGAAAATATGTTGTAACTACTCTCAAGCACTTGTTAAGAAGGGTAGAGGTCGTCAAATCATAGTGGGGAAGTCTTCTACTAGTGGAATTTCACGGATGGAGATCACAAATTTGTTGTCTTATTTTAAACAGGATATCATAAATAACATGGCTAAATGGTTGGATACTATGCAAGCTCAGAAGAAACATGAGGAAGCTGAAGCAATCTTGGTTGAGTTATGTTCACATTATAGACAAAAGAAACATGGCTACAAATGCAAGATGGTGGATAACCTAGAGGCTAAGCAATTACCTACTGATTTGATAAATCTTCCTATAGCTTAAGAACCTACTGACTCAAGAACCTATTCTTCAAGAACCGAAGTGAAGTTTTCCCTTTCATATACACACAGATGCTTCTGATTATGCCATAGGGGCAATTTTAGGACAGAAAGAGAATTCCATTGAGCATGCCATATATTTCATTAGCAAAAACCTGCAAGGCCCTGAATTAAACTATACTATCATAGAGAAAGAATTGCTAGCAGTTGTGTATGCCTTGAACAAGTTTTGACATTAGGTCATTGGTTACCAAATAGTTGTCCATACATATCATGTAGCAATAAGATACCTCATGAATAAGTCTGCCATATCTGGCAGATTAGCAAGAAGGCTCATATTGTTGTAGGAATTTGATATCATAATTATTGATAAACCAGGCTGGGCTAATGTGGTAGCTGATTTCTTGTCAAGACTTCAAACAACTACACCTACCACCCTAGAGGTAATTGATGATAGATTTCCTGATGAACATCTATTTTTCATTACTACTCGAACCCCATGGTATGCAGATATTGCAAATTACTTAGCAACCAACAAAATTCCAGCCCACTTCTCACCAAAGGAAAGACAATTGTTGGTAGAGAAAAGTTTTAACTTTTCATGGATCGCAGACTATTTATTCTACATAGGACCTAACCAAGTCATTAGAAGATGTGTTAGGGAAGATGAAACCTATGACATATTGCATGCCTATCATGATGAGCCATGTGGTGGGCACTTTGCAGCTAAGAGAATCTCTATGAAAGTGCTTGCTACTAGATACTATTGGCCCACACTACACAAAGATGTTGCAGCCTACACCAGGAAATGTGGCAGATGTCAACACATGGGAAGACCAACAAGGTCTGATGAAATTCTACTGTATCCTAAAGTGGTAGTCAGTCCCTTTGACAAGTGGGGCATGGATTTTGTTGGGCCTATTGATCCTCTATCCAATGGGAAATCTTATATTTTGGTTTGCATTGATTATGTAACCAAGTGGGTAGAAGTGAAAGCAATGCAACATGCTCATGACAATAAAGTCATTGATTTCCTATATGAAAATATTTTTACTCAGTTTGGAGTCCCAAGAGAACTTGTTACTAATCAAGGAGCTTAGTTTAAATCAAACTTACTCACTGCATTGATGAATGATTACAAGATCAGGCATAGAAAGTCTAGCCCCTATCACCTTCAGGCCAATGGTCAGGTAGAGGTTACCAACAGAGAAATTGAGGTGATCCTTACCAAGATAGTCCAATTACACAAGAAGGCTTGGAGCAGTCAACTTCCTGAAGTCATATGGGCCTATCGGACAACATGGAAAACAACTACAGGGTTTACTCATTTTGAATTACTCTATGGAAAAACTACCATGTTGCCAATAGAGTTTGAACATAAGACCTTAAGGATTGCTCTAGAGCTTAACATTGAAATTTCAGAAGCCCAAAAGGAATGTCTCCTACAGCTGAATGCATTGGATGAGATAAGGAAAGTTGCCCTGCAGCATACTAAGGCTATCCAGCAGCAAAGAAAAAAATGGCATGACCACCATATCAGAACTAAGCACTTCTCTGCCAATCATTGAGCGCTACTCTATGACTCCAGGTATAAAGAAAATCAAGGTAAAATCACCACATGATTCCTTGGCCCTTATGAAATTGAGAATGTATTTGATAATGGTTAAGTTTAGTTGGTTACAATTGATCTTTTCTGCTTCAAGTTGTTTGTTAATGGACACCGTCTTCCATTGTATCATAAGCCAACATCCAAAGATGAATTTGTGAAGCAGTTTCTTTTAGATGTGGCCATTGATCCTCCTACAACAAAAGGCTTTGGCCTTTCTCCTACAGCATCTCTTTCAAATTCCACATTGCATGCTCATAATAAAGGTTTCCTTTTATTTTTTATGAAGCCACTCTTTTCCGCTTCTCATCCATCACCACTTTCTCTTCTTCCACATCACCCATCCATGTCATCCATTCCATGTCATCCATTCTCTTGTACCACCCACATTTTTTATTTCATTTCTAGCAATCATTTCATGCAGAAGTTGTCATCTTTCCCAACACATACGGGCATTTATTGAAAGGTACGTGATATATTTTGTTGTCACATCATTTATTTATTTCATTTTATTCATTCACTACTATGTCCATATCAATCATTATTTCCAAATCATCACCTATCCTTTCGTACATGTGTGGACACATGTCATATTTTAAGTAGGGGGTGGGATAATCCATTTCAAACTTTTTCTTATGCCGCTATCACAACTGTTTGGATATTTTTATTTTCTTGTACTTTCCAAATATGACTGCATGTTTCCATCCTAAATAACAATTAAACTGCTTGATTTAAGTAGTTGTAACAATCATTTCATGCAATTATCTTTTGATTTAATTCTTGGAAAATAAGAGAAAAGTGACGGTAGGACAAAAGGAAGCAGAGCAAAAAAAGTAAAAAGTTTTTTTGGATTTTCAGAAAAGACTTTGAGTTTAAGCTTAGACAATTTGTGAATATGGGTGGTCAATTGGTAAGACATGAGCCTGTAGCTCATGAGCTATTGACACAAAATCCTCAAATAGTTCAAGCATTCAGCCTTTGTGGTTGGTTGAATTATTTTTTGAGGTTAGATTATTTTAATGAGGCAGCTACAGGAAATTTTTTGAGAACTCTTTCTGAAGGAGAGGCTACAGTATGGTATTTGATGGTAGTTGTAATAGAAGAATGAATTGTAGAAGTAACTGGGCTTCTAGCCATTGGAGAGAATTTTTCTTCAGATGTTGTCTCTACCAGGGCAGAATTTACAATACCAACTGATGGACCCTTGGAGGTTTCAAAGCAAGGATGCAAATGAGTGTCATTGCCTCCTCCATATCCAGAATATGCTACTTTCATAATCAAGTACTTAACGTGTGAGGGACTTTTTTCTTATCTAAATTCCTACCATTTTAAATTGTTGAGTCATATGAGACATGGGTTAGTCGTTGATGTTCCAAAAAATTTGTTAAATCTTTTGAAACAATGTGCCCATGAAACCTAGAGGGGTAGGGATAACTTTGTAGCCCATCATGCCCTTATTAAACTCTTGATTGAGCATTCCTTGAGGGATGTGTCACCTCTTTCTTGGTGAGAAATTGTTTCCAAAAAGAGTCTGCAAATTCTAGAACCCCCTAGAGCACTCCCTACATGGCCCAAGAAAAAGAAAAAGAGAATAAAATCTACAAGTAGGGAAGCAGAGCAAGAATCATCTACTCCTATAGCACATAGTCCTATAGCCTCCACACCTGAGTCCTTTATCCAAGTACAAACCAGGTCTACTAGTAGAAGAGAAAAAGGAAAAATGAAGGTAAGAGAGTCATCTAAGACTGAACAAACCCCAGAATCTGACCCTCATCCTTAGAAGAGGAAACATTCTACTCCTGTAGCATCCTCCCCTGTAGTAGTTTCTCCTACAACAACGCCTATTGCCACCACAAGTTCACCATCACCTTCTTCTGTTAAGTCTGAGTCCTCTAGGAAACTCAGAAAGAGGAAAGTTACGAGAGCATCTCCTGCAACTGCAACATTTCCAAAAAGAGTTTCAGCAAAGAAACAACGTAAATTCACCCCTACCTCAGCTCAACCTGAAATTATAATAATTTCTGACGAGTCTAAAGAATCTGAACATGATGTTTCTTAGGATGTGTCTAAGAATGTTGCACAAAGTCCATTTTTTATTCCTAAGGAAGAGCAAATTGAGACAATGGAAGTTGAGGAAGAAAAACATGATGAAAGGGGGATACCAAGTCTTGATGACTTGGCTGAAGTGGCTATGCAAATTTTAGAGGAAGCACAATCTCTTCTAGCGCAGTAACATGAATTTATCCTGCAACAAGAAGAAGAACAGCCTGTACAATTTGGGGTTGCCAATGAAACCTCATTACCTTCTGCAACTTGTCAAGAAATGGTTGTTTATAAAAAGACATTTTTGATTAAATTTTTGAAATACCTTAGAACCACATGGAGGCCGGTCACATTTCAAACCTTGAGTTTCTGCCACTTAGCCAAAACTAAAGTTCAACAAAGCCTTTGGGAGGTAGAGAAGAAGCAATTGAAAAGAAAAATTGAAAGGCAGGAACAGGAAATTCAGGAACTGAAGGAGAAAATGAATGAAATGATGAAGGTAACTGGTCAAATCATGGAATGTAGACCACCACCCAGGGTTTATGCCCTATGCCTTAAAGAACAATTTCTTTGGCTTCAATTAATGAGAATTTTAAGGAACTTAGATCTTGTTATTCATACAGCCAAAGAATTTTATGATGCATACCAAGTAGCCCCTAGCTAGCTGAAGAATTCTTTGTGTGAATTTTATTTGCATGGTTTGATAATTCCCTCTGAAATAGAGTGGAATCCACTTCTTTATATTGATGATATTCATTTAAGGTCACTCATGTATTGGGCAGAAAATGAAACTAATTATGGTAGATAATTGGAGGCCTATGAAGAAGCTGAAAGGGATGAGACCATTCCACTATGACTTGGGAGCTCAGATCCCTACACAATGCTGAAAACTTGGCTTACCGTTGCATATGGATTCAATGATCAAGTGGTCAGAATGAAAATATTTGATCTCAGGAAACATGTATATGATGAATTCAAAGGCAAGCCATATTTGTTTTGGAAGCTATCATCTTCCAAAATTGAGAAAATATGGCAAAAATTAACTATTGGTTTAAGAAGGTCTGAGCCTCATAGTCCCCTAAATTTCAAGGCAACCCTCAGAAGAATAGAAAGGTACATGTAGCTCAGTCTCCAGAAGAGGTTTGAGTTATGGTTGCCTTTGACATTTTGACCTCCTATGCTGATGTGGCCACTTTACCCCTATTGAGCTATAGATATTAATGAAGATACAAAAGCCCATAGATATGAAAGATGGCAGAATTTTAGAGGTTTCTATTAAAAGTTTAGAACTTCATTACAGGGTCATGCCACACCTACTGATTTCAGGGAGACAACTAGGAGGCTTAATGCTAGAGGACCATCATTAGGCTAAGTAGGGGGAAAATGATGAGCCTAAAATATGCTCATGATTTGAGTATTATGTTGTATTTTTAATACCCTTACTCTTGTTGTTAATGGTTGTTTTAACTCTTTAAAGACCTTTTTATTAGGTGGTATCCTGTAGCAATACATTCCTAAATTCCTGCAGCCTAACATTTCTATATGTCTATATTAATTACCCTGTTTGACTTCCTAAATGACTAATATAATGCACTTGGTTTTTGAATAATGAAATAGATTTAATATGTGATTAATGAATGAATATCATGTAGTTTCCATGCGTACTTTCTTTCGCTTCTATCACCTTGTGTTTCGTAGGTTGTTGAAGGAAGCATGAATGAGTCAAGCATAGTAGATCTCAGCCCTGTAGTAAAGTCCATTTCCTGCATGACTTCGAAGAAGTTTTTCTAGTGAAGACTCTCTGATCGGGTTGTTGGGAAGAAATCTAAATGTTAAATAATCTGGGAAGAATGGAATACTAAATTCTCTATGAATTGCGTTGAACGGATATGTTCATTTATGAAGTCTATTCCTCGGTTTCAGGATACATTTATATCCACATCTTTCTCTATTTGAGTTAGGTAGTTAGTTGCTTTCCTGATTTAAATAAGTGTTCCTCCTATGCAAGTGAGCAGGAAGATTATGTAAGAGTTAGTATCATAATAGGAATCAAATTTTTTTTAGCTTTTGGAAAGTAGAACAATCAATGTAGATGACTTCAAGTTATGAATAAAAGTTGATGAAGTTCTGAGTTTAATCCAAGTTGCATAAATTAGTTGATGCTTGCTAAGGGGGACCACTTAGTAAGTATCTATAGTTGAGTAGTTCTTTATCTTCTGTTGATTATAGGTTAGATTTCATTTTTGAAAGTTTCAGTGCAAACTCAGTCTTATATTGTTCCAATAGCATTGGGAATCCATCCCTATGTTTGTTCCTACAGCATAAGGCCAGTTCATAGTTTGTTTCTTAGTGATAGTTGTTATGATTTTTTCTTTGATTAAGTTATGTTTGAGTTAAGAAGCTTTACATTACTTTCCTATTGCATAGGTAGAATTCCTTCCAAGTATTTATTTCCAGTAAGTTGTGACTGAAACTGGTTCTTGGTGCACATAAAGTGCCGCTCCATTTCAAGTATATGTTCCCTAGTTTGACAAAGTAAATGAACAACCATGAGAAGATATTAGTCGCCTATTGGAATGTCCAATTCCCATGTTAGGATTTTCTGTGACTTTTATATCCTTTTGTGGACATGACCATCCATGGAGGGGATGAGGTGTGAGAACACTATCAATGTTGAATCCAATAGTTGTGTTTCTGATGAGTATAGAGAAATTGATCAAACAATGCAGCCAATAAAAGATGAGACAAGTGAAATTCAAAATGGTTCATATGATAGCTTGCATGAGAAAGATGAAGATATAAGAGATCTCTCTTGCATAATAGATTGTGACAGGTAAAGTAGTGTATGTTATGAGGGATCTAATGAATATTCTGTTTGTGAGGATGAACCTATTGCTTTTGATTTATAGCAAGGTGATTCTTGCAATTCTTGTGATAATCAAGAGGAAGAAGCAATGGAAAATGTGGATCCATTTGAAAGTGAAGAAATAAACCCTTTAGGTACAGCTCATAACCATGAGAACATGATTGATGAACAAGAAGATTGCACACTTGAAAATAGTTTTAATTTTTCTTCAAAACTATTGTATGATTAAATAATAAAAGAATCTCAAATGACATCTAGCCAAGGTGTGCTACAAAATGATTTATTTTTGAATCCACTCCATGATAAGGATGGAACATGCTCAAATGAAGAGGAGAGTACATCAACATGTGAAGAGAATAAATATATTGATCTTAAAAATTGCCATGTTGATGAATTGGAAGATGAAATGGAAGGGGATTGTGTATCATGTCACAATGAGGAAGAGTTTGAGGGAAATCATGTGAATCTTGATTTACAACAAGGATACATTTCCAGATCTTGTGGAGATCAAGAAGAGGGAGAAATTACAAAAGATATGGAAGAAGAAACATGTTCACTCAACAGTGAGAAAATTTCAGATTTGCTAACTCTTGAATACTAGAGATATGCACACAAGGATGATTCTGAAGTCCTATGTCTAGCTTACATTTGTTTTGATAGTGAAAGTACTTTGTGTAATAATTCATATGACTCCCAGTGCATTTCTCGAGAGGATGGAGAAACCTTTGAAGTTGATCAAAAATCTATGTCCATTTAAGAAGAGGTATGTGATTTAGAAATTTCTAACTCATGTGGAGAAGACATTTATTTGCATACCAAGGATGATAGGATTCCATCCTTGATTGATTCAAATATGCATGATATTGAGGATATGAATCATATTTCAGTGAAAAATGGTAATATGGAGGAGGTTCAAAAGGTTTTAGATTTGTTTGTCTCAAACAGTGTTGATACGACAAAATTTTTTGATTCTCAAGAGAAGCACTCTGATGATGAATTTTTAGTACAATTGGGAGAATGTTTAATAATTCATTATAGTGAGAAAGATAATGAGAAATTTTTTCATTGAATATGCATGTATTTTGTATGTTGAAGATAATAGAGATTTGTCCCATGATGATGGAGAATTTGAACTACAGAATGGTGAAGGGAATTTGGGTCAAGCTGAGCATGATGATTCTCTAAAAACTATCAATAAAAGTGATAGGGAATATTGCATGAATATCTTCAAGAAGAATCTAATGAACTCAAAGAAAAGTTGGGTGTTTGACAGAGGAAAGTATGGGCCTTTCTTTTGGATGGCCTTGAGCCATCATTTATGGTTTGAATTTTAGACCGTAACAGCTCAAAACTGATGAAGTTAAAACATAGAGGATTAAGGGTTGCCAGTGCATGGAAAACTCTTGATGATCCTCTTAAAATTCTTCTCCATGCATAATAGTTTAGGAAATAAAGGAACAAGAATTTCCAGTACATTAACAATCTTGATTTTTCTTCTTTTCAAATAAATTTTTCCATGTACAGTAGTTTAGGGTTTTGTTCATCTCCATTTCACATCCATTTCCATTTCCATTTTTCTCACTGGTCCATCACTTTGATTCATCATCTTTAGTCTAGTTTGCTCACCCATAAATTTGGATCCTCGCAATGATCTCACAATCATTCATCCCCAAACAGAGCCACTGTTAGAATTGTAAAATTATAAAGTATTTTACAAAGTTGTTCATACCCCTAAGTTTCCAAATAGTCCTCACCATATACACAAAGGCCTCTCTTCATAGAATTTTGTCCATTATTTGTCATAAAGTCTTGTAGAATCCATCTAGTCCTAAATTTTTCACATTATATTTCCTATCGGTATGAGTTGATGAGGGTCTCCCCAACCCATGATGCATTTGTGCTAATATACATTTGTTGTAGCCTATCAGCAAGACTTCTTTGATGTCGCACCGATCAAAATTTACCTATAGGAACCTTTTGGTAGGACATTGTTCATTGTCTCGGTGATAGAAATGGATCATATCAGTAGAAGAGTCATCATCAGAATGAGGTCATAGCGAAACATTATGTCTTACTGATCAACACACATGGACATATTTCAGCCAGACTAAAAGATATTCAGGATGAGGTTTTAGCGAATTCATAGTGCCTTACCGACTAACGATAAAGATATACATATTAGTAAGACTAAAGTACATCAGAGTAATGCCTCATCGAACACGTCTAGTCTTACCGACAAAACACAAAAGGATTCTATTAAAAGGTTATCAGGGTGAGATCTCACCGAGTGGCTCTAGTCTCACCAACAAAGCGCAAAGGAATTCTATCAATGGTCTTCGGAATGAAGTTATATAGTACTACCAACTTGATATGTCATGCCAAAATGTTGTTTCATTAGTAAGAAAGTGATCGGGTCTCAACAACCAGAAAATATCATGGGGTATATCTGTAACACAAAATGTGATCTGCAAGACATCTCCCTGACTTCGAAGGACACATCGAAACACATAGGATGACAGGATATCTATCGGTTAGACTTTGATGATCGGTATGACTACAGGGAATCATGACGAATGTTCAGCAAGTGTTAATAAAATCCAAAATTCAACTGTTCATCAACATCTAATTACGAAGAGATGTGTCTTTTCATACACAAATGTATAAATGATTATTCTCAATTGTAAAAGTGAGGGTAGATAGAATAGAATAGAATATAGGGTAGATAATATACAGTTGGATAAAAATTTCCAAAAAAAAAGAGACTACGATGTATAATTAAAAAATGGAGATTTTAATGAGAATCAGTTGATGTGGTAGCGTATTTCTGGTCTCAATTGTCTGTTGCATTCATTGAAAGTATTACTGAGGTTGTCTCCAAGATTGATGCTTTCTGGTTATCTAAAATGATGTAACATGTTTACATTTAGTTTATCAGTGCACATTTGTTATATTTGTGTGGTTAATTGATCGGTTCTTTCAAGGAAAGATTAAATCCTTTTAATTGATCACAATAATCAGGGAAATTCATCTAGAGCATTAAGAAGAACTTGGTAGTCACAGTCTTGCATGTTTATACAAGTTATAAACAAAAACATATGCCAAACAATTTGAGTGTTTTCCAGAAATAAGTTACCCATTTAGATTTCATTTGACTCCACATACCCACTAAGGCACTAGTCTCTGCACTTTTCATCATTCAATTTCATTCATTTCTTACATCTATTAACAGAACATATTAGGATTTAGTTTTGAATATTTCTATACAATTTATACCAAATTTAGTTTTATTTTTCCACTCCCACCTGCCATTGTGGGAAAAACATTTCAAGAGAGATAAGCACATCAAGTTTTCCTCACAAATATAGGTACACCCGCCTAGGTCTAGTAGCACTTGAAGAGTAAAAGGTCTAAACCATTTGGCCTTGTTTGTTACCCTAAAATGTACCAAGAGATTGGCAACCTCTTGAGGCATTTCACCTACATTTTTGAGAGCTAACATGTCTCGCCACCCTAACCACAACAAAATGATAATATTTTTTTATAACATTTTAGACATAAGTAGAGGAGTCATGTCCAGATGTGATGTATTTTTTTTGTAATATTTTTCCAATTAAATAATTAATTATGATTTTTTTATTACAACTTTTACAAGATATAAAAACTCATATGTCTGACCACCTTAACTTGGTCAAAACTTCATGAAATTCAATTTTTCTTTTCTTAATCATATAGTATATGAAGAATAGAATATGATGCATGTTTTGGATTCCAAAAATGTGATAATGTTTGAATGCTATAGATGTTTTTCAATTAGCCTATCAATCAGGACTTTAGTCATAATTCAAATAGAAAATGAATAATAATTATTTATTAAATTCAAAGTAAAGAATAATTTATATTGGTGGAAAGCTGATAATCTCCTTTTAAAACCCTTTTCATTTCATCAATTTTGGGTAAAAAAAAAGTTGTCAGCCACATACCTAGAAATACCCATCATATCACCACTTTTTCACCCATCATGATCCTGCACATACCCGACCCTCTCTTTAATCTGCTCAAGCACTTTCCAATTGGCCACATGTTGCGACAATTGGTGCAGAAAAGCAATGAAAGGCCTGGAGGCTAAATGCTTTTTTATTCTTTCAATAAGTTGCCTAATCTTTCTGCTCATTTGTAGAAAAGAGATGAATGTGAGGGTATAGTGTAGTGCCAGGCTAAATCAGATACTTCCTCTAGAAGAGCATTCAAATCATCCAACTAACTAAATTCAACAAAAATAATGGCATAAAAAATTAAAACACGTACGACAAAGATGACTTCCATCTTCTTGCGTCCTTTAGGCCAATTTTTAGCCATTGATCTAGCAAACTAACTCACTCTATTTCAAATAAGGGAGGAAAAGTTCTTTAGTTTTGATAGCAGAAAAAATCAAAAACTTCCCATACTAGCTACATTTCAAAATAAAAATTACAAAAAAAAATAAAAAGTGGGCTAGCCTTTGAGATTCTTCTACAATCTAAGAGGATCTGCAACATTATACAAATGATTTTATAGACAAAGTAGGTTTGGGTGGTTTTGGGATAGTTTATATGGATGAATTTCGAAATAAGGTCACATTTGCATTCATGCAACTAGAATGAATTGAACAAGGGGAGAAGCAATTTCACATGGAGGTAGCAACTATTAACAACATCCAAAGACACTAGATTAGGACTCCCAGTTTAACATACCCTTTGGAACTGGTCACCAATTTAGCCATTACATCCAACTCTGATGTCTATAGTCATGGCATGGTTCTAGATATTTGAAGTGGCAGAAGAAATTTTCTAACTATTTCCTCTTCCCCGTACCCTCTGTATTCTTTTTGCATGCACAAAATGAAACTTAGTCTTGAAACGCATGTGGAAGTTTACTTGCTCCCATGCAACTGTGCGAGTGTAGACAAGACACGGGTATGTGCAAGATCATGATGGGCCAAAAAGTGGCAATATGATGGGTATTTGTAGGGTATGTGGCTAATGACTTTTTTTTTACCCAAAATTAATGAAATGAAAAGGGTTTTTAAAGGATATTCTTAGCTTTCCACCAATATAAATTATGCTTTAATTTGATTTTAATAAATAATTATTATTCATTTTTTATTTGAATTATGACTAAAGTCCTGATTGATAGGCTGATTGAAAAACATCTATAGCTTTCAAATAGTATCACATTTTTTGAATTTGAAACATACATCACATTCTATGCTTCATATAATATAGGATTAGAAAAAATAAGATTGAATTTCATGAAGTTTTGACCAAGTTAAGGTGGTTAGATGCACATGTTTTTATATTTTTAAAAATTTGTAATAAAAAAATCATAATTAATTATTTACTTAGAAAAAAATTACCAAAAACTATGCATCAATTGGGACATGAGTCCTCTACTTATATCTAAAATATTATAAAAAAATATTATCATTTTATTGTCGTTAGGGTGGTCAGACAGACACCTACTTCTTATTTTTTCCTAAAATTTAAGTACTACTGCATTGAAATTTCAAATTTTCACCAAATAGATTTTTTTAAAAAAATAAACCTACTAGTTTAGAAACTACATTCAATTTAATACAAATTCTATTCGTACATATTTTTTAAATAATATAGAAAACTTATTCAATTTTTTACGTTAAGTTGACTAACTCTGATTTTTCTAATTTTTTTGCCACTTAAGGGTGTGTTTTTTCCATGATGATCCTACACATACCCACACGTCAGCTGATGAAGACAATTAAACATGGATTGTTTGCAAAAAAATGTTTATATTCAATGCACCACACCTACCAAATTATTTTGTGGTTTCTATGGGCCAGGCTTATCCGAAACACTCTAAAGGTACACTCCTTAGGTGGCTAGGCCCATAGCCCCTTTAAACCAGTCACTTTTTTCCTTTTCATTTTCATTTTCTATTTTTCTAATGCATTTTGTTCCCGGGTACCCTCTCTAGTCCCTGAAAGAATTATATTTTCATTTTTAATCCCACGTGTTTGGAAAACAACACAAGGGAGGAGTACATTATAAAAGGGTAACTTACAATGTGTGTAGTCATTCATAGAATATTTTAACTTTCGTATTGACATGCTTTTAATCCATCATGACTATAACTATATCCTATAAGATTATTAGTTTTAGTCTTTTTACTTTTTAGATTTTATTAATTATCAATAATTAATATTATTAAAAACAATCAAATATTTTTATTTTTATTTTAAAAATAAATATATTAATAATAAATATTCATAATTGATATTTAGTTAGATTTTTTTTAATATTTTTAGATTATGATAATAATAAATAATTCATGCCCAATAATAATTAAAAATAAAAAAATTAATTGCAATTAATAATGAATTATTAATTGAAAATGGATTTTAAATAACAATAATTAAAATTATTAAATATAATCAATAGATTATTAATTATTTAAAATTAAAAAAATTAATTACACCTAATAATAAAATTAATAATAAATCATTAGTTAAAAATCAATTTTAAATAACCATTCTAATTAGAATTATTAAAAATAATCAATAATATATTATTTAAAATTAAAATTGATGAATAAATTACAAATAATTAATAATTTGACATTCTAGTTTTTGATATCATCTATGATTTTGTTAAAAAATGATCATTTTGGATTTTGAAAAACTTGACACACAAATGGCAATTGAGTTTCAAATTGAGTAACACAATAGAAACTAAAAAAAATTGAGAGACTGTTACGAGGGTATTGATGCAACTTTTCTAATTGAGAGACTATTATGAGGGTATTGTTTTGTATGTTTTGAAATGGAAGAGATCTACATCTCTATGAAAATTGGTATATGCTAATAGTCAACTTATTATCTTATTTATAACATTTCCTTAGCTTTGTATACTAACAAATTCAAGGTAGAGGGTAACATGATCCTTTGAATTGGATACTATATAAAAGTTTATGTGTTACAATCATTGCTTCCATTGTTGGCATTTTTACATTGGGATGCATATATTTTTAAAATCAACAAACTCTTTTAATGTCTTGCCAAAATTAATATTATTAATAATATCAAACTTATAAACATGTATGCAAAATAAGAACATAAATAATAAATATACGGTAATAGTTTCTTCAACAAAGTATTGAAAGTGATGTGGACTACAAAGACTATAAGATATCCACAAAAGATATCTACATTGAAAATTTTGTAGGAAAAGTCAAGAAAGTACAATTGGTAGATGCAAAGCCAAATAAATGTGAAATTTTGTACGATAATGATTTAAGAATATACACATAATAGATTTGTTGAAAAACTTTTAGAAACTTTCAAGAAAATGCAATTGGTAGATGAAAAGAAAAATTCCATAATTTGCACCAAAATCCTTATTGGTTTCCTTAATATGGGAGATTTGGAACAAGGTATAGACATCCATCAAAGCATAATATGAAGATGAATTTTCTCAAATGTTGTGGTTGTAGACACCCTTTTGAAAGCTATACAAAATGTGGTAGGATAGACAAAGCTTGTAAACTATTTGATAGAATCTCTCAAAGAATTATAATCTCTCAATTTATTTTAGTGTCGATTTTCTTATACCCAATGTCCCAAATTTGGTATAACACAATAGAAACTAAAAAAAATTAAGATATTTTCATGAGAGTAGTGATGAAAATTTTCTAATTATAGTGTATTCCATGAGATTACAATTCTTTGAGACATTGTGTCAAATAGTTCACAAACTTTTTCTAGATCCTCCCACATTTTGCATATATTTCAAAAGGGCATCTACAACCACAACATTTGAGGAAATTCATATTCATCTTAATTTTTCATTATGATTTGTTGAATCTTATACTAAATCTAATTGTTGTTTTTGTTTTGACTAGAGTAGATTAATATTTTCTTAGTTTTCTCTATCAAGCTTAAAATTACATGCACATAGTGTAGACACCGAAATTTGGTTTAAGCCTACAACTTCAATATTCTTCATAATTCCTAATTCTTCTATTGATTAAATAATCTTAATTATTTAATTAATTCATCTTCTATTAAATCTTCTATTAATTAAATAATCTTAATTATTTAATTAATTCACACTTGTCTTTATTCTATCTAATTAATTAAATAAATGTTTTTTATTTAATTATGTTACTAATTAACCTTATTCTTGATGAGGGCACAACCCAAGACAAAGAAAATAACCCAAAAACAAGAGAATAATTTTATTATTCAAAAAATGGAGCTTCTTACATGCATAGGATCTCAAATTCCTAAGTTCTACAACACATGCAAGTTACAGAAAGCTACAGAATAACCCTTTCGCAATATGCGAGCTTGTCCCCAAAAAGTTCCCCAAAAAATTAGAAACTCACCCATAAATAGAGATCCTCTTTAGTTTGGAGCCAAATCAACATTAAAATTTGAGTTTAGGCAGTTTGGCACCAAAAATTACAACTTGAAGTTCAAATTTCAAAAGAGCATTTGAAATTGTATCTTCTAGAAAGTGTGCCAACTTCTCGGGGCCATAACTTTTGATCTGGGGCTCCGATTCACAAACCGTTTGAACCGTTGGAAAGGTCTCAAAGTCAAGAACGCGCTCAATATTAGCTATGCCAATTTCGGAAAGTTTAGGGGCCGATCCAGAAGCTCTAAGTGCCTCCAATCCAACTTAGAAGATTTTCATGTGCAAATCTGGAAACTAAAACTGCAATATCTTTCAACCCATGAATAGAAAATAAAAACCATAAATTGAGAATTTCATTATGATGAAAAGGGTATCCAAAAATTTAAAAACATCTAAAAACCAAGAAACTTGAAATTTAACTATTTTTGGGTGATGCAAGATTACTCTTACACCAATGGATGCTCCTGCATTAGACACCTAGGGTAATTTGAGAAGTGACCCCGTCACGTCTCAGATAGTTGAGGAAAACCCAACCGATCAACTTTTGCCTTAGATAGCCAGGATGAATCTTCCACAGGCCTTCCTCTCCATTTCACCAGGTATTCTTCATATTGCCTATTTCTGGTACTCCTTCCCACACGACTATCCAAGGTTGCTTCAATCTCCTCCTTTCCTGAAGTAGGTGCTAGAATCCCACACTGTTCCATCATTGGTACTTCCTCTACACCACCTTCATGATACTCTGTCAAATCTAAAATGTTGAACACAGGGGAAACGTTGAATCCATCTGGCAACTCTACCTCATATGCATTCCCTGAATCATGCCTCTTCAAAATTTTATAGGGACCAAACTTCTTCATCTTCAAATTGTTATATGTTCCCACTAGAAACCTTTCTTTCCTCAAGTGGACCATCAGTTCATCACCAATCTGAAACTCCTTATACATCCTCTTCTGATCTGCCTTAGCCTTGTACTGCATATTCATCTTGTTAATATGTTCTCTTACCTTCCCGTGTATATCCTTGATGTGTTCTGCAAAATATTTGGCTTCAGCACTTATTTTCTTCTCTTGGTCCATCTTCCTCAATTTTGGAGCTATTCTGGGGCTACCTCCATACACAATCTGGAACGGTGATCTACCAAGGCTTCTATTGACAGAATTATTGTAAGAAAATTCTGCTTGGGGTAAGATCAAGTCCCATCCCTTGGGTTTATCTCCTACCAAACATCTCAGTAGGTTACCCAGACTCCTGTTAACAACCTCTGTCTACCCATCTATTTGTGGATGGTGTGCAGAAGTGAACTTCAACTCTTTCTTCAGCTTCTTCCACAAGGTCCTCCAAAAGTACCCCACAAATTTGGTGTCACGATTTGAAACAATACTCTTTGGCAGACCATGTAGCCTCACCACCTCTTTGAAGAACAAGTCAGCAATGTGGACTGCATCATGGGTCTTCTGACATGGAATGAAATGTGCCATCTTAAAAAACCTATCAACCACCACAAAGACTGAATCATTCCCTCATTGTGTCCTTGGCAAACCAAGAACAAAGTCCATACTTATATCCTCCCATGGCCTCTCTAGTACAGGTAAGGGCTAATATAAGCCTGTACTCTGGCTCACTCATTTAGCCATTTGACATACCCTGTAGCTTTGTTTAAACTTCTTCACATCCTATGACAATTGCGGCCAATAATAATGCTCACTGATAATGGCAATGGTCTTATCCCGACCAAAATGTCCTGCCATTCCTCCACTATGCTTCTCCTTTATCAGGTTCTCCCTCATGGAACTCCTCGGAATACACAATTGACTTCCCTTAAATAACATGCCATCTTGGATTATGAAATCTAGCCACCTTGTCCTGTCCATTGTAACAGGTTCCTTGCAAGCTTTCCAAGCTTCTTCAAAATCAGGATCTTCTACATACAGTGTCTTGAATTCATTGAACACAACCACTTCAATCTACATCTTTGTCATCAATGTATGCCTCGTACTTAAGGCATCTGCAACCCTATTTGACTTCCCACTCCTATGTTTCAAAACAAAGGTATAACTCTGCAAAAACTCTACCTATTTCATATGCCTCTGATTTAATTTTCCTTAACTATTTAGGTACTACAAAGCCTGATGATCAGTATATAGAAAAAATTCCTTCGGCAAGAAATAATATCTCCATTTCTTTAATGCTTGAACTATTGCATAAAATTCTTGATCATATACAGAATACTTTCTCTTGGCATCATTTAACTTTTCACTGAAATAGGTAATGGGCTTACCTTCTTGGCTCAATACTGCTCCAATGGCACAATCATTAGCATCACGATCCACCTGAAACACCTTGTTGAAATCTGGGAGGGCTAGAATAGGTTGCTCTATCACCTTCTGATTCAATAATTCAAAACTTTTTGCCTCTCTAGTGCTCCACTTGAATTCTTTTCTATCCCCTCTCATTGTTTCAGTCAGGGGTCCACAAATACTACTGAAGTTTCTAATGAACTTTCTATAAAAATTAGCCAAACCATGGAAAGATATCACCTCAGTAGCAGTTCTTGGGGTAGGCCATTCCAGAATAGCCTTCACCTTCTCTGGGTCCATCTTGAGACCTTCTGCTGAGACAACAAACCCCAAGTACACTAACTCCCTCTTCACAAAACTGCACTTCTTCAGATTAATCAATAGTTTCTCTTCTCTTAACTTCTCAAAGGCTCTTTGAATATGCATCGATGCTCATCCAATGTCTTACAAAATTAAAATATCATCTAAATACACAATAACAAAACTTTCTAGAAATTCTTTTAGTACCTCGTTCATGAGCCGCATGAATGTGCTCGGTGCATTGGTTAGCCCAAAAGGCATGACTAACCACTCGTACAGCCCTCTTTGGTCTTGAAGGTAGTCTTCCATTCATCTCCCTCTCGAATCTAGATCTGGTGATATCCACTCTTCAGATCAATCTTTGTGAAGTACTAAGCTCCACTCAAACAATCCATCAGGTCATCCATCCTTAGTAGGGGAAATCTGTACTTAATTGTTATCTTGTTTATGGCTTGGGAATCTGTACACATCCTCCACTCCCCATCCTTCTTTGGTGCTAGTACTGCAGGTACTACACATGGACTCAAACTCTCTCGTATCAAACCCTTTCTCAACAACTCTTGAACTTGTTTGTTCAACTCCTCATTTTCTGCTGGAGTCATTCTATGAGCTGCCTTATTTGGAAAAATGGCTTCAAGAATAAAGTCAATCTAATGATTGATCTTCCTTATTGGTGGTAAACCCTTAGGTATATTATCAGAAACAATATCCTGAAACTCATCCAACATCCCATAAACTTCTTCTAGAACCTTCTCACTATCCTCCTTACTTACTCTAGGAATCAATGCATAACACACACACTCATGCTTCATACCTTCTAAAAATTTTCTTCTATCTACATAACAAATTCTAGCACTACTGCATACCTTTTCTTCGGTCTCCTTTAGGGGTTTCAACTTGTGACGAACCCCATCCTTTGTCAAGGAATAAGTGTTTGCATGGTCATCATGTATAGCTCACCTATCGAACTGCCATGGCCTCCCCAACAACATGTGACATGCATCCATGGGGATGATATCATAGAGTACCTTATCATGGTAGCTCCCGATCTTGAACTTTACTAGGCACTACTCATTGACCAAAACTTTGTGGTCTTTCTACAACTAGGAAATTCGATATGGATGCAGGTGCCTTTCCCTCTTCAGCTTCAACTTTGTTACCATCTCCTCTGACACCAAATTATTAGTGCTCCCACTGTCAATAATGATATCACAACATTTTCCTTCACACTTGCACCTTGTGCGAAACAGATTCTTCCTCTATTTTGGTTCATTTTCTTCAGTCAGTAGGGCTCTCCTAATCACTAGGGTTTCTCCCCTTTCAGTATCATCTGAATGTTTAGATTGGGCCTCCTCATCTATATGTGCAACCCTTCCACGACCTTCTGGCCTTTTGTCTGCCCTTACTTTGTGTTATGGAAATTCATAGGCTCGATACCCTTCTTCACCACACTAGAAACACGTTCCTCTGAAAACACCTCTTCCAGATCCTTGTCCATATCTCACTCATCCTCTACTTCCTTGATCACCACTGTTTTGATCACAAGAGTGGTGGAAGTTGTCATTCTTTTGGCTTCGACTGGTACCCACATCTTCACTTTTCTTTTCATCATCATTTCAGCTTTTTGAAGGTCTTCCATTGCCCCTTCCACTTTGACCTCCTCGTCCTTTTTGCTTGCCATCAAATATTTTGTTCAACTTCTCTTCCACTTTCAAAGCAAACTGATACACATCCTCAATGGTGGTCATTCTGACTAGGCTTAACTCCTCCTGAATGCTCGGCTATAACCCATTAAGATATCGGGCTACCTTCTCCTTATTGGCCTCTGTGTGACCTATTCTAATGATTATCTTGTAAAAATATTCAGTATATTCTTTCACAGATCTACTTCCTTGCTTCAACCCTTGCAATTTCTTAAACAGATCTAACTCATAGTCCACTAGTATGAACTGCTTCTTCAGTTTCTCTACCATGCGATCCCATTTGGTGATCTTGACTTTTCCTCTTTGATTTCTTTCCAAATGGACCTCTTTCCACCAAATACTAGCATGGACCTTTAGCATCATTTTCACAAACTTAACCCAATCTGGGTCCTCTATTTGCTCATACTCAAAATATTCTTCTAGCTCGTTGATCCAATTGATCAACTCTTCCAGGTTCAGACTTCCAGAATAACTGGGGACTTCTGCTCTAGGCCTTTTCTCGATCTTTGAAATGGCCCTTATTAGCTGTATTCGGTCTTGATCAATTGCTTCTTCTTCCTCTTCTACATCTGAACCTTCTTCCTCTCCTTCATCCTCACTTTCCTCCCTCAGGTTTAACCCTCTTCTCAACTGCTCTTGTAACCCATCAATCTGTCTATGGAGGGCTGCCAGTGCATCTCTTCTACCAGCATCTCTACTGCCTCGACCACCTCTGGCACCACCATGCCTACTAGGCATCACTCTTGGAGGCATCTTTCTCGACCTCGACCCACAACCACGGTCCTGGTGCGAACTACCTCACAATCGGCGATCTGTCCACACGCTCAAGAAAACCTGCTCTAATACCACTTGATGAGGGCACAACCCGAGACACAGAAAATAAGCCACAAATAAGAGAATAATTTTATTATTCAAAAAATGGAGCTTCTTAAATGCAGAGGATCTCAAATCCCCAATTTCTACATTACATGCAAGTTATAGAAAGCTACATAATAACCCTTTCACAATATGCGAGCTTGTCCCCAAAAAGTTCCCCAAAAAATTAGAAACCCACCTATAAATAAAGCTCCTCTTTAGTTTGGAGCTAAATCAACATTAAAATTTGAGTTTAGGTGGTTTGGCACCAAAAATTACAACTTGAAGTTCAAATTTCAAAAGAGCATTTGCAATTGTATCTTCTAGAAAGTGCGCCAACTTCCTGGGGCCATAACTTTTGATCCGGGGCTCCAATTCGCGAACCATTTAAACTGTTGGAAAGGTATCAAAGTCAAGAACATGCTCAATATTAGCTACACCAATTTTGGAAAGTTTTGTGGCCAATCCAGAAGCTCTAAGTGCCTCAAATCCAACTCAGAAGATTTTCAAGTGCAAATATGGGAAACTAAAACTGCAATATCTTTCAACCCAGGAATAGAAAATAAAAACCGTAAATTGGGAATTTCATTATGATGAAAAGGGTATACAAAAATGTAAAAACATACAAAAACCAAGAAACTTGAAATTTAACTATTTTTGGGTGATGCAAGATTGCTCTTACACCACTAGATGCTCCTGCATCAATTCTTCTTGTTAAATTAAATAAATTCTTACTTAATTTACTCTTTACCATACTTCAACTATAATTAAATAAATTCTTTATTTATTTAATTATTCATTTAAAATCCCTTCATCATTTAATTAAATAAATGTTATTTATTTAACTATTCTCCAAATATCAAGTCTTGAATTAAATGAATTATTTAATTCATTAATTCTATTTTAACGCATTCTTCTATATTTTAGATAATTATGTGAGTTATCTAAGTATTCACTTTTACTCGTCTAGACATCTATTTTAATTGCTTAGTTAACTCTTGATTTGATGTCTGAGTGGCATTCTCGAGTAATCTCTTTGTCAAATCATTCAGTCATCTAGTTCTAACTCATTTGTGTGTACTTGTGGATTAATTAAATATTCTTATTTAATTAATTAAACTTTGTGCATGCATTCGAACAAGAGTTGCTTTAATCCATCTTTATCTTTGTCATGCAAAGATATTTCTTCTGTTTTCGAATACCAAACTAAAGATTAAATCATTTATTTAATATTTAATTCTATTTCTAGTTTGTATCACTCATGTCACTACTAACAGTTATCAGAGTGCATGACTGATCAGTCAATCTCAACCATCCGTTTATCTTTCAATCCTGGCCTGTTGTTTGAATAATCAATTTTCTATAAATTGATTTGTCATTCTTCATTCCAATCTCTCTCACGAAATCTTATGACTTTTGAGAGCACTTAATCTTGAATCTTCGATGTTTTACTAATCACTCTCTTAGGCTATACTTGCACAAACTTACGAGAAATTTGAGGGCAATTATACTACAACAACAAAATGGAGAAGGGCAATCAAGATGAATCATGGAAATGCATTTGAAATTGGTGAGATTGTTTTAGTTTTAATTACATTTTTACTTTCCTTTGTTCTTTGTTGCTTAGCATTAGATTTGCATTTAGATGTGTATTGCATGTTTTCTCTAATCTTTGTCTTGTGCAATTTCTTGGCATTACATTTGGTGAACCTGATGTGAAGACACCATCTTCGCATATCTATAGACTTTTGTTTTGATTTTTGCATATTTTTCATACAAAACGACGCATCAGTTGGAAGAAGCGATGCAATTGACTTCCTGAACTGCATTTGACACTAGAAACGACACATCTAAAAATATACGACGCATCTAAAAATTCATGAACCACAATTGATTGGTGAATACAGAGTTGCAATTGAAGAAAATATCGGCGCATCTGACTGGTAACACAGTAATGCAATTGACTGGTAAACTTTATTTCTATTTTCTTAAATATGAAATTTTCAATTGATTTGTGTGTTACTAATATCTGATTTTTTAGGATGTGGCTTTTTTCGAGTTAACAAGTTTTTGCAGGACGATTGACGAAGGCAATATTGAAAAACTATTAACGAATTTTTCTATAGGATGCTTGTTGAAGACCCTAGTTAATTTTTGAAATAGATTTTTTGGTAGCATAACAAATCTTTCATTTGGTTTAAAATTAACAAGTGTCTACTATGTTTGGTGTGAAAGCACAAGTCTGGTTAGCCTTACGACTTGGTACATCGAAGTATCCTCTCCCCTTGCACATCCGTGCGATCCTGGGTGTAAGAGAAATAGTTACCAAGTCTAGAACTTGAGCCTGTTCTGGTGGTAAAAAGTACTCACCCCAGGATGACTCAGACCGGTAGCACCCTGAACCTGAGGGACTTCTAGCTGGTATATAAAAGTGGGTTCTTAGGGAAACCCCAAGAATCATGAGTGTGGTTCCGACGAGATGGATCCAAAAGGGGACTCACGTCGTATGGATCATTCCCCACGAATGGAATGCCCATACTAAATACCTTTTGTTTTAGAGACCAACCTATTTGTGGCCATTGCTTGGTATAGTGTAGGGTACAGAATCATGCCCGAAGAGACTCACTACTGATCCCCTTGAGTAGAGATAGCAGTTCTTGGGAGGTCATTTCCCAAATAATTTGAAATTGGTGTGCTCAAAAGATGTTAATGAGCAGTGGAGGGGAGCCAATTCCACCAAATTTCTAAGCTATCCGCTCTCAAGAAGGAAAGGTGTTCATCACCAATCTGGGGTATTTTCAGTGGGCTATTCCAAGTATACAAACCCTAGGCCTTTGGCCTATTAGGATGTGCTTGTCTGTTATCAACTTAAACATTCTTTGAGTCCAAAATTGAAACTGAAAACACTTTGTCTTATGATTGTCTTTGATTGTCAAAATTTGATCATAGAAAATGGAGTCAGTTTAAATCTCATCACTAAAAATACACAGAGAGTCGCAACTATTCACCAAAAGGTTGCATCTGTCAGCTAGAGTCGCATATGTTAAACTTTGAGTTGCATCTATCATTATGAGTCACATCTATTTAACTTTGAGTCACATCTGTCATTACGAGTCGCATTTGTTTAACTTTGAGTCACATTTTTCATTACGAGTCGCATTTGTTTAACTTTGAGTCCCATCTATCAGTTAGAGTTGCATTTGTTAGAATATTAACTGCATCTATCAGAGTCACACATTGAACTTTACTAGAGAAACGCAATTGGTAACCAGAAAACTGTAACTGTTAACTTGAACTGCATATGTGAGATCCTGAGATGCATCTGTCTGATTATCAAAAAATTAGAATTCACAGTCACTATCCAGTCAACACGGTTATACTAGTTTCAGTTGTCTTTACACAAACAGTCCTTGAACAAAAACTTGAAATGATTTTCTCAATTTTGCATCTTTTAGGTTCATTTGGTTATTACCTTAGTTGTCTTAATTCAAAGTTTAGTTTCATCTTCGAATACATATTACCTTGTGTTGAACTTCTAGAAAGGTCACTTTTACAAACTTTAGGATTAGTCCAACATCTACACTCTAGAAAAGTCATAGTGTCAACGAAATCTGTCATTGAACCTCATTTTATCAGTTTATCCTTTGTCCTACAGAGAGTCCTCTTAGCTCATCAGTCTAGTTAGGAAACTTGACTTTTCTTTGATCCTCATCCTACATTGGTTCCTTGACTTAAACTAAATTAACACCTTGATTAGACTTTAGGTAGTTGGTCCCTTCGTCCTGGGTTTATAGAATTGATTATTTTAGAACCTTTTCTAGGCCTTGCATCTTTAGAGTTTAGACTAGTGTCATCCTAGAACATTCCTTATTTTGCATACGAAAATCCCAAAAACATAGACTAGAGTCATACTCTTCATAGATATAGTTTTCCATTCCTGCATAATTAGCTTGTCTTACATGGTTGAAACTAGGTCCAAGAGAAGAGAGAGAAAACATGTCCAACCCAAATGAATTCATCAATCCATTTTCTTCAAGACCTCATAAGACTCTATTAGACAAATTCACCACTAGAAACACTCAAGGACATATTGTAGTAGATGACATAGAGGCTGCTGCATAGGACCCTGAATTTTCCTCTTTTGTGGATGAGTACTTAGCAAATGATCGACAATGATACTTAGCCAAATTGCTAGCTGAAGGTGATACCTTACCCACAGGATTTGATATTAGCACCTTGCAAACTCAATCTACACAAGGAACAAACACAATGACTGCTAGTACTAATATACCTCAGGTTAGCACAACTATGCCATCTGGCACATCTACACAGAGTACAACAGTCCATACTTCCCCATTTGGTATGTCTAGCATGCAATCAGGGTTTAATTTCACTGTAGGGGCATCATCATCCACTCCCTCCAGTCCTCTTGTTGGGAGTAAAAGACATAAAATGTTAGCCCTTACACCTTATGTCAGTGTCACAAGTGGACAATCAACAACCATACCTACTGCTAGTATCATGGGTACCATACCACAGTCGATGGCCATACCTAGTGCCCAAGTCACTAGTACTATACCAAGGATTACACAGACAGGAGGCATTCCCTCCTTCCAATATGGCAATCAAAATCCATTCTCCTAGACTAGCAGTCAGAATCCACTCACCTCGATTCTGAATCAGAATCCTTTGTCACAGATTGGTAGTCAGAATCCATCCACACATATTCCAAGTCAAAACCAATTTACATTGATTCTGAATCAGAATCCCTTTTCACAGATTAGTAGCCAAAATCTTCCCACAGAGATTCTAAGTCAAAACCAATTTACATCGATTCTGAATCAGAATCCTTTTTTATAGATTGGTAGTTAGAATATGTCCACACAGATTCCAAGTCAAAACCAATTTACATCAATGTCGAATTAGACTACTTTTTTCCAAAGTGGTACTCAGAATCTGTTTACACAGAACCCAGGTCAACAATGATTTATGCAGATTCCAGACTAGAACACATTTACCAACATTCTGAATCCAAATCCACCTCAGATGCCAATATTCAATTGAAACCCATCATGAGACTTTGGATTTCAGAACACATACACGGATCTACATAATCCCCCTAGCACATCTTTGACCCAAGTTGATGTATTACAAACACAAATGCATTCATTACAAATGCAAATGGATAACATGTCAGTGTCAACTAAGAAATCATTTTCAACAAAGGACATATGCCCATTCCCCTTTGATAGATCATTGTACATGACCCCTTTCCCTCATGGATATGTCATACCAAATCTCCCTAAGTACAATGGCAAAAAAAATCCAATATAACATATAAGGGAATTTTCTACCATATGCATAGATGTCACTTATGACCCCACGTATCTTATGAGACTATTTCCAAGAAGTCTTGTAGGAATTGCACTATAGTGGTTTTCGGGTCTAGATTCAGGCATTAGATCTTGGGGTGAACTGGTTGAGAAATTTGTGGAGCAATTCTCCTTCAACATAGACCATGAGATAAATATAGCAACCTTGTGTCAAACAACGCAAGATGAAGGGGAAACATTCATTTCTTTCTTCTAGAGATGGAGAATTATAGCTAGTAGGTGTCCTATCGAGATACCCAAAAAACAAAAAGTTACAATGTTTCAAGAAAACCTTCATGCAAAAATCAGGAGTAACTTAAGGGTACATTGTTGTACATCTTTTTCGGAACTAGTGGAAAAAGGGGTTATAATAGAGAAGGATCTCATTGAAAAGGGAAAACTCAAGACATCAACATCCAATAGAAACCTGATTGTACAAAACACCCCCACAGACAGAAATAGATTTTGGTCTCGCAACAAAATGTCACCAATGATGGGGTGGTTGATGCTAAAACGCTACAAGTAGGACCCCTGCTCACATTACAAGGACCTCATACTTTTTCCAACATGCTTAATGTTGTCAATCAACCTCCTAATGTGGTCCAAAATACTCAACATCCACAACAAAGGAGATTCCAAAAACATGAGTTCACTCCCTTAGGGAAACCCATTGAGTCGGTGTTGAAACAACTAGTACAACATAATCTTATATAGCTGCAAGAACCAAGACAATATGATCTAGGACAGTTTAAACCAACTTGGTGGGATGACAATGCCTTTTGTGATTATCATAGGACTAAGGGACATAACCTACAAAACTGTCGACAACTAAAGAATATCATACAGGATCTTGTCGAAAGGAGAATTATTGAAGTTAGTGGACAAAAACAAAAGTCATAAAACACTAATCATCAAATATTTTCTGACCCACTACATGACCATGGGAAAGGAACTATCCCCAGTTCAAGTACTAAGACCAATATGTCAGCCAACTATGCAAATATCAAGCATGATTATGATAGTAGCAAAATCATTCATTGCCTTCGCGCCGCTGATGAGAATATCAATACCATTACTATCAATACTAATCCTGTGTGTGTCGTCAATACTCATCATACTAAGTTCACTATCCAAGGCCCTCCATCACAACAAACACCCCAACCTTCCAAGTTACAATATAACCTTCTTGACCAGTTGGGGAAGACCCCAGCCCAAATTTCAATCTTGGAATTATTCCATATTTCCCTTGAGCATTGATCTATCCTCGATAAAGCTTTAAAAAACACCACGGTCCCTAATGACCTTGATGTCAATCATTTCTAGGAAATGGTGAGCTACTTGACCAATAATCACCATGCCACATTTTCTGAACAAGACTATGCAACTGAAAAGACGAACCACAATGACCCTTTACATCTAGAAGTCCTTGTTGATGACACCAAAGGTAGATGAGTTTTGGTAGGCGAAGGAGTAGGGTTAAAAGCTTATGATGATGAGGAATAAAAATCAAAGGGGGTGGTAACACTTCCTATCAGAATTGGTCCTACGGTAATGGAGACAAAGTTCTAGGTCTTGGATCTCACCCTTCCTTATAACCTTTTGCTAGGTAGACCATGGATCCATGCCATGAAGGCGTTCCCTTCCACGTATCATTAGTGTCTTAAATTCCCTTACAATGGCACAAAAATAACTATAGATGGTGATCCTGATCCATTTCAATATTGCACCAATCTAAAAGAGATCCCCCAATGTCAAGTGCTAGTGAACTAGGAGGCTTCATCGTCCAATCCATCTTCCTATGTTGATCCATCCACACTCACTCGAACATCTATTTCACCCTCAATTCCTACCACTCCTAGGGTTGAGATCCAAGACAAGAGTTGTGGAGAGTATTACATGAAGACTTCTTATTGTGTTAGCCATTTGATCCCTCCTAAGACATATGGTTTACCTAGATCAGATAGGAGACAATCTATGGTCACTATACACATTCCTCCTAGAAAAACTTTAACTAAATGGGGCGAATTAAGCAAAGAGGCCATAAACACAGAATATGTCACTTCCTAGCTATATAAGGAAGATAATGAGGAATCCCTTTTACTTGCTCATATTCCTACAAATCTATATGGAAAGGGTTTTAAAATTATGCAAAGCAAAGGATATGATGGACAAACTGGTTTAGGCTTAAACCAAGATGAGAGGATTGAACCAATATTTGTTTCTTAGTGGCCAAAAGGACTAGGGCTAGGGTTTCAACCAATTCAGATTGGTGTTCCTAGTACCCCATTACCCTTACTTAAGGAAGTAAGTGCTTCAGAAGATATTAAGACATCTCACGAATCAGTAGACCAAGATCATTATAACTCCCCTGACTCTAACGATTATGAGTGGAATTCCCTATCTTCTACTTCTTCCATGGACCTTGACAAGTTATTTGGAGAACTTGACTTGATGTTAAGTTCCTCACCAAATCCCTTAAATTCCTATCCACCAAAGAAAATGACAAAAGAGGAATGGTTTAAACACTACTATTGGGAATCACTTGATCCTACCTCTTGGTAACCTAAGCCACCTGTTTCCAATAGTCAAACCTTGGCATTAGGCCCACCTATCCATCCACCTATACTCAAACCTAAGAGCAAAAAGGACTGGGTACAAAATTTTTGTAATCACATGAATAATTCAATCTTTACCTTGACCCCATTAGACTTTGATAACTCTGACGATGGCATGCCCTTAGTCTATCCCCAACTCATTGATTGGGATCAACAAGACACACCTGTCTTAGACACTTTTGAGAATGATGAAGCAATTGCTGAGTTCCTGAGATTACAAGAAGGCATACCTAATAGGGATCATAAGGCTGGTTTTACCATTGACTTGGACAACAAAGCATATTTTGGGGAATTTGTTCAACCCTTCAGTCACAAAAATGAGAAAAAGAATAAACAAGATAAAAAGGATGAGTCTCTAGGTGAAAACCAAAAGGCACCTTTAGACAATGAAAAAGTAAAAAGAAAGGATGCATCCGGAGGTGAAAACCTCTCTGAGGCACCTAAGGATGGAGGTTTGAACATTCTTCCTGTTGCATAGGAAAATTCGCCCATGCTTGTTGAAGAATTAGTAGAAGTCAACACAGGCACAAAAGAGAATCCTCAATTGGTTTATTTTGTAGTGTCATCAACAATAGAAGAGAAGCCAAAGTTCCACGACTTCTTTGCACAAAGACAGATAAAATTTGCTTGGTCATATGTGGACATGCCAGGGTTGGATCCTAAACTTGTTCTACATCACTTGCCCTTACAACCAGGTACCAAACCAGTGAAACAAAAGTCGAGAAAAATGCATCCACAGATTGCTTTGTTAGTCAAGGTAGAACTCAAAAAACTCTTAGACATTGGTTTTATCAGATCTATCAACTATGCAGATTGGATTTACAATCTTGTACCTACCACTAAACCAACTGGGGGCATCTGTATCTACACTGATTTTAGAGATATCAACAAAGCTTGTCCTAAGCATGACTTCCCTTTGCCTAACATAGACATGATAGTTGACATGACAGCAAGATATGAGATGTTGTCCCTTATGGATGGATTTTCAGGATATAACTAGATCAGAATTGCAACTGAAGATCAACCTAAGATGGCTTTCACTTGTCCTTGGGGAATGTATTGCTAGAATGTTATGCCCTTCGGACTCAAGAATGTAGGAGCAACCTATCAGCATGCCATGACTACTATCTTTCATGATCTGGTACACACTTGTATGGAGGATTATGTCGATGACCTTATTGTAAAATCCAAGATGAGGGCCGAACATCTACAGGCTGGAAAAGTATAAAGTGAGACTCAATCCAAAGAAATGTGTGTTTAGAGTCAAGTTAGGAAATTTGCTATGCTATATCATTTCCAGATGAGGCATTGAAGTGGATCCTGCTAAGGTAAAAGCAATTATGGACATGCCTCCACCCACTAATCTCAGTCAACTAAGGACATTATAGGAAAGATTTCAATCGATTAGAAGATTTATAGTGCAATTAGTAGATAAGACACATCCTTTTCAACATCTACTTAAGAAAGGGGTACCCTTTGTATGGACAGCTAGGTGTGGAGAATCTTTTCAACTAATTAAAGAATATTTACTCACACCACTTGTCTTAATGCCACCTGTTAAAGGAAGACCATTGATTCTTTATATTACGGCAACCCATTCATCACTCAGAGCATTGCTTGCATAGAATGATGATGAAGGTCATGAAAGGGTAGTCTATTATATCAGTCAGACTTTGGTAGGTTATGAGATCAACTATAGTACCATTGAGCATGCCTGTCTTGCAGTAGTATTTGCTACCCAAAAACTAAGGCACTACATGCTAAATCATCAAAAAATGTTGATTCCTAAAATAGACCCTCTGAAATATCTTCTCAGCAAGGCAGCATTAACAGGGCAATTGGCCAAATGGGTTATGATACTTAGTGAGTATGATATCCAGTATGTAGAAAGAAAATCTATTAAAGGATAGGTCATTGTTGATCAGTTAGCTAACCCACCCATACAGGAAGATC
Organism: Sequoia sempervirens; assembly: GCA_007258455.2. Taxonomy (NCBI): domain Eukaryota; kingdom Viridiplantae; phylum Streptophyta; class Pinopsida; order Cupressales; family Cupressaceae; genus Sequoia; species Sequoia sempervirens. The sequence continues at coordinate 179,382,770 of VDFB02193867.1, forward strand.
ACCCATTAGTTGCAGACTTTTCTGATGAGTTCATATTCACAATTGACACAAACATAACATGGAAACTATACTTTGATGGCTCACATACAAATCATGGTTCAAGGGCTGGTATACTGTTTATCACACCACAGGGTGATTCCATCCCTAAGTCATTTAGGATTGTTTTTCCATGCACTAACAATATAGCAGAGTATGAAGCTTTAGTGACAGGGTTATTCATGGTAGTCAAGTGGAAAATTAAGAACCTATAGGTATATGGTGATTCTCAACTAGTAATCAGATAGGTAAATGATGATTATGAGACTAAGGACGAGAAGCTTGCTCCATACAAGCGCATGGATGATAGCTTTAAAGAGTACTTTGACAAAGTCAAATTTCATCAAATACCTCATGTTTTAAATAGGGTAGTAGATGCTATGGCTACAATTGCATCACTTCTTGACATTCCTAACAACGTGTCTAAGTTTGAGTTCTTGGTAGAACAGCTTTTGGTTCCAGCCTACGATATCCTCGATTCTAAAATGGTGTGTGACATTGTTGGTCCTGATTCCCCATGGTACAAAGAAATCTATGATTACCTTCATGCTGAAGTCATACCCACTGGCCTATCAAATAACCAACGTAGGAAATTCCTCCACAAGTCATCCAAATACACCATTGTCGAAGATACCGTATATAGACGTGCCTTAGATAATACCCTACTAAGATGTCTTGATTCTACTGAAGCACAAGCAACCTTGTGTGGGGTGCAAGAGGGTATATGTGGTTCCCATTCTAGTGGTCCTACCTTAGCCACAAAGATTATGAGACTGGGTTATACTGGCCTACTATGGAAAAAGACTCATATGTCTTTGTAATGAAATGCCACCAATGCCAAGTTCATGGAGACTTGATACATGCCCCAGCACAAGAGCCCTGCCCTATAATGTTGATGAGCTTAAAATATGCTCATAATTTGATGTTATGAAAAACTTTTAAATGACTTTACTTTTGTTATTTCATGGCTGTTTAAACTTTGTTGAAACCTTTTGTTGGGATATCCTATAGCAAGATACTCTTATATTCTTGCAGCTTATTATGTTGACTTGATTGCATTTATTGCCCTATTGACTCCCGAAAATGACTGGTATATTGTATATAGTTTTTGAATGATAAAGTAGATTTAAAATGTGTGATTAATGAATAGATATCGTGTATGCCATATGCCTTTTCTTTCACATTTGTTACCTTATGTTTCGCAGGTTGTTGAAGAATGATCGAGTTGAGCGCAGCCCATCTTGGCCTTGCAGTAAAGTCCATTTCCTACATGACTTCGAGGAAGCTCTGGCTAAGACTCTTTGACCGAAACCATGGGAAAAATTTTTAATGACAGTCAATCTAGAAAGAGTGGAGTGCTAGATTCTCTCCGGATTGGGTTGAATGCATAAATTCATTATGAAGTTTGTTCCTTGACTCGGGGATATACTTTACTTCCATGTCTTTCCTTGATAGGGTTAGTTGGTTAGTTGCTCTCCTATTTTTAAAATAAGATACTCCTCCTGTGTGAGTGAGTAGGAGAATGGAGAGAAGAGATAGGATAGATGATAGTTAGAGTGAGATAGAAACAGAGTAGCAGATATCATGTAAGAATCAATATGATAATGAAAGACAAAATCTGTTTGACCAGAAACAGAGTTTGTTGCTAGTCTTCATATCAACAAAACAATGTATATCATTCTGTTTTCATGAATAAAGTTCAATGAAGTTCTGAATTTGACATCTGTGTAATCATTAGATGCTTGCTAAGGGGGCCCACTTAGTAAGTATCTATAGCTAGTTAGTTAGTTGTTCTTTTCTGTTGATCTTTAGTTAGCTTTCATCTTTGAAGTTTTCATGCAAACTCAGTCTTATAGTGCTCCTGTAGCATAGAGAGTCCATCCCTGTGACTGTTCCTGCAGCATAAGGCCAGTTCATAGTCTGTGTTTCAGTCATAGTTGTTATGGTTTTTATCATAGTTGAGTTAAAGAGTTTCACATTACCGTTCTGTGGCTTAGATAGAATTTCTTTCTAGTATGTATTTCTACTAAGATCTGACTGAAATGAGTTCCTAGTGCATATATTTTGCCGCGCCATTTAAAGTCTACGTCCCCTGGTTTGACAAGTAAAATGAACATCCACAGAGAGATATTAGTCACCTATCAGAATTTCAAATTCCCAGGAAAGTTTTACTGTGATATTCATATCCTTTTGTGAGGTAATCCATTTTTGGAATCATTGATAGGGATGGCGTCCAGCTAGGAGTTTGTCAGAGGTCATTCTTTAGTATTAGTTTAGCCTGTTAGTAAAAAATTCTAGATCCTTCAAGCCACTATTCACCGTATTGCATGCATAGAAGAAGAAGAGATGCACTGGGAAGGTTCCTCCCTGAAAATATGTTTATTGAACTACCATTTGACCTAGCTAACAACAAACCTAAGGAAAACCCATTCGCTGTATTATTCCATCAACCCAACATGGCAAATAATCCACCTCCTGCTTTTGAGTTCCCTATTGTTCCCCAACAAGATACAGACAATCTTAAGAATATACCTTCTTCACTACTTCCAAAATTCTATGGCTTGGTCACAGAGGACCCAAAAACCTTTCTGTTTGAAATTGATGTTCTTTGTCGCAGTTATGACTACAACACAGACACTCATAAACTGAAGCTATCTCCTTCCACCTTGAAGGAAGGAGCTCTCAGATGGTTCATGAGTCTGGGAAGAGGTGTCGTTGATAGCTGGGCATCCATGCAGATGAAATTCCTTGAAAAATATAAGGAATATTGTAAGAGTGCCAGCAAAGGTGATGACATATTCCGAATTCAGCAAAAGGATGATGAAAGTCTGGAAGATTATATTTCCAGATTTTTGTTCACACTGAAGAGGAACTCAAACTATACTCTCAATGAGGACTCTCAGAAACTACTCTTTCTAAGGGGAATCAGTGATGCCTGTATAGATTCCCTGGACTTGATGGGAGGAGGTGATATCACCCAGCTGCCTTGGGACAATATAAAGAAAATATGTCTTAACTATTCTCGAGCAATAGTTAAGAAAGGTCGAGGTCATCATGCTACAATGGGGAAGTCTTCTTCTGTTGGAGTCTCCCGAATGGAGATAACAAATTTGCTATCTGATTTCAAGCAGGACATCATTAATAATATGGTTACGCAACTAGACACTATGCAAGCTCGAAAGAAACATAAAGAGGCTGAGGCAATTTTGGCCAAGTTCTGTCCATACTGCAGACAAAAGAAGCATGACTGTAGATGCAAGATGGTGGCTAATTTAGAATCCAAACAACTACCTATTGACTTCAAGCCAATAGAACGTGATGATGATCAAGTGTTCTTTGTCGCACAAAGGAGACCATGGGCCCAAAGACAAGGTATACCTCAAGATCCTTTAACTTTTGGTAATCCTTATTCTAGCTATAATAACCAATGGCAACATGCATACGGACCACCACCACCATGGAATCCACCTCAACCCAGTTGGCCTAATTATCAGACCCCACAGTGGCAATCTCCTCAAGGAGGTTGGCAGCAGCCACAAGGGCAATGGACCCCATCTTCAGGAAATTGGCAGCAAAATCCTCAATGGAGAGGCCCTCAGCAATGGCAAAACTAGTCCTCTAGATTCCTATAGCTTCCACAGCCACAACCACAGGCCCTTATGCCACCTCCTGCAGCAATTGCCACAAATCCTAGACCTCCAAAGCAAACACCTATGTTGCCCAGCCATTGCCCAATCCCAATAATAAGCAACAATAGCAGCTACAGCAACCTGCATATCTTGTCGAAACCAACCAATATCAAGCTTATGCTTTAAACGTTAATGACATCCATTTGAGGTCTGGAACTACTTTACCTACTCCAAAACCACCTTTGATTACTGAAATATCAGATTCTTCCCTTGAAGAATCTGTCGCACCTATTGTTCCTGCTGAGCACATGCCCATAACTGATACGGTTTCTAAGGAGCATGTTTTGCAAACTCAAGACAACCCACCTTTTCCTCAAAGGTTGCAAAGTACTACATCTAAATCCATGGAAGAACCCACTTTTGACATTCTGGATCAGCTCAAGAATGTGTAGATTCAAATCCCTCTATTTCAGGCTATTAAAGATATTCCCATTTTTGGAAAAGCTATTAAATAAGCCTATTTGAAGAAGCCTAGATGAAAGAAAAAGGATCCTCCAAAAATTCATGTCTTAGGAAAATTGGCTGATATAATGTTGGGAAATGCAGTTATTCCAAAGTATATTGACCCTGGAAGTCCTGTAGTGTAGATACATATAAATGGCCAAGTTGTAAAAAATATTTTGATTAATTTAGGTGCTGCCATTAATGTCATGAAAAAGCATAGTATGGACTCCGTAAAAATTTTAGACATTAGGTCTACATTGATAGTTCTGTAGCTTGCAAACAGCTCCACAGTTAAACCTGATGGGATAGTAGAAAATGTAATTGTCACTCTTGAATCTTGGGAGTATCCTGCTGATTTCACAATATTATCAGTTAAGGCAACTTTAGGAGGGCATCCAGTTATCCTTGGCAGGCCATGGTTAGCAACTGCTGATGCTTTTATAGGATGTCATTCTGGAGATTTGACCATTTCTGATGGACGGTCCACAAAGAAATTGGCTCTGTATCCACCCGCTAGACCTCAACCAGATTTGTCCCAACCTGTTTGGCCAGATGTGGGGGAAGAAATTGAAGAAGCCAATTCTTTGGTTCAATTAATGATGATTCAAAATGATCCATTCTCACAACTTCAAAGTGAGGATGCCTTATTGTTCCAAATTCTACAGTACAATGCTGATACGGGTAGTTCATCTGATCCAAATGGTACTCATTTACAATGTTTCCTACAGCAACCAGATTCTGAAAGTTCACTGCCTAAACTTTCAACAATTTTTCATAATTTACTTCCACAAGAGGTACAAACACCACCTGTAGCTTCTATGAGTAATCTCACGGAGCAGATAGAATTGTCTCAAGGTCATTGTTTGAATATCAATAGCAAGCTATCACAGTCTCAACAAGCTGACTTATTAAAAATGCTACAAGAACAATATAAAGCTTTTGCATGGGAAGATGGGGACATGCAAGGAATAGATCCTCGAGTTTGTACTCATAGAATATATATCAAAGAAGATTGTTCACCGGTCAGACAACCTCAAAGAAGAGTAAATCCAACACTTAGAGAAATAGTTAAAAGTGAGCTTCAAAAGTTGCTTAATGCTGGTTTTATTTATCCAATCTCTGAAAGTCAATGGGTTTCTCCATTAGTCATTGTTCCAAAAAAGGGTGGAAAATGGAGAGTGTGTGTAGATTACAAAGAGTTGAACAGTGCCACTAAAAAGATCACTTTCGATTACCTTTTGTAGATCAAGTACTGGACTCATTGTCTAGCAAAAGATACTTTTCCTTTTTAGATGGTTACAGTGGATACAATCAGATAAAAATTGCCCCTGAAGATCAAGACAAGACCACTTTTACCTGTCCATGGGGAACATTTGCTTATTCAGTTTTTCCTTTTGGCCTATGCAATGCATTAGTAACATTTCAGAGAGCAATAATTAGCATTTTTGCTGATATATCTCATGAATGTATGGAGATTTATATGGATGATTTCACTACCCATGGATTCACATTTGAAGAAGCACTGGTGAATTTTAAAAAGTATTGAAAAGGTGTAGAGAGCAAAATTTGTCTCTAAACAGTGAGAAGTGCTTTCTAATGATGAAAGAAGGTATTGTTCTAGGTCATCATATTTCAAAGAATGGAATTCAGGTTGACCCTACTAAAATTGAAGTTATTCAGAATTTACAAACTCCTGCAAAACAAAAATATGTCAGAAGTTTTCTTGGTCATGCAGGGTATTATAGAAGGTTTATAAAAGACTTCAGTAAAATTGCTAGTCCACTTTATGCCTTATTAACAAAGGATTCCCAATTTGAGTGGACACAGGCCTATGAAAAATCCTTTCTACAACTAAAGGACTTGCTTACTAAAACCCTTGTTCTTCAAGGACCAAAATGGAATTTTCCTTTTCACATTCATGCTGATGCTTCTGATTTCGGAATAGGAGCAGTTCTAAGTCAAAAAGAAAATTCAATTGAACATGCTATTTACTTTATCAACAAGAACCTTCAAGGTCCTGAGCTTAACTATACTATCACAGAAAAGGAGTTGCTTGCAGTAGTGTATGCTTTGAATAAATTTTGGCATTATGTGACAGGTTATTAGATATTCATCCATACTGACCATGCAACAATAAAGTATCTGATGAACAAACCTACCATCTCTGGTAGGTTGGCACGATGGCTCATGTTGTTACAATAATTTGACATTACAATTATTGACAAACCAAGAAGAGCTAATGTTGTAGCTGACTTTTTATCAAGACTTCATACAACTGCACCTGTTGAACATGAGATCATTGATGATAGGTTCCCAGATGAACATTTGTTTTCCATTGCTGCACATACTCCATGGTATGTAGACATTGCTAATTATCTAGTAGCAAACAAGATACCAGCCCACTTTTCTCCAAAAGAAAATAAGTTGTTAATAGAGAAAAGTTTTAATTTTTCATGGATTGCAAATTGTCTATTTTATACTGGACCTAATCAAGTAATGTGAAGATGTGTAAGAGAAGACGAAACTTATGATATATTGCATGCTTGCCATGATGAACCATGCAGAGGACATTTTGCAGCAAAAAGAACATCAATGAAGGTTCTTACAATAGGGTACTACTGGCCAACATTACACAAGGATGTTGTGGCCTATACAAGAAAATGTGACAGATGCCAGCATATGGGAAGACCAACTAAGTCCGATGAAATGCCACTATATCCGCAGATAATAGTCACCCCTTTTGATAAATGGGGGATGGATTTTGTAGGACCAATTAATCCACCATCAAATGGAAAATCATACATTCTAGTTTACACAGACTATGTAACAAAATGGGTCGAGGTAAAAGCTATGACTCATGCCCGAGATAACAAAGTTGCTGAATTTCTGTATGAACAAATTTTCACAAGATTTGGAGTTCCAAGAGAGCTTGTAACTGATCAAGGAGCTCAGTTTACATCAAATCTAATCACTGCACTAATGAATGACTATAAAATCAAACATAGGAAGTCCAGCCCCTATCACCCTCAAGCCAATGGTCAGGCGGAGGTAACAAACAAAGAAATTGAGGTGATCCTCACAAAGACAGTGCAGATCCATAAGAAAGACTGGAGCAATAGACTTCCTAAAGCAGTTTGGGCTTACAGAACTACATGGAAGACTACAACTGGGTTTACACCTTTTGAGCTACTTTATGGGAAATCAGCTATGTTACCCATAGAATTTGAACATAAAACTTTGAGGACAGCTCTCGAACTCAACATGGACTTATCTGAAGCACAGAAGGACTGTCTCCTACAGCTAAATGCTTTGGATGAAATGAGAAAAGTTTCCCTGCAGCATACAAAAGCAATTCAACAGCAAAGGAAGAAATGGCATGATCAACACATCAAAACCAGGAAATTTTCTACTAGAGATTGGGCCCTGTTATATGATTCCAGATATCAAGAAAACTAGGGTAAGCTCACAACACACTGGCTTGGCCCCTATGAAGTTGAAAATGTGTTCGAGAATGGAGTTGTACAGCTGGTGACAATTGATCTAGTCTATTTCAAATTGCTAGTCAATGGCCACCGACTCTGACTGTACCAGAAACCACTCTCAAAGGAAGAATTCATGCAGCAGTTCATTCAAGTTCCTCCCGCTACTCTTCCTATAGCCGAAGGCTTTAGCCTTTCTTCTACAACGTTGCCAAAATTTTCAAAAAAGCATGCCCATAATAAAGGTTTTCTTTTTAAAAGGAAACCCCTTTTTTCTCCATTTTTCGTTTATCGCCCCCACCTCACTTCTTTATCTTCCATCCCTCCATCCCATCCATCCATTCCATCCACTTCACTTCATCTGACCACGTCACCCATCCACTTCATCCGTCCACATCAACCTTAATTAAAATATCTTTCCCACTTGTCAATTCATGCATATGTCGTCATCTTTCTTCACACGTATATGCAATTGTGAAAGGTACACCATATCTTTTCTTATCACATATTTGATTTATTTCATTCAATTCTTTTACTGCTATGCATGTACCGGTCATTATCACCTGAATCTCTACCTATTCTTTTGTACATGTGAGGACACATGTCATACTTTAAGTAGGGGGCAGGGTAATCCATCTTTTAAAACTTGTCTTTTCGCCACTGCCATAGCTGCACAAATAATCTATCATTAATACTTTTCTGGTACTTTCCAAATATGATCGCATGTCCTTCTTTATTGCATATTTTTCTTGTAAACTATGATTAAGACTGCTTGTTTAAAAAGCTCATTTTTAGAAAAAAAAAAGAAAGAAATGTGATGGCACGACAAAAGAAAAACCAGAGCAGAAGGAGAAACAGAGAATTTGAATCTTCAGCAAGGAATTGAGTTCAGCTAAGAAAAAAAACTACAAACATGGGTGGTCAACTGGTGCAACATGAGCCTGTAGCTCATGAATTGTTACTACAAAATCCGCAAATAGTCCACGCATTCAGCCTTTGTGGATGGCTAAATTATTTCTTGAGCTTGAATGATATTGATGAGGAGGCTGTTGGAGAATTTTTGAGAACCCTTTCTGAAGGGGAAGCCACCGTATGGGGTCTAACGGTTGTTGCAACCGAAGACAGAATCGCAGAAGTAACTTGGCTTCCAGCCATTGGAGAAAACTTTTCTTCAGACACTGCAGCTACAAGGGCTGATTTTTCAATGCCCACTAATGGACCTCTGGAAGTCTCCAAGTAGGGATGCAAGCATGTGTCATTGCCTCCTCCATATTCAGAGTATGCCACTTATATAATGAGGTATTTAACCTATGAAGGCCATTTTTCCTACCTGCATTCTCATCATTTTAAATTATTAAGCCATATGAGGCATGGGTTAGTCATAAATGTTTCAAATTTCTTATTAAAATTTTTAGAACAAAGTGCCCATGAAAATCAACAGGGGAAAGACAATTCTGTCACTCATCATGGCCTTATTAAATTACTGATTGAGCGCTCTTTGAGAGATGTCTCACCTCTCTCCTGGCAACAATTTGTTGCCTGGAAGAGTTTGAAAATACCACAACCCCCTAGGGTACTTACCCCACGGCCTTAGAGAAAGAAGAAAGAAATTGCATCTACTAGTGGAACAGGGAAAGGGTCATTTACTCCTATAGCACCCGGTCCTATAGCTTTTGCACTTAAATCCTCTGCTAGGGTACAAACTAGGTCTGCCACTAGGAGAGAGAAAGGAAAAACAAAGGTAGAAGGGTCCCCTGAATCTGACCCTCGTTCTCAGAAAAGACAATGCTTGTCTCCTGCAGCACCTTCCCCTATAGCCATTTCTCCTATAGCAACACCTGTTGCTATTACCAGTTCACCGTCATCCTCTAGTAGGGTAGAGCCCTTTGAACAAACAAGAAAAAGAAAAGCTACCAGAACACCTCCTACAGCCGCATCTGTGCTAAGAAGGGTTTCCACAAGGAAACAATCTAAGACCTCCCCTGCTTCACTACACCCTGAGGTGATTGTGATTTCAGAAGGGCCTGTTGAATCTGAATTTAATATTTCTTAGAATGAGTCTGAGAATGCTGCTCAGAGTTCATTCGTTCCTGAAGAGGAACACGTTGAGACAAAAGAAAAAGGGCACAATGAGCAAGGGTTACCAAATATTGATGATTTGGCTACTGCTGCTATGCAATTTTCAGAGGAAGCACAGACTTCTCCACCACAGCAACAAGAAGAATTTATCTTGTAGAAAGAGCAAGAACAGACTGAACAACTAAATGTGCCTAGTGAAACTGTATTTCACCTTATAAACTGTAAAGCCATTGTTGTGTATAAGAGGACATTTTTAATTGAGTTTCTAGAATATTTTAAAGATAATTGGGAAATAGTTACATTGCAAACCCTGACTTTCTGACACATAGCCCAGACTGACATGCAACAAAGTCTATGGGAAGTAGAAAAGAAGAAATTGAAAAAGAAAATTGAAAGTCAGAAACAGGAAATTGCTGAGTTGAAAGCAAAAATGGATGAAATGTTCAAAGTAACTGGTCAAATTATGGAATGTAGAGCGCCACCCAGAGTTTATGCTCTGTGCCTTAAAGAATAGTTTTTTATGGTTTCAATTGATGAGAATTTCGAGAAACCAAGACCCTATAATTCATACTGCCAAAGAGTTTTATGAAGCATACCAGGCAGCCCCTAACTAGTTAAGGAATTCTCTGTGTGAATTCTATTTACATGGCTTTTTAATACCATTTGAAACAGAATGGAATCCTCTTCTATACATTGGTGATATTCATTTGAGAGCATTCATGTATTGGGCAGTAAATGAGGCAAATTATGGCAGGCACTGGGAAACATACGAGGAAGTTGAGAAAACAGAGCCTATTCCATTACGCTCTCAAAGTGAAAACCCTCCATGTGCAATGTTAAAAGATTGGTTTGCTCTGACATATGGTATTAATAATGTTTCATCCAGGGAGAAAATATTTGATATCAAAAAACAAGTATATGATGAATTCCAGGCACAACCATATTCATTCTGGAGACTGGCATACACCAGAGGTGAGAAAATATGGGAGAGATTAACTGTTGGGTTAAGAAAGTCAGAACCACATGGTCCCCTAAATTTCACATCAGCTCTTAAATGAACCAACAAATATTTCAATTGGGACTTCAAACAATATTTGAACTATGGCTACCACTGACATTCAGACCCCCTGTGCTAATGTGGCCCCTCTATCCTCACCAAACTACAAATCTTAACAATGAATTAGAAGACCGAAGGTATGAAAAGTGCTAGGATTTTAGAGGATTCTATTACAATTTTGGACATCCATTCTAGAGTCATGCAGCCACCACTGACTTCAGAGAAACCACCAAGAAAGTTAATGCTGGAGGACCAGCATTGGGCTAAGTAGGGGGCAGTGATGAGCTTAAAATATGCTCATAATTTGATGTTATGACAAAATTTTAAATGACTTTAGTTTTGTTATTTCATGGCTATTTAAACTTTGTTGAAACCTTTTGTTGGGATATCCTGTAGCAAGATACTCTTATAGTCCTGCAGCTTATTTTGTTGACTTGATTGCATTTATTGCCATGTTGACTCCTAAAAATGACTGGTATATCGTATATAGTTTTTGAATGATGAAGTAGATTTAAAATGTGTGATTAATAAATAGATATTGTGTATGTTCCATATGCCTTTTCTTTCGCATCTGTTACCTTATGTTTCACAGGTTGTTGAAGAATGATCGAGTCAAGTGCAGCCGATCTCGGCCTTGCAGTAAATTCCATTTCCTGCATGACTTGGAGGAAGCTCCGGTGAAGACTCTTTGACCGAAACCATGGGAAATAATTTTAATGAAAGTCAATCTAAAAAGAGTGGAGCGCTAGATTCTCTCCGGATCGGGTTGAACGCATAAATTCATTATGAAGTTTGTTCCTTGATTCGGGGATATACTTTACTTCCACTTCTTTCTTTGATAGGGTTAGTTAGTTAGTTGCTCTCCTGTTTTTAAAATAAGATACCCCTCCTGTGTGAGTTAGTAGGAGAATGGAGAGAAGAGACAGGATAGATGACAGTTAGAGTAAGATAGAAACAGAGTAGCAGATATCATGTAAGAATCAATATGATAATGAAAGACAGAATCTGTTTGACCAGAAATAGAGTTTGTTGTTAGTCTTCATATCAACAAAATAATGTATATCATTATGTTTTCATGAATAAAGTTGAATGAAGTTCTGAGTTTGACATCTACATTATTAGTAGATGCTTGCTAAGGGGGCCCACTTAGTAAGTATCTGTAGCTAGTTAGTTAGTTGTTCTTTTCTGTTGATCTTCAGTTAGCTTTCATCTTTGAAGTTTTCATGCAAACTCAGTCTTATAGTGCTCCTACAACATAGAGAGTCCATCCCTGTGACTGTTCCTGCAACATAAGGCCAGTTCATAGTTTGTGTTTCAGTCATAGTTGTTATGGTTTTTATCATAGTTGAGTTAAATAATTTTGCATTACCGTTCTGTGGCTTAGATAGAATTTCTTTCCAATATGTATTTCTGCTAAGATTTGACTGAAACGAGTTCCTAGTGCATATATTTTTCTAGTGCTAAGATTTAAAGTCTACGTCCCCTGGTTTGACAAGTAAAATGAATGTCCACAGAGAGATATTAGTCACCTATCGGAATGTCCAATTCCCAGGAAATTTTTACTGTGATATTCATATCCTTTTGTGAGGCAAGCCAAACGTGACCATGGCCCTTTGCCCAATGGGGACTCGACCTCATAGGTAAGATCCACCCCACATCATCTAATGGACATAAGTTTATTATCACTGCCACTGAGTACTTTACGAAGTGGATTGAAGCCATTCCTATGACATACATTATCGACACACAGATTTCTAGATTTATCCTAAACTATATCATCTGTCGATATGGTGTCCCTCAATCCATCATTACAGATAATGGCCGCCCATTTAAGAACCAATAAGTCTGCCACCTGTGTGATGAATTTCATATCCAACATCACTTTTCCACTCCATACTACCCATAAGGTAATGGCCAAGCAGAGGCATCTAATAAGACCATCATTAGAATCCTCAAGAAGACTATCAATGATGCTAGTCGTGACTGGCATTTATAGCTTAACCCTGCCTTATGGGCCTATCGCACAAGTATCTGCACTCCCACTAGTGCTACCCCATATTCACTTGTATTTGGTTTTGAATCTATTCTGCCTATTGAGGTTGAGATTCCTTCTCTAAGGGTATCCCTGAAAGGCCACATTGATGATGAAGAGTACTGAGTATCAAGACTCCATGAGCTAGAATTCCTGGATGAGCGAAGATAGAAGGCACTAGACCATCTTCAAGCATATTAGAATTTCCTTTGTCATAGCTATAATAGGAAGGTATTGAACATAAACTTTGACATTGGTGACCTGGTTTTAATGGAGAACCCAAAGAATCAAGCAGAAAGAGACAAACCAGGAAAGTTTGAACCTAACTGGTTAGGACCTTATATTGTTATAGAATCTTTTGGATCAGGAGCATACCAACTCTCTACTCCTAAAGGGGAACCATTGTCCTCACCAATCAATAGTATACATATGAAGAAGTTCTACGCATAGCTTCTACGAGCCTTTGTCTTAATTAGAAAAAATACAAAAAAAAATTAGAAAATCACAAAAATCGTTATCAAGGTGAAAACCTAGCAAATAGGCATCTTGGTAACACTAAAAAAATTAGATAATCTAGAAAATAGTAAAGACAAATCATTTGTCCAATAGTGAAAACCACTTCGATGGTGCTTTGGATAGGTACCATGGTGAAAACCTAGCAAACATGCGTCATGTGTACTCGACTCTACTCCTTTGTCTACTCTTACTCTAATCTACCTATCCCCGTACATAGTCCACTACCCTGTACATAGTCCACTACCCTATACATAGTCCTTATCCCTGTACATACTATCTTTGTACATATCCCTTATCTTTCCTATCCATCGCTTGTATATACCATTCATAATAAGTGGTAGTCTTTCCCATAACCTGGAATGATTGACATCAAGTGCATTTCATATCCCCCATTTTACCCTATCCATAGTCAATTGGTCTTATACTTGACTGGGGGAAAACAGTTGACATGTGTCATATTGGTTCTTACATTAGCTATGTTGAAGACGTAAAACCATAGAAAAATCCAAAAACATCACAAAATGACCTGAGGAAAACACAAAAATATCAGAAAACTTCAAAAAGACAAAAAAATCAAAACATTTCAAAAAATCCAAAAACAAAGTTAGAGTCAGTCGCACTTGTCAGTCTTCGTTGTTTGTCGAACTACGTTGCCTCTATGACTGGACGTAGGAAAGGCCATCTGTTGATGTGCCTCTGAGGCATTAGGTTAGTCCGTCTAGGTTTGTCGGTATAAAATCATGATTCAATCCATATGTCTATGTGACAAGGTCATTGGTTGTGTCAAACTACAAGGTCTCTGTGTGTATAAGATAGGCAAGGCCATCAATCGATGAGCCCACGAGGCTGTACTAGGTCAGTCCATTAGGGTTTGTCACATTCATTTTCACACATGTCTTCTATTTGTAGTCAGTCCTGTCAGTCAAAGTCAAGTCAAACTACGAGGTCTCTACGTGTATAACGTAGGCAAGGCCATCAATTGATGAGCCCCTGAGGCTGCACTAGGTCAGTCCTTTAGGGTTTTTCGTCACACACAATCAATTGTTTGCACATCATAAAAAGCCATGCATTAATTTGGTGAACAAGTCAGAAATGTCTCTAAGTCAAATCAAACAACTTTCCAAACAAAACAACCAAAATAGATCAACTAATGTCTACTACAGGATGTGTCCTTCTTGGAAACAGACGTTATCAAAACAATCAACCTATGTCTTATACAGGATGATTCCTTCCTACATAATCGACAAGGTCAAATAATCAAACATAGCCTTACACAGGTTATCACATCAACGGCATGTGACTCAACGTCTTATATGATACATGTCTTTCTTAAACCAGGCTTTGTCATGCCTTATATAGATAGTCATAACATCAAAACCAGACTTACAGTCTTATCCGGTATGTGTATCTCTTGACATTAGGCTTTGTCAATCAATCCTCTTATCAATCAAAACAAATCAAACAAACAAATCAAGTTTTGGCAAATATTTTACTAGCTTTTTGACTTTTTGACTTATTTATCTTATGTTTTCATTTGAATTGATGACTAGGAATTACGTTACTAGCTTTCTCAAGGATGTCCCATGAAGGATTTAGAGAAGCAACGATGTATCATAGTTCTATTTTCTTTGACTGTTGTTTGTCGACTACCTTTTACATTTGATTTTTGAGTCATGTTACTAGTTTCCTCAAGGATGTCCCATAAAGGATTTAGAGGGGAAATGATGTCTCATGACCCATGTTTTACTTTGTTTGTTGTCTATGGTTTTCCCTGACAAAAAGACTGGGGCAACTTGTGCCCTTGGTATGAGTTAATGACAATCCTTGTCTACAACTATCTGTTATTAGCAAGTGGATGACCTTGCACACCTTGATCTATGCCATATCATGGTGTTTTTCTCCACTTGTATTAGTCCCACCCAATGATGATAAAGTGCAGTACCTTTTTTGATACAGTGAAACCTCGAAGATTGCTAATACTAACATCTATCTCTTGTATTTTGTTCTTTCTCGATCTTTCTTTTCGCACTAACAGTTCTTCTTTCTTCCATTATGACGGAGTCCTGTGACACAAAAAATTATACATCATCCTGCATCAACGTACATGTTCAAAACATACCTACATATAGGCATATTTCATATCTAGATCATCATGGCATAATAGACATTCATCATCAAACAATACATATCATAAGCATTCCATGTACAAAGCAACTGTAAATATATGCATCATATTACATTTGTAAAGCATCACATGTAGCCAGCATCATACATATAACATCATATTGCATCTCATAATTATAAAATTGCATACATCATATAGAATCAATAATATATCATTAGCTGCATATAAACATCATAAAATATATATACTCATCCATCACATAGGCATATCATATAAGCACTACATGTATAAATAAAGACTGCATAATCAATACATAGAAATGCATATCATGAGAATCACCGCCAAAATCATATATATATCACTCAACTGTGTCACATCACAATGTCATAATGTATCAATAATACATGGAAGCCCACAGGCCATAAGATCAAAATACGATGTCTCAACAAGTGGTACCCCTATCCTGAACTGCCACTTCCATCATGCCGGGAGTGTGTGGGGGAATGATGATGGGAACCTAATGATCTTTGAGCTGAGGGAGATCTGTCATATGGACCTGCTCTACGTGGCTACTCCACCCCCTTTGTGCTAACTGTCCTACTGTGGGTCCTAGTCTGGGACCTGCTATTGTGTGCCACTGAGAAACTGGGAGCCCATCTCTCTGGTAGAATCTCTGCCTCATATAGATCTCGATAGTATCTCTCCCTCTCCCTAGCTCTGAATAGCTCTCTGGAAAATGCTACTGATGGTGTCGTACACAATGCCCTGAGCTCTGTAAATCTTTGCTTAGTCTCCTGTCTCTGGACTATGGCATGATCCCTATCCATCACGGCTATGTCCCTCTCCACCTAATATGCATACCTCTCAGCCATCAGAACTCTCATCTGCTCCTCCAAGGACGTAACCTGAGCACACAATGTATCTATATCTGGATCCACTACTCCTGTATCATCCTATCCATCCCTGACTCTCCCATCCTCCTCCTCATCTAACTCCTCTAGGATCTGATCCCAAATATCTCTCTCGTGATCATCATCCTCATCATCATCCTCTTGATAGGTAGCCAACAAACCCAAGGCATCAATCTCTGCCTCCTCGGCACCTGCCTCCTCCTCTGCCGAGATGTCTGGGATAGTTGCCTCTGTTGGCTGCACCTTCTCTCCACCTCTAGCAATATCCTCCTCTCCACCTCTCCCAATGTCTAGCATGGCCACATCCTCCTCTCCTCGTTCCTCCTCATAGATCGGTGATAGTGCTGGTCCTCGTCCCCTCTGACCACGTCTCCCTCTCCTGCCTTCACGCCATCCACCTCGGCCATCATCTCCTCCATCACCATGGCCTCCTCTACCTCCCTGACCTCTCCCTCTGTCATGCTTGCCTCATGGACCTATCCCTTGTCACTCTACCAGTGCTAACTGCTCTAGATCCATCAGTGGAATCAGCCTGTGTGCTACCCACCACTGATCATACTCTACTATGGTCACTAGATCTGCTAGACCATCCCTCCATCCCCATGGAAATGCATGTAATGCATCAATGTTTAACTTTGTTGTCGCCACTGGAATATCTGGATCCCATAGCAGGACCTCTCGTGATGATCTAGCAAACTCTGCTCATCCTCTAGGTACATCCTACACCTCTCCAAACTGCCGTAGGACACGAACTAGCAACTGTCGCTCTATAATGTGGACATGTGATACTGTCTGCCCAACTAAATACTGTCTGTCAGCAAAATGGCAAATGCTCATCCTCATCTGACCACTCCTCACACCCCAGGTACAGTCTCCAAGTAAACTACACCATAGTGTCTATCACATGTCTGAAGTAACTAGTATCTCCTATGTGGTGTTGAGTATCCGCCCCCACATAACGGAAGGCGAAAGGAGCTCCATGTGGAAGGTCAACTGTCGCAGGTGGCTGAAAAATGGCAATATGCTCCCATGCCATTACCATCAAGAGCATGGTACCACAACTCATCGACTGTGCCTCTCGGTAGGAAATATCATGCAAGTGAAAGTATAACATCCCAAGCACACAGGAGCCCCAAGCATATACCACTTGACGCTCAAGCATGCCTACTAGCATCTCCCCCCACCCTACAGGAAAACCGTGACCTCGGCAGTCAGGAAGTACTATCCCACCTATTAATGTAGCCAATAGATAGTCCAACTGTCTATACCTCTGTGCTAGCACATGCCACCTAATCTCATAATCATCAAATCCTAACTGTCTAATGTCGGCATGAGGGTAGTACCTACACATCTCAGTAGCACCCCTCTGAGTATCACATGTCACCTGTGTGCCTCTAATGGGAAGTTTGAGGATCTTATAGACATCCTCTAGGGTAACCGTGGCTTCTCCTGTTAGTAGGTGGAATGACGATGTCTCTGAGTGCCACCGCTCACACAATGTTGTCAATAATCCCCGATTCACCCAAATCTAGGGCATCTATGTCATGTGCAGTAAACCAAGGTGCCATAGAATTCATCGCTCTGCTGGCCACAAACTGTCTCTGAATCAAAACGTCATCAGTCTTGATCTCGTGTATATATGGTGTCTAGCACAACCTGCAATGGCGTTATATATGCCTCATGTCAAGCCTCAATCATCTATTCTAGTGCAAATTGACTATATTACATGAAATGCAAATGCATTGTTATTTTTGCACATGCATCATTATTTTTCACATGCGTTTCTTTTTAACATATGCAGTTCATAAACTTCATATGCGTCATTTTTAAACAAATGCAGCTAATAACATCACATGCATTTCACTAAAATCATTTGCCTTGAAAAATAAATGTTCCATTGCAAAATATTCAAATGCGTATCAAAATAAACACATACGACTATTCTAAATGCAAATGTGATGCAAAATGTCAAATGTCGTTTATAAAACTACAAATGCGTTGAACTGCATATTACCTATGCAAAATGACTAATGTAAAAATACAAATGTGGTTTTCCACAAATAGATGCATCTTTCATGCACACAATTGCGGTGATTTATTAAAATGACACCTAACTAAAACTTGAATTAAATGCATCAAAACACGTGCAAATGAAAATTTTCAAAAGCCAAGTTTGAGGTACATACCAGGGGGTCCGCGCTAGCTGGTCTCTGGAAGGTCCGGATCCTATATGCGCGATGGTGAGTGGTCGGAACAGGTGACATCCTCGCTGTGGGTGCAGAGCAAAATCTCAAATTTCTAAGCTAGTTGGGTGAAAATGAATTGATTTTTACCCCTATTCCTATATATACCTAGGGCTTAGGTGGCATTTCTTTCCTACTAGCCGTGTTAGCTTCCCATTTCGATCAATCCGTTCCCATCCCTAACATTCCCAATCTCCATTCTGTTGACTCCATTGCATTTTTGGCTACCCAATGGACTAATCGGGATCATTTCCAAATTTTTTTGATCTTTTTTGACAATTTGTCAATTTTCCTGAGGGGGCATACCTTCACCTATTTTACACTGGGGCATTACTGGGGCATATTTGTTATCAATTTTCTTTTGACACAATGCCGAAATGACATTGTGTCAAAGAGGGGCAAATGTAGACACCAAAATTTGGTTTAAGCCTACGACTTCAATATTCTTCATAATTCCTAATTCTTCTATTGATTAAATAATCTTAATTATTTAATTAATTCATCTTCTATTAATTAAATAATCTTAATTATTTAATTAATTCACACTTTTCTTTATTCTATCTGATTAATTAAATAAACACTTTTTATTTAATTATGTTACTAATTAACCTTATTCTTCTTGTTAAATTAAATAAATTCTTATTTAATTTACTCTTTACCATACTTCAACTATAATTAAATAAATTCTTTATTTATTTAATTATTCATTTAAAATCCATTCATCATTTAATTAAATAAATGTTATTTATTTAATTATTCTCTGAATATCGAGTCTTGAATTAAATGAATTATTTAATTCATTAATTCTATTTTAACGTATTCTTCTATATTTTAGATAATTATGTGAGTTATCTAAGTATTCACTTTTACTTGACTCGACATCTATTTTAATCGCTCAGTTAACTCTTGATTTGATGTCTGAGTGGCGTTCTTGAGTAATCTCTCCGTCAAATCATTCAATCATCTAGTTCTAACTCATTTGTGTTTACATGCGGATTAATTAAATATTCTTATTTAATTAAATAAACTTTGTGCGTGCATTCAAACAAGAGTTGCTTTAATCCATCTTTATCTTTGTCATGCAAAGATATTTCTTCTATTTTCAAATACCAAACTGAAGATTAAATAATGTATTTAATCTTTAATTCCATTTCTAGTTTGTATCACTCATGTCACTATTGACAGTTATTAGAATGCATGATTGATCAGTCGATCTCAACCATCCGTTGATCTTTCAATCCTGGCCTGTTGTTCGAATAATCAATTTTCTATAAATTGATTTGTCATTCTTCATTCCAATCTCTCTTGTGAAATCTTATGACTTTTGAGAGCACTTAATCTTGAATCTTCGATGTTTTGCTAATCACTATCTTAGGCTATACTTGCATGAACTTATGAGAAATCTTAGGGCAATTATACTACAACAACAAAATGGAGAAGGGCAATCGAGATGAATCATGGAAATATGTTTGAAATTGGTAAGATTGTTTTAGTTTTAATTACGTTTTTACTTTCCTTTGTTCTTTGTTGCATAGTATTAGATTTTCATTTAGATGTGTATTGCATGTTTTGTCTAATCTTTGTCTTGTGCACTTTCTTGGCGTTACACATAGAATGAACCATAGTTTAGTTACAAACCTTGGTCTCTTCAAAATAATTAGAGAAGATTAGGGAGAGGAAGGAATGCACACCAAACTACAAAATAGGGGTAGTTGTGGCTTTGTTAGTTTTCTTTATATACTCTACTTGTTTTCTATAGGGACAAATTAATCACTCTAAAAATGAAAGATGGTTGATTACCTACTAAATATTGTTTTATGTGTTTTGAAATGGAAGATATCTACATCTCTATGAAAATTGGTATATGCTAATAGTCAACTTATTATCTTAAGATTTATAACATTTACTTAGCTTTGTATACTAAAAACATTCAAGGTAGAAGGTAACATGACTCTTTGAATTGGATACTACATAAAAATTTATGTGTTACAGTCATTGCTTCCATTGTTTGAATTTTTAAATTGGGATGCATATTTTTTTACAATCAAAACTCTTTTAATGTCTTTCCAAAATTAATATTATTAATAATTTCAACTAATACACACACTATATAAATTCTTATCTAGAATCAAATTTCATATATATAATTTATCACATGGTTAGGTGACAAATTAAAACATTCCTTAAATAGTTTAGATAATATGTACATAATAAATTAAGGACAGGTAATTTTAACTACTTTCCAATTCTAGCAAATATTTGAATCAATAAACAAAAATCTATCTACTTGTATGGATAAAATGTATAATCTATACAATTGAACAATTATAGACAATGTGGTAAATACAAGACATGAAATGTATAATCTATAAAACTGGAGCAAGATATTTAAAAAGTGACTAATAAGCTCATTGAAGTTCATACATTGAACAAACATATATAATGTATACTGATGTTTAATACAACTATATAAGATGATGAAACATATATGTGCATGTATATACAATTAAAGCTTATCAAATTTTATGTGAAGACCAAAAATTGATATTTACATAGCCTCTTGATAAAATAATTTTTTAGTGACAATCACATGGTAGACTGACTTGATGAGAACTTGTAAAAATAATTAAACTAACTATAATTTTTATGAGTCATTTAAGTAAAAATTTCATGCGAGAATAAAATAATATATAGTAAATTCCATTCAAATTCAAATGATATTTGCCATATGATGGATTAAGGGGACCTAAGAGGATATATAGCTTAAGGGGGGTCTTAAGAGAATTTCTTAAGTGGAGATAAGAGGATGGCAAGTTAAGAGGATGCATTTCATGAACCCTAGGGGCTTAACGGGTCCTAAGAGGATGGCTTAAGGGAATTATGAGAGTGACTTAAGGGATGCAAGATTGTGGATTAAGGGTATGTAAGAGGATATGACTTAAGGTTCCTTTAAGAGGATGGCTTAAGGGGATACAAGAGGGTGGATTAAGGGGGTTTCATAGAATAAAGGGATGTAAGAGGGTGGATTAAGGAGAGTTGATAGAATGACTTAAAGGGATGTAATAGAGTGGATTAAGAGGATGCAAGAGCACAGATTAAGGGGAGTTGATAGAATGAATTGAAGGGATGTACAAGGGTGGATTAAGGGGAGTTGATAGAATGACTTAAAGGGATGTAAGAGAGTGGATTAAGGGGATGCAAGAGTGTGGATTAAGGGGAGTTAATAGAATGATTTGAAGCGTTGTAAGAGGGTGGATTAAGGGGAGATGATAGAATGACTTAAATGGATGTAAGAGAGTGGATTAAGGGGATGCAAGAGGGTGGATTAATGGGAGTTGATAGAATGAATTGAAGGGATGTAAGAGGGTGGATGAAGGGGAATTTGTAGAATGACTTGAAGGGATGTAAGAGGGTGGATTAAGGTGTGCAAGAGGGTGGATTAAGGAGAGTTGATAAAATGACTTGAAGGGATATAAGAGGGTGGATTAAGGGGAGTTGATAGAATGACTTGAAGGGATGTAAGAGGGTGGATTAAGGGGAATTGATAGAATGAATTTAAGGGATTTAAGATGGTGGATTAAGGGGATGCAAGAGGGTGGATTAAAGGGAGTTGATAGAATGAATTGAAGGGATGTAAGAGGGTGGATTAAGGGGAGTTGATAGAATGACTTGAAGGGATGTAAGAGGGTGGATTAAGGGTAGTTGATAGAACGACTTAAAGGGATGTAAGAGAGTGGATTAAGGGGGTGCAAGAGAGTGGATTAAGGGGAGTTGATAGAATGACTTGAAGCATTGTAAGAGGGCAGATTAAGGGGAGTTGGTAGAATTAATTAAAGGGATGTAAGAGAGTGGATTAATGGGATGCAAGAGGGTGGATTAAGGGGAGTTGATAGAATGCCTTGAAGGGATGTAAGAGGGTGGATTAAGGGGAGTTGATAGAATGACTTGAAGGGATGTAAGAGGGTTGATTAAGGGGAGTTTATATAATGAATTAAAGGGATGTAAGATAGTGGATTGAGGGAATGCATTTCATGAACCTTATGATATGGCTTAATAGGCCGTAAGAGGATGACTTAAGGGGAATTATGAGAGTGACTTAAGGGATGAAATATTCTGGATTAAGGAGATGAACCCTAAACCCTATGACCTAAATCCTAGGAGATGAACCCTAAACCCTTAAAACCCATATAGATTTGTTATTCTAAGCATCTCATGAACCTTACAAACCCTAAACCCTAAATCATATGACTTAGAGACTGGGAAATGAACCCTAAACCATTAACCCATATAGATTTGTTATTATAAGCATCTCATGAACCCTAAACCCTTAAAACCCATATAGATTTGTTATTCTAAGCATCTCATGAACCCTAGAAATCATAAACCCTAAACTATGTGACCTAGAGATTGGGAGATGAACCCTAAACCATTAACCCATATAGATTTGTTATTCTAAGCATCTCATGAACCCTAGAAACTGTAAACCCTAAACCATATGACCTAGAGACTGGGAGATGAACCCTAAACCATTAACCCATATAGATTTGTTATTCTAAGCATCTCATGAACCCTAAACCCTTAAAACCCATATAAATTTGTTATTATAAGCATCTCGTGAACCCTAGAAACTGTAAACCCTAAACCATATGACCCAGAGACTAGGAGATGAACCCTAAACCATTAACCCATTGTTATTCTAAGCATCTCATGAACCCTACAAGCCCTAAACTCTAAACCATATGACCTAGAGACTGGGAGATGAACCCTAAACCATTAACCCATATAGATTTGTTATTTTGAGCATCTCATGAACCCTAGAGATACTTAAGGGGATGCAAGTGGATGGATTAAGGGTAGATATATGAGGATATGGATTAAGGGGTCCTAAGAGGATAGGTTAAGGGGTGTTGAGAGAGTGACTTAAGGGGATGCAAGTGGATGGATTAAGGGTAGATATACGAGGATATGGATTAAAAGGTCCTAAGAGGATCGCTTAAGGGGTGTTGAGACAGTGACTTAAGGGGATGTAGGTGAATGGAATAAGGGTAGATATACAAGGATATAGATTAGGGGTTCCTAAGAGGATAGCTTAAGCGGTGTTGAGAGAGTGACTTAAGGGGATGCAAGTGGATGGATTAAGGGTGGATATACGAGGATATGGATTAAGGGGTCCTAAGAGGATAGCATAAGGGGTGTTGAGAGAGTGACTTAAGGGGATACAAGTGGATGAATTAAGGGTAGATATATGAGGATATGGATTAAGGGGTCCTAATAGAATGGCTTAAGGGGAATTAATAGATAGACTTAAGGGGATGCAAGAGGATGGATTAAAGGTACATAAGAAGATGGCTTAAGAGGTTTTAAGAGAATGGCTTAAGGGGATATGAAATCAATTATAAAATTTTTATAAAATGACAATGAAATAAATTTAGTTTTATATTTATACTATCAATTAAATGTATCTAGAACTATATATATAGTTACTTGTCTCTAGATTCAAATTCCATTGTAATATATGTATCTCCTCTCTTTTTTGTAAAGAATCTAATTTTTGGAGACCTGAAACAAAAAATGATATAAAACTTTAATTAGGAAATGACTATTAAATACAAATATACATATCAATTAAATATATATACAACTATATACTTACCAATATTTATTTACTCCATTGTACATCTACATTCTCTCTTTTTTGTAATGCATCTACGATTGTCTCATGATCATCCATTGAAAGTGTCCATAAAACTTTATTAGCAGGCATCCCTTGATATCTAACTAGTTTTATATTGGTTTCCAAAATCAAATGTGAATAATGTATAATCTTCTTGTGTCTTTCATAATCTTCAAATACAAGCAAGCCATTCTTTCTCATCAAATATTTTTGAAGCTAGGTGCCAACAACAACCACTAAATGAGTTGGATACTCAAAGTTGTCATCATCTACTCTAGGATGTACCAAATTATGTTTTCTCTCAACACATCTAGCCAACCAGTACTTAGTGTCCTATTCATTCCCCTTAGGTGCAACAACAACATACACATGTCCTACAAAAATAAATTAAAAATTCAATAAAGAGTGACTTATATTTAATTCACATATATTAAACATGCATATATATAAAATCAAACTCAATAAATAATGTACCTTCTTGTACAAGATCTAAAACACGACCATAATCATCTGATGTGAACACTTGATTATCTTCAAAAAAAAAATTGTGTTGAACATGTGTTGAAGTAGGCATTGAGGCTCTTTGTTGCCATTGTTCGACCCATTTTGTATTTTCACATGCCTCCCAATCACCTACAATACAAAATTTACAAAAGCATGCCAACTCCCTTGTCCATATTGTCCATGTGTTTGCATTCAAACTCTTAAATGAATGCCATTTTGTAGATCCATTAATTGTTTCACAATATTGTCGAGAAAAAAATATCATTTTCTTCAACTAACCAAAAGAAGCATCGAATTATTGAGCTCTCACTTGTTCTTGTAGATAATTTTGTATTGCACCAATCTACAATTACACTTGCATCCCTAAATTTTGTAGCATCCTCAAATTTTAGTTGCTCTCTAGCAAGAGCTCTTTTCAGACATGCACCTACTCCATTGTGTTCTCCCTTACCATGACCAGCTTCTAGTATTTTTTAATTGAACTATACAATTATCTGACCATATGAGATATTCTAGCATTTGAATTCCTCTCTTTTAATTTTTTATAAAATATAACAAAACAATATTGAACAAACTCATATGAATGTAATCGATTATCACTTACATAAAAATGGTACTCTTTCAAAAAAATTCTATTATCCTTTGTACTATCATCTACATATCTATAAAAAATGTGAAAAAATATAACTACTTGCACTAAGTTATAGTACTGTGATTTAATTTCTTCTTGTGGAGCAAGGGTATAATTTTCAACAAAATCAGCAACTAACAATATAGTTCCAATTGGGAATGTATTTTTACATTTAAACAAAATTGATTATCAAGTTAATGAGCATATTGAGAGTGTTTAACATATTTAGGCACAATCTTATCTTTAAATTCATTAATAAATGCATGCACACTAAATTTTTCCACAATTAGCTCACAATGTTTTCTAGTTTTTCCATCTTTTAAAGAATACTCAAATTTTATTTTATTTTTTTGTATCCACTAATTGTTGTCCAAATTCATCTAATTTACTTTCATGCATACATTCTCCTAATAATGAAAAGTTACCACATCTATTGCATTCTCCAGAAATACATGCTTTTAAATAAAATAGGTTTCCATTAGAGGGTTCACAAAACAAACCTGCAATAAAATCTTTCATTCTTTCAAGTGGCATATGAATACCACAAATGTCCTAAATATCAGAATAATAATAAAATTGGACATGGGTCTTGAAACAATAAGAGATTCATTGCTTATTAATTCAAACATACCAAGGTTTACACTTTTCAAATGATCTTTGACTTATATTAATATTCAATGGTAAGATTGAAGCATCTAAATGTTTTTTATATAATTCAGTTTGAGTCATATCTAGGAGATGCTTTGGATGAGGTTTACAAATTTGGGAACCCACCCTTAATTTTAAGACATCTCTAATGTTAGGAGATACTCTTGTATTATCATGCCTAAAATTTTTGATTAAAGATTTAATTTCGTTAGTTAATTTCATGTCTGATTTTGGGAGTCTACCACTAAAACTCCAAAATTGATTAATTGGAACATTTTCAATACTTTATATTCTTTTATAATTTCTTATCAAAGTTCTAGGATTTACTTTTATACATTTACTAATTTCTTACTTAACATTCTTTTATTTGAAGCTACTTTATCAACTAGAATAGTTGTTATTGCACAATGAGCTGCATTCTTATCTTTTGATCGACATTTCTTACCTATAAAATCAATAGCATTAGCAACACTCGATTTTCCTTTTTCTACTAAATCATCTTTCTATTCTGGTTTTACAAAAACACCTAATTTTTTCATCACTATTCTCATTTTCAACATTATCAACAATTGCACCATGAGTTGACACTGGAATCCTAATTTCTTTCTATTAACTATTTTTTAATATATTATATTTCCATCAGTTTTAATTTTTCTCCAAGAAAATTTACCACAAAGTTTATCTAACACATCTCTTTCAATTGTAAAAAGAAACATTTTTAGGTTCATCCATACAAGGACTTTCATTTTCATTCACATAAGGAGTTTCATTTTCATTTTCAAATGTAAAAGGGATTTCATTCACATTTTCATTAGTATGAGGGATTTCATTCTCATTTGCATTCTCATAAGATATAATTTCATCATTTTTTTGTTTTTGCATTATTTCAACCCTAGAATTATTGATATCATTAATGGTGTATCCAGCTTCATCTAAACAAGCAATATCAATATTATCAAAACTTGGGTTTGAACACATACCTGGATGGATTGTAGGAATAGGTGCATTTTCCATATCATTGGGATGTGGATTTGAAAACATGCCTATATTTGTTTGCATAGGTACTATTTCCACATCATTCAAAGTTGAACTTGAAGGCATAGTTGGGTTTGTTTCCATAATTACATTTTCTTCCATATTTACTATCTCCACATTTACATCATCTATATTCATTTCATCATTCATGGCTTCGTCTTCAAAATTCTTGAAACTAGATGCTTGCAAATTTTTCATTTGATGAATCCTTTCTCTTTTATCCCTTTTCCTTTTTGCCTATATATCTCTACTTGCTTGAATTTCTTCGGGTGTCATTAACTTTCTACATATTTTTCTTTGTCTTTGCTTATCACTCATGGTTACCAAACCCTCTTTGATGATAGAAAAATGATTCAAATACAACCTATTTTCCAATTTCTATCTCCTTCAAATATTCAAATAAAACTATGTAGTATGAAGATCCTTTTTTCTTTAAACTTTGAAGTACAAAAGCATCATGAATGCATTCAAAAATTCTCTTTGTCCAATTATTCTTTTAAAAAGTTCTTGTACTTGATTCCACTTCAGAAAATTCAACTTTCACTTTGTCTCTTCCAACAATTTGAATAGAATATGCACTGCAGAAGACAAATTTGCAATAAAAAACGTAGAAAATGGTGCTTTCAGTCTATACTATAGAAAAGGAATGTTGCAAAAAAAATATGTTTTATCAGTATTTACCAAATTAGGAAAAAATGACTATCAAAAATGCATATGCATTATGAAATGCATACATGTTATGTTCTAGGAATGCGTATGTGTTACATAATGCATACATGTTACCTTTACCCAATGGGTAATTAGATAACATGCATGCATTATGAAACACGAATGCATTTTAGCAATGCATGCACATTATTTAAAAATTGAATTCCCAACCCACATGCAGCTTTGGTTTTATGCTTGGGAAAGGCTTGGAAATTTGAGCCTTAGCCTTTGACCTGCAACTAGAAAACTAAGGCAGATTGAAGAAGAATGTCCAACTTTGGCAATATGACTGATTCACTTTTTTTCTAAATCAATCTATAAAATTAAAACCCATTAGAGAACAAGATGCCTAATTTCCAAATATATAATTTTTATTAAGATTGTATCATGTTTGCTATTTTTTAATTAATTTCTAAGAAAACTAGTCCTTAAACTTGAAATATCAGCCTTTTTTTGTTTTTTAATAACTTTTTTTTGGTTAAGTTTCTTGTAAAAAAATTATATGGCATCAAACATCAGAAAATTCTCTACAAAATGAAAAAAAAAAGTTTCGTTTAGGTCCAATTATGTTGTCCGTACACGTTGATTTTTAAAAATGGCAATTAAGGGCAATAAAAATTCAATAAAAAAAATCAACAAAAAATTACCAAAAAATTCCAAATCAATCTTCATGTTGTTAGCTCTCTTTTCCCTAAAGGAATTAGAAAATTACTTTTATTTGTGTCAAAAAATCATGTTCGTACATGTGCTTGGTATGGTAAAAAAAAAAGGACTTTTAAAAAGTTCTTATAGATCCCTATCAAAATTTAATTTTTATAATCTGGGTATTTGAATAATTTACATATTTGGAAACTAGATTCAAAATGCTAAATTTCATATTACTTACCTTTTTAAAGATTCATTGTGTAAGTGCCTCAAATTTTCAGTCCAAGTGTGACAAATTTTGAAAAAAAAACAATTTAAACAATTCCACTTTTTGAGCTTTATGTGTCCCCAACTTCTTGCATTAGCCCAATTAGTTGATGCAAAGCCAAAAAAATGTGAAATTGTGGACCATAATGATTTTAGAATAAACATAATAGATTTTTTGAGAAGGTTTTAGAAACTTTCAATCAAAAGAAATTGTTAGATACATAGACAAATTTCACAACCTTCACCAAAATCCTTATTGGTTTCCTTAATATGGGAGATTTGGAACAAGGTATGGACATCCATCAAAGCATGTAATACCCCCATGTTTCTGATACTATTTTCTACTATTGGTTTCTCTTGTGTGTTAGCATGATACTGATTTGTGTTGGTGTTTCATTCACCGACTTTGTGTGTGCAGATACATAGTTTAGTTAGTTGTTGCGTGTGACATTATTAGTATGATTTATGATATTCTGTGTATTGTTTGGATTATTTGTTTATTCAAATGGTTCATCATTAATGTTTATATGTCAATGTGATGATTCTATGGTAATGTTATTTGGATTTAGTAATATTTTATAATGCAATGGTTTAATAATTAGTTATGATGCAGTAGTTAAGTAATCATATTATCTTATGGTCAATTTGTTTAGAATGTTATTTCGTCATTGATATTGTAATTGTTAGAATATATTAGGTGAGAGGACAGTGTAGCATCACTCGTTCACGAGTGCCCTACTACACTACAATTCCTTCTCATGATAGAATGTTTGATTATATATATACATGTGCTACTTGATGTATATTTGGATGCAAGATTGTAGGAATAAGTCTCGATTCCACTTGCTTTGGCAGGACAAGGCGAGCAATAAATTAACCCAATGGGTAAAAATGTTGAAAAAGGGAGTAGGTTTGGAAGTGTCCTCGTCCCAAGTCCGTCGTCCTGTTGTATGTTGTTGTGTCATGACTGAAGTTTTGTCTTTGTTACTGTGTAGTTTGATGGTTGAGTATTTATTTAATTTATGGTTAGTGTTTAATTAAATTAATCTTATTTAATAAGATAATTAATTAATGTTGCATTGTTATTTGATTTAATTGGGAGTTGGCAAAATATTAAATGTAAATATTTTGTAAATTAAAAAGTATCTAATTAATTAAAGTGTAAGAAATTTAAATTAAATTAATATTGATGAGGATAATTAAATATTATCTTTTTATTAATATTAAATTAGAAAATCATGTGCAGATAATATCTTGATTAAATAAATTATTTTAATTAAAAATTGTTGATAAGTTGTGCTTTTAAAAGCTAGAAAAATGACCAATAAGAAGAGAGGCTTTTTTAGAAAAGAAAGCAGAAGAGCTTTATTGAATATTTATTTTGATTTATTATTTTTAGGAGGGGATTCACACACAGAAGTTTTGCTCTGTTGTTTTGGATTTTGAAAAAGAAATTAAAAAAAAAAAGATAGTTTTTGGTTTGGGGGTTTTCTGGGTAAAATTATTGTGGTTTTGGAAAGAAAAGATATTTTCAGAAGAACGTTGAAGGCAGAAGATCGAGAAAAGAGTTACAGACAAGGATTCGGGAAGAGGCTACAGAAGGGATTCTTCTTCGAACGAAGGACTCCAGGTTTCATTCTCTAAATTTACTGTTATTTTATTGTTGTGTAAATAAAATCTAGTTGTTGAGCTTCAGAAATCCATCTCTCTATTTTCTTTTGAAAATGAATCTATGAATAGAAAACTTGATTGTGTTAAACCCTCAAATCCTCTGTAGAAAACTATAGTAAAACCCTTTAAAATTTATTCAATAAAATTTGTTTTGTGAAGATTTTTGGTTGAAAAGAAAATCAATTTGTTATTATGATTGAAGTAATCTTGAAAAGAAAATATTTTTGTTATTGTTTGATTTTGTTTGCCCTAATCTATAGTGAGTATGTGAGAAAAACAATTTATTTTTATGATTGTGTTGAATTTTTGTATACACACACACACACACACACACATATATATATATATATATTATGTCTTGTTTTTAAAAAAAATATTTATTTATATATATCAGATTTTGAAATTACTGTGTAAATAACCTGTGCATTCTTTTATATCTATGTCTATATTTATATTATTTTCATATTTCGTTTGTACGAAATATTTATGAAAATAAATATAAATAAATAAAATTATAAAAATAAATAAATAAATAAAATAAAATTATTTTTGTATTGGGGGAAGGGGGACGGCTTTCGCCGTACCATCCCCCGACCCCACTATGAGCTGGGCGCAACCAACACCGGCTGCGCACAGTAGCCAAGGCTACTGTACACAGTCGCATGGTGGCTGTGGCCTCCTCACAGAGGGGACCGCAGTACCCTGCAGACTGCGTACCCCACAGTACTACTGTGGTTGAGTGTTGGGCGTTGATTGTGTTTTTTTTTATTGGCATTTAAAACTTTGATTTATTACCCTGCGATTTTCTATGATGTTTATATATATATATTAAATAGTTAATATTTAATATATATATTATATATATATGTTTATATAGATTATTAGTAATTTTTATATTAAGTTTTAAATAATTGTTTTTTTTAATTTATATATATATATTATTTTTATTCATGTATATATGTATATACATTTAATAGGTGTATATACATATGTATATATATATATATATAAATATGTACATATATTGAATAGCTATTTATATTATGGGAAGAATTCGGTTGATAATTTTTCAAGTGATAATATTATAGTTATTTGAGGAAAAATTGTGAAGCTATGTGATTGTAACTAAATTGAGTAGTGCAACATTATAGTGTTATTGTGTGAAGTAGAAATAAATTGTGCTTTGAATTTAATTGAATACTCTCAAGTTGTTGATTTATTTATTGGATGAATCTTGTTGTTCATTGTAGACAGTTTTGTGGTGTTGTTTATATATCAGGTACTCTCGAGTTTATTCATCTTATTTAATTTGATTTTCTTTAATTTGGTTTTAGGACATGTAGAAACCCTAGAGTCAATGTATCATGTTATAGGTACTTGAGTTGTGGTTTAGGGCTTCTAGAGGTTGGATTACTAAAGTTAAATGGGATCTCGTATTTTGATGATTGGTCTTTGGTTTGGTCTTGGTTGTGATTTAGTTTGCACTTCAATTGTACTAGTTGTGAAGGTCATGCATAGGATTGTGGGTGAGATGGTTAAGCCTTGCGAATGATTTATTTGTTTAGTTCTGTGTTTCTTGTTAGTACAATCCTGTGGTGTTTGATAGTTTGGTGTTGAGTGATTAGAGAGAGTGGCTCTACTGGGGGCCGGCACACAAAGGGGCTATTACGGTAACCCACGTAGAGTTGTATTAATCAGTGATAACCTAAGTAATAAACCTCGGGTGGGGATTAAACATTAACAAGATAATTGTAAAGCCTCATCCACCTATTAGTGCTATCACAGACTAAAGGGGACCGAGAAGGCCATGGTTGGCAAGGTCGTTGCCTTGTCTTTATGAAAGGTTAGCGACTCCGCATGAGTAACCCTATGGAGCGGTGCCTTGAGATGGGCTGTTAGGAGAACCATAGATGGAGGTGGCACCTTAACTTGGTTGTCTGGAGAATCCATGTAGAGATGGAGGCGACACATTGTGATAGGTTGTCAGGACAATCCATGTGAAACCATGCGATGACACTCTCGTCTAACATTCTATTTGTGTTGATTTACTGAAGTCCTCTAGAAGTGTTTTATTGATTTGTCTTTGGTCATTGTTGGAAGTAGTATTTGATATTATGTCTTGAGTTTCATTGATACCTCTTATAGGGTGGGATTTGGTTTGCAAACCGAAAACCTTGGGGGTTTAGGTCTTAGAAAAATCATATTGATTAATAAGACTCTTCTAGCCAAACAAATATGAAGATCCTTCTCATTTGTTGGAGAATGGAAAGATATTTTAAGAAGTAAATATATGAAAAATTATGTGTCCCTTAAAGTGTTGTTGGATTCTCCTATTCTACCTCATGGTTCAACTTGCTGGAATGATATGATTGCTGGTAGAAGGATCTTGAAATCAAGGATAGGGTGGCACATTAGAAGTGGCACTCAAGCCAGATTTTGGGAGGATAGATGGCTTTTTAAGGAACCCCTCATCAAAATTGAAAGATTCAATAGATGGGTTGAGTTATGAAAAGTAGCTTTTGGGGAGTTTTTCAAAGATTATTGGTATGAAGGAAACTAGGTGGATTTGTGTGTGGTTAGTTAGGAGTTGGCTCAGCTTCAATCTTCCTTAAAGGTTGTCCGTTTGGTACAGATTCAGTTGGATGATAATCTTGTTTAGATGGACAACCCTTCGGGTAACTACTCTGTTTCTTCGAATGTCTCTTTGTTGTCCATTTCTCCAGCTCCCCCTCCCTTCTAGTCTAAAGCATAGATTAAACACTTAACTCTGAAAGTCAACATCTTCTTTTAAATTCTTCAACATAAGGTGCTTATGGTGGATAATCTTTGTAAGTGGGGATTTCAAATCCCTAATGGATTTTACCTTTGCAAGTGTGAGGTGGAGTCAACTAACCACTTGTTTCTACACTACCCATTTGTTTATATAATCTAGGGAAAATTATTAGCCCTCTGGAATATCTCTTGGGTGTTTTCCCTATCCATTGCAGATTTACTTTCACAATGGAAAGCTCCATCTCAAAATCCCTTCATTTGAAGGTTATGGGCTTTTATTTTCCCTTTTTTTGTTTGGGGAGTCTAGAAAGAATGTAATAAAAAACTTTTCAAGAATAAGGAGATGTTAGAGACTAGTGTTTTTGAAAAAAAAAGGCTTATAAAGGAAAAATTCAATTTTATTCCCCAAAAAATTCTTAACCTTGAAGTTGTAGTGTGTACTCCCTATGATCTAATGATAGAAAAGGATTGGAATATTAAAATGGATGTTTCTATAGCATCCAATCCAGCTAAGAAAAGTAGGTAGGGTGTGTGTTGGACCTTTCCTCCAAATGGCTGGTCTAAGGCCAACTTTGATGGCATTGTGAAGGGCAATCTGAGGATGGCCTGAAGTGGAAGTGTGTTAAGGGAATCAAATGGTAACTTTATGCCAGCTATGGCCATTTCCCTAGGTCATCAAACCAACCATGTGGTAGAGGCTATAGGAGCTTTTCAAGTTTTAAAGTTAGCTCATAATTTGAATATAAAATACTTATGGCTTGAAGGGGACTCTAAAAAAATCATTGACTATCTCCTAGGTAGGACCCCTCTCCTAGTCTATAAATAATTGGATTGATGAAGAAAATTCTATTCTAGACAAGTTCAATAAAGTTAAAATTTCACACATCTATAGGGAAGCTAACAGCGTGGCAGATTACTTTGCGAATGAGGGGGTAAAGAGGCAAGGATTGAACATGTGCTATAATTTTAGGGATTTGGGAGTTGAAGTTAGGGCCTTATTAGATTATCATGTTACACATGGAAAATATGCAAAACTATTTAATGATTAAATGGAAAAGAGATAAGTACATCATAATCAGGAGATTTGATGGGGCCGTGTCATATTACTTAGTTGGGAAGAAAAAGTGGCATGCTTTGTGGGTTCATTGGAATCACTATGTAAAATTGCAATAGGTTTTCAGCGTTGGTAGAGTCTACAGTGAGGTGCAAATGAAAATGGGAGGGACATGAAAAGAGTTGAGAAAAATAGCTATGAGGTGCATATGAGGAATGCTAAGGTCTGGAAACAAGTTGTCAAAGGTGGTTTGGTTCCATTTCTGGAAAAAATTCATGGGCCTGGTACTATGGCTATGGACTATTTTGAGAAGAACTAGAACAATGGAGAAATTATCCTTTTTTGGAGAAACGTGAAAATGGATGAGAAAATGATAGGAGAGGTGACTACAATGTCCACTGAGGATGTGAAGTTTTATTGTGACAAAAGGTTTTCGGATGAGGTGGTAATAAAATTCCCTAAGAAGGAAAAAGGGAAAATGAAACTGATCAAAATTTCTAACTATTTTGAAATAGAAACAATCAAGGTGTTGTGGAGAAAGGTGCTTCGTGTCATAATGGAGTATATTAACCTAGATGGGAGATTCACCAAATTTTATGGTCATCATTTTGCTATCCTTAACCACTTCTGCCATAAGGTACATATTTCTCTACCTCATTATATGTTCAGTTTGTTGAGCAATAGCCTTGAGGACCATAAGAAAAATCCCATTAGATACCATATTCTTCATCCTGGTCTTATTACATTAATATATTAACACTATTAAATATTTTCACCTTTATCAAAACTGGTTGCCTCCATGGCATCTGAGGACTGTGATATAGACAGTGGTGGTTAAGAGAATTAGCCTAACAAGGAGAGAATTGTTGAAGCCCATCTGCCCCCTATGTTGTCTGGTAAGAAAACCCAGCTTAAAAAACCCTAGCTTGATAAAGCTAACCCTGAGATCTACCCTGACTACCTAGTTCCCTTAAAGTATCCTGCTCTCAAGGGCTCCTCTAACAATAAGTTGGTTTCCTACTATGTAGACTCTCTAGAGAAAAAAATTGAGAACCCTGAAGTGAGCAGAAACTCTATGTCTACCCCTCCTGCCTCTTTTAGTGTTGATGGTACCAAAATTCCTTGCTCCCCCAATCCGGATGATGTTAACCTAATTTAAGACTGGGTTCAGTTTGGAGATATTCTTGCCTCTGCCAGAAGTGGTGTTGGTGACATTTCCAGGGTTTTGAAATGGACCTATCAAGAAATTAATTATTTTAATCATAGAAATAGGGTTCTAAATAGCAAGTTGGAGAAACTAGAATTGAAGTTGTACACTCTTAGAAATGAAGATGGAAAACAAAAAAAGAACAATACTAGAATGTGAGAAGATGACATTGAGGACAAGTATAAGACTCTAGAAGCTAAAATTGTTAAAATAAAAAATAACATGAAAATTGTTGTGGAACAAAACCATAAAATGGCTAGGCACAATGCCATTATCATCAATGCAATGTCTAAAAAGTTGGAGAAGTCACAATAGGGTTCACTAGTTATCAATTTGGAAGAGGAAAAGGATAAAAGCAATAACGAGGACCAAGGTATATCGCAAAGGACCCGTGCCAACCTAAAGAGGAAAGTGCCTCATACTACCCAAATGGTCTAGATCTTAAAGAGGGGGGTTTAGGAAATTAATGACTTGGAAGCTGAGACTATGAAAACTTTAAAGTCCCAAGTTTAGTTGCTATTGGCATTTTTTTTGGTCTTTTTGGGTCTTTCCTATGGCCCTTGCTATCTTTTTTGGTGATTGTGGCTTTGTCCTTTTGTTTTTTTCTTTACAACCTTTCTCCTAATGGTTACTTTGATGATCTTATCTTATGTATGTAAACTTTGTGGTTTTGGGTCCCTATAAAATCCATTTTTTCCTCTTTAAAAAATAGTTTTACAATATGAAAACATGATACTATAGTAGTAATAATTACAACAAATACAAGGATATCTCTTGGAAGAAGATATTGAACAATGTTGATGACAAAAACTTAAACATCGAAAAGACAAATACTCTCCATAGTCTCCAAGAAGTATCCTCTTTAACAAGATGTTTATCTGTTGACTGACTTATTCCTATTGGTGGGTATTATGGTAGCCACTACAATCTTCATGTTTTAGTCCATATGTAAAATGTGATACCAAAATTACACATCCTAGATTAAAACTTACCTTTTAATATTGTATTTTTAAAATGAGAAGTGTAATAATGTCAATTCATTAATATATTTTATTATTTTAATTGCTATATTATTTAAATTATATTCATATAATAACTATAACTATATATATATATATTTATATAATCAATGATTTAATATAGATATTAATATTAATATACTAATTATATTATTAATATTTATTATATTTTTTGTCAATGGAGTTGTTTTTAAATGACAATGTCATAAGATTTTCAAGATGGAGATTTAGGTTCAAATCTTCAAAGTGACATTTTTACTTGGATTGACTTACATTAAATCAATCTTGAATTATTTTTACCTTCAACAACCTTGCAGCAATTTTATCCTATTAAAATATATGTGAACATGTGCAACATTTTTTATTAGATACGTATGAGTTTCAAATAAAACTACACAAAAAAATTATATCAGTCAAAAAATAGAAACACAAGACATTGATATCAAATAGATCACCATTAGAATGTACAAAAGTAACAAGACATGTTGCTACAATAGTTTTAGGCCATGATTACATAGAATAAAGAAGGGAAAACATGCTCCTACAATAGCAATAAT
The DNA here is from genome assembly GCA_007258455.2 of Sequoia sempervirens. NCBI lineage: Eukaryota > Viridiplantae > Streptophyta > Pinopsida > Cupressales > Cupressaceae > Sequoia > Sequoia sempervirens. Next base: position 179,419,773 of record VDFB02193867.1, read on the forward strand.
AATAATAGCATTTCTACAATATGAAAACATGTTGCTACAGTAGCAATAATTACAACAAATACAACAAGGATATCTCTTGGAAGAAGATATTGAACAATGTTGATAACAAAAACTTAAATATCTAAAAGACAAATACTCTCCATACTCTCCAAGAAGAAGGCTCCTTAACATGATGTTTATCATTTTTTCATATCCTTAAGCTCTCTATCCTGATGATGGATCACAGAGTGTGATTTGAAATGTTGATTCAAAAAAGTTTACACAATCGAATCCAGAAACAACTATTCATATTCTTATGGATTGTGGAAATCTAATAACATTGAATGATGTTTATCTATCAATTGAATTATTTGTATTGGTGGGTATTATGATAGCCACTACAATTTTCATGTTTCAATCCATAAGTAAAATGTGATACCAAAATTTACCTTGAAATCTATAAAATAACTATAGTGGTTATTAATGATATCAACAAATTACACATCCTAGATTAAAAATTACCTTTTAATATTGTATTTTTAAAATGAGAAGTGTAATAATGTCAATTTATTGGTATAATTTATTATTTTAATTACTATAATAATTTAAATTATATTCATATAATATTAACACATTAATTATAATATATATATATATATATATATATATAATCAATAATTTAATATAGATATTTACATTAATATAATAATTATATTATTAATAATTATTATAATATTTGTTAATGGAGTTGTGTTTAAATGTCAATGTAATAGGATTTTCAAGATAGAAATTCATGTTCAAATCTTGAAAGTGACAATTTTACTTGGAATGACTTACATTAAATCAATATTCAATTATTTTTACCTGCAACCACCTTGCAACAATTTTATCATTGTTGATCAGATATGTATGAGTTTCCAATAAAATTACACAAATAAAATGAATGTTACTTGGTGCTCAACTTTGACACAAATGTGTGATGAAATAAATAATATGTTTCTTTGGAAATAATTTATAATTTTAATTATGTATGAAATTAGGAAATATATTAGTGAAAGTGAGAATTATCATAGGTTTACTACTAGCAATATTAGTGGATTTATTAGCAGTGTAGAATATGTATAATTTAATTACCATAAATTAATGTTATTATCATCTAGTACCTATCTAGATGTCATAGAATTAAGTGGAGAGTGGAATTTATAGGATATTTTCATGTTTTCCTAGTTAAACTTAATCAAACTTAAAGAAACCTAAGTAAACTTAAGCTAAGTATAAATAGGTCAATCCTTGAAAGGTGATTAGATAACTACATATAATAATGACTCCATTTACACTAACACCCCCATTAAGTGAAAACTATGGATTAATCTATGCACTAATGATGAGTCTCAAATACTATGCCATGTTAGTTACTCATGTACAAATATCTCATAAAGTGTAGTAAAGAAGAAAAATCTAGTGGGAAATAAAAACCCCTCTCTAAAAGAGAAATTATGTAAGTACAATAAAATATTCAGGTGAAGAAGATGTAAGGACTCATGATGACCCCATAAATATTACTTCTATCAAAAAGTACAAAAAATTTTTCCCTAATAGGAGAGAAAAGAGAGAAGTTCATGTGACCTCCCCATAAATTGTGAAGTTATGAACTTCATATGAGGAAATTCTTCCTCCCTAAATTGATAGGAGAAGGAAAAAATTCAACCTCCTCTAAATACAATTCTTGTATTCATATTAGATGCTTGAAACTACATGCTAAATATGACCCACAATCCCTAAACAAAAAATTTCCCCTTGATAAGAAACAACACCATAAATGTGTGTAAAATTACTTCCCATTTTGGATACGAATTTGTAAGAAGTAAGATGAATTCCTTTGAATGATAAACATGATACAATGACTAAAATGATACCTATGTGATGTAAGGGGATCCTAAAAATATCAACACACACTTCCAGTACATAATAATTTTTATAAGAAATTGAATTAACAAACAACAAAAAAATAGCAACATGTATGCAATTTTCTATTGCTCAACAATCATCAAGATTACAAAGGTTCAAATTCAAACTAAAATATAATCACAAAATACCTTCGAACTAATGGGAAATAACTATAAATAAAAATTATAAGTCTAAAACAAATACAAAAAAAAAACTATTGGTATGTATTTTCCAATCCCTCTTCTTGCAACTTTGTTCTTCTCCTACCTGCAACCTTCTACTAGAAAACCAATTTCACATTGAACCACACCTCATCCAAAGTTATTTTCTCCTCATTAACACCTCCAACCTACAACCAAAAGGTCTAAAAACCTCTTCCTAGGAAAGGATATGCCCCATTTCCTCACCTCCCCAATTTTGGAACCAAAAATCAAAACAACCAAGTCTAAAATGAATTTCCTCTCCTCACTTACTCCTACAACTAGAAAATTCTTCCACCCATGCCCCTACCTCAAAAAAAAATTAATCTTCATAAATTATGCATTTTGACTCCCCAATGCATGTTTTCACAACCTTTAGGAAGTCATTCCTCCACTAGTGGACATAATCAAGCTCCCATTTAACAAATTTGACTCCCATTTAAAAAATTTGAATTGAAATTTCAAATTATTAGGAAAGAACATCATTGGAATCCCATTCCTACTTGAACATTAAGGAAAATTAAATTAAATAAAAAATACATAACCTCCAAGAATACTGCACCCAATTTTGATTTTTGGTAATTTAGAAATTAAAATTCAATTATTTTGGCATGCTTCCCAATGTAAATTGCAGCCCAAATTTGTCCAATTATTTAATTTTAAATTTTCTTTAGACAATAAAATCAACTAAATACACTAAAATATTAATAAAAAATAAATCACTCCAAAATTAAATAAAATTTGTTGATGCAAGATTACTAATACCCTCAAAGGCTCCTACATTACAATAATGCCTTCAAACGATACTCAAAGATCTCCAAGACAATGTTGATATGTGACGAATGGTGATAATATGAATATGTTATATGTGATTCAATAATAGGGACCATGAATGTATGGTGATAGCTAGACCGATGAGAATATGCTATTGCTACAAATGACTATAAGTGAGTTGGATAGGTCAACTCATGAATGTCTGCACAATTTTTCATGATAGAATCTATTATAGGTGAGGAAAGAGAAATATCCAAAGATAGAAATGGTGGTGCAACTTCACAAAAACTAACATCAAATAGAAGAAGAATTTTCTTGATAATGTCATTTGAATCTGCAATCTTGAATTTTACAAAAAAAGATGATATGTCTAAGAGATATGCATCTCAATATGGTAGATCTAGAAATATGTTAGAAATTTCCTAATGTAAAGAATCATTTGAATTCATGGATAATTTTATACCAAATTCAAATGTAGTAAAATGTGTTGTAAAAGAGGATATATCAATGCAAGTCATTAGACTACATTGTTCATTCCCAAGTGATGGTGTCTTATAATATGTTTGAGTGAGACTAGATGATGTTTCAACATGTGTTGGAACTAGAGGATAAGGTAATTCAATACCATGATTAAGTAGAATTTTCTTCATTTCCTCAATTTGATGAAGTCGTCATTCCTTTTGTGTATGTCTTTTCCTTACATGATATTCATATTTAATTTTTCATTTATTAGGAGCATTATGAAGAATACTCAAATGTAAGGGATTTAAAGTGAGAGAAATAATCATGCATGAACCAAAAAATTAAAAATTAGAAACACCTAAATTTCCCCATTGATTTAGAGAGCCCCCCCAAGAATCATTAGTGTTGATTGTATCCATCAAAAAAATGTGTAAGAAAATTTTACAAGGTGTGAATATTAGATGTCAAATTGATAATTTATAATACATAGTGATTTTTACAAAATGTGTTATCCAAACCTTAATTTTACATGCAAAATTGGATTCCTTGAAATTTTTATAACAATTATTAAAAAAATTGATAAAAATTTGATAATTAGGGTGAAAGTTATGCCCCATTGAACTTTGTTTACAAAATTGACTTTGGAGATTAAAATTTTCTATTAAAAACACAAATTTTAAAATGTCTTGATGCTTAAATATCAATGCTATAACTATCTTCCTATAGACTATTCACACTTGAAAATGTAATCTCCCATTTGCAAGTAACATAAAAAAATAAAAAAAACCCTTAGAAGGGCTTGAAGATAACCAAATGGTTTAAGGCTAACTCTAGTGCTTAGCAAGAAAAAATCAAAGAGTACAAGTGGTCATTATTAGTAGAAAATTATAATATCACAAAATGATCACTTATCAAACAAATTTTAAACAAACAACCTATTAAGCTATCATATTAGAAGGGGTTGACAAGTTCTAGGGGACTAAGGAGGTTGTGTGGTAGTTACAAAAGTAGTTGTTGAGAGTTTACAAAGAAATTGAATTCTACTACTTACAAAATTTTCACATGTCTCTCCATGAGGAAGATGCCATGCAAAGGTGAAGTTGCCTGATTATGTTGGTCACATTCTATTGAGCCACCTAAATCTAATAGATAGAGGTTGGTGATTATAGAAAGACACCTTTATAGAGTCATCTAAGTGGAAGGAGGTTACAAAAAAATTGTTGAAGGGGTCACTTGGTGACTATAGGAATTATGAGCCTGCACCTTTGGGCATTGTTTTAGAGATGTAGCACGAGCAAGAGAGGTGGTCGCAAGGCTACAATATTTGGATCAAACATAATGGGTTGCCACATAGCTTGAAGGAATAGTGTGTGACACATTTGGAAGTGGAGGATATAGGTTGATGGAGCTTAGATTAGGATTTCAATAAAAAACTTAAGTGACGATTAATTCTTTTATTCCCATTCTCTTGAATCTACTAAATATGAAATAGTGGAGTCTTCACACTTGATTTGGTCGCCCCTTGATGGATACAATGAGAAAAACTCAACATATAGAATGTCTACTACCATGAAAAAAAATGGGGTGCTAAGAGGAGGCCACATATGGAGATTTGTAACTCCTTTCCTATGACAACAAAGAATGACAATGAAAAATAGTGATCGTAACATGAAAATGAGGTTGAATATGCCACAGATAATGTTGCAAATAACCACAATAGTATCCTACAAAACAAGTTGAAAAACTCTAAATAATAGGCCAAAATGGCCAAATTTTCTATAGAATTATAAAATCTACCCAAATGAGTATATGTGTAGAGGGTAGATTGGCCCTCTGCTAAAAAAATATATTTTATACAATTTTTCATAAAATAAGTACAAAATCCCAAAAAATTATAAAAGATAAAAATTTAAAAATTGCTTAAACTAACAAAATGAATGGTATTCTTTCATTCATAAGCATTCTAGACACAATGGGTGTGTTTTTTTGGCTCTATGATTCTATGTTGATAGAGCTATGTGCAAGAGTCCCCTCAATGTGGGAAGGAATGTGTTGTCATGGCTCTAATACCATGTTGGAGACTGCCAAGATCAATGAGCTTGAATTTGATAACCTTCCACAAGTGAAACTATAAACACAATAGTATGTCTATTAATATAAAATGAAGAGTGTGTAAATTCAATTCTCAAGCCTTGAATATATAAGAAAAGATGAGGAAATAGGAAGGTAGGATTGAACTATTAACTAACCCTTCAAAGAATGAACACTTGTGAGATCAATTTACAAGTGTATAAGTTTCAATAGGTGTCTCAAATCATGCGGACACATGTCTCAATGATATAAAGTGAGAAAAAAGAAAAATAAACGTAGGTAAACCTCAACAAAATTCAAAGATATCATACATCTTCATCTTTCTTCCCTCATCCTCCTTTCAAGAATGGGAGTAAATCATGCATATTTTTTTTTAATTCTCTCTTCCTAAGGAAACAAATATTATTCAACAAGATTTGATCATCTTTAGCATTTAGTGTCTGCATACATCATCATTGTTGGAGACTCTACCTTTAGGGGTCACATAGTCTCTCTTCTTATTCTCTCTTATAGGGATGCTTTTTCCTTGTATGGTTTTTTTTTCTTCTCATCTTCTAGAGGGAATATTTCTTGTATTTTTCACTTTTGGGGGAAGTTTTTCAATGATCTTTCTCCCTTCCTTCACTTTATCAGAGACTATATTACTATCTCACTAGGCTTAGTTGCCATGACCTAGTTTCCTTATACCTACCTAAGCTATGCTTAAGGGGGTTATCAGGTTTGAATATTCAATAACATATTCTTGCACATGGATATTTCTTTTTTACGATTTTTTTTCACTTTTAAAGAGTTTTATCCTTTTTTAGAGATAAGCTTTCTTCAGTGTAAATTTAGCATTTTTCTTTTGTGAAATTTTTATGCTTCCTTTAAAGTGTGAGTTTTATATATTCCATATTATTGAGTTCATCTCTTTTTCTTGTCACTCTTTATTTTGCATTCTCTAATTTTTATAATTTGTGTGGTATGTGATTATTCATCACTCATAGCCCAACCAATGCCACTAGTCTAATAGTAGCACATGATTCTAATAACTTTTAATAACAACATAGTTTGTGTGTTTGCAAATAACTAATAATAGATGGCATGGTTTAGTTACCAGAAAACTTTATCTACCAATATCCCTCTCTCTAATGATACCCTCCCTTCTCCTTTTAGAATGGGGGAAATACTTTCCTTCATCCATCTCGTCATTAAAAAGTTGTTAGTCCATAAGGCACAATCACACAATAATTTAAATAATACTCGTATATTTCATTAATGATCAAACAAAAACCATTTTCAATTTTGATTTTATCAAAATAGCATTTATAGGTAACATGCAATTAAATAATAAATCTACATAGATATGATCAAAGTAATAGAAATATATTTTATTCTAGATATTCATATTTTTAGTCTATATCTCAAACATAAGAAAAATGAATACCAAATTATCTACATCATTAAATTATTTTAAAATGGATTGTGAGAAAGAGTAGAAAAGTAGCTATCTAACCACAACAACATAGAGGATTAAGGATAGTGTTGGATGAGGCTATCACTAGGTTAGGATGTCCTCCAAGGATAGGGACCTATCAAAGATGGAAACTATAATCTCCTAAGATTTATCTCAACTAGTAGTCAAAATAAGGAAGAATATCAAATGGGATATTGAATTCCTAGATATAGTAACCACTATCACTCTCAATAATGTACCTTAATAGTAGCTCAATGAACTTGGTAGATATGTATAGTTTATATAGTTATTATATTAAAATTGGATTGTCTATAGTTTATAGAATATTGGACGTGCCATTATATTTAATTCCACAAGATTTATTTAATGTCCCTCCATGTTCCAGAAGCCTTTTTTGTATTTATATCTTTGTCAATATAAATGATGTACCACTCTAGGTCAACTTTATCAATCCAAAAGAAAAAGTTAAATAAACAATAAATTTGATTTTCTCATGTATTATGTAATTGTAGACATGCAAAATTAGCATCATGCATTCAATTAGGTCCATTCTTGACCAAGTTCGCATTCATTCGCTCATAAAATTAATCAAGTTCATTTAATCTCTAAGGATTATCCACTTAAATTGAATAAATTAACTTTATTTAATTTAAACCTATCATTCCTTCTTTGATTAAATAAATCAAGACTTTATTTAATTGAAATCCAAGTCATATTTCTCCCTCTTGATCAAAATATCTAAGTCAAGGAGGTCAAAATCATCTAATCATCATTAAGCTAAGCTAATCCTGATTAACCTAACCTAACCACCCATCACATCCTCTAGATAATGCCACTTGCACCAATAAATCAATTTATTGATTTATTAAATCCAACATTTTCCATCAACATGGCATCTTTGAGGAATATTCTCTCAAGTTTGAATTCAAAATCAAGTGGACATGTACATCCAACAAAGCAATTAATGTCTCTTACATGTCCCTTGCAAAGGTCAAACTAAGCATTAACTCTCAAATTCAAATTTGAAATTTCCCCCTCTGGCACATTTCTCAAATTTTGCACATCCCTAGACCTATGACATGATGACAAGTGGCCTCTTTTCATTGGCTTGTTTTTTATCCCACATTGCTCCCTCTTAAGCACTCTTAGCATTTGAGAATCTACAAATAGAGGCTTCATTCTTAATCAAATCCTCCACAATCTCCACAATCTTTCTGTCTCCACAACTCCACAACTCCACAATCATTCATGTAAAGTCACTCTCTTTAGGAGAGCTGATTTTTTCCATCCATCATCTTGATCATCAACATATCATTTTCATATCATGGAGCTTAAGCCAGGCACCAATCCACTCTGAGATATAATTATCTCCATGTTTTATTATATGCTTTCAATTTATCTATCTAAATATTTGTTGCTTTGATTGAATTATTAACATGTAGAGTTATTTCATAGGGATGATTATTAGTTTGGTTTTAAAATACTAACCATTTGCAAATTTTGACATCCATAGTAATAAATAAATAAAACTCTTAAATAAATAAAAAATAGCATCTCTTAACATTTTTAAGATAGATGCATTTAAGCTATCTACATTAATTTAATACAAATTATATAATAAATGGAGCTTATTATGGGGTTGGTGTTTTATAAATATTTTATGAAACATCAAGTTAATAGTAAAAATGTGAGTATTATTTACACTTTATGAAACTTACATATTATTGTGATTTTATTTTGCAAACAAAAATATTTTGTCATATTTTTAATAATTATAATTGAAATAATTTTTAATGTTAATAAAATAAAATATTATTAATTGTTTTTTAAAAATAATGGAGATGTAAAATTATTATTGATTGTCAAACTCTTTAATATTTTTAAAAAAATATAATTTTTAAAACGAGATCAAAAAATCACTTAAAAATTATTTTAATGAAAACAAACATATCAATCAATTGCTTCAACTGATTAATAAAATAACATATATTAATCAAAACCAAAATCCAAGTTTACACAATCATAAGATTTTAAAAGTTAAGACTATTATGTATAGCCATAAATTTATTCAACCTATACCAACAATTATAAGATTTCATTTACTGAACTTTCTGCCATACACTCTTCCCCTCCAACTATTGGACTTCATGAGAAATAAACCTAAATTTAGTATTGCTCTCACTAGATTCCTTCCCCTTGTGGGCTGGCTCAAATACCATAGCCAAAGTGAGTTTGGAGAGTAGCTCGACCTCGTCGTCACAAAAAACACAATATCAGAGAACAAAATGATAGCAAAAGAGAAGGTGATCTACAAACATTAACACACCTGTACTTTGGTATAAGTAATTTCACATAGTTTTTGCGAAGTTCTTTTAGACATCAAACTTTTCTAGTGTTGCATATGATATGCTTTAAACACCTTCCAAGTAGGGGTAAAAGCACAAAGTTGTGTCACACTTTCAGCCAACTTATCAGCACAACTGAATTTAAGTATTTCTAACTAAAAATCAATTTTGGTCAAACATATGATCTAGTAAGATTCATTCTAGCTAAGTTAGATGCTTCCACAAATTTTTCAACTAAAATTGTTGGATAAAAATGTATAGAGCACCACTTTGAGTCCAATTTACCAAAAAAAAAATTATTTGAAAAACTTGAAGTTTTAATAACTCCTACTAGGGTAAAAGCACAAAGTCGTGTCACACTTTATAAAGGAAACAACCAATCTTGATCCAATTTTTAAACTTGAATCACTAAAAAGTGGCATATATGTTTTGAATTTTGAAATGATGTAAACTAGTGAAATATGTATTTTTTAGTATATTTTATGATTGTATTTTTAAAAAATATATAAAAAATTATTTTAAACTAGTTTTTAATAAATTAAAACTATAATTTAGTTGCTGATAAAATGCTGAAAAATGAAGTTGCATGGGACGTCAAACTTTTTATAGTAATTTTTTTTTTTTCCAATTTTTTGTGTGTATTTATAATTTGAAATTTTAGTGCATGGATATATTCTTAAATAAATATTAAAATGTGTGTGAATCAAAAACAACTGTTTTTATCGGACGTCAACTTTCATATTAAATATTTATCTAAAATGGAAACAAAATTATACCATCTTAAAATAGATTCTTTTATCTAGTGCATCATATTTTTTTCAATTTTTTATAATAAGTTTTAGTATTTTTAAAGATGGTATAATTTTGTTTCCATTTTAGATAAATATTTAATATGAAAGTTGACGTCCAATAAAAATAGTTGTTTTTTGATTCGTGCACATTTTAATATTTATTTAAGAATACATATTTATCAAAATGGGAAAAAGATATATCCATGCACTAAAATTTCAAGTTATAAATACACCAAAAATTTGAAAGAAAAAAAATAAAATTTACTATAAAAAGTTTGACATTCCATGCAACTTCATTTTTTAGCATTTTATTAGCAACTAAATTATAGTTTTAATTTATTAAAAAATAGTTTAAAATAATTTTTTATATTTTTTTAAAAAATACAAACATAAAATATACTAAAAAATACATATTTCACTAGTTTACATCATTTCAAAATTCAAAACATATATGCCACTTTTTAGTGATTCAAATTTAAAAATTGGATCAGCATTGGTTGTTTCCTTTATAAAGTGTGACACAACTTTGTGCTTTTTCCCGTAGCTTAAGCTGATGTACAATTCATTAAGGCGTAGCCAAAGTTCACCAAACTCAGAAACACATCTAAGATATTTGAACATGTGCCCTACCTATAGCTCTCTCCACAAATTACCAAACATACCCTACACTGAATTATTAGGGTTACTTGTGCGCTACGAATCTTGAGATTGACATCCTTTTAGGGTTTTTTGGTCAAGTAGAATAAAATTTAGATGTGTAGATCTAGAATAAAAATGAAAGTACTGCGAGATGAATGTGATGGCTGGAAGAATTATCCAAAGAAAGTACATAATATTAATGGTAGTAGAAACACAATCTAGAAATCTATATTTTGCTTAAAAAATTTCTAGATCAAACAACCCCCAAAAGTACTAGGAATTATACCATTTAGTCTGGTATTACTACTAGATCTATTTGAGATCTGACCCAAAAAAAATAGTATTCTCAACAGATCAAAGGAGATTATTAGACAAATACATCTGAATAGAGCATAACATAAAAGTAGTACATTTTCTCTCTGTGTTGTATGGCATCCTTTTATCTCTATCATTGATGATGAGGGGGAATGTTCTAGGGTCGTGTCGGATTTGGACTAGGACTCCAATGACTCAACCGAATTTTCAATCTAAAGGGCCCAACTCTACGCCCGTCCAAGGTTGCCTAGGCTCGCTTTGCATCTGCCGCATGAAAGAAAGTTATAAACCTAACCCTATACCTATTCGGGCTGATCGCCACTTCTTTTACTGCCCCTATACAAAAAAAAACAATTCTGTAAGAAACAATAAACTATATCTATTTGATATGCACTTGGGATTCTTGTGGAGATGAAGCTATTGCAGTATGTAATGTCTGTGAAGGAGGAATATTCGAGAGATATATAGCTAGATGGAATTCTTTAGCAAAGGGATTCAATGGCCTAGCAGATTCCATAGCTTTCTTGTAGGCTGTAACAAGTAAACCAGTAAGAGGTGAAAGCAAAGCCTCAAGGAATCAAAAGTAAGAAGATTTACGAGAGTTGATAGTATCGTGGGAGTTCTATTTATATCAGGTTGCCATGCAAATGAACCAATTAAAACCCTACATATTTCTCCATGCCTTCTTTGTGGGGAAGCTTCCTCCAGCCAGGAAAGAGTTGGATTGCTTATTTCTAGAAAGAAAATTGGGAGTCCCTATATCTGGAAGTTGTTGTGTAATAATTCTTTATGGGGGGAAGTTCTTTGTCTAATAAGACTTATTTATGTGGGAAGATCTTGACTAATAAAGAGTTTAATAGACTCAAAAGTTATGTAGGAGGAAATCAGTTGTCCATATTGACAAATAAATATAATTATAATTAATAAATAGTTTTTAATCAACATATAAATGTGTTTATTAATTAGTTTTGAAAATTTATAAATTTATTTGAAATGATAGAATTATATTTTTAAGTTGATGAGCAATATTAAAAAATTATCATTGTTAATTTCAATGTGTATAATATTTTTTATAGTTTAGAACATAAAAAGGACATTATTAAATAAAGAGTTGTGGTTTAATTGATTGGGTATAATTATTGAGGGTGGTGGTATGCTATTTGATTATGAATTCAAATTGTAAGAAAGTATAATAATATATGTTAGAAATATTGGAGACCATACAAACTTCTTTTCTACTCAAATATCCCTCATTATTAAGACATAAAATTGTTATATAATAACATATTAGATGGAATAAGCACACCCAAGTGATACAAATATCTAATTATCAATTAACGTATTGAATTCTATGTTATCTTGAATGATGCTGATCATATCGCCTCTAATAATGATTGCCAAAGTTTATTAAAATTATATTTGTTAAAAATAATGGAAATGTAAAATTCTTCTCTGTTAATTATGCTTCATTGTTTAATGATAAAAAGATATATAATAAAACATAATATGGAATAAGTAGACCCACGTGAGACAAATTCTTAAAATTGAGTGAAAATTATCCCAACTTAATAACAAGTGAAGTGAAAACATTTGAAAAATATAATGATTGAAACATAATTAACACTATTTAAAATTACATTAAAACTAAACCAAAAATGTGTTATATATGCATTTCTTTATTATGATCTAAGTTGTAAATGTTTTACAAAATAAAACAAGAGTTGCAAGGCAGCAAAGTTCCTGCCAAAAAGTTATAAAATAGTAATATTTTTATTTGTTGTGTTTGATAAGTTTTAGCAACAATATTGATAAAACAAATAAATAATAGGTACATGAAAATAAATTTTTCCTCTAATGATAAACATTTGACATTTATAACTGTATTCTAGGATTAATATATACATAGAATTCCTAACTAGTTGCAATTTTACTAATACATTTCCTTAGAAATTAGAGGTTTAGAGCAAAACCAAAACACTAAAGGAAGACAAAAATAAATAAAAACACAGTAAATCATTCATAACTTGATTTGAACACAACATTCATGATTCAAGCAACACCAAGTATTCAACTTCTTGGAGACAATTACTTGAGTAGCCTAAATGTACACAATATCCATAGTCTAACCAGGAGCAAGAGACTTCAACCATTCAAGAAACAATCTTAAGTACCGAGAAACCCATAATGAAAATCGCATAGGATTAAAACCTGACTTCATGGAAGGCAACCCATGTGACTGAAACACTTAAAAAAACAAGAACACAATGCATTAGCACACAAAATTCATAGCTTTCCTCAATTAGCATAGGTGTTGGATTGTTTATGCGCATTCTCTGCATATGTGTCCTTCATTAACGAAACTTCTATCAACTATGTGGGAAGGAGAAACAAAAAATTCAAGAATCTAGAAACTTACAAAACTAGCTTGTGCATTAGTTTTAAAAAGTTTGATTAATTATGCATCAATAGAAATAAGATACATAAAGTTTTCATTATCTAGACAATAAAAGGGGTAAGATAAGTTCCAAGGCAGAAATTACCTGTATAATAGGATGGCGTGTGTGTGAAGTGAACTTCCAAATTGTGGAATCCAAATTGTGGAAAGATTTTTAATTTCTTCAAACCCTATAGCATATGATGAATTACAAGTATTTCCACAGGCATTGCGGCATAGAGTTGCTTCTTTTACCGTGACCAGTAGTGCTGGCGAGACACACCAACCAAAGACACACCAACCAGTACCACAGGAGTGTCAAAGAGTCGAACCCATGGTGGGCGCCCTGCTACAGGGAACACCTTAACCAACTGGGCTCAGACTAGCACCCACACTATACATAACTTTCTTTATTTGAGTATTGTTGTGACTGTTTTTTTATATAAAGTAAATTATTAATAAAGATAAAGATAATTTATTGATACATAATTTTGAATTAAAACATAAATAATTAGAAATGACATAATTTATTATTTTTATTTTTTAATTAAAAATAAAGAATTAATGAGTATAATCTATCTTTTAAAAATATATTTAAAAAAATAATTATTAAGTAATAAAATTCTATAAATATTCTAATGTGATACAAAATCTCATAATAATTTTAAACAACACTAATGACAATCAAATAAAAATGAATGTAACTATCTAGTCTTTAGAGAATTATGTATGAAATCTAAATATTTTATTTTTTTATATAAATTAAATTTTGTATTTTTCTTTTGATGTGGGCCACCCTCCTTTTTATCTTTAATAACTTATATTCCTTTCAGTTTCATAAATAAAATTTGACTTTTTTATACTATTAATATATTAATTTAATTAAAATAATCTTTAACATAATTGAATATGTATTTTTGTTTAATATATTATATATTATTTTTTATATATATTTTAATATTAAGAGATTATTCTTAGAAGATTCTAGTAGTCAAGCATAATATCAATATAGGCAAAACTATTTTATTAATATATTAATTTAATTAAAATAATTTTCAAAAAATTGAATACATACTTTTTAAAAATATAAATTATTTTTTATACATTTTATCATCTTCAATAATTATGTATGTATCAATATTTTCTAATATTAAGAGAATTGAGGATAATTTTTTTTAGAAGATTCTAATAGTCAAACTTAATATCAACATAGAACAATTCTCATACCAAACTTTACAAAAAACAATTAAGACAAATTATAAAGTCTATTCACATCAATAAATCTCATAAACTATCTAATAAAAAAATAGTAAATGCATTAAAATAACATTTCTAAGTGTAATGGGAACATCTCTATTGGGTGAAAACTAAACTAGATAGGTTAAACCTCTTTTCATACTAACATGAAACTCTATTGAACTACGTTTATAAAATCATTCTAAACATGTATCTAGAAAAATTTAAATATCCTATCCATTGATAAAAAAACACTATTAGTTTGATTTCTCCTTTGCCTAACATTTTTAGGATGTATATTGTTTTTATTTAAGCACTTAGAAATTTTGTAATCCTAAATTTTTAATAAAATTGTACTTTAAAAATAACATGTCCACCATTCTTAAAAATGTGTTTTTAAAAGTATATATGTAGTCTCATGAAAAACATGCCATATGGTTGCACTCTCTTTTCTATGTCCTAAATTTTTAACTTAATATTTAAATAGTAAATGAAATTTTAAAATTTAATCTTTTTATTATAGTGAAGTATTATTTCATAAAATGATTAAATTAATAAATACTATAATTCTATAAAACAATTATTTAAATTGAAAATTTAGATATTTATTTTTAACCTAAGTTATCTTTAAGAATTATTATTTTGAAATTTAATTGAGGTATGCAATTATTTTAAGAATTATTATTTTAATTAGTATTATTTTAATTATTTTTTATAATCAATAATTATTATGGGGTTGAATTGTAAAACAAATAGAATTTTAGAATGGAGAATTAATTTTAATTGGTAGTAGTCTTAATTGCTACATTTCATTATTTTAAAGAAATGAGGAAGTAATTCTAAACAATTAATAATTTATTTATTTATTAACAATCAAATTAATGTTGATTTAAATATCTTTTTAAAAATATATTAAATTATTTAAAAATAATATATTACATATTTTAAAATTAAAATATAAATTTTAATATTATTATTTAATATATTATATTATATATTAGATGATACATATTATATTGTATATATATTATAATACAATGTTAAAATTATATATTATACACATTAATTATATATATATACCTAATTTATTTTAAAATTATAATTAATAATTTTTGAATTATTCTGAAAATAAATTTTAGTTTTAATTTAATTTATTTGTAGTATGTAATTACGATAATTTAAATGATTATTTTCAAAACTAGAAAATAAATACTTTGTAAATTTTAGAAATTAAAATTTAGTTTAATTTTATAATTATTTCTAAGCTTTAAAAATATTGTTGTGATTTGATTAAGTATTTTTTATGATTAATAGTTCTAACCAATTCCCATCTAAAATGGAAAAATGGAGGTAATGGAAGAAATGGAAGCGGAAAAATCGCTTATATCGGGTGAAGATTGTGTACCAATGAAATCGAAGAGATTATTTTTGAAATATATTTTGTTAAATAATTCACATGTATACATTGATCATAGATTAAAAAATTTCAAATAGAAAAGTTTCTCAAGTTCTTATTGGTTAAAATGAGAATTATTAATAACAAGTTAAATTTTGGTGGTGCCTATAGTTCCTTGGTAGGAACTAATGAAAGATGGAATAATTGCATCCACTCATACGATCTAGGAAAATTCACCGTTGTAAAATTCACCGCCAACAATTCGCCATTGAAAAATTCACCACTATAACAAATTCACTAAAATTCATCACTAGCAATTCACGGTAGTAGCATTAAAAGTTTGCAATTAATTTTCCATGGTGGTGAATTGCTGGTCTAAATGAATGCACCTACATGATACACATCCTTGAAAAAATTGAAAAAAATAATCAAACATAGGAATAGGTGATGTTTTCACATGCAAGACTACTTATAAAATATTTGTTTGTATATAATTTTAGATTATAATCTTTGACTATTTAAGTGTAATTTTGAAAATGTTTTTAATAAAGGAAAAAATAGGTTTTATAAGGACCCGAAACCACAAATTTTACAAGCTAGAAAAAAATAAACCAACAAGTTAACTAAGAAAGGAAAGCTGAGCCACCAACCATGAACTAGTAAAAACCCAGTAAGAAGCCAGCACCAAGCACAACCAAAGCTAACCTAAGGACTTTAAGGTCTCAGAACCTTAGCTTCAAGGTTGCACATCTCCTAGGCCACCTTTTTCAAATCTTGGATCTCTTTTCTCTTCAGGTGGGCTCTAGTCCTTTTGAAAATGTTAATTATGTTTCAATCTTATATTTATAGATATTTTCACTTCACTTGGTTGTAATTTTGTTTAATTATGTTAATTATGTTTCAATCTTATATTTATGGATATTTTCACTTCACTTGGTTGTAAGTTTGTTTAATTTTTCCTCTTTTAAGGTTGTGTCTCTTGTTGGTGCTCTTATTCCATTTAAAAAAATAAAATAATCAAACTTACAAATAAGTGATGTTTTCATGAGAAAGCCTGCCTATTAAATATTTGAAGAAATAGGTAGAGGAATAAAAAAGGATCCAAAATAGAGAGCATAAAGCTCAAAGATGAAAGAGAGGATAAAGTGAAACTGGTTTGTATTTCAACCATTTAAAAATCTACAAAATTCTTTCTTTTCACAAATTCAATAATTTTTTTTTTTTTCTATTCTCATACATTCATAAAATAACATGAAAAACATCCCCTATTATTGCCTCTTCAAGCTACTACTAAAGTAGAGCACTCATATATATTCATACAAAAGATTATCCCCATTTTGAAGAGTTGTTGCTACAATAATATATTAAACCACTCTCTTACAACATTTTTCATTACCAAAAAGAACTATTAAGCCAACATTTATCCCTAATAAAAAAGAACCAAAACAAAGATATGAATTATAATTAATTTCAAATACCTTTCTAGTATGGGATAAGATTTGAGGACAAATTTAACAATTAATTCATAGGAAAAATTATCTTGATGCAATGAATGGGAAGGAAGAATATTATGGATATGGATTGGAGAAATATATCTTGCATTTATGAGCTAAGATAATGTAGATGGAACTAAAGGAAGTGGTACATGAAGGAATAAATGAAGGTGGGCAAGTGCTTAGGATTAATTCCAACATTCTCCCTTAATCACAACTATTGTCATCTATGGCACCCAATCAATCTTTTTGATAGATAAAACTTTATTTCCCTAATGCCTTGGAAAAAATATTTGCACATTGATCTTGAGACCTGCAAAAATCCAAAAATATTTCTCCATTGTTGATTAGCTCTCTAATGAAATGACATCCTTTATCAATATGTTTGCTTCTCTTATGAAAAACTAAATTCTTTGGCAATGCTATAGCTGAGTTGTTATCACAATGTATCTTTGTTCCCTCTTCTTTCTCTTGACTAGGATGTTTAAAAAATCATCTCATCCAAATTAATTTTTACGATACACTTGTGGCTGCTACATTCTCTTCTTCAACAGATGAAAGAGTAATAATTGATTATTTCTTTGAACCCCATGATACTACACTTGTTCCAAAATGAAAAATATAACCAAAAGTGATATTTCAATTATCAATGCTTCTTGCACAATCACTATCCATATACCCTATGAGTTTTAACTCAATTGACCTCGATTACTGAATGACATAATTCCTTGTTCCACTCACATATTTGAGGATTCTATTCCTTTGTTGACAATGAGAGTCCTTTAGGGACTCCATAAACCTTAAGAGAAGACTAACTATATACATAATATCTAGCCTTGTGGTTTTTAAATACATGAAGCTACCGAAAAATATGCTATATAGATTTGTATAAACATTGGCTCCTTTATCATCCTTAATTTTAGTCCTATGACAATTTGTTGGAGATGATTTACAATTTTCATATTAAACCACTTCAAAATGCCATTAACATAATTAGATTGGGAGATGAACATACCATTAGCATACTTAGTGTAAGTGGTAGAATGGGGAAAATAAATTAAGCATGCATCTACACTTCTAAATAGGACATTGCATCTAAAATTTAATAAATTTAAACTAATTTAAACTAAAAAGCTTCAGAAATCTATCTTATTGCTCTCTAACTCTAAATGATCTCTCTAATTTACTTTGCTCTCAGATTTAGAAGCTAATTAAACTATTGAAATGACATTTAGAGAATGAGAAATGAACTAATTCTATTCCTATATGATTAAATATGCAAATCTATTGTAATGGCAGCCATGACTACAAATGCTGGATGTTGGATTGTTGCTTGATGGATGTTGGATGAATGCTTGAATGCTTGATTGTTTGGATGCTTGGATGCTTGGGAAACCAGCAGAGTAAGATTGCACAAATTGAGATATCTTTCCTGTAGCCCGAGAGCTATATTTATAGCTTTCACGGCAGCACAATTGCACAAGGATACGGGATAAGGGGCTGTGATTCAATCTAGAGAATTAAAGGGCATGGGATGAGAAGATGGAGCTGATCATGGAGGATGGTTTCTCCCCATGAAAACACCAGGCAAGATAAGAGGGAAAGTGGGTGGAAGGTGGTTGAAAGAACTTCCTATAGGTTTGTCCCTAAAGCTCTTCCAGTGAATGACAGTGTCATTAATTAAATTTTGAAAAATTAATTTTATTGGTGAGTGAATAGTGGTAAGATTTATGCATAAATTTAAATAATATTTAATTTATTTAAATTTAGCAAAAAAGAGAGGATTGCATAATTTAATAAATCAAACTATAGGGTTTGTTTATTAAATTAAAACAAAAGGAGAATGATAATTAAATAAAAGATTTTTAGAATATATTTTTTTTAATTAAGAAGAAATGTGATGAGGTAATTAAATAACACAAATTATTTAAGTTGTGTATTTAAGAAGTAATAATGATAATAATTAAATAAAACAAAGTTTTTAATTTTGTTTATTTAATTAAGAGAGAAATAATATGATGAAAATGATAATAATTAAATGAAACAAAGTTTTTAATTTTGTTTATTTAATTAAGAGAGAAAATAGAAGAATTAATAATGAACTTAATATAAATAAATATTTCTATTTATTTACTAAGTAGATGAATTTAAATAAATTAATCAAATAAGTCGTATTTAATTAATTAGATTCTCCAGACCTTTTTTAGGTGTCTACATTTTACCCCTCTTTGAAGTGATGGGTTTACACATTGCTTCAAAGAATGATTTTGCCTCAGTTGCCAGTATTGACGAAAAGTTTAAAATATGCTTCTGATTTGCCCTAGAAAATGAATTTGGAAATGATAACGATATATGCCCCCTCGGGAGATAAATTGATGAATGTAGAACGTTTTTATGATTTTTCAAAAATTTTGAATCTTTGTGATGATTTGATGATGAATTGGTGAAGAAACAATTTATCTCCCAACAAAATTGTCCAAAAAATGTTCCTATGATAGATAAGAATTAATTCCTCAAAAGGAAAAATAAATAAATCCCATAAAAAAAATCCCCCAAAAATAACCTATAAATGCTCAAAAGGTCATTTTCAAAAGTCATTTGTGCATTTGACTTTGACAATCTTGTGATAGAGACCCTTAGAGTGCTAGAGCTTCAAGATGCCGATCCCTTACCACACCCACCGACTCTAGCGTGTGCAACGCCACTAGCGTCCGGCCGACTATGGACCTCCGGTATGTACCCCAAATCCTCCTCGTGATTCGCGCCCATTCTTTTTGTGTCTTTTTGCACGTGTTTGTAGTGTTTTAGCGTGCAGCGAACGCGGTTTAGCACGTCTGTGATATGTTGTAGTGCACCATAGTTTTAGCATGCCCATAGAAATCTGCAGCGCGTCCGTGAGATTTTATAGCATGCCAGACTTTTTAGCGCGTTGGGTTGTTTTTACAGCGTGTCAATAGGATTTTGTAGCGCGCCACCAGAAATAAGACTTTAGGCAGATTCCATAGCGTGTCTGTAGAAATTTGTAGCGCTTGGGAGAATTGATTGATGAAAATTGTGCATTTTGATTTTCTTCAATTTGTTGTTGATTCCATCTATTTTAGTTTGATCTTGACTAAAATATATGCCAAATGATCTCATGATGAGCGAGATCTATTGATTGATAATAATTACCCTCATGATAGGCGAGGAATAATTAAATTTTCTGAAGGATTGAACCCGATTGATAGATGAGGGTTCCTTGATAAATTGATAGTTTGATGGGTAAAGCACAATTTTTGAAAATTTGATGATCTTCCTGATGTTTGATATTTTGATTAAAATGTTATGTTTGTATGATAACAGGAGCATTTAGATATTATCCAGGTGTGAGAGCAGTTCCCTTGGCCTTTTGATATGATACCGCGACTGTCACCTGATGAGAGACAGCATATTACCGCTTGCGATTTAGCGACATTACTAGATATGCCCCATATTAGACTTAATAGGGGTCTGTTGACAGCTTTAGTAGAGCGGTGGTATAGTGACCACAACACCTTTCACTTACCTACTGGTGAGATGACTGTGACGCCAGAGGATGTATGGCGTATTCTTCATATTCCTTTTGTTGGAGAGATTGTAGGGCATGATTCAGAGGAGGTTGGTGGGGTAGAGGCTATGCAGAGAGTCTTTAAGATCCCCAGATTGCGGGAGAGTGGATTCCTTGGGTAGAGATGCATGATTCATATGCTCCACTTCCTTCAGTTTTGGCTGGCTTTATTGGTGGATTCCTTTGTCCTGATAAGAGGTCAAAGGGTCTATCTCTCAGATGGGTTCGGGTATTAGAGGGCCTAGTAGTACATAGGATGAGATATGCTTGTGGCATGTACATGCTTGCCTAGTTATATCATGATTTACACTGGATTTTGTATCTTGGAGGCAGCAGTTTATCGGCAGGGGCTACACTTCTTCAGGTATGGGCATGGGAGCATATTGTTGTTACGCGTCCCGTGCCAGTGTTAGCCAGACCAGCGACGAGGCCTTATGTATTTCAGTATAGAGGCAGGCCTACCCAGCATATGATGGGTAAGCTAGATTATTGGACGCAGATTATTGATGATGTGGAGGCAATGACTTGGCGTCCCTATTTGGACTATGATGTCTAGGATGATGATGATATTGAGTTGGGGTTCTTGTCTAATTCAATGTATTTGATCGGGAAGAGCCCCAGGATTTTGGAGCAATTCCTGTTTCATCCCGTCTACAGGAAATATGGTATTGTGCAGTGTATGCCATAGGGAGTAGCACATTATGGATGATGTCAGATAGATGTTAGTGATTGGGGTCCTAGTTTTCCTTATGGGGAACTTGTTGAGGGTTATCGTGCTTTATAGCCATCAGCATGGGACATCCGACAGGACATTGTCGAGGCACCTGTTACTCCCGAGTATGGAGAGTACTTGGCTCTGCATCCTCCTCCACGTATTACTATTCCAAATGAGCCACTACCAGGACCAGTGGCAGCACCAGCAGTAGCACTAGTAGCACCAACAGTAGCACCAGCAGTGGGTGGTCAGGTTGGTCAGAGATGGGGGAGAGATGATGACAGTGAGAGTAGCAGTGATGATGATAGTGAGAGCAGCAAGGAGAGTAGTGATGATGATGGCGGAGATGGGGGGAGACTGAGCGTAGCAGGTACTATAGAGCCATCTACTAGTGCACCTCGTAAGAGGTAGGCTGTTGCTTCCTCGTCGGTAGAGTGATCAGAGGTGGCAGGCTTACAGGTGCAGGTGCAAACTTTGCAAGGACAGCTAGCACAGGTGCAGGGATTATTGGCATAGACACAGGCCCAGATGCAAGAACAGCTACCTACTGCTCAGACACAGATTACCGCTCTGATTGGGGAGAGAGATGGGGCTCTACAGGCAGCAGCGATAGCACAGGCTCAGCTAGCAGGTGTACGAGCATAGTTGACCACTGCCCAGGCACAGATCACAGCCTTGACTGTAGAGCGGGATACTATTAGATAGATAGTAGAGATAGCATAGGCGACTGCAGAGAGATTGTAGAGAGTGGTAGATGGGACCTCTATGGTAGATTACATGCAAGAGACGATGCGAGCAGGTGCTGAGATTGAGTTCTACAGGAGCCGCTATCATGAGTTTTTTCCCCCAGAGTAGAGAGTCAATTATGCTTAGTCTCGCTCAGAGAGGACTCGTTCGAGGACAGTGAGTAGAGGTGTGACTGCCTCTTCCAAGAGATCTGAGAGATCTTGGGACATCTGGTGGTGGTTCTGATACTAGTGCGAGAACTACTCCTTCTAGTGCGAGTACCACTTGATATCAGTTGTGTACCTTTTGAGAGATATATACAGCCCTTTTTGATATGATGGTATTTTCATCTTTTTCAGACTTCATTGTATACTTGACATTTGATGAGATATATATGTGCAGTGGTTCGATTGATCTATGATGTGTTCTACATGATTTATGTGATGGATGCATTTTAATTTTTATGTTTTATGATGATTTATTGTACTAGCTTGTATGGATGCATTAATGATGATGTGATATGATATTGATGATGTATTTCTTTTCTTAATGAGATGCCATGTATGATAAATAAAATGTAATGTAAATGACTGATGAATGAAATGAAATGTGAATGAATGATGTATGAATGAGATATTAATGAGGCGTAAATGAAATGATATATGGATGCAATATAATATAGAATGAGATATAAATGATTGATGTGTGTAATGAGATGTTATGTGATAGATAAAATGATATGTGATATATGATATATAAAATGAGATGTGAGTGAAATGATGTATGTAATGAATGAGATGTAAATGAATGAAATATATAATGAGATGTAAAATGAAATGAAGTATAAATGATGTATATAAATGAAATGATATATAAAAATGGGATGTAAATGAAATGATATATATAATGAAATGTGAATGAAATGATATACAGATGAAATGTAATGAATGATGTAAATGAAATGAGATATTAATGAAATGTGAATGGATGAAATGTAATGAAATGATATATATAATGATATGTGAATGAAATGATATATGGATGAAATGTAATGAATGATGTAAATGAAATGAGATATTAATGAAATGTGAATGTAATGTGAAATGATGAAATGTAATGAAATGATATATATAATGAAATGTGAATGAAATGATATACGGATGAAATGTAATGAATGATGTAAATGAAATGAGATATTAATGAAATGTGAATGTAATGTGAATGGATGAAATGTAATGAAATGATATATATAATGAAATGTGAATGAAATGATATGCAAATGAAATGTAAGGAATGATGTAAATGAAATGAGATATTAATGAAATGTGAATGTAATGTGAATGGATGAAATGTAATGAAATGATATATATAATGAAATGTGAATGAAATGATATATGGATGAAATGCAATGAAAATGTATGATGAAAATGTAATGATGTATGATGAAAATGTAAATGAATGATGATTTTGCAACTACATGATAATGATAATGTGATGAGATGTAAATGCATGATGTAACATAGCGTGTATATGATGCCATGAAATGAGATGTTTATTGTGAAATTTATGATGAGATGAAGAAATGATTTTATATTCATGTCATTATGAAAATCGTATGTGTCAAGTATACTCAATCCTTAATAAGAAAAGATAACATTATTTGTGAATGAATCTTTGTAACTTGTGCAACTAGTACTCTGCAGATGTATTATTATGAATGCAATCTATGTTTACCATGCAAAAACTATTTTATCAATGCAAACCTAAGTTTCATTTCAACAATCTTTTTATTTTGCTTGATATCATCACTGAGCTTTTAAAATGTTGAAAGTGAATACAAGCATCAATGATATGAGATAGACCAATGATGACCTGAGTATTTCTTTCATGATATTTGATATTGCAAGCGAACACAAGCATCAAGGTATGAGATAGACCAATGATGACCTGAGCATTTCTTGCGTAAACAGACAAGAATTAATCATTTTCTTAAGTGAATTTGAATGTCATTCATGATACTTGGTAGAGCACTTCCCACGACAATTCACAAAGTAATAATGACTAACTCACAAATAGCAAACAAAGAAAAGTACCATTCTCCTTCCTTGCTTCTCTAGTTCAATACATCATCGAGCAGCTCCAAAGAAATGATAAGTAAATGATAAAATAAAAAGCACAACAATTCAAATTCTACTTAATGTATTTTCAAATCATTATTCAGATTAGATCATCAGTGTTGAAATGTGTGTGCTGACATTTGCATGATATTCCCAGACATTTGACCAAATGATGCAACCTAAAGACCTATCCTAGGGGTCTCAGGGACTGATCAAAGATTAGTCTTGCCTACGTTATACACGCAGAGACCACGTAGTTCGACTGACAAAAACTCTACTTTCTATTGATGTAGACTCTATTTTTGTGTTTTCGATTTTCTGATGTTTTTGGATTTTGATGGTTTTTCTGATGTGTTTGGATTTTGATTTTCTGATGTTTTGGATTTTGATTTTCTGATGTTTTTGGATTTTTATTTTCTAATGTTTTTGGGATTTTTTCAAGTATCGTCACTTGGTGTTGTCATGTTTGACTGCCTTTCCATTTAAACTGAAAGTCCATTGTACCAAATAACACTAGGATGTTGCCCCCAAGCTACGGTAAAACATGATATCTTTGCTATGATATAGATAGGGATAGTGATTATCTCAAATGATAGATGGAAATGATATGAAAGGAAACAATCGTGACAAAACTGTATCTAAATAGATAAAAGAGCTAGTGAAAATCACAAGTAGCGCTTGTTTGCAAGGTTTTCATCACTTGTTTTTATTGTGTCCTCTTTCTTTTTCTTTTGTAATTTTCTTTTTTATATATATTTTTTTGTTGTTTTTCTGTCATCATGACACCTGTTTGCCAGGTTTTCATCAAGACAACTTTATTGACCGTGCACTAGGTATCTTCAAGTGTAGAATCGCCTAAGATGAATGTTGTTCATGGGTTCTTCCAACATATCTCCTTCTAGTGTAGACAGTCGGTATGCTCCTGATCCATAGACTGATATAATGACATAAGGCCCTATCCAGTTAGGTTCAAACTTTCCCTTCTTTTCCCTGTCTGCTTGATTTCTAGGGTTTTCCTATAGGACCAAGTGTCCGATCTGGAAGACTCTAGGCTTAACCCTATGATTATAGTTCCTAGACATTCTTTGTTGATAGGATGTCAAATGATTGATATCTTGTTGTCGACGTTCATCAAGTAGCTCTAATTCTTGAAGTCTAGAGATCCTATAATCTTCATCTGAAATGAGTCCCTTTAGTGAAACTCGAAGGGATGGAATTTCTACCTTGATAGGTAATATTGCTTCTGATCCATAGACAAGAGCATATGGTGTAGCTCCTGTTGGTGTTCTGATGCTAGTCCTGTAAGCCCAAAGAGCAAGGTTAAGCTAAACGTGCCAATCATGTCCTACTTCATTCACAGTCTTCTTGAGAATCTTTAGGATTGTTTTGTTTGAAGCTTCTTCCTGTCCATTACCTTGAGTGTAATACGGGGTTGAAAGGTGATGTTGGATGTGGAACTTTTCACACAACTCTTGGATGTCTTGGTTCTTGAAGGGCCTGCCATTATCTATAATGATCGACTGGGGTATCCCATATCTACAAATGAGATAATTAAGTATGAAAGATGGTATTTTCTTCACAGTGATTGTGGTTAAGGGAACTGCCTCCACCCATTTTGTAAAATATTTCATTGATGTGATAATGAACTTGTGTCCATTAGATGAAGATGGGTTAATTTTCCTTACCAAGTCTAACCCCCACCGATAGAAAGGCCATGTAGTTTTGAATGGATGGAGCTCCTGTGCTGGTGCATGTATAAGATTGCCATGAATCTGGAATTTTGGACATCTCTTGACAAACTTATAAGATTCTTGCTCCATGTGTGGCTAGTAATACCCCAAACAAAGGAATTTCTTAGCTAAAGATATTCCACTTGAATGTGTACCACAAACTCCTTCATGGACCTCATGTAAAGTGGAAGGGGATTCGTTATGTTCTAAACAACACAAAAGAGTACCATCTAGGCCTCGATGGTAAAGGGTGTCAGCAATAATGGTATGTTTAGTGGATTGGCATATGAAGTTGCGCTTTTGGTTGCGAGAAAGATCTGGTGGTAAGATATTATCTTTCAGATAAGTATAAATGTCTCCATAAATGGAAGATTGGGCACTATCCAAAAGGCTTATAGTTTGGGATTTAGGATTTGCGTATGCAGGATTTGACACTTGTTCTACAATAAATCGATAACGATCTTGCATTTCAGGCATTTGTAGAAGAGATGCTATTGTGGCCATGGCATCTGTTGCTTTATTCTCTAATCTTGGTATCTGCTCAAATTTGATATCTATGAAGTATTTTCTTAAATCATCTACCAGTCTCTTATATAAAATCAGTGTGTCATCCTTAGTTTGGTAATCATTGTTGACTTGATAGATGATTAACTGGGAGTCTCCATACATCTGTAGTTCTGTAATTTTCCAGTCAATAGCCACTTTAATTCCAAGGATCAAAGCTTCATATTCTGCCACATCATTAGTGCAACAGAAGGTAAGCCTGTAAGATCATGGAATTGTGTGCCCAAGAGGTGTGACAAATAAAATTATGGCTCCTGATCCATGTTGTGTGTAGGATCCATCGAAGTAGAGTTGCCATGGTTGTGTTGTAATGTTAAGGATATCTGCATCAGGAAATTCCATGGTCATAGGATGATAGTCTGATAATGGAGCTTCTACTAATTGGTTGGTGATGACTTGTCCTTTGATAGCTCACCTTTCAACATACTGAATGTCAAACTCACTAAGGAGCATGACCCACTTTGCCAACCTTCTTGTTAAAGCTGCTTTGCTCAGTAAATATTTGAGCGGATCAATTTTTGCAACGAGCTTGACAGTGTGAGTGAGCATATAGTGTCGTAATTTTTGTGTTGCAAATACTACTGCTAAGCATGATTTTTCAATGAAGGTGTAGTTTACTTCATGTCCATTGAGTGTCCTGTTGATATAGTATAGAGCCCGTTCCTTTCCTTCCTTATCCTCTTGTGCTAGCAAGGCTCCTAAAGAAATATCTGTTGTTGCGACATATAGCAACAATGGCTTGTCTTCACTGGGTGGCACAAAGATTGGTGATGTCATCAAATAATGCTTGATTTGATTGAAAGTACTCTCACACTGTTCATCCAATTTAAAAGGCACATTTTTATGCAAAAGATGGTTGAATGGATGACACTGATCTACTAGTTGAGAGATGAATCTTCTGATGGACTGTAGTCGACCTTGTAGAGATCTTAATGTACTGATATTCTTAGGAGGTGGCATTTCCATAATGGCTTTAACTTTTGCTGGATCTACTTCAATTCCTTTTGTAGAAACTATGTATCCTAGGAGTTTTGTTGATGTTACTCCAAAGGCACATTTCTTAGGATTTAATCTGACTATGAATTTCTCCAACCTATCAAATATTTTGGCCAGTATCTCTAGATGTCCTTCCCTGGTGTGAGACTTGGCTAAGATATCGTCCACATAGTCCTCCATGAAGGTGTGCATCATGTCATGGAAGATTGTTGTCATAGCTCGTTGGTATGTAGCTCCTGCATTCTTTAACCCAAAAGGCATGACGTTCCAGCAAAAGGTGCCCCATGGACATGTAAATGCTATCTTTTCTTGGTCTTCAGGAGCTATTTTGATTTGATTGTATCTTGAAAATCCATCCATGAGTGATAGAATTTGATGGCCAGCTGTTAGATCTACAATCATGTCTATGTTTGGCAAAGGAAAATCATCCTTTGGACATGCTCTATTTAAATCCCAAAAATTAGTACATATTCTGATGGTGTGATCTAGTTTTGAAACAGGTACAATGTTGGATATCCATTCCGCATAATCAATAGATCTGATAAATCCAGCATCTATTAGTTTCTTCAAATCATTTTTTACTAATAATGCAACATGTGGATGCTTTTTTGTCAACTTCTATTTTACTGGTTTAGTGCTAGCTGGTAAGGATAAGTGATGCATAATGAGATCTCTGTCCAAGCTGGCATGTCAGAGTATGACCAAGAAAAATTCATGCATTGTTCTTCAAAGAATTTGATAAAATCTAGCTTTTTTGTATCTGTCATGGATGCTGCCAGGTGTAGTATTCTTGTTTTCTCTGCTATGCCAATATCAATAGACTGTGTGGGTTCTATCAATACTGATGATCTTTCATGGTAATGTTGTGGGAGGATTTCAAGCCTTCCATCCTCTGGTGCCTCAATGAGGTTTTCACCATTGGATGCGTTCTTTGTTTTTACTATTTTAGGATCAAATACTGCCATAGAATGGTTTTCACCATTAGATCCATTTTTTAATTTCATATTTTTGCAACTGAAAGGCTTGGCATCCTCCTGCCTAAAAACATCGTTAAAAGAAGTATTGGTAGAACAAGTATCAGATTCCTCACAGCAAAGGTAGTTAATAATGGCAGAATCATTATCAAAAATAGGGAGATCAATAGGGTGTTAGGGTTCCCATTCGATAAGTTCGGGATGTAGTAAAGGTAATGAATCATTAGATGGGCTGAGGTGAGCAATTGTGAAAGCTCGGACGGAAATGTCATCTAGGTTATTAATGGTTATGTCGAGGCCTACAAAGGTATTTTCTTCCACATAATTTATCTCAATCAATGTCTGTTCATCTTCACTTGAGTCATCAAAATTTTGTGTTGCAAAGACAATAGGATTAAAACTCGAGCTTTGACCTTCCTCATGTTTGGGGGTATACTTTTTGATAATGTCGATCTGGATATCTTCATAGGAAACATATGATAAGTTGTCCCACTCATATTCATTTGAATCCATTTCAGAGTTATCTCTCATTTGAAGAATACGCTCCATAGTTTTATTGATGATTTCTGCTCTTGCTTCTTCTGTGTATCCTAGTCCAGTTCTGCCATTTTGCTGAATTGTGAGGACTTGGATTGGTTCTGTTACACTTTGTTTCCCTCGATCAAGAGATCCTTGTTTTGCTGCATATCCTAGTCCCGTTTTATCCTTATGTTAGAGCGTAAGAGGCTGGATTGGTTCTGTTATGCCTTGTTTCCTTAACCCAAGAGGTCCCTATCCTGAATATCCCATCTTCTACAGAATAGTTTTTCCCTTTCCATATTGATTTGTCTCTATGATGTTACTTGTGGAAGTGGAAGCTTCCTCATCCTTATAAATCCAATTTAGAATAGCCTTATCTTCTGATTCTTCATCTAAATTTCCTGCTCTTACAAATCTACCATCTAATGTCGTTGTAGATTGTGCTAAATTTTGGGTGATTGTAGATGGTTGTCCATATGTTTGTAAGGAGGGTAACATTTGTGATAGATGAAATGAGTGTCCAACACCATGTTCATTTATTCCTTCATCACTTATCTGTATTTCCTTGGTGAATTGATGTGAGAGTGGAGCCAATTGTTCAACATTTGAAGGGTTAGATTGTTCCACCCTTATCTCTTGTGATTTTTGTTGTTTTGGAAGCCACTTTGATATGAAGTTCTGATGTTGCTCACCATCTGATGTGCTAACTTCTCTATTGTGAGGTATGAATGTATCTTGAGATGTCTTCAATGTATGACAAGCTTGGGTGTCATTATAGTATGTTGTGATTGTTACCTCATGTCCATTGACGGGAAATTTCAGGCATTGATGATAGGTGGAAGGTACTGCTTGCATATCATGAATCCAAGGGCATCCCAATAGTATATTGTATGTCAGTTCCCTATCTAAGACTTGGAAAACTACTTTTTGGACAATAGGCCCCACTTGAATGGGTAATATGATCAACCCTTTGGAGGATCTTTCTTCCTCATCATATGCTTTGATTGTAATTTTTCTTCTTGTATCGATGGCTTCATCTGAGTATCCTAGTGCACGAATCAGCTTTAAGGTACAAATATTTAAACCAGCCCCTCCATCTATCAGGACATGCTTTACACGGTGTTTATGGATGAGGACTTCAATGTGAAGAGCAGAATTATGTGAATGGGTGAGTGACACATCATCATGTTCAGAAAATGAAAGGAAATGAGGTGCAGATAGATGTCCCACCATAGCTTGGAACTGACACACATCCAGATTGTTAGGTACCGTGGTTGATACAAGAGCTTGCTCAAGAACCTCTTTGTGTGCTGGGGAAATCTTTAAAAGTTCCAAGATGGATATTTGTGCCGGTATTTTCTGCAATTGATCAATGAGATTATATTGATTAGAGGGAGGATCCACAGATGGGGATGATATTGATGCTCCTTTCAATATAACTTTGGATTGTGCCCTTGTTGTGGCATGAACCGGTTGGTACTCTTGTTTCCCTTTGAGTGTGATTACATTAATTTGGTTTTCAGATTTGTCCATATGTTGTACCAAATTGGTAGATGTAATGTCATTGTTCTGATTGATTTGATTGCATAACTCTTCATCCTCCTTGGTGGTAGAAAAACAAAGGATCGTTGTGTCGTAAACATAACTGACGTTCTTACCTTTGGTGTTTACAGAAGAGGATTCTCCCTTCTGATAATTGGGTAGAGGATTTTTGAATGTCATATGATCTTTGTTTGTTTGGTGTCCCTCTACAAATACTTTCTTTTGATCTATGAGGTCTTGTACCGCATGTTTTAATTGCCAACAATTTTCAGTCATGTGGCCTTTATTTTGATGATAGTGACAGTAATGTAAGTCATTCCACCATGATGGTTTGACTTGAGGGTCCCAATTTCTGGCCTCTTGTACTTGAATGAGTTTTTCATCTAAAAGTTCTTTGAGGACTGATTCCAATGATTGTCCTAATGGTGTGAATTTTCATTTATTGGATGGTCATTGGAATGATTGGGTTTTTGTTTCTCCATTGTTTTTATTATTTCCTTGATCACTACTTTGTTTGACATTAAAACCTTTGTTTTGTTTGTTTGTAATGGTTGGCGTCAAGGTGAATACTAGTTTAGATGCATGTGTATCAGTCATGGTATCAGTATTCTTGTTCTTTTTCCAAAATCTTAGCTTCTCATTGTTGTTGTTAGAGGAATTATTATTATTTGAACCTTCAATGAAGTGTTTGATTGTTCCTCTTTTGATTAGAGCCTCTTCGATTTTGAGCCCCTTTTCGATAACTTGTTCAAATGTAGATGGAAATTGTAAGTCTAATATGTAATTCATGTCATCCACTAAGTTATCAATGAACATCTCTATCTTCTCCTTTTCAAGAATAGATCTAGGGTATTTAGCAAATAGCCTTCTCCATCGTTGGAGAAAAGAAAGAAACTTTTCACCCTTTGCTTGTTTGGTGTTGTAGAGTTCTTTTAAGGTCACCCCATGTTGGATTTTGAATGAGAAGTGTGTTATGAACCTATTGATCAGTTCTTCAAAATATTGGATGCCAGGTTCCAATTTAGAAAACCACTCCATGCAAGTGTTCCTAAGCTTCTTGGAAATAATCATAGTAAGTAAGAGTCCTCGTGTGCGAACTCTATGCTCATGGCTCAAAATTCTTGTACGTGATCAAATGGATTGGTTCTCCCATTGTATTTGTTGTACATGGGGTATTCACAATACCGTGGAAATGGTATCATGTTTTTGAAAAGGAAAAAAACAAGTTTTACAGGGACCTGAAACCACGAAGTTCAAGCAAACAAAAGATAAGTATAAAAAGTACCAACAACCGAACAACTGTCCCAAAAAAGAAACGATAGCAACAAAAGACAGCAAAGTCCTAAAAAAGGACCACCCAAAAAAACCAGAAAACCAAACACCACATTACTCCAAATTATTCAGTAATTCCTCAGCTTCTTTTTCGACATTCTACATATCCTGTAACCCCTGCTTAAGGATTTGAACCGTGTGTGAAGAAGTCAGAGTTTTCCTCTTTATGTTTGCTCTGGTACGAGTCAAAATACCTTCACCGGTTGATTTGTTGCCACCTCTGTTCGCATCTAGATCCACCACCAGTGAACCCTTTTGACTTTTTTCAAGCTTTTCCACCATCGCATTTATGATGATTGTATTATGCCTAGCAATCTTGTGGTTATTTGCAACAGTGGCCCTTATGTTTTGTCCAATCTTGGACATATTACATTCAATACTTTTCAATCTGTCCTCCTGTAGTTGCGGTCTTTTCCTTGGTAAAGGGATTTCCTGTTCATCATTATCTCTTCTGTCCCAACTGATCTTCTGCTCCAGTTCCATAACCTTATTGTTGAGAACAGTAACACAGCCTTTCAAGTCACAAACTTCTTTCTGGGTCCATTTGAGAACGGTAAGGAAATGGTATCATGTTAATGCTTGGATCGAATGGATAACGGAAAATGTCTTGTAAGGAATATCTTTTTGTTGGCCCTTGTTGGATATTTTGGAACTGCAATTGTAATTGTTGGATTTGTTTCGTCAAAGCATCTATTTGATTTGGATTTTCTATACTAGCTGGGTTAGGTGTGGTTGTTTCCTTGAGTTGATTGACATCAAAGTCTTCAGGAAGCTTAGCACCTTTGTCAGCTAATAATAGAAGATACTTTTCCATATCTTTCTCTAGCATCTTTTCCATAAATTTATGGAAATGAGTGTCTTATTGAACTTTCTCGATTTCTTCGGCAGTTATTTCTTTCTCATGTGAATTAGTGAGAGGATCAGTGTTGCTATATCGTCCCCAAGGGTTTTATTCAGCCATGGCTGCTATTCTTTCATTTTCTTCTTGTTGTTGCCTTTGATATGCTGATCGTGTGAAAATAGGCATACGAACATTAAAGTTTTACCCTAGACTTTGATCTTGGATGGTTTTGATTGCATAAGTGTCAAAGTTTTTGATTTAAAATTTGATTTAGTTGTGTCTAGGGGAGGATGATAAAAATCCTTGATAGGGAAACTTTGATAGAAAATCTCAAATTTGGTGATAAGGACACTTTGCAAGATGTTTCAAGATCTAGGTGTAATGGTAAAATTTTCCTTTTTGTATGACTTAAGTGTTTTGGACTCTGAAAAAAAATGTTCTGGACTGATGAAAACCTTGTTATCGATATGGGTAAACTGACAAAATGTCCTACTAACTCTCTATTTTTTTGATTTTCTGGAGCGCTAAAATAGAGATCGAAAGCGCTGGAACAGTGACCCAAAGCGCTAAAATAGAGACCTCACATGCTGAAACAGAGACCAGAAGCACTGGAACAGTGACCCAAAGCGCTAAAACAGAGACCCTACGTGCTAGAATAGAGACCCAAAGTGCTAAAACAGAGACTGAAAGTGCTGGAACAGTGACCCAAAGCGCTAAAACAGAGACCTCACGCGCTGGAACAGAGATTGAAAGCGCTAAAACAGAAACCAAAAGTGCTGGAACAGAGACTAAAAGCGCTAAAACAGAGACCAAAAGCGCTAGAACAGAGACTTAAAGTGCTAAAACAGAGACCAAAGGTGCCAAGATAGAACTATCTTATTCTATGAAACTCACTTGGTCTGGTATCGTATTGTATGGTTGGTTGTGGGATGTATTCTGGATGAATTCTTTGACTGTGATTGTGGTGTTGCCTAAGAACTCTTCTTTGATAAAATGCTTGTGAATCTAAGGGAGCTACATCATAGTCATCTATATAACCTCTAGAGAAATCGTGATACCTATGAATAAAAGTCCTATGTTGGAGTATAACTTTCCTGCTTTGATATAGGAATCGTTGCTTTCTTAGAAGTTGTTTGTATACAATTGTTTTCTTTGGTTTTTTGATTCGTTTGACAAGAGATTTCTTGAAAAACTTGGTCGATACCCAATCTCGAATCATGAGAATTCCACAAGTGTTTTTTATTTTGAAATTTTTTGTGATGATCTTATCTGAATTTAATGAATGAAAACACAACAAGCAAGAATAGAATGGTTGACTTTTAAAATCCTAGAATCTAAACAGATAGTGTATGTTCTTAAGAATCAAGCATGATTCTTCTTGATTTTTACTGGTTTATAACAAATAAGACACTTCAGATAGACTCACTCCTAGAGACAAAAGGTCATCGTTATATACTTGAACGGCCCACAGCTTGGAATTGTGTCAACTCACATAGCCATGTCACCCCCTAGAGGGTGCCCGTTTTTTTGTCTTTTCCAGGTGCGTACTCAGAGTGACGGAAGTGGATACCAGATCCCTTGAGCAAATAGTCCTTGGCAATTATATGGTGAGTGCTTGAGGGTAGATTCTTCCCCGCCCCTGCACCGCCGAGTATTACAATGTTTAGAAACTGACAGGCATGCTTCTAGTTCTAGGTTATCCTGCACACTTTCGTTGAAAGAGGGTTTCCCCAAATTCACATAAATTTTTAAGTGGGTTGGAATACCATGGCTTTTGGCTGTCCCCACTCAGGTCGTTCCCGTAGGGTGAGTACTTTTTCCCACTATGGCAGGCCTATCAAAGGTTTTAAAAAGCTTTAAAATGCATAAATTATAGTGAGTCTGGTATTCTGATGCACCTAGTAAAGGGGAGAGCATAAACCTATCGCCCAATCACAGCAGAGAAATTGTTCATTTTTAAAACCCAAAAGACAAATGATCTAATCTATATGGAGATATTGCTCCATAAAGCATGATGTTCAATTTTAATCCCACAAAATAATTGTGAAGTTTCTATCCTAGGATTGATCAATTTTTATCCATTTTTATCCTAGGATTGATAAGTTTTATCCATTTTTATCCTAGGATTGATAAGTTTTATCCATTTATATCCTAGGATTGGTAAATTTTATCCAAAAATTAGATAAAACAAAGTCTGGCCACAGACACGTCAGATCCAGATTAAAAAAAATGCTTTTAAGGATAGGGAAACAACACGCTGAAATGGTGAAGCTGCGTGCTGAAATAGAAACTTGGCGCGCTGAAATAGAAACATGGTGCGCTGAAACAGAAACCCGGCGCGCTGAAATAGAAACCCGACGTGCTGAAATAGACCACCGGTGCACTGCAAAAACTTACGGTTCCGCGAAAACTATCATGTCCATACCTGTAGGACAAAATTTTCAAAAAGTAAGCAAAATATAGGGTTAGGCCCCACAGTGGGCACCAATTTGTAAGTGGTAGAATGGGGAAAATAAATCAAGCATGCATCTACACTTCTAAATAGGACATTGCATCTAAAATTTAATTAATTTAAACTAATTTAAACTAAAAAGCTTCAGAAATCTATCCTATTGCTCTCTAACTCTAAATGATCTCTCTAATTTACTTTGCTCTCAGATTTAGAAGCTAATTAAACTATTGAAATGACATTTAGAGAATGAGAAATGAACTAATTCTATTCCTATATGATTAAATATGCAAATCTATTGTAATGGCAGCCATGACTGCAAATGTTGGATGCTGGATTGCTGCTTGATGGATTCTGGATGAATGCTTGAATGCTTGATTGTTTGGATGCTTGGATGCTTGGGAAACCTATAGAGTAAGATTGCACAAATTGAGATATCTTTACTGTAGCCCGAGAGCTGTATTTATAGCTTTCACGGTAGCACAATTGCACAGGGATATGGGATAAGGGGCTGTGATTCAATCTGGAGAATTGAAGGGCATGGGATGAGAAGATGGAGCTGATCATGGAGGATGGTTTCTCCCCATGAAAACACCAGGCAAGATAAGAGGGAAGGTGGGTGGAAGGTGGTTGAGAGAACTTCTTGCAGGTTTGTCCCCGAAGCTCTTCCCGTGAATGACAGTGTCATTAATTAAATTTTGAAAATTTAATTTTATTGGTGAGTGAATAGTGGTAAGATTTATGCATAAATTTAAATAATATTTAATTTATTTAAATTTAGCAAAAAAAAGAGGATTGCATAATTTAATAAATCAAACTATTGGATTTGTTTATTAAATTAAAACAAAAGGAGAATGATAATTAAATAAAAGATTTTTAGAATATCTTTTTTTTTTAATTAAGATGAAATGTGATGAGGTAATTAAATAACACAAATTATTTAAGTTGTGTATTTAAGAAGTAATAATGATAATAATTAAATAAAACAAAGTTTTTAATTTTGTTTATTTTATTAAGAGAGAAATAATATGATGAAAATGATAATAATTAAATGAAACAAAGTTTTTAATTTTGTTTATTTAATTAAGAGAGAAAATAGAAGAATTAATAATGAACTTAATATAAATAAATATTTCTATTTATTTACTAAGTACATGAATTTAAGATAAATTAATCAAATAAGTCGTATTTAATTAATTAGATT
Organism: Sequoia sempervirens; assembly: GCA_007258455.2. Lineage (NCBI taxonomy): Eukaryota > Viridiplantae > Streptophyta > Pinopsida > Cupressales > Cupressaceae > Sequoia > Sequoia sempervirens. Next base: position 179,456,626 of record VDFB02193867.1, read on the forward strand.
CTCCAAACCATTTTCAGGTGTCTACACTTAGATTGGGAGATGAATATACCATTATCACTTTGATTCACCTGAATGCCAAGGAAATACTTCATGATACCTATATCAGTCATTTAAAATTATCTTTTCATGTCTCCTTTGAACAAATGAATTGTTAAATCACCTATGACTATCAAACCATAAACATACAAACAAGCAATTTATGATGTTAGCTTTCTCATTCATCTTGGTATATAATGTAGGCTCACTGCTACACCTATTGAAGCCATTTTGTAAAAGATAAGAGTCAATTCTACTGTGCCAAGACCTTGGGACTTGCTTGAATCCATAGACTACTTTCTTGATCTTGTAGAAATTGTCTTCTTGACCCAAAATCTTATACCTAAGTGGCTTCTCCACATAAAATTCTTCTTCAAGACAACCATTCAAAAAAGCTAATTTTACATCCATTTGGTAAAATGGCCACTTGTTTTGAGCTACTAAATTGCAAGTATTATTCTTGTGGTGTCTAGACATGCTACTAGAAAAAAAAAGTCTCATTGTAATCAACCTCATACTATTATGAATATCCCTTATCTGGACTAGCCTTTATTTATGCTTTCTTAAAGATGACCATTTGCATTTGATTTGGTTTTCTAAACCAACTTCATTCCTATGACATCCTTGTCTTTTGGAAGGCTTGCTAACTCCCATGTTTGATTTTTTTCAATTACATTAATTTCTTCATCCATTGCATTTACCCATTAGTCTTGCTTAATTGCATCTTGAAAATGAATTAGATCTCCTATTTCTGAATAAAATTAAAAAAGAGAAATCAAACCAACATTATTCTAACCTTCATTTTTCTCATAAATGTCTCTTATACTTCTAATTTTTTGTCTCCTGAAGCTTGCCAATGTAGGATTTGACATATCACTTGAACTAGAACTTGTGGAATGTGGACTTTATAGTCCCACACCTTGAATTTCTCTTTTAGATTATTTTTATTGTCTAGTTCAAGGAGTAGATGCTAGAATGTGTGTGGATGTCCTTACATTTTATGATGGTGTCAATTTTTTTCCACTTTGTTAACCATGAATGGGTGTGGAAGGAGCCAAATTTTAAGGAGTACCTAATAGTATAAAAGCTTCTTTATATTCTTGTGGGTATGTGCAGGATCATCGTGGAAAAAATAGGCCCTTAAGTGGCAAAAAATTCAGAAAAATCAGTGTTAGGCAACATGACATAAAAATTTGAATAAGTTATCTATATTATTTTAAAAATATGTAAGAATAGAATCTGTAGAAAATTTAATGTAGTTTCTAAACTAATAGGTTTATTTAAAAATAAATAAAATCTAGTTGGTGAAAATTTCAAATTTCAATGCAAGAGTACTTAAATTTCAGGGAAAAAATAAGTAGGTGTTTGTCTTACCACCATAACTATAATAAAATGATAATAATTTTTTATAATATTTTATATATAAGCAGAGGACTCATGTTCAGATGTGATGCATATTTTTTTGTAATTTTTTTCCAAGTAAATAATTAATTATGAATTTTTTATTACAACTTTTAAAAAATATAAAAAACTCGTATGTCTGACCACCTTAACTTGGTCAGAACTTCTTTAAATTTAATTTTTCTTTTTTTAATCCTATAGTATGTGAATCATATAATGTGATGCATGTTTTGGATTCAAAATATGTGATATCGTTTGAAAGTTATAGATGTTTTTCAATTAGCCTATCGATCAGGACTTTAGTCATAATTCTAATAGAAAATGAATAATAATTATTTATTAAATTCAAAGTAAAGCATAATTTATATTGGTGGAAATATGAGAATCTCCTCTAAAAATCCTTTTCGTTTCATCAATTTTGGGTTAAAAAAAGTTGTCAACAACATACCCTACAAATACCCATAATATTACCACTTTTTGGCCCATCATGATCCTGCACATACCCTTGTGGTAAAGTTGTCTTCTATATTGATTATTTTTCCAAACCTCCATCCCATGCTTCATTTTCTACAAACTCCACATCTCTACTAATTATAATTTTTTGGTTATTGGATTATAGAGTTTGTATGCCTTGGATTCATCACTATATCCAAAAATTATACATTTTTCTCCTTTGTTGTCTAATTATACATGTGAATATTCCACACATCCAATACTCTCATTTGAGTAACATTATATTTTCTTCCAATCCATCATGCTTCTTCTAGAACCATGCTCTTCAAACTCTTGGTTGGACATCTATTCATAATATATGTTTCACAAGCTACAAATTTAGCTCAATATTCATTTGACAAGAATTTTTTTATTTCAACATACTTCTTGTCATTTCCATGATTGTTCTATTTTTTATTTCATCTACCCCATTTTTTTGAGGTGTGTATCTAGTTGTGAATTCTATGATCTTTTCCAAAATTTAGAAATTCATTTGAGATATATTCCTCGCCAGGTATATTTTCTCAATGCTTTGATGCAATGGCCACTTTTCTTTTCTACAAGAGCCTTGAATTGATGGAAGAAATAAAACACTTCATTATTTTTCTTTAGAAATTAGACCCATTTTTTCCTTGAAAAATATTCAATAAAAGTCAAAAAGTAGAAACTTCCACCAATTGAGGGTATTTGCATAGGTCCACACAAATCTAAATGCGTAATCTCCAAAGGAGCTTTTTATGTAATTGACTTTCCAACTAGAAATGTTTCTCTATGTTGTTTTCCTCAATGCATCCTTCACAAACTCTTTTTTAGTTTCTTTATTAATGAAAAACCCTTTACCATACTCTTTCATATTTAGTTGGTTTAGACCTCCAAAGTTTAGATGCCCAAATCCTAGGTTCCATAACCAATTTTAATCTTTTAATTCTACTTGAACTTGATTGTTTAAGTGACTATTGCAACTTCTTTATCCACTTGTGAGTTCATTATGGGTTGTACTTCAACATATTCCACATGCAAATGTGATTTTTTTTTATATTAAGTATAGTGTAAGTAACATATATAGATTACTTTTGATAAATATTTTTCAAAAGGTCAGATCCTAGACTAACTCTCATTACAAAATATCAACAATTTATCCCCTATTACATGAGATCAAAATACAGTTACAAAAGTCAAGTCTTTTACCATCAATTACATCAAAGTATATTACTATCAGTTACATGATCAATTGTATTATATACTATCTATACAAGTATATTCCATTATCCTATACACATATCTATTAGGGATCACAAAAGAAAAAGATACAAAACATTCTTTTTTTCCTTTATTTAGATTTACCTTGTCCTATTAACAACTTTCATTACTACCAGTGCCTCTCCTACTGCTATTTCTTCTACAAAAGGCCTTCTTGTCTGTCCCTCCTTGTTTTTAGCCTTGTCTAGTTTACTGCCATTTTCCTTTGCTAGGAACCCATGAAATTCTTGTAGAGATATTAAGAAAAAATCCACCCCATTGTGTCCTTTAGGCCACATTTGTCCATATCCAGCCTCAAGAATACCAATTGTTATTTCTCTATTCTCTAGGTACTTCTAGAATTTATCCTTCAAGAGTTCCACTATAATCACCCTCTTCCTTCCTTGAAACTTCTCTTCATTCCTTGCTTTCTAGATGTCCCAAAATATGTCAAATGAAATAAAAATCCAAAATAGAGCAACAAATTTCCCCAGTTTTACATTGTGATTGAATAATATCTTCTCAAGCAGGGGTTAACCATTGTTTCCCCAAATATTTTTCTCATTACAGAACAACTTCCAAATTTCTTTAGCAAAAGTATAGTCAAAGAAAATGTGGTTGATTTTCTTAGTTATTCTACATAAGCTACATATATAAATTTCATCCAATGTACTCTTGAAGGAGAGTTTCTAGATTATTAGAAGCCATCTAAAATAGCCTTTCTTTGCATCCACATATTTACACTAGTCATTCTGCAAAATATTTTTGCATTGATTTTTGTTCAAATTAAGTTTCCAAGTTAGATTCAAATGGTCTGTTAAATAAATTTGTTCTATTAACATGGAGTAAATTTCTTTATCTTTAGTTTTTATTATATAATTTCCATTTTTCAATTGGAATTCTTTAAATTGAAAAATGTCATTTGGGAATTTTATCTAATTCTAGGCTTCCCTTATGACTGTGTAGGTCCTCCAAATGCTTTGAGTAATATTGAACTCAAAGCTCAAGTCATTCCAATCTTTTAATTTAGCATCCTTCAGAATATTCTTGATGCATTGAATTCCTTTATGGGCTTAGCCTCTTGCTGAGCAACCTTGGATTATTGCAAGTTGTTTTCCTTTGTGTGTTAAATTCCACCATATTGACCTATTGATCTAGATAATCCTATTATCACTTTTGGTGAAGTGGTAGTTTGTTAGGAACTTTTCATTATTTCCCAAGCTTTCCAAATGGTTCTAAATATATTGGACCCTATAGGTGACATAGTCCATTCACTACTAAGAATATCATTGAGTGGAAGAGATTTCCATGTTTTTGCATGTTTGTGGACAACACTGAGGATATTTTGTCTTATTAACACCTTCCAAGGCTCCCCACCTTGCTTTGAGTAATATTGAACTCAAAGCTCAAGTCATTCCAATCTTTTAATTTAGCATCCTTCAGAATATTCTTGATGCATTGAATTCCTTTATGGGCTTAGCCTCTTGCTGAGCAACCTTGGATTATTGCAAGTTGTTTTCCTTTGTGTGTTAAATTCCACCATATTGACCTATTGATCTAGATAATCCTATTATCACTTTTGGTGAAGTGGTAGTTTGTTAGGAACTTTTCATTATTTCCCAAGCTTTCCAAATGGTTCTAAATATATTGGACCCTATAGGTGACATAGTCCATTCACTACTAAGAATATCATTGAGTGGAAGAGATTTCCATGTTTTTGCATGTTTGTGGACAACACTGAGGATATTTTGTCTTATTAACACCTTCCAAGGCTCCCCACCTTTCAATGCTCCAATCACCCACTTCACAACCAAGGAAATACCTTGCAACCTCAGGTCTTTTAGCCCTATGACCCCCTTAAGTTTTTCAATAGTGCATCATTCCCATTTCATTGAGTGCCTTTTCCTCTTACCTTTACCATCCAACCACAAGAAGGCTCTTGTCCTTTTTTTATTATCATTAATTTGGTATGAATTAAAAAAACCAAATAGAGGCAAAGTATATGATGTATGATGAAAGAATCTTTGAACAACTTTGAATCCTACTACCCAATGATACAAATTGCCTGTTCCACTGAGCTTTTTTTTTCTATCTTTTCCCTTATCAAAAGAAACATCTCCTTTATATTGGGATCAACAATAAAGGGATATCCAAATATCTTACCAAATTTTGGGGCCCACCCCATTGAAGTCCAAATTTATTAACCCAATCTAGTGGTTCATCTTTCCATCCTAGAAGGCAATATTTTCTAGGGGAAACTTTTTCCCTAGAGGCTAGACAAAAGATATCTAGTTTCCCCATTAGGTTTGCAAGATTATCCTCTTTTGGGTTCATAAGAATTTATATGTTATCAACAAATTGTAGATTTAGAAGCTCATTTTTATCTAGTACAATGATGCCCTTTACCATAGGAACTATTGAGATTTCCCTTAAAACATAATGTAGTGCATCTAAACCTATTGCAAATAATCTCAGAGCAAGTGGGAATCCCTATCTTAGGGATATTTCAATGGGGATTTCACAAGTAAGAATCCCATTGACTTCTACTTAAGTAGTTGCATCATGAAAGAGGGTCTTGACCATATAACAAAAGTTCCTAGGAAACCCAAAGGCCTTGAAGAAGTCAAAAGTAAAAATTCCCACTAAATTCTATCATATTCCTTTTCAAAATCAAGTAGAAGAGTTTTAACTCCTTATTTTGTTTGCTTCACCCAATTCATTGCTTCCCAACTAGTGATAAGATTTTCCAATATCTATATCCCCTTAGTGAAGCTTGTTTGTGTAGAGTTTATAATAGAAGAAAGCATTAGATCCACCCTATTTGCAAGTATTTTTTCCATGACCTTATAGGAAACATTGAGTAGGGTAATAGGTCTCCAATTTTTAACTAGGGATTTATCCCTATCTTTTGGAATTAGTTTAATAATCCCCTTACTAATTTCCCTACCAAGTGATCCTCTTTCAATGGCTTCCATGTATACAATAAATAGGTCTTCACACACCCAATATAGAAAGGTTTTGTAGAATTCTGTAGGGAGGCCATCTACACCTAGAGATTTGTCATCTTTGAGGGATAGTATGGCTTTTCTTACTTCCTCTTGGGATATCTCTTTCCCCAATTCCACTGCCATATCTTCACTGATCCTCTTTGGAGCAACTTTCTTTATGTACTTCCTAGCCTTAGAATTAGCCTCACTACCACCTTCAAGAGAGAATTTCTTGTAAAAATGAAAGAATTTCTCTCTTAACTCATCTTGATTTACCAATGTGGTATCATTTACAATAATCTGGTCTATCTATTCTCTAGCTTGCTTCTCCTTGATATATTTGAAGAAGAATTTTGTGCCTTTATCTCCATTCTCTAGATAGTTCATTTTAGATCTTACTTTCAAACACTGGATTTTATTGATTTTAAGCCCCCTCAGGCTATTTTTAGCCATAACCAACTTATTTGTAAGCCATTAATCAGTGGGGTTTTTTTGCACTTTAGTTTTTTCTTGGAAGAGTTTATCCTAAAGGAGAGTCTCCCTCCTATTATCTTTGGCTCTCTTCTTTATATTTTTTTGGAACAAGATTTTCCATATTTCTATATTCAAATCCCATGTTTCAATCAGGGATAAGTTTCAGTGCAAAAAATTTTTGATTAGCTTGAGGGATATTATGTCATTTCTATAGTCTTGGTCCTTAAGGAGGTTGGTATTCAGGAAGAAACCATTATTATTTCCAGTAACTTTTTCCACACCTTCCTTGTAATATAACTTGGCCCTTATTGGGTGATGATCAAATAAGAAATATGGAGTCACTTCAACCTTCTAACCCTCAAGATTGCATTGGGGTGGCCAAGAACAAGGCCTCACTCATGTAGAATTTTTCAAGCTTGCAATAGATTCTCCTACCTCCTTTTTGAAAATTACACCATGTAAACCAAATGCTTTTATTTTCTTTCTTTTTCCCTTCAATGGGGTCTTCAATTTTCAATTCAAATGTCATTCTTAGCCAATAATATCTCTCATTTCCCTTCCAATCCTACCCTGATCCACCCCACTTTTCTTACCCTCTCTCAACAAAGTTAAAGTCCACCCAATTATCTAGGGGGTATTTTGTAAGTTTTAAAGCTAGTTCCAAAGGATGATATCATCCTTATAGTCATTAGTGGCATACATTGAGAAAATCCTAACGTAGCTTTCTTTCTTCTTAATAATCACCCAAATAGCCGAATTGCAAGGGGAGGCTCCATAGCCACCAACAAATTGAGCCCAATTATTTTCCATTAGAATTATAGCCCCCTTTTCCATTTCCATGTTTGGTGACAAACTAGTTTGTTTCTTTCTAGATCACCCTACGACTAGCTTTTAACATGAATCCAATGGATTTAACCTCTTGCAATAGGACAAAGCCCTTTTCCTTCTTTTGTGATAGGAACTTTTTGGAAACATGTTTCCTATCTGGGGTTTCAAGGCCCTTTACATTCTAGGAGATGCAATTGACATCCATTATATTTTTTCATTAAGTGGAGACCCCTTATCATATTTTAAATTATCAAAGCATTTGGGGAGACTATTCTCTTCTTCCATTCTTTTAGCATCGGGAGGAAAGACAATCCCACTGATTTTCTTTCTTTTTTCCTTTGGGAGCTAATTGGGATCTTTATCTAGGGGAGTTTAATATTATCCATCCCTTTCTTCTTTCTTTACCTTTGGGTATTTTTTATTATGACCTCCTTGGGAGTCTCCCCCCCATCAATGGTCTCCTTAGTAGAGAATATCCCTAGGTCATATGTAGAATCCATGCCTAATTGGGATGAAAATCAATCTAAACTTACCACTCCACTAAAGGTTTTACAAGGAATCATTGCTAGATTAGGGACCAATATTTCATCCATTTTTTTAATACCATTCAAAAAATACATAGTGTTGAGGGAAATAGGTGGTTCTAGTCCACCCTCTAAACAATCAGAATGTAGGCCTTTGAGATCCACACCAATTCCATCAGACTATACTCCCTCTAGATCCATTTCAAAATCTTGAGGATAGATCTCTTTCTCCAAAGAATCAACTTTAGTTCTAGTAGTATGTACTAGCTCCTCCCCTCTTGTTTCCAAGGGGAAATCATCATTTTGGGATTCCACTATATTATCTTCCATAAAATATTTAGAGTTAAAGGAGTAAATCTCTTTGTCTAGTTTTAAATTATTCTCCTTAGGTTTCAATGATTTCCTTATTTTTGTAGAGCCATTTGTTGTACATTTTATTTGACATTATTTACTATTTCATTTGAATTCATTTTTTGGGCAAGTTCAAAGTCCTCCCTTTCTTTTAGAATTTTCTTTGTCTCTAAGATTCCATTCAACATACTATTATAAATTTCTTGGATTAAAGATGCCAAGCTATCCTCCACCTAGAAGTCATCTTTGTTAGTTTTGGTTGCTTCCACATTCACCTACTGAGGTGAATCATTTTTTATATTATTATTAGTTTTAGGGTTTGAGGAGAACTATCTCTTATCTAATTCCTCTAGAGTAGGATCATATTTTATAGTTCTCTCCATGTTATTTTCACTTCCTTTTTCTCACCCATCCATTGTCAATGGATGCATTTAATTTCTACTATTTTTTCCAAAGGAAGAATTATTGTTAGGTTTATTCCTTATTATGTGGCCTTCTCGTCTACATAAATAACATACAGTAATCCTACCCATAGTTTTAAATTCACAAATTACACTACTATTTTTTAGTTTTATTTCCAAAATCTCCTAAAGATCCACCCCTAGAGATAGGGATACCAACGCTCATGCATCAAAATGCAGGAGAGGGGCTTTGGTATTATCTATTTTTAGAACATTTCCATATGGTTCTAAGAGAAGCAAAAAAAATTCTAGAGACATGGAGGAACATGTTTAATAAACAACCATCTAGGGCCAGAGACTGCTAATACTTCCCCTTATAGTGCCTCAAGAAGCCATGCCAAAGCATAGAAGATTACTTTTCCAACATTCCAAAACTATTTTTTTATTATCTCATCCTATGATTTATGGTTGTTAAAGAAAATGGCATACAATCCCTTTTGCACTATACAATAGTAGTAAAATTGAAATCCTAATTTATTTTCCCAAATATCATGGAACCATTCCTCAATATATTTCCTTGTTGGAACCCTACTAGTATCGATGGTAGTAAGAAATATATAGCAGTTTTCAAAATTCTACCATCTTCTTCAACAATTGCTTCATCTAGGGTTTCATTAGGAATCAACACAACTTTCAAATGAGAAAATGGGAGGTGTTTACCTTTTTCCTCCCCTCCATCTTCCTAAAATTTGTTGACTCCCTCGAGCACAAATTTGGTGCCTTACAAAAGTCGACTCCATTCTCCTATAATAAAGTCTGAAATATTTGGGAGGCACATTTTTTTATTATGCTTTGGCAGTCTCATTAATAGAACTATTTGGGGGATTTGTATCCCCACCCATAATTTAGAGTTAACTCTAAGAGGCCACACATAAGGGATCCCACAAGCAAATCGACTAGAGGGATGTACCCCTCACATCCATGAAAAATAGAGTAAATGAGAATACCAATAGGTGCAAAATATGAACGTCATACAATAGAAGGAATGATCATTGAACATGGAGGAGGGTCGATCCTCCTCCATAGCTAACCAATGAAACCCTACCACCAATCACCTCACACACACACTAGTATTTTTTGTAAAGTATTTTTTCTCACCTTCAAATATGACTTAATCTTTACCGTAAATTTTTTATTACTTATCATTTTGACTTTGCAATGAGCTAGTTACTTGGAAATTATCCAAAAAAATGAATTTTCTATTTTTGATGAAGACTTTGTGTACCTTTTGAACAAGTTGTCCAATGTTCATTAGATTTTGTTTTAGACCAAGCACAAAATACACATCGAAAATATACTTCTTCTCCCTTTGTTTAGTTAGAATGTTGATGTTTCCTTTACCCATAAATGATACTTTATTGTGATTACGCAATGTGACATCAAATCTTACATTTTAATCTAAACTTGAGAAAAATTATAGGTTCCTAGTCATGTGATTGTTGCAACCTAAGTCTAAGAACTATACATCCTTTTGAATTTTTTTTGCTACATTGCATGCTATGAATATATTACCCTATTTTTTATTTTCTTTTGTGAAGTTTTCATTTGGTTTGCTAAAGTCATATAGTTTCTTCCTACACTCATCCAAATAATGCCCATACTTCTTAGAATAATGAAATATATAATAGAGATCCTTGGAATCCTTCTTTTTATTATCTCTCAAAAAATCATTCTCTCCTTGAGTCAATGAATTGTATGTTGTTGCATCTGATAGACCTAAAAATCCATTCTCAACAAGATCTCAAATATCTTGATAGAAATATAAATATTTAATGGTGATTTCCCAATAATCATAATTTTTTTCATTAAAATGAGGGAATTGTGGGTTTGATAAGTTTGTGCTTGCTACCATTGTTGACTATAAAAACTTGTCTCTTTGAAACACCTTTGTTGAAAACCTTAGCTTTGAAAATCATTGTTGTGATAAACCTACTCTAATACCAATTGAAGGAAGAGGTAGAGGAACAAAAAAAATCCATAAACAAAGAGCAACAAATGTTAGAAAACCAAGATCACCTGCATGCAAGATGGATACATGTCACATGCAAAAGATATGAAGAACCAAAAGATGCTTTGTAAACCTCTCAGTAAAAATGCATTAAGAGAATCGATTATTACAAAGAGATCAATCCTTATGAAGGAGATCAAGAACCCCTAAAAGGGAAACCCTAAATGAAACCCTAGTGTGCAAACTTAATAATTAATAATTAATTAATTATTGATGTGCCTAAGTTTAGCTTAAGTACTTAATTAATTAATCAATATGATGTAATTAATTAAGCATAATAACAACTCTATCTATAAAATAGAGTTGTTTCTCTTTTCATACATTTAAAAACTAACATGGAAAATATCCCATATGGTTGCTTCTTCAAGATATTGATATGTAGTAGATGGCACTCAAATATCTTCATAACAAAATATTACCCCATTTTTGAAGATTTTTTGCTAAGTCCAACAACATATATAAATATCTATAAAATAAATTGCTCTCTTACATATCATTTTTATCCCATTATGGCCAAAAGAAAAAAATTGCTCTTTTAGAAAACTAGGGTTAAATCATGACATCATGTATATCAGCAACAAAAAAGAGCCAAAACGGCCAAGAATATGATAGAATATGCAATTACAGAATTAGCGAATTATTCAAATGCATGGCTTTTCCAGACATTCTGGATAAGATTTGAGGATGGATTTAACAAACTTAATTAATAGGAAAAATTGTCTTGATGTAGTGAATGGGAAAGAGGAATAATATCGATCTAAGATGTAGTAAGATATCTTGCATGTATGGGTTGAGAGAATGTAGATGATGAGAGAGGAAGTGGTCTATGGAGGAATAAATGAAGGTGGAAAAGTAGTTGAGATTAATTTCAATATTTCTTTCTACATACTTTTCGATTATAATATTTGACTATTTGAGTTTAATTTTAAAAAATGTTAATTATTTTTCATTTTTTGTATTTATGGACATTTTCACCTCTCTTAATTGTAAGTTTGGTTAATTTTTTTTTTTTAAAGATGTGTCTCTTGTGAGTTCTTTTATTCCAATTCTTTTCAAAAAAAATCAAACCTAAGTGATTCCTTCACAAGTTAGTTTTAAATGACATAAGAGTGAAATAGAAGTTTAGAAAATAGAGTATAAATAGGTAATAAAAACATAAAGAAAATTAGACACCAATATTTCTCCTAGTTCACCAAAATATGGCTACTGCCACACTAAGCAAAGCAATTCTTATTACTATCAAAAAGTGTTTTTACAATGAGATGTGTATCATATATATAATGTTACATTTCACACCAAAGATGAATATGAATAACCAAATAATTGGACGAAAAAAACAATGTGTCTATTGGGATTCATCTCTTAACAATCTCCCACATGAATTCCAATAAATGCTACAACTTTCTAAACATTCCCCTGATCTAAAGTTATTGTCACTTATTCTTAACCAGACCAAGAGAATTTATAGCACATTTGAACTTCTCTTTGGGAACAACCTTGGTCAAGATATCTACCAGATAGACCTTTGTTTCAATTTTTGCAACTTGTAACTTGCCCTATTCAACCACATGATCAATGAAATGAGCATGTATGTCAATATGTTTAGAATGATGTTGAGATTAATGATTGTGAGCCATAAAAATGGCACTATGATCCCACAATAGTGGCTTACAATTTTTGGCCAAACTGGACACTGAAATAATTTTTTTAACTAAATCTTCACTTTTGGGAACCTATAGTGGCTAAACCGTGAGGAATTTGAAGATGATAGAAACTAGAGTTTCGTGAAATTTTATCTATAAATTATAAATATATTTTTTCAAAATTTTTGAAATCAGATTGCACTTCTTTTTCCATCTCTCTCGAAAACTAGTTTTTTTCCATAAATCAACATTTTTAAGAAGTGATGCTCACCCTATAACGCATAATTTCTTTTCCATGAAGGATAAAATTCTAATTATTTCAAATTTATATTTGTAACTGCGATATCTAGTGCTTCCACTTGGTTAGATAGTTTTTTATTGATTTTTTTTAGTCAAGTTTTGAAGTCAAACCAATTACAATTCAAACATAATGTGACTATATAACACATAACATTTTTGTATATATCAAAATTCAATTTATTTATTTTTGTTGGGCCAAGGACTTCAATATCTGATGCACTCATATTTTTCAAAAAGAAAAATTGACAATCTTCTATTTTTCCACACGTGCAGAACAAAGAGTTTGTTTTTTGGTGAAAAACCTACATTCACAACAAATAAAATATAAATATAATAATTAAATTAAATTTATTTAAAATTATACTTTTTGGGAGCTTATAATAAGGACTACATACTTTAAAAATAAATAAATAAATGAATTCATTTGATCCCCCAAAAAGTAAATCAAAAGTTGTTTTTAATCATCTTTTTGATAGGTCTAAAGGAGACTCCATTATAGGTATGGTTTAAAACTAGTGGGGTTCTATCAAAGGGTGTTTGATATAAGGTATTTTGATCAAAATATATTCAATTGGAATGCTTTAAATGAAACTTTTAAACTCCTAAACCATTGTATTTTCTAAAAATATGTGATTTTAGCAAAAAATAGAATCTCCCAGAAATTGTAAACCAACTTTGTGGGAACAACTAGCATGACTATCAAAAAATAGAACATAATCATCTTGTTGAAATCTCAAATCACTAAACAATTTCTATAACCAAAGAAACTCCCTAGCACCTTTAGAAGGAGACATATACTCAAATTCAGCAAAAGAAAGAGCAACAAAATGTTCCAACCTCAAGAACCAACTAATGGCAGCTCTAGCCAACATGAAAACATAGCCAATAGTAGATATTCATTTATCTAAATCTCTAGAAAATCAAAATCAGTGAAACCTTCCAACTGTACATTATTACCACCAAAAGATAAAGCATAATCAGAAGTACCTTTAAGATACCTCAATATCCATTTGATTGCTTCCCAATGAAGCATTTTGGGATTGTTCGTGAACCTACTCACAACTCCCATTGCATGAGCAATATTGGGATGAGTGTAGACCATAGCATACATAATACTACCAATAGCAGATTTATAAGGGATACCTTCCATAAACTTCTTGTCCTCTTATGTTTTAGGACACAAATTAGAAGATAAACAAAAATGGGAAACAAGAGGAGTAGAGACAACCTTCGCATTAGCCATACCAAACCTATAAACAACCTTTTCAATATACACCTTTTGTGACAATTTGATTTCCTTTCGTCTATCCCTAGTGATGGTCATTCTAAGATTTTTCTTGGCTACACCTAATTCTTTCATAGTAAATCTCTTAGCTAATTGTTCCTTCAACTGAGAAACAATCCTCATACTAGTACTAGCTATTAGCATATCATCAACATAGAGCAAGAGAATAACAAACTCACCATTTGGAAGCTGCTTATAATAGTCACAAGGATCTGAATCACACCTTAAGAAGTTTTTCTTAATCATGAATCGATCAAACTTGAGATACCATTGTCGTAGGGATTACTTGAGCCCATACAAGTTGCACTTCAACCTGCAATTAAGATGTTCCTATCCCTATTTTTAAAATCATTTTTTCTACTCCATGTACAACTCTTCATCAACATTACCATGTAGAAATGTTGTCTTGACATCCAACTAGTCAAGTTCAAGATCCCAAATTGCAACCAATCCCAAAACTACCCAGATTGTGGTCATTCTCACAACTGGGGAGAAAATCTCACTAAAATCTATGCCTTTGATCACACCCCTTGACAACCATTCTAACATGATAATATTTCCTACCTCCATCCTCTTGTTTTAACTTCTACACCCAATGATTCTTTAAGTGTCTTTGATTAGGCAGAAGCTACACTAAATCCCAAGTGCTATTAGCTTGCAATGAATTCATTTCATCTTGCATTGCCTCTTGCCATTTTGCATAATCAATTGCCTTGTAATCCTCTTTTTAAGTAGTTGGTTAAAGTTGATCAAAAATCAAAAGTTCAGGCTCTGCCTCCTCTGAATACAATAATTCTTCATCTAAGAATTTAGAAGGATGTCTCCTCTCCTAGGTAGACCTCCTTAAGTGAGTACCCTCCTATTGTAAATTTGAATCATCCAAATTCATCTTTTGTAACTAATCTTGAATATTTTCTATTTGACATTGTAAATTATCTCTAATCTAGATAGTGGCCTCATAACTCTACCTCAATGCACTTCCCTACTGCATAGTCCCCTGCATCTACACATTTCATTGTGCTTTCGCAAATTTAGAAATGTCCTACCCCAAAGGAAACATAGGTCCAAGTGTTGTTGACTAAGATGGCTACATATCATGTGATGAAACCTACATATTGCCTAAAAATGGTTGTGAAGAAACTTGAAATTGATGTGTGGAATTGTTAAGAGGATGTGTAGGCATATTAGGAGCACCAAAGTGTGAGACTATAGGGTATGCATAATCCAAGGGTGGCTACATATTAGCAATTGGAGGCAAAATATTTTGAAGTTGTGTATTAGTTTGAAAAAGTTACAGACTACCATATGAATGGTGCAGAAGATTTGAAGGAGGGGCACCAACATATAAGGGTTGCATAGTACTGAAAGAAGGAAATGGACCAATTATGGGAGGTTGAATTGGAATAGTTTGTGGTTGTAGACAAGTGTAATGAAGGGTACCAATGCTTTAAGATATAAAACTTACATTTAATGGCTTAAAAAGGAAATAAAGGTTTTCCTAGTAATAACATTTTCAAAAAAATCAACATATATTCATTTGAAGATGTTTTCATTGAAGATGACATCATGATTGTGAGTGATCTTTCTGGTAATGGGATCCCACAACCTGAATCCATACTAATCCTCACCATAGCTTGAATCCATATTAATACTCGCCATACCTAACAAAAATAAACTTCAATGATTTGGGATCCAACTTGGTCCTCTTCTCCTTAGGGACATGTGCAAAAGCTTCACATCTGAATACCTGAAGATGTGAATAGGAGATTCACTTTCCAAGCCACTCCTCCTTCAAAATACCAAAATCCAACTGGAATGAAGGGATTTGGTTAATTAAATACACTATTGTATTGCAAGTTTCATCCCAAAACTTTTTCCCCAATCCAACATTGGAAAGCATACATCGTGCTTTTTCCAAAATTGTTCTATTTAACCTCATTGCAACCCCATTTTCTTAAGGTGTAAAAGGAACAACTTTGATTCTTTGAATACCATTTTCCACACAAAAATTATCAAAATCTAGTGAGAAAAATTTTCCACCATTATTTATTTGCAAACATTTGATGTTATGCCCACTCTAATAAAAACTTCAAATTTCCTACTCAGCATAAAAATATAGACCCTCCTAGTGTAATCATCAAGGAAAGTTACAAAATAGTTAGCCCCTCCAAGAGAAGTTACCTCACTTAGTTCAAAGACATCCAATTAAACAAGCTCCAAAGGTGAGGTATTATTTTCATGACTCGTCTTCAAGAAGTTGACTTGCTTCTACTCGCAATAAAGAAAATGTTGGAAAATTTCCTAATCCACGGATTTAAAACTCGATAATTGTTCTCTTTTTATCATCACTTCAAGGCATTACCTACTCATATTTCTGAGCCTTTGATGCCAAAGCTTGATTTCACTATCCATCACTACCATGGCAACTCCCACCTTAGAGTCATTGTGAAATACATATAGACTACCCACCTTATTTCCTTTAGAAATTTGCAAAGCTAACTTAGTTATTTTCCATGATTCTAAGGAGAAAAGTGGATTATAGCCTTGTGTAAAAATTTGGCTTACAAAAATCAGATTTCTCTTAAGTTTTGGTACAAGTCTAACATCTTGTAAAAGCCATTTTCCTCCATTCTATGATTGCAACATAACATCACCTTTTCTAATGATCTCACATGATTCGTTATCCCCCAAATAAAATTTTCCAAACTGTCCTTAATAGTTTGTGAAGGCCTTTATACAAGAGGTGGCATGAAAGGAGGCGCTAGAGTCTAAAACCCACAAATCTGAAATAGATCCACTTGTGGATAAAACCAACACATTATCATCCTTTTCATAAACAATGTTAGCCTCTATTTCTTACCTTCTCTTCTACTTTCTTGTAGGAATAACCATTTCTTTTGATGTGGCCACCCTTACCACAAAACCAATAGTCACCAATTCTTCCTCTGGATTTTGATCTTTTAGTAAATTTTGATCTTCTTCTATTATTATCATTGCCTCTATTTTGAGGCCTTCCTCTACTAATACCAGTTAGGGCTTCACCAAAAGAAGTTTCCTAGTTCTTTCTTCACATATCTTCATGAAGAATTGTAGTTACTACGTCATCAAGCTTCAATTTATTTTTGGTTTCCACTGAAGTGCTCACAGCCATTACAACTCCTTCCCAACTATTAGTTAGCAAACATAGTAATAAGATTTCTTTAATCTCATCATCTAGGATAATGCCCACTAAAACTAATTAGGTAACCAATGTGTTAAAATTTTTAAGATGGTTGGACACAATTCCACCTTCTTTCATTTTTAGGTTATATAACATCTTCATAATAAATAGCTTATTAGACGTTGAAGCCATCTCATACATCAAGGAAATTTTTTCCCATAGTTCTTTGGAGTCTTCTCTGCTAAAACATTAAAAAATACATTACTAGAGAGTGAGAGGAAAATTGTAGCTTTTTCCTTCTTATCCAGCTTCTCCCACTCTTCTTCTGGCATCAAACTTGGGTTCTTTGCTTTCCCTTTGAGCATGAGTGAGAGGTCCTGATTTATCAACAATGACTCCATTTGCACTCTCCCACTCTTCTTCTAGCATCAAACTTGGTTTCTTTGCTTTCCCTTTGAGCATGAGTGAGAGGTCCTAATTTATCAACAATGACTCCATTTTCACCTTCCACAAACCAAAATTATGACCTAAGAATTTCTCAATATTCGCTTCCTCCATGACTTGAAAATCCAACACCGATTTTCCCAATCAGATATACCATCACCATACAACTTTGATAACAATTGTAAATGACATAGGAACAAAATAAAAGTGCAGAAAATAAAGTATAAACAAATAAGAAAAACATAAACAAAATTAAATACTAGTAGTTCACCAAAATATGGCTACACCCACACTGAGAGGAATTCTTATTACTATCAAAAAGTGTTTTTACAATGAGATTTTCAAGATATATAATGTTACATTTCACACCAAAGAAGAATATGAATAGACAAATAATTGGAGGGAAAAATCAATGTGTCTGTTGGGCTTCATCTCTTAACATTAGCCTACCTATAAAATATTTGTTTCTACATAATTTTATATTACAATCTTTCACTATTTAAGTGTAATTTTAAAAAATGATAATTATGCTTCAATCTTTATATTTATGAAACAATCAAACAAAATGGAAAAACATTATATATAAAATACATACATACATAAATACAATAATATATAAATAGATCAATTATATCACAATATATAGAAAAAATAATTGTATTGAATTTATAAATAGTCAACTAAAATTTAATAATTAAATTTATTTAACTAGTTTTATTTTGTAGAGCAAGATTTTGGATTCAAATATGTATCCTTTTTAGTCTTTCAGATGATACTCATGAAATATGGAAAACACATGCCAACTAATACGATGCTTTATGGATTGGGTTGACATAGACATTATCTATTCAAATGATTAAACCCCAAGTATTAGCACTTATTCTGGAGCATGATTTCATGGTTTTGGGAAATTAAAAATGGGAGAGTTACAACTATAATTTCAAGGGGTAAGCAAAAAAATTTGGTGAGGTATATTTAATCTAGTTTCATTCCCCACGTGTTCATTGTAACTTGTGGACCACTCCTCCGCTTGAATCCAAGAGATTTGCAATCAATAACCAAGCCATAAAAGTAGCTTGGCTTTAGGGTGTTTTGGAATTGAAATATGTTGGGTACATGCAAGAATTTTTATTGGGTAATAAATCTCATGTAGTGCTTAGTATTTGTCATTTGTGAAGCATATATATATATATATTCAAGGAGAAAATAGAATCACAAGAGGTTGGTGTCAAAAAAATCACCATTAGAATGTACAAAAGTAACAAGACATGTTGTTACAATAGTTATACAATATGAAAACATGCTAGTATAATAGTAGTAATTACAACAAATACAAGAAGGATATCTCTTGGAAGAAGATATTGAAAAATGTTGATAACAAAAACTTAAACATCCAAAAGACAAATACTCTCCATAGTCTCCAAGAAGTAGCCTACTTAACAAAAAATTTATCTGTCACTGACTTATTTGTATTGGTAGATATTATGGTAGCCACTAAAATCTTCATGCTTCAGTCCATAAGTAAAATGTGATACCAAAATTATACATCCTAGATTAAAACCTACTTTTTAATATTGCATTTTTAATTTATGAGAAGTGCAATAATGTCAATTCATTGATATATTTTATTATTTTAATTACTATATTATTTAAATTATATTCATATAATAACTATATATATAAATATTTATATAATCAATAATTTAATATAGAAATTAATGGGTATGTGCAGGATCATGGTGGGCCAAAAAGTGGCAAAATGATGGGTATGTGGCTAACGACTTTTTTTTAACCCAAAATTGATGAAATGAAAAGTGTTTTTAAAGGATATTCTCAACTTTCCATCAATATAAATTATGCTTTACTTTGAATTTAATAAGTAATTATTATTCATTTTCTATTCAAATTATGACTAAAGTCTTGATTGATAGACTTATTGAAAAACATCTATAGCTTTCAAAAGGTATCACATTTTTTGAATCCAAAACATATGTCACATTCTATGCTTCACATACTATAGGATTAAAAAAATAAAAATTGAATTTCATGAATTTTTGACCAAGTTAAGGTGGTCAGACATACAGTATTTTATATTTTTTAGAAGTTGTAATAAAAAATTCATAATTAATTATTTACTTAGAAACAAATTACAAAAAAATATGCATCACATTGGGACATGAGTCCTCTACTTATATCTAAAATCTTATAAAAAATATTATCATTTTATTGTGGTTAGGGTGGTCAGACAGACATGTTCTTATTTTTTGCCTAAATTTTAAGTACTACTACATTGAAATTTCAAATTTACACCAAATAGATTTTTTTTTTTAAAGAAACGTATTAGTTTAGAAACTACATTCAATTTTCTACAAATTCTATTCTTACATATTTTTGAAATAATATAGATAACTTATTCAAATTTTTACGTCAAGTTGCCTAACTCTAATTTTTCTGATTTTTTTGCCACTTAAGGGCCTGCTTTTTCCATGATGATCCTACACATATCCTAATATTAATATACTAATTATATTATGAATATTTATTATATTTTTGTCAATGGATTTGTGTTTAAATGACAATGTCATAATATTTTCAAGATGGAGATTTAAGTTCAAATCTTGAAAGTGACATTTTTACTTGGATTGGCTTACATTAAATCAATCTTGAATTATTTTTACCTACAATGACCTTGCAACAATTTTATCCTATAAAAATCTATGTGAACATGTGCAACATTGTTGATTAGATATGTATGAGTTTCAAATAAAATTACACAAATAAAATAAATTTTACTTGGTGCTCAACTTTGAAACAAATGTGTGATGAAAGAAATAATATGTTTCCTTGGTGGGGAGTTTCTCATTATTTTTAAATAAATAATTTAGACTTTTAATTATGTATGAAATTAGGAAATAGATTAGCAAAAGTAATAATTATCATAGGTTTACTAATATCAATATCATTGTTCTAGTTATGGAATAGAATTAAGTAGAGAGTGGAAGTTAAAGGATATTTGCATGTTTTCCTAGTTAAACTTAACCAAACTTAAAGAAACACAAGTAAGCTTAAGTTAGGTGTGAATAGGTCAATCCTAGAAAGGTGATTAGATAACTAGGTATAATAATGACTCCATTTACACTAACACTCCCCTTAAGTAAAAATTACGGATTATTCTATGCACTAATGATGAGTCTCAAATAATAGGCCATGTTAGGTACTCATGTATAAATATCTCATAAAGTGTAGTAAAGGAGAAATATCCAATGGGAATAAAAACCCCTCTCCAAAAGAGAAATTATACAAGTACAATAAAATATTCAAGTGAAGAAGATATAAGGACTCATGGTGACACCATAAGGACTACTTCTATCACAAACTACAACTAATTTTCTCCTAGTAGGAGTGATAGGGTAGGGTTGGATGAGACACTCACTGTCCCATGCTCTGGATCTCAACTTGGAAAACCCCTTTGGTGTCACTCTCCACCTTCTTAACCTATAGGCTCTAATGCTTGTTAGGCACCCCTAGTTCTCCTAGCCAACCCTACTATCATCTTCATTTCCCTAACCAAGCCAATCTTGGTATTCCTTCTCTCTTTCTCTCCTTAGCCTTTGATCTTCCTAAAGACTAGCTATCCCTAAAATGCTTCACTAACTTGATGTAGGGGTGTGTGATGACTTCTATGGCTTCAAAACCATCTCTCAAGGGTTCTTGGTCAATCTCCAATCACCATTTCTCCATCACTCACTCCAAACCCTATTCTAGGGTTTAAGAAGGGCTACTAGCCCTTGAGCCCCAATTAGGCCTCCTAGCCTGAGAAAATAGGCTTAAGCTCCAATCCTTCTCTAGATCATGACAAACTTCCTTTCGAAACCCTAGTTCATTTTCTGACCTCTCAAGAATTTTTGGGGTTATAGGCCTTCACTGACCATACACAAGTGTAACCCTAATTTTGTGAGATTTAAGGCTTTCTAAGCCAATTCTTGATCACATAGTGATCTGTCTACTTCTGTCAACCACCAAAATGGCTAGTGAAGACTCTTCCTTCCTACCAAACCTTTGTGAGGGTCTCCTGCATCCACCACATGCCCTAGTTGATAGGGAACTAACACCCCTGCAACATTAGGGTTTGGTCTTCATTGTCTTTCCTAGCCGGGCACAGTCAAGCTCGCCTAGGAGAAGACTTTCACCATGCTACTTGGACTCCTACCAACTCCTACACCTATTCTATATACAGGAATGGAGCTTAGCCTAATTCCCCATGGGCTATACACAAGGTATAGTGGAAAACAGAGGTCTAAGACTCCATGAATCACAATCTACTGGACTGATCAGAAATGAAAGGAAACAAAACTAACTAAATGAAAAGCAAGAAAATGATGATAAAAACTAACTACTGACCACACAAATCCTATAAAGCAATTATCAGACGTGCCACACACTGTTTAGTGCCTAGAACCCTCCATTAACACACTAATAAGAACAAAAACCAGAAAATTGCAAGAATTTCATTGTTTTTCCTTATAACAACAAACTTCAAATGAAACAAAAACTTCTCCAACCCCTGGAACAAGTTGAAGCACACTTTTTAAAGGTTCATAAGTTGGTTACATTTCCCTTGGTTGGACTTAACCACCATAGAAGGCCAAAATTGTACAAATGCAACATTTTGGGCTTTATTTCCATCTCCTAGTGAATCCTAGTGGAAACAAGTTGTGAAACTCATCCAATCCACCTTGAACTACTGATCAACCTTCCCTCTAATATATTATAACATCCCAAACACAAAACTAAATGGTCAACATGATCTTAAAGCATTAAAAACAAAAAATTCCTTTCTAGGCTTCCAAATTTGCCTAGTGTTACCTAATTGCTTCCTAGGTGCTCCTACACCATTCTCCCCCTCTCAGCCCAAGCACTAAGGAATGGAAGGAGAGACCAATGACAAGTCAATGCCAAACTTCTTGAACTGATCTTATTGTACCCAAGTAGCTTCTGATTCATGCTTGTTCTTCCACTTGATAAGGTGCTCCATGTACACCTTGTGTCTTGTAGCCTTCTTCACTCTTGACTCCAAGATCTTCTCTACCTGAGGTTTGTCTTGATGGGTAAGGGTACATTGCTTATGTCCTTGAAGATCTCCTTATTTTTCTGTTCCACATCATTGACTGATCCCTTGTACTTGATCAAGCTAGCTATATTGAAAATTGGTGAGATTCCTAGATTGGTAGGTAACTCCACCTTGTATGCATTATTCCCATACTTGGCCAATACCTTGCATGGACCCACTCTCTTCATCTGCAATTTGGTTGAAATTCCCTTTTGCAACCTTGAATTGTTAAGGTGGACCATATCATAGTCTCCTACTTGAAATTGCACATCTTTCCTTGACATATCTACCTTCTCCTTCATTTTTTGTGTAGCTTCAGTTACTATCCTCTTTACCTACTCCTGAATCTCCTTCATGTTCTGACTGAAGTCTTCTGCATGTCCACTTCTTTGTTCCATAGCTCTAAGATCTCTAAGCTCACATATGCCTCTTGGGTGCATCCCATACACAACTTCAAAAGGACTCTTCCCTATGGTCCGGTTCACACTATCATTGTAAGCATACTCAGCTTGTGAGATAACCATATCCCATGTCTGTCCATATTATTTAGTTAGGCACCTTAGACGATTACCTAGCACCCTATTAACCACCTTTGTTTGACCATCGGTCTAAGGATGGTAAGCAGATCCAAATGATAAATTGGTACCCAACCTTGTCCATAGAGTCTTCCAAAAATGACTCATGAACTTCACATCCCTATCTGAAACAATACTTAAAGGTAGTCCATGGATCCTTACAACTTCCCTGAAGAAAAGATGAGCTATGTATCTAGCATCATGAGTAGTTTTGCAAGGAATAAAATGACTCATTTTGCTAAATCTGTCTACCACTACATAAACACTGTCAAAACCAGTCTTGGTCTTAGGAAGGCCCACCACAAAATCCATGCTCACACACTCCCATGGTCTGTTAGGAATGGGTAGGGGTTGATATAAACTAGCATTACTAGCTCCTCCCTTAGCTTTCATACACAACACACTATTCCACATACTTTCTAACATCTCTTGCCAACTTAGGCCAGTAATAAAATATTTGCACTAGATCCAAAGTCTTGTTGATGCCAAAATATCCACTATGACTGCCATTATGCTTTTCTTGAATTAGATTTTCCCTCATTGACCCTCTTGGAACACATAACTAATTCCCTTTAAACAATAACCCACTTTGCAATGTATATTCTGAGTATTGGCTATGGAAATCATTCTCAAAGTTAGAACATACCTTATAGACCTCTGAAAAGTCTTCATCTTCCCCATACAGATCCTTGAAACTCTCTATGCCAATGCTCTTGATATGTATCTCTTGCACTATCAACAATCTCCTACTCAATGCATCTGCTACTTTGTTTAGCTGTCCCTTCTTGTGCTTGATGGTGAATGTACAAGCTTGGATGTATTCCATCCATTTCAAATGCCTATTACTCAACTTCTCTTGAGTGTTGATAAAGTTGAGTGCTTGATTGTCAGTAAAGACTAGAAACTCCTTGGGTAGAAGGTAATGCCTCCATTTCCTAAGTGACTAAACCAAAGCATAAAGCTCTAAGTCATAGGTTGAATACTTCTTCTTTGCCTCATTGAGCTTCTCACTAAAGAGGGCTATAGGCCTACCCTCTTGACTTAGCACTCCTC
This sequence comes from Sequoia sempervirens, assembly GCA_007258455.2. Classification (NCBI taxonomy): domain Eukaryota; kingdom Viridiplantae; phylum Streptophyta; class Pinopsida; order Cupressales; family Cupressaceae; genus Sequoia; species Sequoia sempervirens. Next base: position 179,480,997 of record VDFB02193867.1, read on the forward strand.
CTATTGCCACTCCACTTGCATCACATTCCACAGTGAACAACTTGTCAAAGCCAGGTAATAAGAGAATTGGTTGAGTTGCCACCTCTTGTTTCAGTTTCTTGAACCCTTTCTCAGCTTCTTGAGTCCACACAAACTTAGTTTTTAAACCACCCTTGATTGTATCTAGGACTAGTGCACATATGCCACTAAAGTTCCTTATGAATTTCCTATAAAATTGAGCCAATCCATGAAAACTTCTTACCTCAGTCCCTGTGGTTGGTGTAGGCCAGTTTAGGATGGCTTCCACCTTGCTTGGATCCATCTTCAATGATCCTTTGGACACTACAAAACCCAAATAGACAAGCTCTTGCTTAAAGAACTCACACTTCTCTAGATTGATTTCCAACTTCTCCTCTTGCAACCTTCTAAGAACCAACTCCACATGTTTTAAATGCTCTTCTATTGTCTTGCTGAATATGAGGATGTCATCAAGATACACTACCACAAATATCCCTATAAAGTCTTTAAGCACTTCATTCATGAGCCTCATGAATGTGCTAGGGGCATTAGAGAGGCCAAATGGCATCACTCTCCATTCATATAACCCATCATTTGTCTTAAATGTTGTCTTCCACTCATCACCATCCTTAATTCTGATCTGATGGTATCCACTCTTGAGATCCAAGTTAGTAAAGTACTAAGCTCCTCCAAGACAATCCATTAAGTCTTCAATTCTAGGAATAGGAAACCTATACCTAATGGAAATCCTATTTATTGCTCTAGAATCAGTGCAAAGTCTCCACTTACCTCCTTTCTTGGTTACTAAAACCATTGGTACTGCACATGGGTTGATGCTCTTTTGAATCAATCCTTGATCCAATAATTCTTGCACTTGCCTAGCTACCTCTAGATTATGATCTGGTGTAAGCTTATATGCTACTTTGTTAGGCAATGAGTCTCTAGGTATGAAGTCAATTTGATGACTTATGGCTCTCTTTGGTGGTAGAGTTGTAGGTGTACCATCACTAACTATACTCTTGTACTTCTCAAGTATCTTTTGGACTACTTCTGGTAAGACTATTTTCTCAGTCTTATCTTCCTCTTCGGATTGCATTACAATCACATACCCTTCATCCCCTTGATGTAGGTTGTTGAGGAACTCCTTCCCACTACTCAACATGATACTTGGTGCCTTTGGCTGTCCCTCTTCTTCTTCTGACAGTGACTACAGCTTGAAAGTCTTTCCATCCTTCTTGAATGAGATGGTGTTCTCTTTCCCATCATGTATGGCACCTCTGTCATATTTCCATGGTCTACCCAATAGTATATGGCATGCATCCATGGGTAAAACATCACAAACTAACTTGTCCTTGTACCCTCCAATGGAAAATTCCACCGTTACTTGCTCATTCACTAAAACACTCTGCCCTTTGTTTAGCCATGTGACCTTGTAGAGGTTAGTGCGGGGTACCTTCTCCAATTTTAGTTTCATTACTGCCTCCTCTGAGATGATATTGTCTATTGAACCTAAATCCACTATTACTTTGCATACTTTACCAAGTAACTTGCACCTTACTCTAAATAGAGCTCTCCTTTGTTTTGGTTCTTCCTTGACCGGTTGTCTGATCAAAACTCTACTGAACATCAGATTCTCTCCTACCTTAGATTCAATATGACTGACCTTAGATGACTCATGGTGTCCTCTTGTGCATAAGCCACTCTCTTCTCATTTCTTGATGAAGATGCTTTCTCTACGAACCTATAAGCAGGATGACCTATTTGACCACAATGGTAGCATTTCATGTTTGCAAAGTGTGAATTGCTCCTGCCTACTCCTCTTCCTCTGTTTGAACCTCCTTGGGGTCCTCTACCTCTGTTATATCCCCCTCTAGAAGATGTTTCTCCTCCATGCTCTATGAGTTTAGACTCTCCTTGGTTTCTTTGGTCATTGCCTCTACCTTGGTAGCCACCTCGATGTCCTCTTTGATCCCTTTGATCTCTGCCTTTGCCTCTACCCTTAGAAGCCTGGTATTTCTTCCTCTTGCTTCTTTCCTCAATATTTATGGCCAATTGATAGCATTGGTGCACTGTCTTAGGACTTAGAAGAGCCATCTCCTCTTGAATGTTCCATTTCAAGCCATTAAGATATCTATCTACCTTAAGACTTTCATCCTGTCACATTAAACCTCATGCAAAGTTTTTGAAACTACTCAGTGTAAGTGTTCACATATTGGTCTTTTTGCCTTAAGCTCTGTCTTTTCTTGTGTAACTAAATCTCATAGTCATCTAGCATGTATGCTTCTTTTACTTTGGCAACCATTCCCTTCCAAGTAGTTATAGGTTGCTTACCTTCTTTTTCCCTCTCTGTTTGTATGAAATTCCACCATGTCAAGGTAGAACCTCTTAGTCTTGATTTGGCCACCTTTACCTTCTGTGCTTCAGTGACTCCATCACATTCAAAATGGTTTTCCATTCCTTCTATCCAATCCATGACTAGATCAACTTCCATTTCCCCACTAAATAGTGGTATGCCTTCAAGTGCTTTTCCACTCAAAGCTTTTAATGCCTTCAAGAAAGGCTCCTCCTTCAAAATAGGGTCAGGTTCAAGGGTCTTGTATTCCTCTGCAATCTCTTCTTCCTTTGGTATCCTTCCTTCAAATTGCACACTCCCCACTACTTGTTCAAGCTGGGCTATTCTTTCCCTCAATAGTTTATTGTCTTCCTCTTGTTCTTCAACCATCTTAGCCAGTTCTGCATTTGTCACCATGATGGAAGAATCACTAAACTCAACCTCTGACATATAAGATGCTTCCTAAATCTTTAACTTGCTCTGATACCAATCTGATAGGGTAGGGTTGGATGAGACACTCACTGTCCCATGCTTTGGATATCAACTTGGAAAACCCCTTTAGTGTCACTCTCCTCCTTCTTAACCTATAGGCCCTAATGCTTGCTAGGCACCCCTAGTTCTCCTGGCCAACCCTACTATCATCTTCATTTCCCTAACCAAGCCAATCTTGGTTTCCTTCTCTCTTTCTCTCCTTAGCCTTTAATCTTCCTAAAGACTAGCTATCCCTCAAATGCTTCACTAACTTGATGTAGGGGTGTGTGATGACTTCTATGGCTTCAAAACCATCTCTCAAGGGTTCTTGGTCAATCTCCAATCACCATTTCTCCATTGCTCACTCCAAACCCTATTCTAGGGTTTAAGAAGGGCTACTAGCCCTTGAGCCCCAATTAGGCCTCCTAGCCCGAGAAAATAGGCTTAGGCTCCAATCCTTCTCTAGATCATGAAAAACTTCCTTTGGAGACCCTAGTTCACTTTCTAACCTCTCAAGAATTTTTGAGGTTATAGGCCTTCACTGGCCATACACAAGCGTAACCCTGATTTTGTGAGATTTAGGGCTTTCTAAGCCAATTCTTGATCACATAGTGATCTGTCTACTTCTTTCAACCACCAAAAGGGATGGTGAAGACTCTTCCTTCCTCTCAAACCTTTGTGAGGGTCTCCTACATCCACCACATGCCTTGGTTGATAGGGAACTAACACCCCTGCAACGTTAGGGTTTGTTCTTCACTGTCTTTCCTAGCTGGGCATAGTCAAGCTTTCCTAGGAGAAGACTTTCACCATGCTGCCTGGACTCCTACCAACTCCTACACCTATTCTATATATAGGCATGGAGCTTAGCCTCATTCCCCATGGGCTATACACTAGGTATAGTGGAAAATAGAGGTCTAAGACTCCATGAATCACAGTCTACTGGACTAATCAGAAATGAAAAGAAAGAAAACTAACTAAATGCAAAGCAAGAAAATGATGAGACAAACTAACTACTGACCACACAAAGCCTATAAATTAATTATCACACGTGCCACACACTATTTAGTGCCTAGAACCCTCCATTAACACACTAATAAGAACAAAAACCAGAAAATTGCAAGAATTTCATTGTTTTTCCTTATAACAACAAACTTCAAATGAAACAAAGACTTCTCCAACCCCTAGAATAGGTTGAAGCACACCTTTTAAAGGTTGATAAGGTGGTTACATTTCCCTTGGTTGGACTTAACCACCATACAAGACCAAAATTGCACAAATGCAACATTTTGGGCTTTATTTCCATCTCCTAGTGAATCCTAGTGGAAACAAGTTGTGAAACTCATCCAATCTACCTTGAACTACTGATCAACCTTCCCTCTAACATATTCTAACATCTCAAACACAAAACTAAATGGTCAACATGACCTTAAAACATTAAAAACACAAAATTCCTTGCTAGGCTTCCAAATTTTCCTAGTGTTACCTAATTGCTTCCTAGGTGCTCCTGCACAAAGGAGACAAAAGAGAGAAGGTCATGTGACCCACCATAAATTGTGAAGTTATGAAATTCATATGAGGAAATGCTTCCTCCCAAAACTGATAGGAAATAGAAATCATTTAGCCTCCCCTCCAAACAATGCTTGTATTGATATTAGATGCTTGAAACTAGATGATAAATATGATCCATGATTCCTATAGACATGTGAAATTGGCATAATGAATTTGATTAGGTCAAACTCATCCATTCATCAAATAAATCAAGTTTATTTGGTCAATCTCCTAAATTCATCAATTTAAAATTAAATAAATCAACTTAATCCCAACATCACCCTCCTTGATTAAATAAATTAGACATTTATTTAATTAAGTCTAAAATCACCTTTCATCTCCCTTTGATTTAATTTAAATCCGTAAATCTAAGTCAAATGGGTCAAAGCATCTGACATCACCTAAACTAAGCTAATCCTAATTAATCTAACCTAACCACCCATCACATCCTCTATCTTTTCCCACTTGCACCAATAAAGCATTTTAATTCATTTATAAATTCATCATTTTCTATCAACATGGCATCTTTGAGGAATATTCCCTCAAATTTGAATTCAAAAACAAGTTGACATGTACATCCAACAAGGCATTTATGAGCTCTTACATGTCCCTTGCACAAGTCAAACTTAGCATTTAACTCTCAAATTCAAATTTGAATCTCCCCGTCTTTGACACATTGACCAAAATGTGCTCATTCCTCAAGCCTCTCACAAGTTGAAAAGTGGCTTCATCTCATTGGTCAAATCTTTATCCCACATTGCTATATTTTGAGCTCTCTTCCAATTTTAAAATCTATAAAGGAAAGCTTCATTCTTCAACAAATCCTCCACAATCTTAGCATTTCATCTCCACAACTTGATCTACAAATCTCATGCAAGGTTACTCTCTTCACATTGAGAGCTAATTTTTCCCATCATCATTTGCAACATCCAGCTTATCAAGGATTGGGAAAGGGATTCTTTCCACATCAAAGAAGCACCAATGCACTATGGGATAGATATGTATCTTGCTTTTATGCTTTGTTTATGAAGGCATGATGCATTATTTCATAGGAGCATTTAAAAGGTTTGCATATCACTAATCCATGTTTGAGATTGGGAAAGGGCTTATTTCCACATCAAAGAAGCACCAATCCACTATGGGATAGATATGTATCATGCTTTTATGCTTTGTTTATGAAGGCATGATGCTGACATATGGCGCTAGAAGGAGGGCTGCAAACCCACATCTGCATCTTACTTTCATATGTTACTGACATTTCTAAATCTGATTTATGATTCATTATATCATCTATTGATTTGAATGGAGTTGGAAATCTATAGTTTGGTGTATGAAATCATAATTCATTTTTTCGACTGATAAATTTCTCTGCATTTTATGCTTCGCTGGACATTCATACTCTTTTCCAAAGATTCCCATTTTGGCGTAGGCAGAATAAATGTGGGTAAATGCTGTTGTTTCTGTTTTAAAGAAAATTGATTGTATTTGCTTAAAAGAATTTATAATGTCTTTTCTATAAACGTTTTTACACCTACCAACAGTATTTGCTTGGAAGTTTCTAATTTTTTCTTAAAATAGATTCATTTGCGTGAATGTTGCAATAAGCAATCTATGAGACCATGTTTACTTTAAGAGTTTTATTATGCAGCTTGCACCCTGTCTATGTCTCCACATTTCCTATACATATCTTCCATGGCACTTGTAACTATCACAAAAACTTGAAATCAATGCCTTGAAAATATTTATGCTATGTTTTAGAGCTTTCATTAATGGTGCGGGCAACAAGGATGTAGGAAGAGGCATTCTACAAATAGTTCAAAGGCCCTCTCCATGCTTCCAGTTTTGCATAGGAAGAGAAGCTTCCAATTGCATTAACTTACAAGGGATGATGTTGGCCAACGATTGAAGAATGCGGCTTTACATCAGCTAATAAGAATTTGATGGATAATTTTCTTATGCCTTTTTAATGATTTTTTTTTGTGCAAATCCAACAAGCATTGCATTCCATGAGATCACATTTTTCTCTTAAAGAATTTTGTCAAACTGTTCATGAAACTTGTCTATGCTTTTTCCTGTTTCATACACGTGATCTCCACTCGAAGTCCAATATTTCTAAGATTTGAAATAACTATGTAAAGGAGACCATGTATGGGAGAGGGCCCTATAAGGACTATACGGGACAACCTATTTAGCTTCCAATAATATATGCTCGTAAAATCTGTATTACTGTCACATTTGTTTTCTATTTATTTTGTCATAAAAAAGGGGTCTAATATGACACTTTTTGTATTTGGTCACCATTTTGGATGGTCTCATCCCTCTCTTATTTACAATGATTACATGTGAGGTGTTTACATTCCCACATGCCTTATCTCATGCTACCTAGTCTCCTCTTCATTCACAGACTATTGTACTAGATCACTTGGTTCTACAAATTGGATGATTGGAGATGGGTTCTTTGGCTATTGCATACACATGATCTTATCTTATTGCTCTTTTTTCTGAGAGCTATGTACATTAAAGCAAACTGGGATATATTGATTGTTGTGATTTGCCACATTCACAAAAGAATTCGAGTGTGGACGATGTCTTGTAGTATTGGATCCTTACTACCTGATGGTCGGTCTTTGATAAACTTATGTGTGGTCTTAGGTGTAGATAGAATGTCAAGCACTCTCCTCTACTCACCCTTGTTTGCGGTATGAGATAAGACATTGTTATGACAATTGAGTTTTGATATTACACTCGGTCATTATAAATACCTGGCGTAGGCAATAAGGACACTCGAAAAGTTTGTGGAATTTAACAGTACACCCACCAATTTCATTTTCTTAGTATTTACATTCCATGAGACTATGGCTCTTTTAAGCATTTTGTCAAACAATTCACATGCCTTGTTTAATTTTTTTGCATTTTGAATACATTATTTGAGATCTTTTAGAGATTTTAAAGCTGAATTCTTTCGATCTAACACTTTATGTATCGTATTTTCCACATCTACAACATAGTGGACATGGTGAAGCTTCTAGCTATTTAGTTTCATCATTAACTCTGAAGTACGAATCCACAATGTTGAAACTACTTGTTGAGCTTCATCAACACCAAGTGTAACATGCAATTTAAGGGCCCCTATGTAAGCAATGGTGTATCCATCACTCGAGCCTGAATATTGGAGGAAAATGATTGGGTAAGTGAATAGATTCAAGGCAGAAAAGACACATCATTCACTCAACTTCTTTGAACATATATCTTGCGAACTTGACTAGGTGGGTATGGTTTAGTACTTCCTTAAGATGTGAATTTATTCCTCCAATAATGGCTTGATGAGATTCCAATTTGAATGGTAGGTTAAATTTTGTATGTTATTTTCAAAATATGTATGTTTGTCTTGAGAGTATTTTAAGGAGAAGACATGCATTTATAACATAGGCAAAGAGGACGCGGGAAAAGTGTTCAGTGGCTCTAAAATTCTTTTCCTTAAACACATCTTTGGCTCTAAAACTCCCTTCCTTAAATGTGCCTTAAATGCATCTTGAATGAGGATCCCACATTCGCGGCTACCCACACTTTCTCACCTCCTCCTTTGAACCCAGACACGTGATTCATGTCATATGCATTCAATTGGAAGCTATATGGTTGGTGGTTTCTTTTATTAATTTTTGCAGAGGTCAAATCTATGAGTAAGTATAGATCTTTATTCCTTATATGGTACGCATTAAAGCTGGTCACTAATATAAAAGGGTTTTTTAGCATATTAAAATGATGTTTTAGCATATTTTGGCATTTGAATAGTATTTAACAGACTTATTCATTGGTGCGCATTAAAAAGTTGGTTACATCATGTGCTTACACATAAACGAAAGGCCAAAGAAATAATTGAAAAATCTTCTAATGATTTTATTTTAACTATTGTCAATTCCACGAGGTGCCAACCAAATCATCCTTACGCTCTCATTGGTGCCAATTGGATCATACCTTCGAGGTGCCAACTAAATAAGAATGAAATTCTTGCTGTTGCATGTTGTTTTTTATTGGTAGTCTTGGGGTTGGCACATTTTCTTGCAGCTATCATTTTAAATGTTGTTAAAAGTGTTTACATTTAATCGCTTCTTTGTATCATCTCATTTTTCACTATTGATTTGTCAATGATGTAATGAAGGGGTATAAAAATCCAGGTTTGTACATTTGATTGGTCACTGCTTACTTTCTTCATTAAATCAAATAAACTAGATTATTGACTTTCATGCCTTTGAATTTTGATTTAAAAAATTGATTTTCTGTGCATTGGTGAACTAATGTTATGGTGTTGTAGGGGCATCTTCATTGATTGGTGTCACTCACTTATGGATTTTTTTAGGCCAAGTGAATGGGGGAATTTCATTTACACAAAGAACTTATGAAACCAAAGCTTAGGAAACAATCTTTGGAAAACTCTTGAGTTGAAAGTGGGCCTTGAATTGGAACTTGAACAAAGAATTTTTCAATGCTTATTGAAATAGCTTGAGGCTTCCATCCTATGCTTTAATTTTCTATTTTAGACCAACTAAATCATTGATTTGATCTTTTCAAAGTTGGATTAAAACTCAATTTAGAAACTGACTAGACTTTACTTTTGGGCTAAAAATTGAACAAGCAAACATCACATTTGATTTTTTGGTACTTAAAATGAATTCATCATTGCTTTGAGGCTTAAAATGAACATGTGTTTTTCATGTTTTGTAATCTCTTATTCAAAGTAGTCTAATCTAAAAAGGCGTATAAACTTCTCTCACGCTTCACGGAAATCTTGAGAACCAAAAGTCTTTTTGATTACATTAAGTTGTATAAAATATCACCTTCACACTTCATTTTGGGTTTAAAAATTGAACAAAACACTTTGTGATTGTGAGTAAACTTATTGCATGTGTTCTCCCTTTGTTTCTAAATGAAGGTTGATCGAACTAAGAAATTGAATTTATAAACACCAAAAATTAGCAACATGTATGAAATTTTCTATTGCTCAACAATCATCAAGATTACAAAGGTTCAAAGTCAAACTGAAATATAATCACAAAGACCTTTGAATTAATGAGAAACAACTCTAAATCAGACTTATAAGTCTAAAAAAATAGAAAAAATAACCATTGGTATGTCTTCTTCAATCCCTCTTCTTCTTGCAACTTCATTCTTCTCCTACCTACAACCTTCCACTAGAATTTAACCAATTGCACATTGAACCACACCTCATCCAAAGTTCTTTGCTTCTCATTAACACCTCTTCCTAGGAAAGGCTACGCCCCATTTCCTTACCTCCCCAATTTTTTAACCAAAAATTAAAAAAACCAAGTCTAAAATGAATTTCCTCTCCCCACTAACTCCTACAACTAGAAACTTCTTCCACCGATGCCCCTACCTTGAAAAAAATTAATCTTCATAAATTACGCATTTTGACTCCCCAGTGCATGTTTTCAAAACCTTTAGGAAGTCATGCCTCTACTAGCTGACACAATCAAGCTCCCATTTAACAAATTTGAATTCAAATTTAAAATTGTCAAGAAAGGAAATCATTGGAATCCCATTCCTACCTAAACATTAAGGAAAATCAAATAAAATCCAAAACTACATAACCTCCAAGAATCCCACACCCATGTTTGATTTTTTGTAATTTAGAAATTAAAATGCAAATTTTTTTCCATGTTTCCCAATGTAACTTGCAACCCAAAATTGTCCAATTATTTAAATTTGAATTTTCTTTGGACAATAAAATCAACTAAATACACTAAAATATTAAAAAATAATAATTCACTCCAAAATTGAATAAAGTTTTTTGATGCAAGATTACTAATACCCTCAAAGGCTCCTAGATTACAATAATGCCTTTTAACAATGCTCAAAGATCTCCAAGATAGTGTTGATGTGTGATGAATGGTAATAAGATGGATTAGTTTTATGTGATTAAATAATAAAGACCATGAATGTATGGTGATATCTAGACCGATGAGAGTATGGTACTGCTACAAATGAATATGAGTTGGATAGGTCAACTCATGAATGTCTGCATAATTCTTCATGATAGAATTTGATATAGGTGAGGCAAGAGAAATATCGAAAGATCGAAATGGTGATGCAAATTCACCAAAACTAACATCAAATAGAAGAAGAATTTCCTTGATAATGTCACTTGAATCCGTAATCCTGAATTTTACAAAGAAAGATGATATGTTTAGTAGATATGCATCTCAATGTGGTAGATTTAGAAATATGATAGAAATGTCCTAATGTAAAGAATCATTCAAATTCATGGATAATTTCATACCAAATTCAAATGTAGTAAAATGTGTTGTAGGAGAGGAGATATCAATGCAATTCATTAGACTACATTGTTCATTCCCAAGTGATGGTGTCTCATAAGATGTTTGAGTGAGACTAGATGATGTTTCAACATGTGTTGGAACTAGAGGATCAGGTAAGTTAATACCATGATTAAGTAGAATTTTCTTGATTACCTCAACTCGATGAAGTCATCATTATTTTTTTGCATGTATTTTCCTTACACAATATCCATATTTGATTTTTCATTTAATAGTGTAACATTATAAATCTGCAACTTTAAACTCTATTCCATATATATATCATAATGAAGTTGGTTTAAGGTAAACAAATAAAATAGAATTCTTTATGAAATAATCCATTATTCTTTACAAAAAAAAAAAAAAACAAACAAACTAATTGAAATCCGAAAAAGCACAATGCACACCTATTCCATAGTGGATTGGTGTCACTTTTTCATGAAAAGTCACCCTTTCCCAACCCTTGGCAATCCAATGATGAAGATGCAATGGAAAAAATTGGCTCTCAATGTGAAGAGAGTAACTTTGCATGAGATTGTGGATGATGAAATGCAAAGGATGAGTTCTCTATTTATAGGAGAGAATGCTGGAGAGACATGCAAAATAGGTGAATGAGGGATAAAGATTCAACCAATAGGAAGGAACCACTTGTACAAATGTGAGTGGACATGGAGGATGTCAAAGTTTTGGTGAATGTGCAAATAAATGACATTAGGTGGCATTTTCAAATTTCAAATTTGACTTGTTGGAGGGAGAAGAAGGGGTCTTAAATGCCTAGTGAGGGACATGTAAGAGGAGAATTAATGCTATGTTGGAAGGGACAAGTCAACTTGCATTTCAATTCAAACTTGAGGGAATCTTCCATTTTATGCCATGTTGATGGAAAATAGAAATTTAATAAATTAATTAAAATCCTTTATTTGTGCAAGTGGGAAAAGCTAGAGGATGGGACTTGCATTGGGATTAAATTAATCAAGGTTAATTAATTTAATGAGGGATTTAGGAGATGTGACAATTTTGACCTATATATATGGATTTATTTAAATCAAAATGAGAGGAATATGATTTACAATTAGTTAAATAAATATTTTGATTTATTTAACTAAAGGGGATGATGTTAGTACTAAAGATTAATTTATTTAATTTAAATGGAGGAATTTAGAGATTGAATTTAATGAACTTGATTTATTTGATGAATGGATGAATATGAATTAGTTAAATTCATGATGCTAATTTTGCATGTCTACATTTTTCCCCTCTTTGAAGCAATGCACTTGTTGCATTGGTTCAAAGAATAATCTTACTACAATCAAAATTCAAAAAAAAAAATGACTTATTTGGATGCCCCAGTGGAAAGAAGAACAATGGTACATTGCCCCCTTGAGAGATTGAGTGAAAAGATTTGATTTGAGGGTCAATTGGATGTATAGATGGCTGTGATGATGATGCAAATGAGATGGTTTTAAGATGCTTAGAATAACCAATCTATATTATCCTAAACAACTTAAATCATGATATGATGTGATGGTGCCTATATGATTATGCAATGGATGTTTTATGTAAATGTATGATTTATAAGATTCTTAGACTAATAGATCTATGCATGTGAGGTAATCGAAGTTTCATATATGATATGATATGATATGTATTTTTTTTATGGTTTGTGAATGCAAGGTGGATGTATTGGTGATGATGATTAGCTATCTGGGTATGATGTTAGTGTGGAAAAGAAGAAATCAAGTGATGATAAGAGGATTCAACAAGCCAACTTTATGCTAATGATAATGAGAGATGGATGATCTGCCTATCAAGAATTGGTATTTTAAAAGGGCCACTTACCTTGTGTTTGATAACACACCTAGATATGATGCATCAAGGTATAAAAAACCAGTATGGTGTTGCACTTAGTGTGATGGACTTTGACTCGACAAAATTTAGATAGGAGTACTCCTGTTCACACCTGATATATGAAACCTCATTTAAAATATAGTTTAGATATTTCAAACATCTCAGACAAAAACATAGAAAAGCAAGCCTTCCTATGTGGTCAACAAGATACCTAAAACATCCTCCCTACACCCAAATAAAGCACACATGACTGAGGCTATATTATAAGAACATCCAACAAGTGCAATAGATAAGATATAAGGACCATTGCCCCATTCCTATCTCTCTAAATCCTTTTGTTTGGACATCATTGAGAGGTCATCGAAATGAATGCAAAGAGATAAGTCAAAAAGACAAAGATAAAGGAAAGAAACAAGCTAATGTTCTTCAATACCACCAATGAAAAGGAAATGTGTTTTTAAAGGATAAGAACTAAAACTATTGCCAAAAGATAATTCCCATTGTAGGAAGGATACATCCTAGGACATGCTAGTGGATGGAGGCATGTCATTTCACTTATCCAAAGTGTTCTTTCTGATAAATAATTCCCATTGTAGGAAGGATACATCCTAGGACATGATCTTATCAAATGATTGATTTGGGACTGATTGGATGATAGGTTATTGACACAAAGAGTTAACCAACTTATTTACGTACTAACCGAAACCTTATACTTTGATGTTTTGAATTTTCACTTTTCACCTACTAGACTTGTTTCCAATTGTTTCACCAAAGGTTGAGGATGATGATCGTTTATTATGAGTGATGTTTGTTGCAGGTGAAAGTGAGATGAGATGGATGGATTTTTTAAAAAATTTGGATGTTTTTGGAGTTATGAAATGTTTTGAGGGTGTTTTTGGTATTTTTTTATATTTTTTAAATGTTTTGATTTTTTGATTTTCAATTTTTTTGGGGGTTTTATGAGATTTTTACCAAGAGACTAACCTAAAGACCTATCCTAGGGGCCTTAGGGGTTGATCAATAGATTATCCTTTCCTACATTATACATGTAGAGACCATGTAGTTTCACTAACAACTTGACCAATTTATAGATGATGAAATGTTAGTTTATTATGACAAAATCCTAAAGGACTGACCTAAGTGTCTTGGGGAATGATCATAGAGCAACCTTGCCTACATTCAAGGCTCAGAGACCCCTAGTTTGACAAGACAACTTTGTTTATGACTTTTTAACTCACCTTTTTGACCTATTTTGGATTTTGATATGATTTGGATGTTTTTGGATTTTCTTCATTTTTTGAATGTTTTTGGATTTTTTGATTTTCTAATATTTTTTAGATTTTAGATTTTCTGATGTTTTTGGATTTTCTATTTTAAGGACTTCAAGAATATGCACGAATTTGATCTGATGAGAAAATGCCCCAATGTGATGTAATAGAATACTTTGATAAAGGTAGGATAAATTGACCTTGAGGATGGGCCGAGTAGTAGGGTATGTGCAAGATCATCGTGGAAAAAATAGACCCTTAAGTGGCAAAAAATTCAAAAAAAAAAGAGTTAGGCAACTTGACGTAAGAATTTAAATAAGTTATCTATATTATTTTAAAAATATGTAAAAAATAGAATATGTAGAAAATTGAATGTAGTTTCTCAAATAATAGGTTTATTTTTAAAAAAATAAAATCTATTTGGTGAAATTTTGAAATTTCAATGTAGTAGTACTTAAATTTTAGGGTAAAAATAAGAGGTAGGTGTCTATCTGACCACCCTAACCACAAGAAAATGATAATATTTTTTTATAAGATTTTATATATAAGTAGAGGACTCATGTCTTGATGTGATGCATATTTTTTTGTAATTTCTTTCCAAGTAAAAAATTAATTATGATTTTTTTATTACAACCTTGAAAAAATATAATTTTTTTTTGTAGGTCTAACCACCTTAACTTGGTCTAAACTTCTTGAAATTCAGTTTTTTTTCTTTTAATCCTATAGTATGTGAAGCATAGAATGTGACGCATGTTTTGGAATCAAAAAATGTGACCATTTGAAAGATATAGATGTTTTTCAATCAGCCTATCAATCAGGACTTTAGTTGTAATTCAAATAGAAAATGAATAATAATTATTTATTAAATTCAAATTAAAGCATAATTTATATTGGTAGAAAGTTGAGAATCTCCTTTAAAAACCATTTTTATTTCATCAATTTTGGGTAGAAAAAAAGTCGTCAGCCACATACCCATCATATTGCCACTTTTTGGCCATCATGATCCTGCACATACCTAGTAGTAGGAAGGACTGTGATAGGAACACAGGAAAAAGCCATGATGCGAATGCAGATGGATGATGGATGGAGATATGGAATGTGATGGAAGTGTAATGGATGGATGATACCGAATGAGTCATGAAGATCTTGGTGGATGCAAAGCACTTATTTACACAAGGCACCCATTTGCCAAGTTTTCACCAAGGTACTTCCCCAAAGTGCCACCGAAGTGGTTTTCACTAGAGGGAAATTTGTCTCTTTACTATTTTTTGATGTTTTTGGATTTTTTTACATTTTTTATTTTTTTATTGTTTCCAAGATGCCTGTTTGCCAAGTTTTCATCAGGGTAACCATTTTTTCAAGACATTTTCTCATTTTTTGGGTTTTTTGCTCTATACCTTGAAAGATTAGGCATAAAACCTTTTGAGATGGGAGTTATTCATGGGCTCTTGTAGAGGCTCACCTTCGAGTGTTGATAACTGATATGCTCATGACTTATAGCTTGTTGTGATAACAAATGGTCCCAACCAATTGGGTTCAAATTTTCATTTGTTGTTTGGATTTGGGACATTCTTCTAATTCTCCTCTAGTACTAGTTCTCCAACTTGGAAAGTATTGCTTCTAATTTTCTTGTTATAGCTCCTCTTGAGTTTATTCTAATAGACTTGCAAATGATTTAAAGCATCTATACACTACTCATCTAGTAGCTCTAGCTCATTCAGTCATGATACTCAATATTCTTCATTTGTGATGAGGTTTTGTAGTGATATTCTCAATGGAGGGAGCTCAATTTCAATGGGGAGTATTTCTTTTGATCCATAAACTAGGGAGAAGGGGGTGGTACTAGTGAGTGTGTGAATGCTAGTTTTTTAGGCTTAGACGGTGGGATTTAGCTGTAGATGCCATTCATGACCTGCATCATTGACTATTTTCTTGAGGATTTTCAAAATGGTTTTATTGGTAGCTTCTGCTTAGAAATTTCCTTGGGGAGAGTACGATGTGGAAAAATGATGTTGGATTTTGAAATTTTTGCAAAGGTCATGAACATCCTAATTCTTGAATGTTGTCTCATTATCTGAGATAATGGCTTGTGTGACACCATAGTGGAAAATTAGATAGATCAGGATGAACTTGTAGGCACGTAAAATATGCATGCACATAATCTAGAGTCACTAATTTCATTTTGTCCTTAATTATCCTTCTCTTAACCATTTAATCAAATAATCTTTATCTGATTAAAATTCATCATCTTTCCTCTTTTAATCAATGTTTATTTAATTAGATAAATCAACTCTATCTAATCAAATATATCACTCTATTTGATCAAATCATATTCATCTTTTTAATTAAATAAATTAAGTTTATTTGATTAATCTCCTAATTTATCTCTTTAATTAAATAAATCAAGTTTATTTAATTAATCTCCTAAGGCCCTCCATTTAAATTAAATAAACACTATCATTATCCCCATTAACTAAATAAATCAAAATATTTATTTAACTAAATCTTTATCATTTTCCATCTCCTTCTTGATTTAGTTTAATCCATAAATCTAAAGAAAAAAGGTCAAATCACCTAATCTTCATTTAAGTTAACTAAATCAGGATTAAATCTAATCTTAATGCAAGTCCCATCCTCTAGCTTTTCCCACTTCCATAAATAAATCAATTTATTGATTTATTAAATCCTCCTTTTCATTCAAAATGGAATCTTTGAGGGAATATTATCCCAATTTGAATTTTCCCTCCCAAATGACTTGTCCATCCAACAAAGCAATTAAGAGCTCTTACATGTGTCTCTTACATGTCTTTTGCACAAGTAAAAATTAGCATTTAACTCATCTTGTCATCAAATTCTAATTTCAAATTTCACCCTCTTTAGCACATTGACCAAAATGTGCTCATTCCTCAACCTCTCACATGTTGACAAGTGGCATCTTGTCATTGGTAGATCTTTAGTCCCACATCCTCCATGCTTGACATTCTTTTATCCTTCTTGGCTATGAATAGAGAGTTTCTCTATTGTATTAATCCTCAACAATCTTAGTATCTTTATTATACACACATCATCTTGTATCATCAACATATCTAGAGCTTATTAAGGATTGGGAAAGGGCTTCTTTCTATAGAAGCACCAATCCACTATGAGATAAAGTTTGATTCATGTTGTTCATATGCTTATTTAGCTTTTCTTATTGTTTCCATTTCTTATTTAGCATATCTAACATGATGTAATATTTCATAGGGATGCTGGATTTGTTATGTTTTACTTGCTTTCCATGAAAACACTTGTCAAAGTCTAATATTTTGCATATTTAGCATCCACATAATGGCGCTAGGAGGGAATTTTTTTAACACAAAAGTTTGTTTTGTTAACACATATATGTTCATTAACACAATATCGTTAACACATAGTTTGTTAACATAGTCTCATTAACACACAGTTTGTTAGCACAGTCTCATTAACACACAATTTTTTAATGTTCACCTACGATGTTTGTTAACACATCTATTTTGTTAATACATTAAACATTTGCTAATAAATACATATGTTGTTTCTAAGTTCAACTTGGGTTCTAAGGCAATAATAGTATTTTTCTAGGCTCTACTAAGTACTATATCACATCACACCATTCTTGTTAAAATGAATTGGAGGTTGAAAGAAAAATGGAGAAGATGGATGTGTGAAATCAAATGGCATTGCTATAATTTTTTTGAGGAGGCATTTGAAAGAGATCATACAACTTCTTGGGGGTTTTCATAAAAATATGATTTTCTTTTTCTATACTCTCATCATTATCTATTTTCTTGTAGGGACATTACATGATAGGGATAACTTTTTCTTTTATTGGCATTGCTTCATTGATTCCTTATCATAACTCTTACTTGTGATTTTTTTCGTAATGTTTGAAGGTTGGCATCAAGAGATAACGATGGTTTTTCTCTCACATTGGAATCAAAGGTTTGAAGTTGACACAACATTTTTAAATGCTTTAAAGAGCTTCTATTCTATGATTTATTTTTAAATCTAGTGAGTTTTTCCTAAGATTCATGGGTGTTGATGCTTGGCTTCCCCATATAGGTGAGTGTCATGGAGGGGAGCCAGTGGGGTCAAGCATCTAACCATTCGCTAAAGATAAGTTTAGCTAGACTTGTCCAAGTGGGGACTCAACAAATATAGTCTTTCATATCCATAGGGTTGTGCTTGTTCTTGGTTACAAAACACATTACTTGATCAAAAACATTGGAAAACCAAAATTCAACATGAACATCAAATCTCAAACCCTTTAGGAGAAAAAAATATCCTTGAACAAATTCACATGCCCTTGCTTTCCCTTGGGATTCATATCCTTAGAGGTTTCTAGGAATTTGGATTTCATCTCAATTTGCTCCTACTAAAGTAAGAATTAGGTAAATTTTTCTTTGATTTCCTCTATTACCACATGATACACTTTGTGGGATAAGAAGTTAAAACATTACACAGCTAATTTCAAAACTAAGCAAGAAGCGTGTTTATGGTAAAATCAAGTCATTAACCAAGATTAAATCAATTGAACCCCACACATGTGCTTGTTTATCTTTTTATCATCTTTCAAGAAAAAATTGACTAGTCTTTTGGTTTGAAATACTCTTAGAGAAAAGAATGTTCTTCAATATCTTGGTCTAGTAAACAAAGTCTCTCTAAGTATCTTAGGATCAAAATAAAAACCTTTATCCATCCCCCAAACATCAAATCAAAATCATCTCAAACAATTCTTGGAAATTTTGAAAAAATCCCTTTTTGCTAAACTTTTGGAAAATCATTTGAACCAAATCAAAATCATTTCATTTGATTATATGCGTGTAGATGAATCCTTATCCACATATTTAGTCAAATTATTGGTCTTTGTGAACAAGTCTATCCCTTGATAAGATCCAACATCTTGGGGTTTATGAGTTCATTATCCAAAATCCAGAATCAAATCAAATCAAAATCATCTTGTTTGGTTAGGTGTGTCTAGATGAATCCTTCTTTACACATTTAGTAAAAGTAGCATCTTGTGGATAAATTTACTCTAGGACAACATCCAAGCTCTTAGAGTTTATGAGTTCACTATCCAAATCAAGTCAAACCAATCCAAATCAAATCAAAACATCAATCCAAGTCCTAAAGTTTAGAATCCTCTTCAACGTTTCCTAAGATTTCCAATCATTCACCAATCATCCATCTTTCATGTCTCATCACCATCCTTTTGATCCTTAAAATCTTAGAATTTCTTTTTTGTACCTAGAGTTTGGATCAACTGAAAGAATTAGAGGTTCACATCCCACATTCTTGAAAATTGATCCTTATTTTACAGTCCAAACTAAACCTCAACACAAGAAAAAAATGGAATATAAACTTGATCCATACATCACAAGTAATCCAAATCAACTAAACTTTCAAAGCCTTATGATTTTGATTGATTATCAAAACTCATATTTATACAATCTGTACATGGGATCATTATCTTCTACAAACCTCAATGGTACAACAAATGTGAGTATTCCCAATCAAGATTTTTGAACACTTTTCTTGATGGTAGATTTAAATCCAATTCCAAACCTACAATTCTATCAATTGAACAATCAATACATGATCATTCAAATGAACAATGTCATCCCATCAAATCCCAACATGTCAAATGTGAATGTACCAAGTAAAACTTTACAAAACATGAACATTTTGAATCCAAACTTGGTAAACTTTGGGATGGATATGTTTGCAAGTCACACAAATATTGTTCAAAGTCCAAAGAAGATGTTAACGACTCTATGTATTAATCCAACTCAAGGTAGCACCATGCAAAATCAAAGTTACCTAAATCAAGGCAATGTGATTCCCAACATCAACAATGTTCAATTTGAACCTATCATGCCAAATCTAAGCATCATCCCAAATTCATAAATAATCCAAAATCAATTGATCCAAGGAAATTCATCAAGCACCAATCAAATCATCGCATCAAATCCTCTAAATATACCATTGATATCGCAACAACAGATGGTATCCAATCAAACAACAACGTCAATCCCGACAAATCAAAACATTGTCTCCCAAGGACCTATCAACTCAGTCATTCCAACCATCACTATCACTTCAATCATTCCAACCACCACTCTCACACCCATCACACCTCAACTCCTCACTACCATGATCGCTCCAAGCATATCTCAACCACTTGTGATTGCATCCAACACAATTTTGAATCTACCACCACTACCACCTAAACCAAACGCAACAAGCTAATACAGTAATGCGCTAAAAGCTTACCAATCGTTCCAAAAAACACTCTAGTAGTACCAAGCTACTCAGCAAGTTGTTGAGGCTACCCAAGCCTCCCAAGCCGCACAAGCTACCCAACAAACACAAGTGCTAAAAGGATAACTATTGGGGACAATGATCACGATTCAACCAATGATCATGTTGAAAATGTCTCTACATCACCTAATGAGTTAGAGCGCATATCTCAAGAATTCATTCCAAAGCATGATCAACATATTTCACCAAAGTCTAGCAATGGTCCTTTCTAAGACATATTGACATCCTTCAACCTCATGGTTGCAAATATTGAAGGAATCTTCAACTCAACATTTGATCCAAGTCCACTAAAAAGTGAATAGGATATTGAGCCAATTCCCATGCCTAATGATGACATCCAAGAACCTCTTATAAGCAATCCATCCTTTGAAACTGACCCATGTCAAGAACTTGATCCAAAGCATGTCAAAATCAATTCTAAAATTATTCAAGATCAATAATTTATATCTCCAAGATACTATAATGATTTAATGGACACTCTCTAATCTATATAGGATGTCACAAATAATGATCATATCCATATAGCACATACTCCTCCATCTACCCATGAGATGCTTTCTTTGGATGGACACGTAGATGATCTTCATTCATAATAGGGTTCTTTTAATCCTAAAATTATTACACAAAAAGAGTAGGTTATTGATTCCTACAGTCAAACTGAGTTGTCAACATCAAGATTAGATATATCCAAAATTCAGACTAAGGACATCATGTATGAATATATCTAGCATTATCCACTCAAGGAAACATGTTAGACAAAGCAAGATATTTTGGAGTTAGCAGAGCAAAAAATTCCAATAACATCATCTACAATGGTCATTTATCAGATAATGCATTTTAAACAAGAGTTCTCAACACAAGTAGAATCAAAGCATGAAGGTAATACTTCCACAATACTGGGGGAAACTTTGTTTCAAGAAAATGTCAACATAGGGAGCATGAAGAGTCCTTATGATGAAACTAATGCCAATACTACAACCAACCACATCATGCATCTTCATCCACCCATCATCCCATCCATGAATTGGGACCAATGTCAAAATAAAGGTTTGAATCAAAGCACAATGAACACTATCAAAGCAAAAGAAGCTAAGAAGCATAGTGGAAAAATCAAATACACATGGATACAAAAGAATACAAAGAAATATTATCCCTATCAAACTTCGTTAGTCAAAGATACTATGGGGAAAAATAAAAAAGGGAAAATTATCCATCAAAGATGTCCAGAAAAGAAAAAGAAGGATTCTCAAGCAATATACAAAGTATATCAAGTGATTGGTCCTAACTCCATGCACACTTCCATATCCACCCATCATTGCTCATCTTCCCAAGTTTGGAGAGTCAAGGGTTCTGAGCTGTCAACCAATCCATATTTTATCCCTAAACACACTCCATCCATGCCTCCATACATGATATCCAATTCTCACATTGACCATGTATTGGCAACAACCCTTCATCATAAGGATTTAGAAGGCACTCTATTGTGATGTGCGCATAGAGACAAAGTTAACTTCGGTATAAATAAAGAAAATCAGGAATCTCAAAAGTTGCATTCAAGTGCATGTATCTTGGCAAAGTAGATTCTTCAAGTATGATATCAATGGAACATTATGAAAGAATTATCTACATCAACACCACTAGATGGTTCAACATAAGCTTAAAATCTTTCAAAAAAACCAAAAAAATCAAAAAGTATGAAAATCCAAAAAAAATTAGAAAAAAAGATAAAATATAATACAGAGAAAAATCGTCCTCTAGTGAAAATGACTATGGTGGAACTGTGGACAAGTGCGATGATGAAAACCTAGAAAACATGCATCGTGTGTAGAATTGAGCATCTGTGTATGCCAGTTCAGGAGGAAGCATCTTATCCCTTCCATAATAAAGCCAACATTCCATCCATCTCAGCCATAATAAATTCATTCATCCATGAACCATTTATCCAATCCATCTTTATCCATCTACATCCATCATCCCAACTATCTTGATCTTGAAAAAGTTTGGTGCATCCTTTACACTTGCATATGCTAAACATCTAGACATGGGTCATTTTCATTGATCCTATCCTACCCAGCATTATCTGAGCCATAAAGAATTATTCAATGAGCATTCTTTATTCAAACACCTTATCTTATCACAAGATAATCCTTGGCATCCTTTGCATGCTTACCATATCCATCTGTCCATACACCTATCCAAGTATCCACCCATGCCATTCCATGCATTGCTAGACACTGGGGGAAGATATTTACTTCTTGCTTCAGGAATAAATCTTGATCTATATCCTCCAACTTATGGGGTGATCCGAACATTGAAAAATGTAAAATAAAATTGGTCAAAACATTTGTGAGAAAGAATCCAAATCACTAGCCCATAACATATTTTGATGAGAAGACATTCCTTATCAAGCTTCATATTTCATCGGGAATCAATCCAAACAATAAACTATCAGTTGCATCTAAAATACATTTCAAACGTCACATCCAATCATCCAAACAAATGTTGTTCCAAATCAAGCTTCAAAATCCTGATCTGTCAAATCCAATCAATCCCTCGTCATCTTGGGTTATCCTTCCCAATCCTTGTGTTACTTAACACTATCTTTGCATTGTTGTGTATCATCAATGATGTTATCATTATCAATCCCTCATCATCTTGGGATATCCATCCTAATCCTTATGTTGCTTAACACTATGCTTGCATTGTTGTACATCCTCAACAATGTTATCATCATTAATTCATTGATCTGATCAATCAACCTTGGCTTGGTTTTCAACAAAATACCAAATAGAGCACTAATATCATTACATATATCCATATCCAAATCATCAAAATCATGTGAAAAAACAAAAACATTCAAAAACCACAAAATCCAAAAGCATTCAAAAACAACAAAATCCAAAAACATTTGAAAAAGACACAAAATCCAAAAACATTCATAAAATCTTAGAAAACACAAAAGAAATTAGAAAACTTGAAAATCAAAACATTCGAAAAACAACTCAAAATACCAAAAATAGGCTCAAAAAAATTTCAAAACATCAAAAACATCCAAATATTTAAAAAAGTCCATATGTCCCATTTCACTTTCACTTGGAATAATCAATTATCCATAATAAATCATCATCACCTTCATCCTTTAGAAAAACAAACAAAAAAAATCACAACAATCAAAAAAATCAAGCTTCAATTGTAAAATCATAATCGAAACAACAAAATTTTAAATGATAAAATCAAACTCTTGATCATTTTCAAACATTTCAATCAACCTTATATCAAGATCCTATCAACCAACTTATCAACCATCATCATCCTCTACAATGCATGTCCTAGGATATATCGTTCCAACAATGGGCATCATTTTGGATATCACTTTGGATTATTATCCTATCAAAACACATCCCTTTGGCTGGAGGTATGAAGAACGTTGGCTTGTTTGTGTACTTGATCTTTTCTTTTTATTTATCTTATTGCACTCATTCCAATGAGCTCTCAATGATGTCTAATCAAATTGATTTAGAGAGAAAGGAATGGGGCATTGATCATTATCCTTTTGTTTTTTGTGCTTGTTGGACATTCTTGTAATATAACTTGGTGAATACTTGCTTTGTTAGGTATGTCCTAGCAAAGTTTCTATATGTCAAGTGTGAATAAGAATACTCCTATCTGTTTGTCGAGTCAAAGTCCATCGCACTAGGTACAATGTCATCCTGGTTCTTTATGCCTTGATGCATCATATCTATGTTTTTTATCAAACATAAGGTAAGTAGCCCTTTTAAAGTCCCAATTCTTGATAAGAAAATCATCGTCTATCATCATCATCATCTCTAATAAAGTCTCATCAGATCATGGACTTGTTGGATCCTCTTGTCATCATCTCATTTTGAGGCTCTTCTCTCTGTGATAACATAACATCACCAATGCCCCCATCTTGCATTTATCTTGCATCCATAAACCATTAGCATACATAAATATCATAATCATAGCATATCACATCATCCATCTCATCCATCTCACATGCATTACATCATCATTTTAAGTTGTTTAGGATAATATAGATTGTTTATTCTAAGCATCTTAAAATCATCTCATTTGCATCATTATCATAACAATCCGTATGCCCATCTTGAACCTCTTTATCACGAGATCAACCCTCAAATTGAATCTTTTCACTTGATCTCTCAAGAGGGAAATGTACCAGTGTACTTCTATCCGTTGGGGCATCCAAAAAAATTAGAATTTTTTTGAATCTTTTATCATGACAAGCTTATTCTTTGAACCAACGCAACAAGTACATTGCTTCAAAGAGGGGAAAAATGTAGACACGTAAACTATGCATGCACCTAATCTAGAATCACTAATTTTATTTTGTCCTTAATTATCCTTCTCCTAACCATTTTAATCAAATAATCTTTATCTCATTAAAATTCATCATCTTTCCTCTTTTAATCAATCTTTATTTAATTAGATAAATCAAATTTATCTAATCAAATATATCACTCTATTTGATCAAAGCATATTCATCTTTTTAATTAAATAAATTAAATTTATTTGATTAATTTCCTAATTTATCTCTTTAATTAAATAAATCAAGTTTATTTAATTAATCTCCTAAGGTCCTCCATGTAAACTAAATAAACACTATCATTATCCCCCTTAGCTAAATAAATAAAAATAACTATTTAACTAAATCTTTATCATTTTCCATCTCCTTTTTTATTTAGTTTAATCCATAAATCTAAAGCAAAAAGGTCAAATCACCTAATCTTCATTTAAGTTAACTAAATCAGGTTTAAATCTAATCTTAATGCAAGTCCCATCCCCTACCTTTTCCCACTTGCACAAATAAATCAATTTATTGATTTATTAAATCATCTTTTTCATTCAAAATGGAATCTTTGAGGGAATATTCTCCCAATTTGAATTTTCCCTCCCACATGACTTTTCCATCCAACAAAGCGTTTAAGAGCTCTTACATGTCTCTTACATGTCTCTTGCACAAGTCAAACTTAGCATTTAACTCATCTTGTCATCAAATTCAAATTTCAAATCTCCCTCTCTTTGACACATTGACCAAAATATGCTCATTACTCAACCTATCACATGTTGACAAGTGACATCTTGTCATTGGTTCATCTTTAGTCCCACCTCCTCCATGTTTGGCATTCGTTTCTCCTTCGCTATAAATAGAGAGTTTCTCTATTGTATTAATCCTCCAAAATCTTAGTATCTTTATTATACACACATCATCTTGTATCATATCTAGAGCTTATCAAGGATTGGAAAAGGGCTTCTTTCCACAAAAGCACCAATCCACTATTAGATAAAGTTTGATTCATTTTTTTTTTAGTCTTATTTAGATTTTATTATTATTTTAATTTCTTATTTAGCATATCTAACATGATGTAATATTTCATAGGGATACTGAATTTGTTATGTTTTACTTGATTTCCATGAAAATTCTTGTCAAACTCTAATATTTTGTAGATTTAGCATCCACAAAACTTTGATATCTACTTCCCAATTATGTATGTCATGGGGATGGTTTCCACCTACTTGGTAAAGTACTCAACAGTGGTTATGATGAACTTGTGGCCATTAGATTAGGTGGGAGTGATTTTTCTAATGAGATCGAGTCCCCACTATGAAAAGGGCCATGGTGTGATGATCGGATGAAGTTCTTGAGTTGGAGCATGGATGAGGTCCCCATGCTACTAAGATTGTAGAAACATTTTGATGTAGTCATGTGCCTCTCTTTCCATTGTAGGCCAATAATACCCTATCTTCAGCAATTTCTTGGATAGGGTCATTCCACTCAAGTGTGAACCACAAATGTCATTATGCACCTCAGTTAAAGTAGTCAATGCCTCCTCAACATTTAGGTAGTGTAATAAGGTTCCTTCTATGCTCCTATGATACAGGGTATCTCCTAGGATGACAAATCGAGATTCCTTTTTAATAAAGGCTTTTTTAAATGTTGAAGGTAGGCCGGCAAGGAGGACTACTATTTGTAGGTAGGTGTAAATATCATGGTACCAAGGATCACCAGGACCAAATATTTCACACAAAAATTATGACTCTGGTACCTAAAATGTGGGCATGATAAGTTGATCTACCAAGAATTTATATTTTGGGACATTGTAAGGGATGTCCAGTAGGGATCTAATCATTTCCATGGTGTCTACTCCTCTATTGTTTGCTCTGGGATTCTACTCAAATGTGATCTCGATAAATGATTCCTTGAGAGTCTCCACCAGTTTCTTGTATGGAGTAAGCTTATCATCCATAGTCTAGAACTCGCCATTCACTTGGTTTATTATCAACTGGGAGTCTCTGTATACTCTAAGGGCCATGATGTGCCACTGCACTGCTATTCTGAGACCTATAGTTAAAACCTCATATTTTGCAATGTTGTTGGTGTAGGGGAATGCCAATTTATATGATCTAGATATGTAGTCCCCCTATGGGGTGATAAAAAATACACCAAATCTTAATCCATGTTGCATGTATGAGCCATCAAAATAACATTTCCAGTGGTCAGCTATGTTGAGATTGAAGATTGATTCATCTGGAAACTCTGAGATGAGAGGATTCTCTAAATAAATAGGTGCTTACACAAGCTAATCTATGATTACCTAACCTTTGATTGCTTTTTGCTCCACATATTCAATGTCATACTCTAATAATATCATGACCCATTTAGCCATCCTTCCTATAAGTATCACTTTTGATAGTAAGTACTTGAAGGGGTCAATTTTGGTGATGAGTTTGATTTTGTGTGCCAACATGTAGTGTCTAAATTTTTGTGACACAAACACTACTACTAGACATGCTTTCTCAATGAATGATTAATTTAACTCATGCCCAACCATTGTGTAGCTAATGGAATGTATAGCCCTTTCTGTCCTATTTTCATCGTGCTAAGCTAGAAGAGCTCCAAGGGCTATTATTGTTGCTGAAACATAGAGAATTAATGGATTTCTTGGGATTGGTGGTGGTCGTGTCCACAAAAGGATATAAAAGTCATGGAAAATCCTAACCTGGGAATTGGACATTCCAATAGGAGACTAATATCTTCTCATGGTCATTCATTTACTTTATCAAACCAAGGAACGTATACTTGAAATGGAGCGGCACTATATATGTCCACTAAGAACAAGTTTCAGTCACAACTTACCAGAAATAAATAGTTGGGAGGAATTCTACCTATGCAATAGGAAAGTAATGTAAATTCTTCTTAACTGAAACATAACTTAACCAAAGTAGAAATCATAACAACTATCACTGAGAAACAAACTATGAACTGGCCTTATGCTGTCGGAACAAACACAGGGATAGATTCTCGATGCTACAGGAACAATATAAGACTAAATTTGCGCTAAAAATTTCAAGAATGAAATCTGACATATAATCAACAGAAGATAAAAAAACTACTCAACTATAGATACTTACTAAGTGGGGCCCCTTAGCAAGAATCAACTAATTTACGCAAGGATTAAACTTAGAACTTCATCAACTTTTATTCATAACTTGAAGTCATCTACATTGATTGTTCTGCTTTCCAAAAGCTAACAAAACTATGATTCTTATTATGATACTAACTCTTACATAATCTACCTAGTCACTCACGCAGAAGGAACACTTATTTAAATCAGGAAAGAAACTAACTACCATACTCAAACAGAGAAAGACATGGATATAAATGTATCCTGAAACTGAGGAACAAACTTCATAAATGAACATATCTGTTCAACACGATTTAGAGAGAATTTAGCATTCCACTCTTCCCAGATTAATTAACATTTAGATTTCTTCCCAAAAACTCGGTCAAAGAATCTTCGCCAGAACAACTTCCTCAAAGTCGTGTAGGAAATGGACTTTACTGCAGGGTTAAGATCTATTGTGCTTGACTCGTTCATACTTCCTTCAACAACCTATGAAACACAAGGCGACAAAAGTGAAAGAAAGAACGCATGGCAACTACACGATATTCATTCATTAATCACATATTAAATCTATTTCATTATTCAAAAACCACATGAATTATATTAGTCATTTGGGAAGTCAAACAGGGTAATTAATATAGACATATAAAAATGTTAGGCTGCAGGAATTTAGGAATGTATTGCTACAAGATACCACCCGATAAAAAGGTCTTTAAAGAGTTAAAACAACCATTAACAACAAGAGTAAGGGTATTAAAAATACAACATAATACTCAAATCATGAGCATATTTTAGGCTCATCATTTGTCCCCTACTTAGCCTAATGATGGTCCTCCAGCATTAAGCCTCCTGGTTGTCTCCCTGAAATCAGTAGATGTGGCATGACCCTGGAATGAAGTTTTGAACTTGTAATAGAAACCTTTGAAATTCTACCATCTTTCATATCTACAGGCTTCTTTATCTTCATTAATATTTGTAGCTTGATAGGGGTAAAGTGGCCACATCAGCACAGGAGGTCAAAATGTCAAAGGAAACCATAACTCCAACCTCTTCTAAAGACTGAGCTACATGTACCTTTCTGTTATTCTGAGGGTTGCCTTGAAATTCAAGGGACTATGAGGCTCAGACCTTCTTAAACAACAGTTAATTTTTTCCATCTTTTCTCAATTATGGAAGATGATAGCTTCCAAACAGATATGGTTGGCCTTTGAATTCATCATATACCTATTTCCTGAGATCAAATATTTTCATCCCGACTGCTTCATCATTGAATCCATATGTAATGGTAAGCCAAGTTATTAGCATTGTGTAGGGATCTAAGCTCTCAGGTTGTAGTGGAATGGGCTCATCTCTTTCAACTTCTTCATAGGCCTCCAATTGTCTGCCATAATTAGTTTCATTTGCTGCCCAAGATATGAGTGACCTTAAATGAATATCACCAATATAAAGAATTGGATTCCACTCTGTTTCAGAGGGAATTATTAAACTGATGAGCTCAGGATATGATCATAATTTGAGCATCATGATGTACTTTTAATAGCTCTACTTTTACTACTAATGGATGTTTTAACTCTTTTATTAAAGACTCTTTATCTAAAATGGGTAGTATCCTGTAGCAATAGATTCCTACATTCTTGCAACCTAAACATCTCCATGTGTCTTATTAATTACCCTGTTTTGACTTCCTGAGCGACTGATATAATACATATGGTTTTTGAATAATGGGATAGATTTACTATGTGATTAATGAATGGATTGTGTTGTTTTCCACGAATGCTTTCTTTCACTTCTGTCACCTTGTGCATCGTAGGTTGTTGAAGGAAGCATGAACGAGTCAAGCACAACGGATCTCAGCCCTGCAGTAAAGTCCATTTCTTGCATGACATCGAGGAGGTTGTTCCAACGAAGACTCGCTATCCAGGTTGTTGGGAAGAAACTTTATTATCATTAATCTAGAAAGAGTGGAATGCTAAATTCTCTGGATCATGTTGAACGGATATGTTTTCATTTATGAGAAGTCTGTTCCTCAGTTTTAGGATTCATTTATGTCCACGTCTTTCTTTGTTAAGTTAGGTAGTTAGTTGTTTTTCTGGTTTAAATAAGTGTTCCTCCTATGTGAGTGAGCAAGCATAATGATCATAGCAAGCATAGAATTTAAGAGTTAGTATGATAATAAGAAACCGAATATGTAAGAGTTAGTATTATGATAAGAGAGAGTTTTGTGTTAGTTTTCATATGAGCAAACAATGTATATCATTCTGAGTTATGAATAAAAGTTGATGAAGTTCTGAGTCCAATTCTGACATAATTAGTTGATGCTTGCTAAGGGGGCCCACTTAGTAAGTATCTGTAGTTAGTTAGTTAGTTGTTTATTTTCTATTGATCATAAGTTAGATTTTGTTCCTGAAGTTTCAATACAAACTCAGTCTTATATTGTTCCTGCAGCATCGGGAATCCATCCCTGTGTTTGTTCCTATAGCATAAGGCCAGTTCATAGTTTGTTTCTCAATTATAGTTGTTATGGTTTCTGCTTTGATTAAGTTTAGAAGGCTTTGCATTACATTCCTGTAGCATAAGTAGAATTCCTTTCACGCATTTATTTCTGGTAAATCATGACTGAAACCGGTACTTAGTGCACATACAGTGCCGATCCATTTCAAGTATATGTTCCCTGGTTTGACAAAGTAAATGAACAACCATAAGAAGATGTTAGTCGCCTGCTGGAATGTCCACTTCCCAGGTTAGGATTTTCCATGACTTTTATATTACTACTAGACATGCTTTCTCAATGAATGAGTAATTTAACTCATGCCCAACCATTGTGTGGCTAATGTAATATATAGCCCCTTCTGTCCTATTTTCATCGTACTAAGCTAGAAGAGCTCCAAGGGCTATTGTTGTTGTTGACACATAGAGAATTAATGGATTTCTTGGGATTGGTGGTGGTCGCATCCACAAAAGGATATAAAAGTCATGGAAAATCCTAACCTGGGAATTGGACATTCCAACAGGTGACTAATATCTTCTCATGGTTGTTCATTTACTTTGTCAAACTAGGGAACGTATACTTGAAATGGAGCAGCACTATATATGTGCACTAAGAAACAGTTTTAGTCATAACTTACCAGAAATAAATAGTTGGAAGGAATTCTACCAATGCAATAGGAAAGTAATGTAAATTCTTGTTAACTAAAACATAACCAAAGCAGAAATCATAACAACTATCACTGAGAAACAAACTATGAACTGGCCTTATGCTACCGAAACAAACATAGGGATGGATTCTCGATGCTGCAAGAATAATATAAGACTGATTTTGTGCTGAAACTTTCAAGAATGAAATATAACCTATAATCAATAGAATATAAAAAACTACTTAACTACAGATACTTACTAAGTGGGCCCCCTTAGCAAGCATCAACTAATTTACGCAAGGATTAAACTCAGAACTTCATCAATTTTATTCATAACTTGAAGTCATCTACATTGATTGTTCTGCTTTTTAAAAGATAACAAAACTCTGATTCTTATTATGATACTAACTCTTACATAATCTGCCTACTCACTCGTGGAGGAGGAACACTTATTTAAATCAGGAAAGCAACTAACTACCTAACTCAAATAGAGAAAGACATGGATATAAATGTATCCTGAAACTGAGGAATAAACTTCACAAATGAACATATCCATTCAATGCGATTCAAAGAGAATTTAGCATTCCACTCTTCCCAGATTAATTAACATTTAGATTTCTTCCCAACAACTCGGTTAGAGAGTCTTCATCGGAACAAATTCCTTGAATTCATGCAGGAAATGGACTTTACTGTAGGGACGAGATCTGCTACACTTGACTCGTTCATGCTTCCTTCAACAACCTGCGAAACACAAGGCAATAGAAGTGAAAGAAAGCACGCATGGCAACTACACGATATTCATTCATTAATCACATATCAAATCTATTTCATTATTCAAAAACCACATGCATTATATCAGTCATTTGGGAATTCAAATAGGGTAATTAATATAGAAATATAGAAATATAGAAATGTTAGGCTGCAGGAATTTAGTAATGTATTGCTACAGGATACCACCTAATAAAAAGGTCTTTAAAGAGTTAAAACAACCATTAAGAACAAGAGTAATGGTATTAAAAATACAACATAATACTCAAATCATGAGCATATTTTAGGATCATCAGGTGGCATGAGGACTAGTGGTGTAAGCAGATATTCTTTGATCTTATTAAATGCTTCTTCACACTTATCATCCCACTTGTATGCTACTCCCTTGTGAAGTAGGTGACTATGGATTCTATTTATCTACTAGCTGTGCTATGAACCTTCGGATGGAATAAAGCTTTCCTTGGAGACCTCTCAATTGTTTCAATGTTTTGGCTGCCTCCATCTCAGGGATTGCTTTTACCTTGGAAGGGTCTACCTCAATACCTCTCATTGACACTATGTATCCTATCAACTTTCCTAATTGTACACCAAATACGCACTTCTTTGGATTTAATCAGACCTTGTATTCCTCCAGCCTGTCAAAAATGGCACTTAAGGTAGCTATGTGATCCTTCATCTTTCTAGATTTGGCTAGTATGTCATAGAAATAATCTTCAATATTTTTATGGATCATGTCATGGAATATTAATGCCATGGCTCTTTGGTATGTTGCTCCTGTATTCTTCAAACCGACTGGAATCATATTCTAGCAATAAGTCCCCCATGGACAAGTGAAGGCCATTTTGTGTTGGTATTCTTTAGCAATCATTATCTGGTTGTATCCTGAGAAATCATCCATTAGGGAAAGAATTTTGTGTCCTACCTCATGTGTTCAATCATGTCAATGTTGGGTAACGGGAAATTATCTTTTGGACATGCTTTGTTTAAGTCCCTAAAATATGTGTAGATTCAGATGCCCCCATCAGGTTTTGAGACAAGAACTAGGTTTAACACCCATTCTAGATAGTCAATTGGTCAAATGAATCCTATGTCTATTAGCTTTTTCAATTCCATTTTGACTAGCAAGGTGATCTAAGGGTGCATTTTTCTGAGATTTTTCCTAACAGGCTTTGCTTCAAAGTATACTACTAGGTGATGAACTATAATTTCTGGATCAAGCCCTAGCATGTTAGCATAGTTCCATGCAAAATTAACTTGTCTTTCTCTTACGAAGGCTACTAGGAGCTCTTGTTCCTCTAATAGTAATGACTCCACATAGAACATTATGTACAAGGTCTCCTTTGTTCCTAGATTAATTGGATTGCATTTTTTTGGCTAAGACCACTGATTTTTCCTGATGAAGGGCTCTAAAAGGATGATTTAATCCCCCATCCTCAGGTGCCTTAGAGAGTTTTTCACCATTGGATGTGTTCTTTCTATTTTCTTTTTTCAGATCAGAGAGTACCGCAATGTGCTTTTCACTCAAGGATCTAGAGATTATTCTCAGTTTTTCACTTTTGTGACTAAGGGATTCAATCGTTTCCCCATAATATGCATATGTATCTAGCTCGATGATAAATCATGCTTTATGATCTCCACATGGAATATTATCCCATAGTCCTAGGAATTTTGAGAGTGCCTCATCATTTTCGAATGTGTCAAGAATTGGTGGTCCCTGTTGGTCATAATCGATGAGTTGTGGGTAGGCTAGATGGATTTCATGGTTTTGATTTTTAGACTCATAGGATAGAGTGCTAATCATGAGAAGGGTGGTGTCCTCAAAGAGAATGGGTAGGTTGGTTATGGGATCCTCGTCATCACTACTACTACAAATGTCAGTTATGTCAAATTTGAAGTTGCCTATGACTCGACATGTAGATACAAGTAAGTGAAGTTCGACTGCTAATTACAGAGGAGGAGTATTGACCTTTCTAACTGCAGGACTTCAGTGACGTATGGTTATACTTAGAGGGGTACATCCAAGGCCAAGATTTATCATTTGCATCTCTAGAATGATGGGTATTAGAAGCCCATTGTCATTTTTCCCAAATCTTTAGTTTCTGTCATATCCCATTGTGAGCATCATTTGTAAACCTTTGCTTCTATCATCCATTTGTAGATTGGTTGTTGGTCTATTATCTTGGTATAGGAGATGAGATGGGTTCTCCTCTATGACGTCGCGACTGAGATCTCCCCAAATTTTGAAGTTGGGATATTCTTCAGGGGATGTTTGGGATGTGGAGGCTTCATTTGATTGCAAATGTCCTCATGATTTGGGAGATTTTGGTAACTCTCCTACCATAGAAGCATTTTTGGGAGTTGTATAGTTTCCACAACCATTTTCTTGGATGATGACTTTGATATCAAATATGCTGGGGAAGGCGGTAGTGGTGGGTGTCCCTGTCATAGAAGTGGAAGTGAGAGTGGCTAGATCAATGTACGGTGTTGATAGGCCTTCATCATTTTTAGGAACTTAATGGATTTTGTCGTATTTTTCCTCAAGGTTCTTGCAGTAGGAGAATGGTTAAAGATCTCCATGGATGGTGACCTCTTGTCCTTCATATGTGAATTTGACACATTGATGGAAATTTGATGTTACTACTTGCATTGCATGGATCCATGGATGTCCTAGGAGAATGTTATAAGACAAGTTGAGGTCTAGGACTTGACAAGTAGTTTCCATGATAGTTGGCCCCACTTGAATAGGGATTCATATTGTGCCTTGGGACACTCTTTCTTTGTCATCATATGCTCTAATTGTAATACCTTTTCCTTTGTCAATGGAATCCTTTGATATTTTTAGGTTCTTAATGAGCTTGAGGGAACAAATGTTCAAACCTGCACCTCCATCCACCAAGATTCTGTTGACTTTATTTTTATGCATGATGTAGGAGCATCCAGTGGTGTGAGGGCAATCTTGCATCACCCAAAAATATGATTTCTATTTTTTGTTCATGTTGTTTTCTTTTTGTAGATGTTTTTTCATTTTTGGATACCCTTTTCATCGAATAAGAGTTTCCAACTTTTAGAACTGCTTTTCTGCATTTTCTACTCAACTGCTATTTTTAGCAAGTTTGAATTTGAAGTTGTGGGAAGACAGAAATTTATGGGAAGGTTCAAGATGGAAAAATACACAATCTGGTGAAAGAATCAGGTCAACATCATTCATGACTTGAAAGTTATTCAAGTTCCAGTTTCTGCTTCTTGCCCTGAAAAAAATTCCAAGATCAGTTTGAGGCACTAAATGATCCTAGATGGGCCTGAAAATTTGCAGAAATGCCAAAGTAGTTTGCCAAAAGCCTACTTTGTGGAAAACCATCTTTTCGAGAGCTTTCTGAAAAGGTATTATCATTGAAGATCCAACGGTCAGATTAAAAGTTATGGCTGCCTGAAGTTGGTGCATATTTTAGAAATGTGCTAATTTTCGACTATAAATTTAAACTTGAATTTCAAATTGTAATTTTGGCGCCAAACCGCCAAAAATCTTATCTCGAAGGTTGTTTTTGGTTCCAAACTGAAATGGGTCTATTTATGGGCTTGTTTCTAATTTTTGAGTAACTTTTTTGGGGAAAAGAAGTTTGCATGCTATGAAAGGGGATCTGGGTAATTTCTATAATTTTGTAATTTTCTTTCTAAGACTTCTGTAGCTTGCATGTATCACAGAGCTCTAGGATTTTGGATCCTTTGCATGTAAGATTTTCATTATTGAATAATAATAAAGTTTGCTAGTTGTGTGCATTGTTTTTGTGTCTCGGGTTTGCTCCCTCGTCAATGCACCACCACCTCTAAATGGAGTGCACGGTTGTGAGATGGTTGAGTGGGAAAGTCTTGATCGGAAAACATAAGGAGGTTTGGAGTGATGATTTTTTTTACCATATCTTGGAATTGTTCTGCATCAACATCTGTGGGGATAGTGGATGAAGCCAATGCTTCCCCAAGGATTTTCTTGTGGGTAGATGATATTTTTAATAACTCCATGATGGATATTTGTGTTGGGGTTCTTTTTAGCTAATAAAGGACATTGTAACAATTGGGAACAGATTTGGGCTTGGGTGTGGGTGCTCTGTTTGTTTTAGATGACCTTGTAATGGTAATTTTGTCACCTCTTGTGGTGACTCCACAATCGGCATGGGATCCTTTCATAGTGATGGTAGCACAATAGTCATCCAGGGATGCGACGACATGGTCGTACACATGGTTCATGTTCTTGAAGGTACCATTCCTCTTATCACTATTATTATTCCCTTTATTGTTATGGTTAGGCATCAAATTCATGTATATTTTGAGATTATGGTTTCCTATTCGCTATTCCACATTTATGATTCTTTGATCAATGAGGTCTTGGACTAGGTTCTTTAACCACATGCAATTATTAGTGGTGTGCCCTTTGATTTTTTGGAATTCATAGAGCTAATTTTCATTGTACCAAGGAGGTTTCACATCTAGTTCCTGGTAATTCTCATAGGTGGGAGCCTTCATGAGGTTTTCGTTTATTAGCTTCTTCATGATGACCTCGAGTGGTTCCCCAAGGGCAGTGTACTTATTCTTGATGGAATTCTTGTTTCGCTAGGGTGGTCCCCTTTAATCATTGACATTGTTGATCATTTGATTATTTGGCTGTTGTGTTGTTGTGTTAGCTTGACGATTGTTTTGATGATGGTTTTATATTTTTTGTTGTGGTACGGGTGTATTTATCTGAGGGGCACTATGAAAATTTTTGCTTCAATGACACCATAATTGGTAACATTTTTATTTCTTTCGCATGTGTGAGGTTTCTCATTGTAATTGGTGGATGGGAAATTTTTCTATTGTTTGGGATATGAAGTTGATCCTCCAAGTTGTGTCATAAGGGCTCATTTGATGTTGAGCACCTTGGAAATCAACTGGTCGTACGTGGTGATCCCTTGGACTTTGAGATGGAATGCTAAGAGGCCATAAAGGTTGGATATGATAGTGCACACTTCTTCCTCGGGCATGACCCATTTGCTATGATTGGCCTTGTAGGAATGAAGTGAATGATTCATTCTTCCCTTGTTTTAGAGCTGAAATTTCTTCTAGACTGACATGCATAGTGATATTGCATGCACAGTTTTTAATGAATGCGTCTATGATTTCTTGGAATGTTTTGATGCCTATAGGTAGTTGAGAGAACCATTCCATGGTGTGGCTAGCCAAACTCCTAGGAAATAGCTACATCAGATAGGTATGATCATATGCAACTTCCATGCAATGAACCTAGAATTCCCTAATGTGATCTTCAAGGTTTCCCGTCCCATTTTGTCAAATTTGGGGATCTCAAATCCCTTTGGGAATGGTTTCATCACAAAGCTTTTGTTGAATGGATAATGGCACAAGTTGTTGGGTGTTTACGTGGTTTTCCCTAATTGAAGGTCAAGCACTTGTTGTGAGAGAAACCTAATTTTTGCTATCACATT
Source organism: Sequoia sempervirens (assembly GCA_007258455.2). Lineage (NCBI taxonomy): Eukaryota > Viridiplantae > Streptophyta > Pinopsida > Cupressales > Cupressaceae > Sequoia > Sequoia sempervirens. Next base: position 179,517,950 of record VDFB02193867.1, read on the forward strand.
GTTTTGCAGATCAAGGGTGGGATGAAAGTGTTCTTAGGTGGTTCAATTGTCGGTGGGATGGGTGAATTGGTTGGTATGTTAATGGATGATGTTTGCATGTGTTACTACACCAAATATTCCTATAACTATTGATGTACCAACAATGCTTGTTGTTGGTTTGTTGTTGTTGTGCTATTAAGGAATTTTGTTCAGATTGTTGTTGTTGTTGAGCCAACAATGCTTATTGTTGAGCTGATAATTGGACTACTTCTTGTTGTTGTTGATATTGTTTTAGTGCTTGTTGATATACTTGATGTTGTGCTACTTGTTGTTGTGCAAAATATTGTGCTTGTATTTGTGCTTGTTGCACTTGATATTGGCTTGTGCTTGAGCATGCACTTGATTCTAGGTCTAAGCTTGAGCTTGGGCCTGAGCTTGAGGTTGTTCTTGAGAAAAATCTTGTGCAATCTATGCAACTTGTGTGGCTTGTATTTCTTGTGCATCTTTCCCTACTTGAGCGGCTTATTGTTTTTGTTGTTGCAATAAGGCTTGGGCTTGTGTAGCCTGTTGTGCTTGTTGCACTTCTTGTGTGACTTGGGTAGCTTGAGAAACTTGCACAGCTTGCTGAGAAGCTAGTTGTGTGGCTTGCTATTTTTTTACTTGCAGGAGTGCCTTTTGATAGGTAGCTTATTGAGCTACTTGCAACACAATACTGTATTGGCTTGATGTGTTCAAGTTTGGTGGTGGTGGTGGTGGAGGTGGATTTGGAATGGTGCTTGTTGTTGTGATTAGAGGCATCATTGTGTTGATGATTAGGGTTTGAGTGGTAGATGGTGTGATCGATGTGGTTGGTCCTTGAGAGACAATGTTATGAGATGCCAGGGGGGTAGTTGATGATGTGATGGTGGTCATTTGCATTATTGGGATGGTTGCCATCTTTTGTTGTGATATCGATGGCAAAGTGGAAGTATTTAGAATGATGCTCTGATTGATGCTCGGTGGGCTTATTTAAATGATGCTTGATAAAGGGGGAAGTCATAAACCAAGAGATGATGTGAATATTGATGTCAATGGTGGAAGTGGTGGAAATTTGAGGGGTACAATCTCTTGAGGAAATGGTGTAGTGTCACCCTCTCCTTGCGAAGTTATGAGGAGAGAGGTTTGAGGTGTTGCATAGAATGATGATGGTGATGGGTCATTTAGATCATGAAATGTGAAAGGTACATATGTATGTAATGGATTTTGGGGTATAGTTTATCCCAAGATGGTGTTTGCGTTCAAATCCTAATTGTTTACGAGAGGATGTGTTTGCAATGCATTGAGAAATGCACTTCCTTTGTTAACAATAGGTTGCGTTGGAGCGATAGATGATGTGATTTGTGTAATGTTTTGAGTGATGTTTTGAAATGGAGGTGTAGATGAAATGGGGATGGTATATGAGATTGGAGGCATGACCCCAAAATATGGTTCCACTATAGTGCTCACATCAAAATCTGAGGGCATTTAGCCCCTTGCTTTGTTAATTCAAGCATGTATAGTGACGGATTGATTCTCATCGTGATGTTGATAATCTTATGATTCTCTAGATTTTGGATTATTTTAGTGATTTCCTCATGTGACATTCCAAATGGATTATTGGCAAGATCCTCCACTTAGACACCTTCCTCTTGATGGTCTTGTGAAAATGGAGGAAGGTTAATTGTGAGACTGCCAGACCCAATGGGATTCATGTCGGGAGTGATTTGACTTAAATCACTCAAAGTAGATGTTTCTTTGTTGACTTCCATGTTCCTCTTGTGTTGAGATATCGTTTGCACCATAAAATAGGGATCAATTTTCAAGAATGTGGAAGGTGAATTCTCCAATTCTTTGGATTGATCTAACTTTAGCTACAAAAGAGAAAATTTAGGATGATTTAAGGATCAAAGGGTGATAATGATATGGATGTAAGATGGATGTTTGATGGATGATTGGAACTTTTTTGAGAAAATATTAAAGGGTATGTTGAACTTGAGGACTTGATTTGTTTTGGTTTTGGATTTGGGTGGTGGACTCATAAACTCTAAGAGCTTGGATGTTGTCCTAGAGTTAAATCATTCACAAGATGCTAATTTATCTAGGTGTGAGAAGAAGGATTCATCTAAACACTCCTATCCAAACAAGATGCTTTTGATAATGAACTCCAAAATCCAAAGATGTTGGATGTTATCAAGGGATAAAGTTGTTCACAAGGTTTGATAATTTGTTCAAATATGTGGAGAAGGATGCATCTACACACATTCAATCAAACAAGATGATTTTGGATTGGTTTCAAATGATTTTCCCAAAGTTTAACATGAAGGATTTTTCCAATATTTTCAAAGAGTTGATGATGAGATGATTTTGGTTTTTTGATGTTCAAATATGGATGAAGGTTTGAATTTGATTCTAGGTTTACCTAAAAAAACACTTGCTTACTAGACCTCAGTTTTGAAGAACAAGATTTTTTTTAAACAAGATGTTCAAACTCCCTAAAAAGATTAGGGTTTTGATAGTAATAGAATGAGTATAGACTAGGATTGTTTCTTGAAGCTTTTCTATAAAAATTAAAAAGCAGTCTTCATCTGAATTTGTATAGCATTGAGAAATGCTTTTGGTGATCTTTTGGACTAAGATCTTTTACCTTTGGTTTCTTGATCTTGATCTTGCGTGAAATCATTGGAGACACATGTGTGGGGTCCAATTGTTTTTTTAGTCTTTGCTTAATGAATTTCTTTGTTTTACCACAAACACTTCTTGATTAGGTTTCAAACTAGATGTCCAATGTCTTAACTTCTTCTCATTCCACAAGGTATATCATGTGAAACTTTGATGAAATCAAGGAAAGGGTTACCTATTGTTAACTTTAGAAAGAAAATTAAGATATAATCCAAGTGTTTAGAAACCTCTAAGGATAAAATCCCAAGGGCAAGCAATAAAACATGAATTTGGTCAATTGTATTTTCTTCCTAAAGGGTTTGAATTTTTTGATGACAATGTTAAATGTTTGTTTCCAAATGTTTTCAAACAAGGGTATGTGCAGGATCATCATGGAAAAAATAGGCCCTTAAGTGGCAAAAAATTCAGAAAAATTAGTGTTAGGTGACTTGACGTAAAAATTTGAATAAGTTATGTATATTATTTAAAAAATATGTAAGAATAGAAAATGTAGAAAATTGAATGTAGTTTCTAAACTACTAGGTTTTTATAAAAATAAATAAAATAAATTTCAAGGAAAAAATAAGAAGTAGGTGTTTGTCTGACCACCCTAACCATAATAAAATCATAATTATTTTTTATAAGATTTTATATATAAGTAGAGGACTCATATCTGGATGTGATACATATTTTTTTGTAATTTTTTTCCAAGTAAAAATTAATTATGAATTTTTATTACAACTTTTAAAAAATATAAAACTCATATGTCTAACCACCTTAGCTTGGTCAAAACTTCATGAAATTTAATTTTTCTTTTTTAATCCTATAGTATATGAAACATAGAATGTGACACATGTTTCGGATTCAAAAAATGTGATATCGTTTGAAAGTTATAGATGTTTTCAGTCAGCCTATTGATTAGGACTTTAGTCGTAATTCTAATAGAAAATGAATAATAATTATTTATTAAATTCAAATTAAAGCATAATTTATATTGGTGGAAAGCTGAGAATATCCTCTAAAAACCCTTTTCGTTTTATCAATTTTGGGTAAAAAAAAAGTTGTCATCCACATACCCTACAAATACCCATAATATTGCCACTTTTGGCCCATCATGATCCTACACATACCCACAAGAAAAGTGGTTTGTAACCAAGAGCAAGCACAGTCCTATGGATATGAAATACTATATTTCTTGAGTCCCCACTTGGACAAGTCCAACTACACTTATTTTTAGCAAATGATTAGATGTTTGACCTCACTAGTTCCCCTCTACGAGACTCACTTCTCAGGGCAGCCAAGCATCAGTACCCATGAAACTCTATTCCATATATGTATCATAATAAAGTTAGTTTAAAGTAAGCAAATAAAATAGCATTCTTTATGAAATAATCCATTATCCTTTACAAACAAAACAACAAAACAAACTAATTGAAATCCTAAAAAGAACAATGCACACCTATTCCATAGTGGATTGGTGCCACTTTTTTGTGAAAAGTATTCCATAGTGGATTGGTGCCACTTTTTTGTGAAAAGTGACCCTTTCCCAACCTTTGGCAAGCCAATGATGAAGATGCAATGGAAAAAATTAGCTCTCAATGTGAAGAGAGTAACTTTGCATGAGATTGTAGATGATCAAATGCAAATGATGAGTTCTCTATTTATAAGAGAGAATGATGGAGAGACATGCAAAATGGGTGAATGTGGGATAAAGATTCAACCAATAGGAAGGAGCCACTTGTCCAAATGTGAGTGGATGGAGGATATGCAAGTTTTGGTGAATGTGCCAATAAATGACATTAGGTGGCCTTTTCAAATTTCAAATTTGTCTTGTTGGAGGGAGAAGGAGGGGTCTTAAATGCCTAGTGGGGGACATGTAAGAGGAGAATTAATGCTATGTTGGAAGGGACAATTCAACTTGGATTTGAATTCAAACTTGAGGGAATATTCTATTTTTATGCCATGTTTTGAATGAAAATGGAGATTTAATAAATTAATTAAAATCCTTTATTTGTGCAAGTGGGAAAAGCTAGAGGATGGGACTTTCATTGGGATTAAATTAATCAAGGTTAATTAATTTAATGAGGGATTTAGGAGATGTGACAGTTTTGACTTAGATATATGGATTTATTTAAATCAAAAGGAGAGGAATGTGATTTAGACTTAGTTAAATAAATATTTTAATTTATTTAACTAAAGGGAATGATGTTAGTACTAAAGATGAATTTATTTAATTTAAATGTAGGACTTTAGAGGTTGAATTTAATGAAATTGATTTATTTGATGAATGGATGAATATGAATTAGTTAGATGCATAATGCTAATTTTGTATCTCTACAATTAGGAGCATTATGTAGAATACTCAAATAGAAGGGATTAAGAGTGAGATACATGATCACTTGAACCAACAAACTAAAATGTGGAAACACTTAAATCCATTGATTTAGAGAGCCCCCCAAGAATCATTAGTGTTGATTGTAGCCCCAAAAAAAATGTGTAAGAAAATTTTACAAGGTGTGAATATCGAATGCCAAATTGATCATTTATAATACATAGTATTTTTACAAAATAGGTTATCCAAACCTTAAATTTACATGCAAAATCAGATTCCTTGAAAAATTTTGACAAAATTTTTCAAAAAAATAATTCGTAAAAATTCAATAATTAGGGTGAAATTTATGCCCCATTGAACTTTGTTTACAAAATTGACTTTGGCGATTAAAATTTTCTATTAACTTTTTTTTTTTAAATGTCTTGATACTCAAATATCAATGCTAGAACTATCTTCCTATCGACTATTCAAATTTGAAAATGTGATCTCCCATTTGCAAGCAACATGAAAAAGAAAAAAATATTGAATAAAAAAATAATTGCAACATGTTTCTTGATGATCAAACATGTCAACATCCACTCTGATTCTCTCAAGTTCCTGCCCAGGCATGATTTTGAATGGCTATGTTTGTTTCCACTCCCGCCCTCTCTAGTTCTTGCCCGGGCATGTCTTGAACAAATTTGTGGCCATGCCTTCTCTTGGACACTCCATTCTTTGCTCTCATCTTGGTGTTAACAAGCCCTTCTCTTCACCTAGCTATGACCTCATTGTGGATCTCTCTATGGATGTTATGGTGGTTGTGTTTCTTTCTCCTTTGGTGGTTGATGTGGGGGTTGACACTTTTGTGGGAGTTTCTGGGGTCCCCAATGATACTGCATTTTCTACACCTCTTGGGGTTGAAGAGGCTATTGGAGCTACTATTTCTAGGTTGTCCCCATCCTCTTAGGAGGGGCAGTTTGCTTATTCGAATGTTGTTAAGTCTAAGAGGCCACAAGAAGGTGATATGCGGCCTATGCATTGTGATGGGGCTGCTCCTGTTGTTTCTCTTGGTAAGGAAGTTTATGATAATATAGATTTCTATTCTAAAAATGCTCTTATTTGTATATTTGGTTGCTTGTGGCCTTCTCTTCCTGACTTGCACCTTTGGATTACCAATCACTGGTTTGCTTTGGTGGATGGAACAATGGAGATTTACCCTTTTGGAAGGGTTTTTTTTGTGGTGATTTTTAATTCTCTTGAAGATAGGAAATTTTTTTTAGCTCATGGTCTATGGATGTGGGATTCTCATCCCCTTTCCTTGAGACCTTGGGTTTTTTCTTTTAACCCTTTAAAATAGCCTTCGTGTGTGATACTTTTTTGGGTAAGATTTCCCTATCTTTCCTTACATTTCTAGTGTTCCTCTACCTATGAGGGCATTGGTAATACTATTGGTATATTTTTGAAAGTTGAGAGGGCTTCTAAGAATTTCACTCATACTTCCTTCACTAGGATTCTTGTGGAGATTGATCTATCGAAGGCTTTACCTAGAGAGGTTGTGCTATAGATTAATGGCTAGTCTTGGTCTCAACTTGTGGATTATGAGGTTCTTCCTTTTTGTTGTAGATGTTGTTTTGCTATTGACCACTTGGCTCATGACAAGCTTTAAAATCTCCCACCCTATTTCTTCTTCTACATGGTGAAAGAATTCACTCTATGAACAATTAATAGTTTTCCCTACGACTAACTCTACTTCTTCTTTTGATGAATCCAGGCCTACTTCCCCTTTTGTGAGGTTTAATATGAGTGTTGTGATGGATGCTACTCCTCAAATTCCAATTTCTACTTCACCTGACTTGATTGTGATGGGTGTTGTTCGTTCTGTGGATACTACTATGTGGCCTTTGGATTTGGTTGTCCTTAATGCTATTTGTGATGCCTCCTCTAAAGCCAATGTATTGGAAACTGCTCTAGGAAGTCTTGCAAATTCAGGCTTGGTTTCAGATGTTATACCTAAAATTTTAGTTGTTTCTCTAGTTTTCTACTCTGGAGATGAGTCTTCCCCTTCTAATCAAAATTTCTTAGTTTTTGTTTTTGATTCTCCTTGGACTAGAGTTCATAGAAAGAAGAAACATCCTTCTAAGAACTTGGTCACAGTCTCATTTATCTCACCTTTAGAGGCTTTACTTGGTTCAATTGCTACTCCTTGAATAGTTTTGTGTTGTTTGTTCTAACTGGTTGTTTCTCTCTAGTTCATTGTTTTTTTCCAATCTACTTTGTTGACCTATTTGACTTTGTTTTGCTAAGCTGTTAGGATCTATTTTTCATTTTGTATTAGGTTAAGGCCCTTCCCCTACTTATCTAATCAAAAACATAAAAAAGAAAAGAAAAATCCTTTTAAGGACTTGAAGATCACCAAATGGTTTAAATTTAACCTCTAGTGCTCAACAAGAAAAAATCAAAGAGTACAAGTGGTCATTATTAGTAGAAAATGATAATATCACAAAATGATCACTTACGAAACAAATTTTAAACAAATGGCCTATTAACCTATCATATTAAGCTATCTAGATGAGGAAGATTCCATGCAAAGGTGAAGGTGCCTAATTATGTTGGTAGTATTTTATTGAGCCACCTAAATATAATAGATAAAGGTTGGTGATTATAGCAAGCTACCTTTGTAGAGTCATCTAAGTTGAAGTAGGTTTCAACAGATGTGTTGAAGAGGTCGCTTGGTGACTATAGGAATTATGAGACTACACCTTTGGGCACTATTTTAGAGATGCAACACCAACAAGAGACGTGGTCGCAAGGATACAATATTTGGATCAGCCATAATGGGTTGCCACATTGCTTGAAGGCATAGTGTGTGCCACAAGTGGAAATAGAGGATGTAGGTCGATGGAGCTTAGATTAGGATTTGAATAAAAAACTTAAGTGGCCATTAATTTTTTTATTCCCATTCTCTTGAATCTACTAAATGTGAAATAGTGCAGTCTTCACACCTGATGTGGTCACCCCTTGACGAATACAATGAGAAAAACTCAACATATAGAATCTTTGCTACCATAAAAACAAAATGGGGTGCTAAGAGGAGGCCACATATGGAGATTTTTAACTCCTTGCCTATGAAAACAAAGAATGACAATGAAAAATAGTGATTGTAATATTCAAATGAATTTGAATAGGCCACATAAAATATCACAAATAAGCACAATAGTATCTAACAAAATAAGTTGAAAAACTATTAATAATAGACCAAAATGGCCAAATTGTCTATAGAATTATAAAATCTACCCAAATGAGTATATAAATAGAGGGTAGATTGGACCTCTACTAAAAAAAATGTTTTTTTATAAATTTTTATAAACTAAGCACAAAATCCCAAAGAATTATAAAGGCTAAAAATTTAAAATTACTTAAAATAACAAAATGAAGATTATTTTTTTATTCATAAGTATTGTAGACACAATGGTGGTGTTCTTTTGGCTCTATGATTCTATGTTGATAGAGCTATGTGCAAGAGTCCTCTCAATGTGGGAAGGAACTTGTTGTCATGGCTCTAATACCATGTTGGAGAATGCCAAGATCAATGATCTTGAATTTGATAACCTTCCACAAGTGAAACTATAAACACAATAGTATGTCTATCAATATAAAATGAAGAGTGTGTAAACACAATTCTCAAGCCTTGAATGTATAGGAAAAGATGAGGAGGTAGAAATGTATGATTGAACTATTAACTAACCCTTCAAAGAAGGAACACTTGTGAGATCACTTGACAAGTGTATAAGTTTCAATAAGTGTCTCAAATCATGTGGATAAATTTCTCAACCATATAAAGTGAGAGAAAAGAAAAAGAAACATAAGTAAACTTCAATAGAATTCAAAGATATCACACATCTTCATATTTCTTCCCTCATCCTCCTTTCAAGAATGGGAATAAATCATGCATATATTTTCTTATTATCTCTTCCTAAGGAAACAAATATTGTTCAAAAAGATTGGATCATCTTTAGCATTTAGTGTCAAGCATACATCATTGTAAGAGACTCTACCTTGAGGGGTAACATAGTCTCTCTTCTTATTCTCTCTTAAACGGAGGCTTTTTCATTGTATGATTTTTTTCTTGTCATATTCTAGAGGGTATATTTCTTGTATTTTTCACTTTTGGGGTAAGTTTTTCATTTATCTTTCTCCCTTCCCTCACTTCATCAAAGACTATGTTGTAATTGGTTATCTCACTAGGTTTAGTTGCCAAGACCTAGTTTCCTTGTGCCCACCTAAGCTATGCTTAAGGCGGTTATCAGTTTTGAAAATTAAATAACATATTGTTGCACATGGATATTTATTTTTTAGGAATTTTTTACTTTAGAAGAGTTTTATCCTTTTTTGGAGATAAGCTTTCTTAGGTGTACACTTAGCCTTTTTCTTTTGTGGAATTTGCATGCTTGCTTTCAAATGTGAGTTTTATGTACATTCCATATTATTGTGTTCATCTCTTTTTCTTGTCACTCTTTATTTTGCATACTCTCATTCTTATAACTTGTGTGGTATGTGATTATTCATCACTCATAGCCCAACCAATACCACTAGTCTAATAGTAGAACATGATTCTAATAACTTTTAATAACAACTATACTTTGTGTGTTTGTAAATAACTAATAATAAATGGCATGGTTTAGTTACTAGAAACTTGATCTACTAATATCCCTCTCTAATGATACACTCCCTCCTCCTATTATAAGGGGGAAATACTTTCCTTCATCCATCTCATCATTAAAAATATGTTAGTCCATTAGTCGCAATCAAACCATAATTTAATTAATACTCTTTTATTAATGATAAAAAAAAAATCATTTTCAATTTTCACTTTATCACAAATAGCATTTATATCTAACATGCAATTAAATAATAAATCTACATAGACATGATCGAATTAATAGAAATATATTTTATTCTAGATATTAATATTTTTAATCTATATCTCAAACATAAATAAAATGAATACCAAATTATCTACATCATTGAATTATCTTAAAATAGATTGTGAAAAGGAGTGGAAAAGTAGCTATCTAACAGCAATAACATAGAGGATTAAGGATAGTGTTAGATGAGGCTATCACTAGCTTGGGATTTCCTCCAAGGATAGGGACCTATCAAATATGGAAACTATAATCTACTGAGTTTATCTCAACTAGTAGTCAAAATAATGAACAATATAAAATGGGATATTGAATTCCTAAATATAGTAACCACTATCACTCTCTCCATATGAATAGACTATTATTTCATAGTTCTAAGCATTTAAAATACATTAGATTGTTCCTAATACACCTTAATAGTAGCTCAATCAACTTGGTAGATATGTATGGAACATAAAAAAACATAATGGATACCTATCCCATAGTGGATTGGTGTCACTTTGTTGTGAAAAGTGACCCTTTCCCAACCCTTGACAAGCTTGATGATAATGGGAAAAATTAGCTCTCAATGTGAAGAGAGTCACTTTGCATGAATTGTGGATGCTAAAAATGAAGAATGAGCCTTCTATTTATAGAATCTCAAGTTGGAAGAATGCCCAAAAGAGAGCAATGTGGGACAAAGATTTAGCCAATAGGAAGGAGCCACTTGTCCAAATCTAAGTGGATGGAGGATGTGCAAGTTTTGGTCAATGTGCCAATAAATGAAATTAGTTGGCCTTTTCAAATTCAAATCTAGCTTGTTGGAGGGAGAAAAAGGGACTTAAATGCCAAGTGGGGGACATGTAAGAGGGGATTTATTGTCGTGTTGGAAGAGACAAGTCAACTTTTTTTTAATTCAAACTTGAGGGAATATTCTTGAAAGATGCCTTGTTGAGGAAAAATGAGGAATTTATAAATGAATTAAAATGCTTTATTTGTGCAAGTGGGAAAAGCTAGAGGATGTGATGGGTGATTAGATTAGATTAATCAGGATTAGATTAATTTAGTGAAGGATTAGGTGATTTTGACCCATTTGACTTTATATTTAGGGATTTAAACTAAATCAAAGGGAGATGAAAGATAATTTGAGATTTAATTAAATAAATGTTTGATTTATTTAATCAAAGAGGAATAATGATAGGCTTAAATTAAATAAAGTTAATTTATTCAATTTAAATGAATGACCTTGGAGATAAATCAAATAGACTTGATTTATTTGATTAATGGATTTAATGAGCTTGATTTACTTGATGAACAAATTAATATGACCTAATTAAATGTATAATACTAATTTTGCATGTCTACATTTTTCCCCTCTTTGAAGCAATGCACTTGTTGCATTGGTTCAAAGAACAAATGATGCAGGAGCATCCAATGGTGTAAGGGCAATCTTGCATCACCCAAAATAGTTAAATTTCAAGTTTCTCAGTTCTCATATGTTTTTACTTTTTTGGATACCCTTTTTGTCATAATGAAATTCTCAATTTACGATTTTTATTTTCTATTCCTGGGTTGAAAGATATTGCAATTTTAGTTTCTCAGATTTGCACCTAAAAATCTTTTGAGTTGGATTTGAGGCACTTAGATCTTCCATAATGGCCCCAAAACTTGCTAAAATCTACATAGCTGATTTCGAGCGCGTTCTTGACTTCGAGACCTTTCCAACGGTTCATGAATCGGAGCCCCGGGTCAAAAGTTATGGCCCTAGGAAGTTGGCACACTTTCTAGGAGATACAATTACAAATGTTCTTTTAAAATTTGAACTTCAAGTTGTAATTTTCGGTGCTAAACTACCTAAACTCAAATTTTAATGTTGTTTTGGCTCCAAACTAAAGAGGAGCTCTATTTATGGGCGGGTTTCTAATATTTTTGGGTAGCTTTTTGGGGACAAGCTCACGTATTGCGAAAAGGTTATTCTGTAGCTTTTTGTAGCTTGCATGTGTTGTAGAACTTGGGGATTTGAGGTCCTCTGCATGTAAGAAGCTCCATTTTCTGAATAATAAAATTATTCTCTTGTTTGTGGGTTATTTTTTGTGACTCAGTTGTGCCCTCATCAAGTGGTATCAGAGCGAGGTTTTCTTGAGCACGTGGACAGATCGCCGATCGTGAGGCAGTTTGCACCAGGACCATGGTTGTGGGTCGAGGTCAAGAAAGATGCCTCCAAGAGTGATGCCTGGTAGGCGTGGTGGTGCCAGAGGTGGTTGAGGTGGTAGAGATGCTGGTGGAAGAGATGCACTGGAAGCCCTCCAAAGACAGATTGATGTGTTACAAGAGCAATTGAGAAGAGGGTTAAACCCGAGGGAGGAAAGTGAGGATGAAGGAGAGGAAGAAGGTTCAGATGTAGAAGAGGAAGAAGAAGCAATTGATCAAGACCAATGTGGCTAATAAGGGCCATTTTGAAGATCGAAAAGACCCGTGAGCAAAAAGTCCTAGTTATTCCGAAGTCTAAAACCTGTGAAGAGTTGATCGAATCGGATTAATGAGCTAGAAGAAGAATATTTTGAGTATGAGGAACAGAGGACCCGCATCAGGTTAAGTTTGGAAAATGAAGTTGAGCGCTAGGGGTATTTGGTGGAAAGAGGTCCGCTTTGAAAGAAATCAAGAGGAAAGTTAAGATCACCAGATGGGATTGCATGGTAGAGAATCTGAAGAAGCAGTTCATACCAGTGGACTACGAGTTAGATCCGTTGAATAAATTGCAAGGGTTGAAGCAAGGAAGTAGATCTGTGAGAATATACTGAAGATTTTCACAAGATAATCATCAGGGTCACATAGAGGCCAATAAGGAGAAGGTAGCCTGATATCTTAATGGGTTACGAGCAGTATCAGAGGAGTTAAACTTTAGTCATAATGACCACCATCGAGGATGTGTAGCAGTTTGCTCTAAAGGTGGAAGAGAAGTTGAACAAAAGATTTGATGGCAAGCAAAAGGGACAAGGAGGTCAAAGTGGAAGGGGCAGTGGAAGACCTTCAGGAAGCCGAAATGATGATGAAAAGAAAAGTGAAGATGTGGGTACTAGCCAAAGCCAAAGGAATGACAACTTCTACCACCCTCGTGATCAAAACAGTGGTGACCAAAGAGGTAGAGGATGAGGGAGATATGGACAAGGATTTGGAAGAGGTGGTTTCAGAGGAACGTGTTTCCAGTGTGGTAAAGAAGGGCATCGAGCCTATGAATGTCCACAACACCAAGGAAAGGCAGACAAAAGGCCAAAAGGTCATGGAAGGGTTGCACATGCAGATGAGGAGGCCCAATCTGACCATTCAGATGATGCTGAAAGGGGAGAAGCCCTAGTGATTAGGAGAGCCCTAGTGACTGAGGAAAAGGTACCAGAACAGAGGAAGAATCTATTTCGCACAAGGTGCTAGTGTGAAGGAAAATGTTGTGATATCATTATTGACGGTGGGAGCACTGATAATCTAGTGTTAGAGGAGATGGTCACAAAGTTGAAGCTAAAGAGGGAAAGGCACCCGCATCCATATCGGATTGCTTGGTTGTAGAAAGACCACAAAGTTTTTGTCAATGAGCAGTGCCTAGTAAAGTTCAAGATTGGGAGCTACCATGATGAGGTACTCTTTGATATCATCCCTATAGATGCATGTCACATGTTGTTGGGGAGGTCATGGTAGTTTGATAAGAGAGCTATACATGATGGCCATGCAAACACTTATTCCTTGACAAAGGATGGGGTTTGTCACAAGTTGAAACCCCTAAAGGAGACCGAAGAAAAGGTATGCAATAGTGCTAGAATTTGTTATGTAGATGGAAGAAAATTTTTAGAAGGTATGAAACATGAGCATGTGTGTTATGCATTGATTCCTAGAGTGAGTAATGAGGATAGTGAGAAGGTTCCAGAAGAATTTTTTGGGATGTTGGATGAGTTTCAGGATATTGTTTCTAATAATGTACCTGAGGGTTTACCACCAATAAGGAAGATCATTCATCAGATCGACTTGATTCTTGGAGCCAGTTTGCCAAATAAGGTAGCTCATAGAATGACTCCAGCAAAAAATGAGGAGTTGAACAAACAAGTTGAAGAGTTGTTGAGAAAGGGTTTGATACAAGAGAGTTTGAGTCCATATGCAGTACCTGCAGTACTAGCACCAAAGAAGAATGGGGAGTGGAGGATGTGTATAGATTCCCAAGCCATCAACAAGATAATAATCAAATACAGATTTCCCCTGCCAAGGATGGATGACCTAATGGACTATTTGAGTGGAGCTCAGTACTTCACAAAGATTGATCTGAAGAGTGGATATCACCAGATCCGGATTTGAGAGGGAGATGAATGGAAGACTGTCTTTAAGACCAAAGAGGGCCTGTACGAGTGTTTAGTCATGCCTTTTGGGCTAACCAATGCACCAAGCACATTCATGCAACTCATGAACAAGGTACTAAAAGAATTTCTGGGAAGTTTTGTTATTGTGTATTTAGATGATATTTTGATTTTCAGTAAGACATTGGATGAGCATTTGATGCATATTCAGAGAGCCTTTGAGAAGTTAAGATGAGAGAAACTGTTGATTAATCTGAACAAATGTAGTTTTGTGAAGAGGGAGTTAGTGTACTTGGGGTTTGTTGTCTCAGCAGAAGGTCTCAAGATGGACCCAGAGAAGGTGAAGGCTATTCTGGAATGGCCTACCCCAAGAACTGCTACCAAGGTGAGATCTTTCCATTGTTTGGCTAGTTTTTATAGAAAGTTCATTAAAAACTTCAGTAGTATTTGTGGACCCCTGACTAAAACAATGAGACGGGATAGAAAAGAATTCAAGTGGAGCATTGGAGCAGCAAAAAGTTTTGAACTGTTGAAGCAGAAGGTGACAGAGCAACCTGTTCTAGCCCTCCCAATTTTCAACAAGGTGTTTCAGGTGGATTGTGATGCCAGTGGTTGTGCCATTGGAGCAGTATTGAGCCAAAAAGGTAAGCCCATTGCCTATTTCAGTGAAAAGTTAAATGATGCCAAGAGAAAGTATTTTGTATATGATAAGGAGTTTTATGCAATAGTTCAAGCATTAAAGAAATGGAGACATTATTTTTTGCCGAATGAATTTGTTCTATATGTTGATCATCAGGCCTTGTAGTACCTAAATAGTAAGGAAAAATTAAATCGGAGGCATATGAAATGGGTAGAGTTTTTGTAGAGTTATACCTTTGTTTTGAAACATAGGAGTGGGGAATCAAATAGGGTTGCAGATGCCTTAAGTAGGAGGCATACATTGATGACAAAGATGCAGATTGAAGTGGTTGGGTTCAATGAACTCAAAACACTATATGCAGAAGATCTTGATTTTGTAGAGGCTTGGAAATTTTGCAAAGAACCTATTATAGTGGATAGGACAAGGTGGCTAGATTTCATAATCCAAGATGGCATGTTATTTAAGGGAAGTCAATTGTGTATCATGAGGAGTTCCATGAGGGAGAACCTGATAAAGGAGAAGCATAGTGGAGGAATGGCAGGATGGTCAGGATAAGACCATTGCCATTATCAGTGAGCATTATTATTGGCCTTAGTTGTCATAGGATGTGAAGAAGTTTGTACAAAGTTGCAGGGTATGTCAAATGGAAAAAGGAGTGAGCCAAAATACAGGCTTATATCAGCCCTTACCTATACCAGAGAGACCATGGGAGGATATAAGTATGGACTTTGTTCTTGGTTTTCCAAGGACACAACGAGGGAATGATTCAGTCTTTGTGGTGGTTGATAGGTTTTCGAAGATGGCACATTTCATTCCATGTCAAAAGACCCATGATGCAGTCCACATTGCTGACTTGTTCTTCAAAGAGGTGGTAAGGCTACATGGTCTGCCAAAGAGTATTGTTTCAGATCATGACACCAAATTTGTGGGGTACTTTTGGAGGACCTTGTGGAAGAAGTTGAAGACAGAGCTGAAGTTCAGTTCTGCACACCATCCACAAATAGATGGGTAGACAAAGATTGTTAACAGGAGTCTGGGTAACCTACTGAGATGTTTGGTAGGAGATAAACCCAAGGGATGGGACTTGATCTTACCCCAGGCAGAATTCTCTTACAAAAATTCTGTCAACAGAAGCACTGGTAGATCACCATTCCAGATTGTGTATGGAGGTAGCCCCAAAACAACTCCAGAATTGAGGAAGATGGACCAAGAGAAGAAAATAAGTGCTAAAGCTGAATATTTTGCGGAACACATCAAGGATATACATGAGAAGGTAAGAGAACATATTAACAAAATGAATATGCAGTATAAGGCTAAGGAAGATTAGAAGTGGAGGTATAAGGAGTTTCAAATTGGTGATGGAGTGATGGTCCACTTGAGGAAAGAAAGGTTTCCAGTGGGAACATATAACAAATTGAAGATGAAGAAGTTCGGTCCCTATAAAATTTTGAAGAAGCATGATTCAGGGAATGCATATGAGATAGAGTTGCTGGATGGATTCAACATTTCCCCTGTGTTCAACATTTCAGATTTGACAAAGTATCATGAAGGTGGCATAGAGGAAGTACCAATGATGGAACAGTGTGGGATTCCATCATTTACTTTAGAAAAAAGAGGAGATTGAGGAAATCTTGGATAGTCGTGTGGGAAGGAGTACCAAAAATGGGGTCACTTCTCAAATTACCCTGGGTGTCTGATGCAGGAGCATCCAGTGGTGTAAGGGCAATCTTACATCACCCAAAATAGTTAAATTTCAAGTTTCTCAGTTCTCATATGTTTTTACTTTTTTGGATACTCTTTTCGTAATAATGAAATTCCCAATTTATGGTTTTTATTTTCTATTCCTGGGTTGAAATATATAGCAGTTTTAGTTTCCCAGATTTGCACCTAAAAATCTTCTGAGTTGGATTTAAGAAACTTAGAGCTTTCAGAATGGCCCTAAAATTTTCTAAAATCCACGTAGCTAATTTTGAGCATGTTCTTGACTTCAAGACCTTTCCAATGGTTCAAATGATTCGTGAATCGGAGCCCCGGATCAAAAGTTATGGCCCTGGGAAGTTGGCGCACTTTCTAGGAGATACAATTGCAAATGTTCTTTTGAAAATTGAACTTCAATTTGTAATTTTGGGCACCAAACTGCCTAAACTCAAATTTTAATGTTGTTTTGGCTCCAAACTAAAGAGGAGCTCTATTTATGGGTGGGTTTCTAATATTTTTGGGTAACTTTTTGGGGACAAGCTCGCGTATTGCGAAAGGGTTATTCTATAGCTTTCTGTAGCTTGCATGTGTTGTAGAACTTGGGGATTTGAGGTCCTCTGCATGTAAGAAGCTCCATTTTCTGAATAATAAAATTATTCTCTTGTTTGTGGGTTATTTTCTGTGTCTCAGGGTTCGCCCTCATCAACAAACTTTCTGTGATAAAAAATTCAAAAAAATTCTATTTTTTTCGGATGCCCCAATAGAAAGTACACTAGTACATTCCCCCCTTGAGAGATCGAGCAAAAAGATTCGATTTGAGGGTCGATAGAACACGATAAAGAGGTTCAAGATGGATGTATGGATGGTTATGATGATGATGCAAATGAGATGGTTTTAAGATGCTTAGAATAACCAATCTATATTATCCTAAACAACTTAAATGATGATATGATACATGTGAGATGGATGATGTGATAATGCCTATATGATTATGCATTGTAGGTTTTATGCAAATGTATTATTTTACAAGATGCTTAGACTAATAGATCTATATTATGATTATGAAAATGCATGGTGAGATGATGTGCAAAATGTTGATGGTTTGTGGATGCAATATGGATGCATTGGTGATGATGATTAACTTTCATGACATGATGTTAGTGCGGAGAAGAAGAAATGAGAGATGATATGATGACAAGAGGATCCAACAAGCCAAATTTATGAGCAATGATGAGAAATGAATGATTTGCTTATCAAGAGTTGGGATTTTAAAAAGGGTCAGTTACCTTATGTTTGATAACGTGCATAAGCACGATCCATCAAGATATAAAGAACCAGGATGGAATTGTACTCAGATTGATGGACTTTGACTCGACAAAAAGATAGGAGTATTCTTGTTCACACATGACATACAGAAACCTTGCTAGGACGTACCTAACAAAGCAAATATTCACCAATTTAAATTACAAGAATGTCCAATAAACACAGCAGAAAAAGGGATAATGATCAATGCCCCATTCCTTTCTCTCTAAATCACTTTGTTTAAGAGGTCATTGGAATGAGCGCAATAAGATAAATCAAAAGAAAAGACCAAGTTGTCATGCCCATATTTTTTCGACAAGAAAACCCACAATTTTTTTTATATAAAAACTAATTTACATTATAATTGTCATGCCCACTTTAATAGGGCTAGCTCACCCGACATAATTTACACATCATGTCACCGCAGCATGACCTATCTGCTAGAGTTTAACTCTACTTGATAGTATGGCAGATCACTTGCATATTGATGATATTGTTTGATTAACATGATCAAAACATAAATATTAATAATATTATCATTACTCTTAATTTAGCATTAAGCATATCATCATTATTAAATTCATTTCATAGTAGTCTTAATTAGATTCATGCCAGACTATATTAAATTTCTATGGAACATAAAGTAATTTGCCTTAGTCAATTGCATAGTCATACAAAACTTTTATTGATTAATTAAGCATATTACCCTAAAAAAATATATCCTAAATACCAATATCCAATATCATCTACACATTATATATGTATAATTTAATAATCCTTATTATTATTATTCTAAAAGAAATTACTCATATAATTTTATTTTTAACCATAACTTAAAATAAGATAAAATTACTTAAAGTTACTTAAAATCTAATAAATGAAAAATATTCAGTACTTAATTTTCTAACTTATAAGTCACGTGGCCCTTCCTTTAACTTTTATTTCTTTCTTTTTAAATTTACTTGAACATGTTTCTTTTATTTCAATGGGAGTTTCCATCACTCATTTTAGCTTAATTAAATTTCTACCACTATAAAGATCCGTGGTTATTCCTTTGGCTAATATTATTAGCGTATATTTTATTTATTTTATCAAGAGATCCCTTTGTACATGTTTTAGTTTCATATTTATGGTTTCATTATTTATCTTTGAATTTAACATCACTATGAATGTTTTCATATGAAGATGCCTTGATTGAGAAGATAATATTGAACTATAGGCTGAACTGTCTCATTTTCTTTTCATAGACAAAATGTGTTTGACGACATTAATGGAGTAGTTAGCTATATTAATTATGCTAGTATATACTTGTCTACGAAGGATATAGGATGTCGTAATGTTAAAACCAAAATGTGTTCATTATTAAGAGCTTGGCCAAAATTTTCATTTTAATAAACATACTCTAAAACCCTCATCAAAACCGTATATCAGGCTGATGTTCGCCAAAATGGAGAAGTGAAAGGTAATATCAGCTAGGAAGAACCTAGGAGAGCGGCGGGGAATGAAGCAAAAAAATAGAACATCGGACAACAAGAAGAAAAATGGCAAAATAAGATGAACGGCTGAGATTCATTTCAAGGCATTGTTGGGCTGCTACTCCACGTGAGATTTTCACTATCAAAACTACCACTATCACCGATAATAGCATTGGTAACATTATCATATTATGCCATTAATAACAATGTGTGGAAACAGTCAATGCAAGCTCTAGAATTGCCAAAGCTACATGACGCCCTCGAGAATGACATTGATGATGAAAGGACACACTATCGCCATGAAACTGACAGCCACACCCACAATTTTCCCTAAAATCTGATGGACTTGGCAAGGGAATGGTTAGGTGGAGAATTAAATTCATTGGCTAGGCTCTCAAACAAAGGCTTTATATTGGGAGGGACACAACAATAAGATGGTACAATGACAAAATCGTTGTGAGCAGGTATTCAAGAAGGGAGAATTTAAAGCATTGAATGGAAACAATCTTGGCATCTAACTAAGTCAAGATTTCTTTGCCTCAGTTTGAGGATAATGGATCTCCTAAATCTCTTTCCCTACCAAACATTTGCCAAGCAATAAATGGGAATATGATTCGATTGATAAGACCATTTCTAAGGCCTCAAGGAGAACTGCTACACGCTTCCTAAGTAGACATACCGAGCCTGCCAAGGAGTCTCGATTATGCTAGCTAAGCTATGCGGTAAAACGCTTACTAGTCCCTCAAGGCCCTCAACGCTAAGAGAAATGTGTTGGGTGCCTACCTTGAGAACATTTCCATACAATGTACTGTCTAGTGTGTTTAATCGTGTATATTTTATTTTGACTCGTGGAAAACAATATTTTTGATGGAAATCTCCAGAACATGGACTACAATGGAGGGACTTTTAATTTAGGATATGTCGTACTAAAATTAGTATATTATTAGCATAAGCAACACAAAGGATCTCAAGATTTATTTACATTAGTGCGCTCTAAGACATTGGAAGGGATTCAAATGCAGAACTAATTAGTATAATGGAGGATTATTGCATAGAAGAAGACTAGAATAGAAACAATTGAAGACACTAGGGTTTGTGGAATTCCAACACAAGTATGTCCTTTTTTAATGCCATATGCTCTCGCGCCAAAAATATTATTCCTCATCTCTGCAATTATTAGGCTTCTACATTTCTCTGTTCACAAACGCTTTTTGTGGGTTTTATCATGAGCAACACCACTTCTGGCTCCCGCTTGGTCTTTGGTGTTTTTTTTTTTTCGCAAGCATGGTCATGCTGCTTTCCACTCCCCATAGCCAATGTTTCATCGCTGCTTTCGTTGGGGCTTACTTAAGGTTTTGACTTCAAGTTGAACACCATTTAAAGGGCTGAGTTTGTAACGTCAAGATACTATTGTACTATACACAGAACCAATTCGGATGTCCTTCAAGTTCCTACCTTTCGAGGCGTTGAGGAAGATTGTTAAGCGTAACTCACATTGTGCTAAGAAGGCCAAGGATGGAAAATACAAGGTAATAGGGAACCAATAGTGGTGTTTCAAGAATATTTTTAGGCATCCATTGCGCGCAATCTATTTAGATCCATCTTGTTCCACTCAACTTTCTCCCTGCCATGACCAATGCTATGGTGTCCAATGCATCTATTTTTGAAAATATATTTTTGTTCCTTGTATTTACTGCTTAAGATGTAGGTTGCTATTTATAGAAGTGGTATTTTTACTACAAGCTATGTTGGACTACTTGTATTAATATTTGTATTTAAAGTAAAGCTAATGTTCCCTGGTGGTTTGTTTCAGATCTGTACCAAGAATCAAACTGGGGTCATTATATAAGAATCAAACTGGGGTCATTATATAAGGTTATGCATATTCAAATGCAAGCATTATAACATACATATATTTCCAAGACAGACGTTGATGAACTTCAAACAAATGCAGTAATAATTTTAAGACTAAAGAATCCATCCATTGAACTGGCTTCACTACATCTCACAAAGGAAATGTTCCAAACAGTAGTTTTTTGTTTGTTTTTTATTTTTTTAAAAAAAAACTTGCAATAAATTACCCATCTCAGACAAAAAAAAAGTATATTATTGTATCCTCAAAAGAACACTTAACTACATACAATCTCCATATATGTTGTTTACCATGATACCTTTTTGCTTACATTCCTACATTGAGTGCAACATTTAGAACTTTTATTCTCAACCTATTTCATAGAAAACGGCTAAAATTGGAATGCTTTTCTTTTTCTGGTTTTTTTTTCATTGTAACAAATATGAAACCTTCAATATTATACATAATTTCTAAGAACACATTGAACAAAACACCATAAATGAGACTTTCTCTTTTCCCATCATCTTTAATGTTGTGGATTACAATAGATTACATACAACTAAACCAAGCTTGTTCTCCACCCTACCGTAATGGTGTCATGGAGCCATGTGGGCTCTATCCATACCCCCGAGCAAGTAATTCTCTTGGCTTCATGATGATAAATGGAGACCATTCACAGTTTTACAAGGGATAAGACTAACATAGCACAAATTTTCTAGTATCTAAGTTATTTACTCTCTATATCTCCACCATGATCCATATTATATGCCACATTCTTACAATAATAAACAAAGGCAAATAGGATTAAGAGGCACTTATCTCTTCTCTCTTAGATGAAGGGATTGAATTGTTGCATCCATTCTTTCTCTCCAAGTCAAGCCATCTTGATCACTATCTTTCCAAGGGGTGAACTCCTCTCTTCTCATTCTTTCTACCCTCTCCACTTAAGTTCTCCTTTGGTAACAACCCACTTCTTCTTCCTCTCCCATTATATAGAAGTTTCACAAATTGCAACTTTTGGATGGGAAGGTGTGGAGTGTACTTCTCCCCATCAATGAAGGTCCTTTCCTCATAAATGAGAACATGCATTTGGACAACCACTCCATCTTTCCACTCCATACTTTCCTCAAAATTCGTCACTCTCCATTATTAGAGCTTTTCAAGGGTCAAATCATGTTGTAGGGGCACTATTGTATTCCTACTTGACCCTTACCACTATGGTATAGACCCTAGGGGGTTTATTTTTGCACTATAATCCAAAATTTTTATCAACAACTCTCATTAAAAGACCATTCAAGGGTCCATCTGAGTTTCAAACTTAGCTAGGGGTTACCAAGACCTTATCCCCACTTACACCTCACATGAATCACAACTAAATTCCCTCACAACCTTATTCTTCCAGTACCTTAACTCTACTTGTTTCTAGGCCCCAAATAGGTTCAAATTTATATCCTCATGAAGAAGTATTTTGATTCGCTCTTGATGGTTCTCCCTTCTCATGCTAACACCATTGCATTCTTGCACATTACCAACACGATTGTAAGTATCAGTTGTGTATCACATTAATCTGTTTGCTAAACATTCTAAGATTTAACTATTTAATAATCCATTTAGAATCTCAATTTTCATTCTATGTTATACAAGTGCATTCCACCTTTATGGTAGTGACAATTAAACATAATTTCCAAATGATATGAAAGAATATTTCCAAGAGATCACCTTATTTATTATCCACAATATACTTGATCATCAATTTAAGAGAAAAAGAGAATAAATTATGATTATATTAAGTACAAACGAGGCGTGGTCTTACACAAGTACACAAACAAGTGAATGTTCTCCATACCTTCAACCAAACGGATGTGTTTTGATAGGATAAGAATCCAAAGTCATATCCAAAATGATGCCCATTGTCAGAACGATATATCATAGGACATGCATTATATAGGATGATGATGGTTTGATAAGTTGATTGATAGGTTGTTGATATAACGTTGACTGACATGTCTGAAAATGATCAAGAGTTTGATTTTGTGTTTTAAAGGTTTGTTGTTTGCTTTTGATTTTTTACGTTTGAAGTTTTCTTTTTCCAATTATTGTGGTTGCTTTTGTTTCTTTTGCCAAAAGGATGAAGGTGATGATCAGTTTATCATGGATGATTGATTATTGCGGGTGAAAGCGAAACAAGATAGATGGATTTTTTCAAATATTTGGATGTTTTTGATGTTTTGAAATGTTTATAGGCTATTTTTTGTATTTTCAAGATGTTTTACAAATGTTGTTAGGTTTTCTATGATTTTATGAATGTTTTTTGCATTTTGTGTTTTTTGAATGTTTTTGGATTTTGATGTCTTTTTCGAATGTTTTTTGTGTTTTTGTGTCTTGGGGGCCAATCAAAGATCAACCTTGCCTACGTTCAAGGCTTAGAAATGACATAGTTTAGATGCCATGTTTTTTTATATTTTTCTCATTTTTTCAGTGTTTTTGGATTTTTTTTCTATTTTTCTAATTTTTGGATTTTTTGCATGGTTTTGACGATTTGGATATGGATATGTGATGATATCAATGCTCTATTTATAATTTTTTTGAAAAGAAAGCTAGGGTTGATTGATCTAATTGATGAATTGATCATGATAAAATTGTTGAGGATACATAACAACGCAAGGATAGTGTTACACAACACAAGAATTAGGATGAATATCCCAAGATGATGATGGATTGATTGGATTTGATTGATCAAGATTTTGAAGTTTGATTTGGAACATAATCTATTTGAATGATTTGATGTGACATTTGACATGCAAATTAGATGTGACTAATAGTGATTGTTTGGATTGATGTTCAATGAAAGATAAAGCCTAATAAGGAACATTTTCTTGGATCACAAATGCTTTGACCAATTTGGTTTCACGTTTTTGAATGTTTGGATTGCCACATAAGTTGGAAGATATAGATCAAGATTTATTCTCAAAGCAAGATGTAAATTCTTTCCCCTAGTGTCTAGCAATGTATGGAATGTCATAGATGGATGCTTGGATAGGTGTATGGATGGAGGGATATGGCAAGAATGCAAAGGATGCCAGGGATTATCTTGCAATAATATAACAAGTTCAAATAGAGGATGGTCATTTGGATATGTTTCATGACCCATGTCAAGATGTTTACCATAAGCAAGTGTAAAGTGTGCACTAAAGTTCATTAAGATCAAGATAACTCAGACTATGGATGGAAATATATGAAAATGGATTGGATAAATGGTTCATGGATGAATGGATTTATTATGGATAAGATGGATGGAATGTTGGATTTATTATGGATAGGAGTGAGATGCTTCCATTTGAACTAGGGCACGTAGATGCTCCATTCTACACATTATGCCTATTTTCTAGGTTTTCATCATGGTACTTGTCCAAGGCGCCGCCCATGCATTTTTCACTAGAGGATGATTTTTATCTTTACTGTTGTCATGATTTTTTGATTTTTTTGGATTTTCATATTTTTTGATTTTTTGGTTTTTTTGAAATATTTTAAGCTCATGTCGAACCACCTAGTGTTGTTGATGTATATGCTTCTATCATAATGTGCCATTGATATCTTCCTTGAAGAAATTGCTTTGCTAAGATATGTGCACTTAAATGCAACTTTTGGGATTCTTGATCTACTTTGTTGACACTGGGGTTAAATCTATCCCTATGCACACATCGCAATAGAGTGCCTTTGAAATCCTTATGATGAAGGGTCATTTCCAATACATGGTCAATTTGAGAATTGGATATCATGCATGGAGGCGTGGATGGAGTGTGTTTAGGGATAAGAGATGTATTGGTTGACAGTTTTGAACCTTTGACTCTCCAAATTTGGGAAGATGAGCAATGATGGGTGGATACAAAAGTGTGAATGGTATTAGGACCAACTACTTGATACACTTTGTACGTCGCTTGAAAAGCCTGCTTTTGCTTTTGTGGACATCCTTGATGGATACTTTTTCCTCTTTTATTTTTCCCCATTGTTTCTTTGACTAATGGAGTTTGATAGGGATAATCTTTCTTTGTATTCTTTGGTATCCATGTGTATTTGATTTTTCCATTATGCTTCTCAGCTTCTTTTGCGTTAATAACATTCTTCATGCTTTGATTCAAATCTTTCTTTCGATGTTGGTCCAAATTCATGGATGTGGTGATGGGTGGATGAAGATTCGTGACATGGCTAGTTGTATTATTGGCATTGGTTTCATCATAAGGATTCTTCATGCTCCCTATGTTGATGTTTGCTCAAGATGAAGTTGCCCCCAATATTGTGGAAGTAGTACCTTCATGCTTTGATTATGCTTGTTTCGAGAGTTCCTGTTTAGAATGCATTCTCTGATAAGTGACCACCATAGATGATGTTATTAGAATTTTCTGCTCTACTGACTTTGAAATATCCTATTCTATCCGACCTATTTCCTTGAGTGGATAATGCTAGATGTCTTTATTGATGATGTCCTTAGCCTAATTTTGTGATATATCTAATCCTAATATTGACAACTTAGTTTGACTATATGAATCAATAACCTACTCTTTTTGTGTAGTAATGTTAGGAGTAAAGGAATCTTGTTCTAAATGAAGATAATCTATGCGTCCATCCAAAGAAAGCATCTCATGGGTAGATAGAGGAATATGTGCTATAAGGATATGATCATCTTGTATAGATAGGAGAGTGTCCATTAGATCATTGTAGTATCTTGGAGATACAAATTCTTGATCTTGAATGACTTCGAAATTACTTTTGACATGCTTTGGATCGAGTTCTTGACATGGGTCAGTTTCAAAGGATGGATTGCTTACAAAGGGTTCTTGGATATCTTCATTAGGCATAGGAAGTGGCTCAATATCCTCTTGATCTTTGAGTGAATTTGGATCAAGTGTTGAGTTGAAGATTCCTTCAATATCGACAATCATCAGGTCGAAGGATGTCAATATGTCTTGGAAAGGACCATTGCTAGACTTTGGTGAAATATATTGATCATGCTTTAAAATGAATTCTTGAGATATGCCCTCTAACTCATTAGGTCATGTAGAGACATTTTCAACATGATCATTGGTTGAATCCTGACCATTGTCCCCAATAGTTATCATTTTTTACACTTGTGTTTGGGTAGCTTGCGTAGCTTGGGAGGCTTGGGTAGCCTGAGTAGCTTGGTATTGCTGGATTGCCTTTTGGTAGGCTTGGTAATCTTTTCGCACATTACTATATTGGCTTTTGTGTTTGGTTTAGGTGGAGGATTCATAATTGTGTTGGATGCAGTGACAAGCAGTCAAGATATGCTTGGAGCAATCATGGTAGTCAAGGGTTGAGATATGATGGGTGTGAGAGCCATGGTTGGAATGATTGAAGTGATAGTGATGCTTAGAATGACTGAGGTGATAGGTCCTTGGGAGACCATTTTTTCATTTGTGGGGATCGACATTGTTGTTTGATTGTATACCATTTGTTGTTGCGATACCAATGGTATTTTTGGAGGATTTGATGCAATGATTTGATTGGTGCTTGATGGATTTCCTTGGATCGATTGATTTTGGACATGTGGCGATTGATCTTTGAGATGGGGTAATTGGGTTTGTTGTTGATGTTGTTGATCTTGATATCTAACTTCTTGACATTGGAGATATTTTTCTTGATGCAGTTGTAGACACAACTCAATGCTTTCATGACATGGATTAACCAATGGAAGAGTGTATTGATTTTGGAGTGAAGATATCTCTTGGCTCAATAATTCAATTAGTTCAATATGTGAATCAAGTTGCTTTAGCAAAATTTGATCTTGATTTTGAATTTGACTCCCTTGATTTGGCTTTTGTTCTATCAGATTTGGGATGTACACTTGTGGTGTTCGCATGGGATCATTAAAAAATTGATTTTGGACAATGTTTTGATTTGGGATGATGTTCAAATTTGGCATTATCGGTTGAAATTAAACATTGTTGTGGTTGAAAAACGTATTGCCTTAATTTTGCATGGTGTTAACTTGACTTGGACCAATACATGGAGTTGTTAACATATTGTTTGGATTTTGGACAACATTCATATGATTTGCAAACATATCCATCCCAAATTTTTCCAATTGTGGATTTGAAATGTTCATGTTTGGAAAACTTGTACTTGGCATGTATGGATTTGGTGGGATGATGTCGTTTTGTGGAAGACTCATGCATTGAGTGTTTGTTTAATAGATTTGTAGGTTTGGATGTTGATTTAAATCTACCATTGAGAAAGATGTTCCAAACTCTTGATTGATCATACTCACATTTGTTGTACCATTGAGGATTGTAGGAGATAATGATCCTATGTACATATTGTATAAATGTGAGCATTGAAAATCAATTGGAATTGTAAGACTTTGATATTTTGGTTGGTTTGGATTACTCATGATGTATGGATCAAGTTTAAATTCCATGTTCTTCGTATGTTTTGACCTTGTTGCACAGAGTGACCTCTAAGGTGTTTAGGACCAATGATGAGATGCCAAATGAAAGGGGTGAATGATATGGGTGTTGAATGTTTTAGGAACTTTGGACCAATTCTAGACTTAGGGTTTGATTTTGATTGGCTTGGTTAGATAATGAACTTGTAAACCTTAAGATGTTTATATGTTATCTTAGGATGAACTTGTTCAAAGGTGTGTTGATTTAACTAGAGGTATGAGAAAGGATGCATTCCCATACTCCTGACTAACAAGGTAATTTTGATATTGATGATATACCCAAGTCTAGAATGATGTTTCCAAATCTCTAAAGTTGTTTGGTGGGATGGATTTTGATAGATGTTTGGGATGAATGAAGAGTTTGATTTTGAACCTAAATGAACCTAAGAAGGACTTGTTTACTAGACCAAGATATTGAAGAACATGTTTTTCTCTAAGAGTAGTTCAAAACCAAAAGACCAATGTTTGCATAAAAACCATATGACCAAAAAATGCCAAGCACATGTGTGGGGTCTAGTTGATTAAATCTTTTCTTAATGGATTCTTTTTACCACAAACACTTCTTCATTAGTTTTCAAGATGAATGTCCAATGTCCTAATTTTCTTTCATCCCACAAATTGCATTATGTGGAAATCGAGTAAATAAAGGAAAAGGTTTCCTAATGTTGACTTTAGTAGGAGAAAATTGAGATGAAATCCAAATGCTTAGAAGCCTCTAAGGATACAAATCCCAAGGACAAGCAATATCATGTGAATTCATTCAAGGATATTTTCTTCTCCTAAAGGGTTGGAGATTTGATGCTCATGTTGAATGTTCATTTTCCAATGTTTTCAATCAAGCAAAGCATTTTGTAACTAAGCACAACCTTATGGATATGAAAGACAATATTTTTTGAGTTCCCACTTGGACAAGTCCATCTACGCTTATCTTTAGTGAATTGTTAGATGTTTGACCCCATTAGCTCCCCTCCACGACACTCACTTATATAGGGTAGCCAAGCATCAACACCCATGAAACTCCCATGGCATGCTTTTTATTTCTACTAAAGACCATAAAAGTGTGGAGTGGCTTTAAAACGACTGTTCTTGCACCAACAAATAGATAAGGATTTTGGACTTTCTAAAACAAAGGTTTTATTTCAGACTTTCCATTCGTAGGAGTTGACCCAATGTGGTGAGAGACTATTTCTTCCCTTCTCGTTAGAGCCAATCACATGATATTGGCATTTATTCCAATACCCACATTTATATCCCAACTAGAAATACTCTTGGCTTTAGAGTGTTACTGGTTGAGCCATTCCATTAAGTGAGTACTTTTTCCCTAAGGTAGGCCCTCTAAGATAAAAAAAAGAAGGGAAACTATGAGCACCTAAAATATGCAAACACTAAAGCCTCAAGAATGGGTTAGTAGCCTACAAATTCACCAAAATGCTCCTATGAAATAATGCAAAATGTTTCCTAAACATGATAATAAAAAAAACCAAATTGAAAGCATGAAAGATACATAATGCACACCTATTCCATAGTGGATTGGTGTCAAATGTGCCAATGACCATTTCCCAATCCTTGCTAAAAATTGAAATGATACAATGCACTGTGATGAAGAGCAAAATTAGTTCTCAAACCAAGAGAGTAACTTTGCATGAAGATGTAGATGATTTGATGAAGAATGAGGCCCTTCATTTATAGAATATTTTGATGAGAGAATGGCCAAATGGATGAATGTGGGACAAAGATTTAGCCAATGAAAAGAGGCCACTTGTCAACTTGCCATAGGTTGAGGGATGTGCAAGTTTTGGCCAATGTACCCAAGAGAGGGAGATTTCAAATTTTGAATTTGAGAGTAAATGTTGAGAGGGGGACAAAAAAATGAGAAGTTAATGCAATGTTGGAAGGGACAAGTCAACTTGTCTTCATTTTCAAACTTGAGGGAATATTCTATTTTTTAAGCCAAGTTGAAAGAAAATAAGGAATTTAATAAATCAATAAATTGATTTATTTGTGCAAGTGGGAAAAGGTAGAGGATGTGATGGGTGGTTAGGTTAGTTTAATCAAGATTAGATTGGCTTAATGATGATTAGGATGATTTTGACCTTTTTGACTTAAATATTTGATTTATTTAAATTAGAAAAGGATGGAATATACATTTAGATTTCAATTTAATAAAGTTTGGTTTATTTAATTAAAAGGTTGATGTTTGATTTATTTAATTTAAATGAACAACCTTAGGAATGAATTAAATAGTCCTGATTTACTTGGTGAATGGATTTACTGAGTTTGATTAATTTAATGATTGATGAATATGAACTAAGTGCATAATGTTAATTTTGCATGTCTACATTTTTCCCCTCTTTGAAGCAATGTACTTGTTGCAATGGTTCAAAGAATAAACTTGCCGTGATCAAAATTCAAAAAATTTCTAATTTTTTCGGATGCCCCAGTGGAAAGTACACTAGTACATTGCCCCCTCGAGAGATCGAGCGAAAAGATTCGATTTGAGGGTCGATATCACGATAAAGAGGTTCAAAAATGGATGGTTACATGGATGATGATGCAAATGAGATGATTTTAAGATGCTTAGAATAACAAATCTATATTATCTTAAACAACTTAAATGATGATATGATGTGATGATGGATGAGATGGATGGTGTGAGATATTATGTAATGGATGTTTTATGCCAATATATAATTTATGAGATGATTAGACTAACAGATCTATATTATGATGATGATTATGCATGTGAGATGATATGCAGAATACTGATGGTTTGTGAATGCAAGATCGATGCACTAGTGATGATGATTAACTATTCCTGATGTGATATTAGTGTGGAAAAGAAGACATTAGATGATGACAAAAGGATCCAACAATCCAAATTTATGAGAGATGACGATGAGAAATGATGATGATAGATAGATGATTTTCTTATCAAGGATTGGGATTTTAAAAAGGGTCATTTACCTTATGTTTGATAACATGCATAAGCATGATGCATCAAGGTATAAAGGACCAGGATGGCATTGTACTTAGTGTGATGGACTTTGACTCAACAAATAGATAGGAGTATTCTTGTTCACACCTGACATACAAAAACCTTTCTAGGATGCACTTTAGAAGTTTCAAACATCTCAAACCAAAGCACAAAAAGGTATAACCAGTCAATGCAATAGTCACGAAGCTGTCCAACACATCCTCTATACATACCTAACAAAGAAAGTATTCGCCAAGGTTATTTTACAAGAACATCCAACAAGCATAGCAGACAAAAGGATAATGATCATTGCGCCATTCCTATCTCTCTAAATACTTTATTCAGATATCATCAAGAGGTCGTTGGACTGAGCGCAATAAGATAAGTCAAAAGACAAAGATAAAGCACACAAACACGTTGATGTTCTTCAATACTGCTAACCAAAAGGGAATGTGTTTTTAAGGATAAGATCCAAAACTATTGCCAAAATATAATACCCATTGTAGGAAGGATACATCCTAGGAAATGTTAGTGGATGGCGGAACGCCATTTCGTTTATCCAAAGTGTTCTTTCTAATAAATAATTCCCCTTGTATGAAGGTTACATCCTAGGACATGATGTTATCAAATGATTGATATGGGACTGATTGGATGATGGACTATCGACACAAAGAATTGACCAACTTGTTTACGTACTGACTTAGACTTGATACTTGATGCTTTTGAGTTTTTCTTGTAACCTACTAGACTTGTTTCTAACTGTTTCACCAAAGGTTGAGGGTGACGATCAGTTTATTATGGATGGTGTTATTGTAGGTGTAAGCGAGATGAGATAAATGGAATTTTTCAAATATTTGGATGTTTTTGACATTTTGCAATGTTTTGAGGCTTTTTTTTTTGTATTTTTCAAGATTTACAAATGTTTTGATTTTTTGATTTTCCAATGTTTTTGTGGTTTTCTGAGATTTTGACCAAGAGACTAACCTAATGACCTATCCTAGGGGCCCTAGGGGATGATCAAAAAATTAGCCTTGCATACGTTATACACGTAGAGACCACATAGTTCGACTGACGACTTGACCGATTTACAGATGATGATATACATGATGAATTGTCAGCTTATTATGACAGGCTCCTAAAGGATTGACCTAAGTGTCTCAGGGGATGATCAAAGATCAACCTTGCCTACATTCAAGCTCAGAGACAACGTAGTTTGACAAGACGACCCTATTTTTGACTTTTTTGACTTTTTGACCTATTTTTGGGATTTTGATACGTTTTGAATGTTTTTCGATTTTCTAATTTTTTAATGTTTTTGGATTTTCTAATTTTTGTATGTTTTTGGATTTCTTGATTCGAGGACTTTAAGATCATACACGAATCTGATATGACAAGAACATACCCCCAGCGTGATGCAATAGAGTACTCCGATAAAGGAAGGACAGACTAACCTTGAAGATAGGCCAAGTAGTACTAGGAGGGATCAGGATACGAACACAGGACCAAGCTATGGTGTAGATGTGAGTGGATGAGTGATGGATGGAGACCCGAATGTGATGGATGATGGAAGCAAAATGGATGGATGATGTAGAACAAACTGTAAAGATCCTGGTGGATGGAAAGTGCTTATTTACACGAGGTGCCTATTTTCTAGGTTTTCACCAAGGTACTTGCCCAAAGTGCCACCGAAGTGGTTTTCACTAGAGGATGATTTTTTCTTTACTATTTTTTTTATCCTTTTTCTAATGTTTTTGGATTTTTTTTTTTTTTTTTTGTTATTACCAAACGCCTATTTGCCAGGTTTTCATCGAAGTAACCATTTTTTAAGGAATTTTTTTGATTTTTTTGATTTTTTGGTTCTATACCTAGAAATATTTAGGCATAAATTTTTTTGAGATGGGAGCTATTCATGGGCTCTTGCAGAGGTTCCCCTTCAGGTGTTGATAACTAGTATGCCCCTGACTTGTAACTTGCTATGATGACGAATGGTCCCAACCAATTGGGTTCAAACTTGCCTTTGTTGCTTGGGTTTGGGACATTCTTCTAATTTTCTTTTAACACCAGTTCTCCAACTTGGAAATTCATGCTTCTAATTTTCTTATTGTAGCTTCATTTGAGTCTATTCTTATAGACTTGCAAATGATTTAAAGAATCTATATGCCATCCAGTAGCTCTAGCTCATTTAATCTTGATAGCCAATACTCTTCATCTATTATGAGGTTTTGCAGTGATATCCTAAGGGATGGGAGCTCAATCTCAATGGGGAGTACAACTTCTGATCCATAGACCAAGGAGAAGGGGGTGGCACCAGTGGGTGTGTGGATGCTGGTTTGATAGGCCCAAATGGCAGGATTAAGCTGCAGATGCCAGTCACGACCTGCATCATTGACTATTTTCTTGAGGATTTTTAGAATGGTTTAATTTGTAGCTTTTTCTTGGCCATTTCCTTGGGGATAGTACGGGGTGGAGAAGCGATGTTGGATTTTGAATTTCTTGCATAAGTCACGAACCTCCTGATTCTTGAATGGTGTCCCATTATCTAAGATAATGGCTTGTGGAACACCATATTGACAAATGAGATAGTTTAGGATGAACTTAGAAATTTGCTTCCCAGTTATATACGTCATGGGTATGGCTTCCACCCACTTCATAAAGTACTTCATTGCGGTTATGATGAATTTGTGGTCATTAGATGAAGTGGGCATGATTTTTCCAATGAGATCAAGTACCCATTTTAAAAAGGGCCATGGTGTGACGATAGGATGAAGCTCTTGAGCTGGAGAATGGATGAGGTCCCCATGCTGTTGACATTGTAGACACTTTTTGGCATAATCATGAGCTTCCCTTTCCATTATGGGCCAATAATACCCCATCCCCAGCAGTTTCTTAGCTATGGTCATTCCGCTCAAGTGCAAACCACAAATACCATTATGTACTTCAGTTAGAGTGGTTAATGCCTCCTTAGTATTTAGGCAGCGTAGTAGGCTTCCTTCTATGCTCCTACGGTATAGAGTATCTCCTAAGATGATGAATCTAGATGTATTTTTTACAAAGGTTTGCTTTAGGTTTGAGGGTAAATCGGCAGGTATGACTCCTATGCAAAGGTATGTATAGATGTCATGGTACCAAGGATCACTGGGACCAACGATTTCACACATAAATTTTGATTCTAGTACCTTGAATGCAGGCACAAGAAGCTGCTTTATCAGGAATTCATATTTTGGAATATTGTTGGGGATGTCCAGTAGGGAACCAATTGTTGCCATGGCATTTGCTACTCTGTTGTTGGCTCTAGGAATTTTCTCAAATGTGATTTCAATGAAGGATTCTTTTAGAGTCTCCACCAATTTCTTGTATGGAGTGAGCTTGTTGTCCTTGGTCTGGTATTCATTATTTACTTGATTTATAATCAATTGAGAATCCCAACATACCCTGAGAGCTATGATATTCCATTGCACTACTATTCTAAGACCTATGGTTAAGGCCTCGTATTCCGCAATATTATTAGTGCAAGGAAATGCCAATTTATAACACCTTGGTATGCAATCCCCCTTTGGAGTGATAAAGAATATGCCAGCTCCTAATCCATGTTGTGTGTATGAACCATCAAAGTAAAGTTTCCAATGGTTAGCTATATTGAGATTAAAAATGGATTCATCAGGAAATTATGAGATGAGAGGGTTCTCTGAATAGATTGGTGACTCTTCTAGTTGATCTGCAATAACATGACCCTTGATTGCTTTCTGCTCGACATACTCAATGTCGTACTCTGACAATATCATTACCCATTTGACCATTCTTCTCGTGAGCATTTCCTTTGATAGTAAATATTTGAGGGGGTCAATTTTGGCGATGAGCATTATCTTGTGTGCCAACATGTAATGTCTAATTTTTTGTGATGCAAACACTACTACAAGGCATGCTTTCTCGATGAATGAATAGTTTAGCTCATGTCCAACCATTGTTCTGCTGATATAGTAAATAGCCCTTTCCGTTCCATTTTTGTCATGCTAAGCTAGGAGAGCTCCAAGGGCTACTATTATCGCTGATACATAGAGAATCAATGGTTTCTTTGGGATGGGTGGCATTAATACTAGTGGTGTTAATAGATATTCTTTGATTTTGTTAAATTCCTCTTCACACTTGGCATCCCATTTGTACGCTACTCCCTTATGGAGTAGGTGAGAATATGGATTTTGTTTGTTTGCTAACTACGCTATGAATCTTCGAATGGATTGGAGTCTACCTTGGAGGCCTCTCAATTGTTTTAATGTATTTGGTGCTTCCATTTCGAGGATTGCTTTCACTTTTGTTGGATCCACCTTGATACCCCTCATTGATAATATATATCCTAGCAATTTACCTGATTGTACACCAAAGACACACTTATTTGGGTTGTCTGACTTTGTATTCATCGAGTCTATCAAAGATGGAACTCAAGGTCGCTATGTGATCTCGTCTCTTTTTGGAGTTAGCTAGTATGTTGTCAACATAGTCCTCAACTATTTTATGGATCATATCATGGAAGATCAATCTCATAGCCCTTTGATATGTTGCTCCTGCATTCTTTAGGCCAAATGGCATCATGTTCCAGCAGTACGTCCCCCATGGACAAGTGAAATTTGTCTTGTGCTGATCCTCTTTTTCTATCATGATTTGATTGTATCCTGAAAATTCGTCCATTAGTGATAGCATCTCATGTCCTGCTATCATATCTACTGTCATGTCAATATTCAGAAGTAGGAAGTCATCTTTCAGACAAGCTTTATTCAATTCTCTAAAGTCTGTGTAGATTTTGATGGCTCCTTCAGGCTTTGCGATAGGTACCAAGTTTGATACCCATTTTGGATAATCTATTGGTCATATGAATCCTACATCTAGTAGCTTTTTTAGCTCCATTTTGACCAATAAGGTGATCTGAGGGTGCATTTTCCAAAGCTTTTCTCTGACAGGCTTTGCTTCTAGATACACTGCTAAGTGGTGAACCACGGTCTTTGGATCAAGTCCTAGCATGTCAGCATAACTCCATGCGAAGTTTATTTGTCTTTCCCTTAAGAAGGCTGCTAGGATCTCTTGCTCTTCTAATAGTAGTGATTGCACATAGAATGTGATATGCGAGGTTTCCTCTATTCCTAGATTGACCAGATTGCATTTTTCTACCAAGACTGCTGACTTTTCCTAATGAAGAGCTCTTAAAGGAAGATTGAATCCCCCATCCTCGGGTGCCTCAGAGAGGTTTTCACCATTGGATGCGTCCTTTCTTTTTACTTTTTTCTTGTTAGAGAGTGCCACATTGTGGTTTTCACTCAAGGACTTGGATATTATTCTTAATTTCCCACTTTTGTGACTAAAGGATTCAATCATTTCCCCATAATAAGCATGTGTGTCCAACTCCATTATAAACCCTACTTTGTGATCCCCATCTAGAATGTTGTCTCACAATCACATGAGTTCTAAGAGTGCCTCATCGTTTTTGAATGTATCAAGAACCGATGGTCCTCATTGGTCATAGTTGATCAGTTGGGGGTATACTAAATGGATCTCATGATTTTGATGGCTTGTTTCAAAGGAGAGGGTGCTAATCATGCAAAGGGTTGTATCCTCAAATAACCTAGGTAGATTGGTCATGGTATCCTTGTCATTGCTACTATTATAAATGTCAGTTATAAAGTTATGTATGTCTCTACCTATGGATATTGGTAAGCTTACTTCTGCTATGGTTGGCTGAGGAGGAATATTAACCATTCTAACCGGAGGACTTTAGCCATGTATGGTTATACTTGGAGGGGTACATCCAAGGCCAAGGTTTGTTATTGGTCGTGTCTCTACAATTATAGGTGTTATACGGCCATTATCATTTTGTCCCAGTCTTCGATTTCTGTCATAGCCCATTGCGAGCATCATATGTAGACCCTTGCTTCTTTGATCCATTGGTAAATTAGCTACTGGTCTTTCATCTTGATA
This sequence comes from Sequoia sempervirens, assembly GCA_007258455.2. NCBI lineage: Eukaryota > Viridiplantae > Streptophyta > Pinopsida > Cupressales > Cupressaceae > Sequoia > Sequoia sempervirens. Next base: position 179,554,522 of record VDFB02193867.1, read on the forward strand.
TAGCATATGTGATGGATCTTCTTCAATAACCTCTTGGCCAAGGTCTCCCCAGCTTGTGAATTTGGGATAGTCTTCAAGAGATGTTTGTGATGTGGAAGCTTGATTTTCTTATGGACGACCCCATGATCTAGGAGATTGTGGTAACTCTCCTACCACAAAAGCATTGTTAGGGAGCTTTTAGCTTCTGCAACCATCATCCTAGATGATGAGCTTAATGTCAGAAATGGTGGGAATGGCAGGAGTGGCGGGTTTCTCTATCGCAGAAGTGGATGCAAGAGTGGCGGAATCATTGTATGGTGTGGATGGGCCCTCATAATTTTTTGGTACTTGGGGGATTTTGTAGTACTTTGCTTCAAGATTTTTGCAGTAGGAGAAGGGTTTGGGATCTCCATGGATAGTGATTTCATGTCCCTTATGTGTGAATTTCACACATTGGTGGAAAGTTAATGCTACTACCTTCATTGTATGAATCCATGGACGTACCAAAAGGATGTTATATGGTAAGTCAAGGTCCAGGACCTGACAAGTAGTTTCTATGAGAGTCGGCCCTACTTGAATAGGGAGTTTGATCATGCCTTGGGACACTCTTTCTTGATCATCATATGCTCTTATTGTGATACCCTTTCCTTTTTCAATAGCATCCTCTAGGATTTTCAATTGTTTGATGAGGTTGAGAGAACAAATATTTAAAATCGCACCTCCATCCACCAAGACCCTTTTGAATTTACTCTTGTTTACTATGACTTCTAGGTGAAGCACATAGTTGTGAGATGGTTGAGCGGGGAAATCCTGGTAAGAGAATGTGAAAAGATTAGGCATAATGATATTTCTAACCATAGCTTGGAATTGTTCTGCATCAAGGTTTGCAAGGATAGTGGATGAGGCCAACGCTTCTTCAAGGATTTTCCTATGGGTAGATGAGATTTTTAGAAACTCCATGATGGAGATTTGCACTGGTGTTCTCTTGAGTTGATCTTGGACATTGTAGCCATTAGGAATCGATCTGGATGTAGGGACTTTGTTTGGATGGGATGATCCTGCAATGGTGACTTTGTCGCCTCTTGTGGTGACTCCACAATCGGTGTGGGCACTTTTGATGGTGATGATTGTGCAGTATTCATCTAGGGAGGCAACAACAGTTTCATACACATGGTTCATGTTTGTGTGGGTGCCTTTCCCTTTATCATTGTTATTCCCTTTGTTACCATGATTCGGCATCAGATTCGTATATATCTTAAGATCTTGATTTCCTGTAGGTTGTTCCATGTTTATAATTATTTTATCGATGAGATCTTGAACGATGTTTTTCAATCTCATGCAATTGTTTGTGGTATGGCCTTTGATTTTATGGAATTCACAAAGTTGATTCTCGTTATACCGAGGAGGTTTTACATCTAGTTCTTAGTAATTCTGAAAGGTAGGAGCCTTGATGGGTTTTTCATCTATCAGCGTTTTCATTATGTCTTCAAGTGGTTCCCCCAAAGTGGTATATTTTCGCTTGGGATAACTCTTGCGTTGGGGTGGTCCTCTTTCATCATTGAGATTATTGATTGTTGGATTGTTGTTTGGATGGTGTGTTGTGTGATGATTATTTTGGTGTTGTGTTTGGATTTGTGATGCGGGTGTATTTTGGCGACGGGCACTAATGACCACCTTGGCGTAGGCGACACCATCATTAGTAATGTTTTTGTTCCTTTCCCACGTTCGTGGTTTATCATTGTAGTTGGAAGATGGGCGGTTGTTTTGTTGTTCGAGGTATGAGGTTGATCCTGTTGGTTGAGTCATGAGGGCTCATTTTATGCTAAGTTCTTTGGGGATTGATTGATCATATGTGGTGATGCCTTGAACCTTGAGATGAAATTCCAAGAGGCCGTCAAGGTTGGCGATGATGGTGCAAACTTGTTGTTCTTCAGGCATAGTCCACTTGCTCTGATTGGCCTTGGATCACCATCGTTGTAAGAATGAAGCAAATGATTCACCCTTGTTTCAGAGGTGAGAATTCTTCTAGACTAACATCCATTGCAATGTTGCATGCGTAGTTCTCAATGAATGTGTCTATAATTTATTGGAATGTTCTAATTCCTTAAGGTTGACGAGAGAACCATTCCATAGCATGGCTTTCCAGACTCCTAGGAAATAGCCACATTAGATAAGTATCGTCATATGCGACTTCCATGCAATGAACTTGGAATTCCCTTATGTGATCTTCAAGGTTTCTCGTCCCTTGATATTTGTCAAATTTTGGGATCTCAAATCCCTTGGGAAACGGTTTCATCACTAGGCTCATGTCGAATGGATATAGACACAAGTTGCTTGGTGTCTTCATTGTTCACCCTAATTGAAGATCGATCACTTGTTGCGAGAGAAACTTGATTTGTGTCATCACATCATTTTGCAGATCAGGTGGTGGGATGAAGGTGTTTTGGGGTCTTTTGATTGTGGGTTGGATGGGTGGGTTGGTTGGTGTGTTGTTTGATGGTATTTGTATGTTATGCTGAGCTAGGTAGGCTTCCACCTGCTTTTGTATGAACAATTCCTATTGTTGATCTTTTTGTTGTTGTGCTAAGATTTGTGCTTGTTGTTGCACTTGTTGTTGTTCCAACAACGCTTGTTGTTGTGCTTGTTGTTGTTCCAATAACGCTTGCTATTGTGCTTGTTTTTTTTCCAACAATGCTTGTTGTTAGGCTGCCAATTCTACTACTTCTTGTTGCTCTTGATATTGCTTTATGGCTTGCTAATATGCTTGCAATTGTGCTACTTGTCTTTGTGCCAGGAGTTGTGCTTGATATTGGGCTTGTTGCACCTGATATTGAGCTTGTGCTTCTTGTGCCTGTGTTGCTTGTTGTTGCAATAGAGCTTTTTCTTGAGTAGTCTTATGTGCTTGCATTGCTTGAGTGGCTTGTTGTTGTTGTTGCAATAAAGCTTGGGCTTGTGCGGCTTGTTGCACTTGTAGTGCGGCTTGGGTTGCTTGGGCGGCTTGCACAGCTTGAGCGGCTTATTGAGCAACTAGGTATACAACTTTCTGTTTCTACACTTGTTAGAAACCCCTTTGAAAAGTAGCTTGTAATGTTGCATTGTATTGGTTTGATGTGGTGGGGGTGGTCGTTGATTTGGAATGGTTTTTGTGGTGAGCAATAATGTCGTGTTGGTATTTTGATTGGTGGTTTGAGTGATAAGTGGAACTATTGATGTGATTGGCCCTTGAGAGACCATGCTTTGTGATTTTATGGGGGTGTTTGATGATGTTGCAATTGCTTATGCATTTGTCATCTGTTGTTGAGATGTTGACAAATTTTTTTGAGTGTTTAACATAATGCCTTGGTTGATATTTGGGATGTTGTTTTGATTGATACTTGGTAAAGGGGGAAGCCCTAAGCCAAGGAGTGGTGTGGATGATGATGGAAAAAGTAGAAGTGGTGGAAATGTAAGGGGCACGTGTCCTTGTGAAAATGTTGTGGCATCAAAAATGCCCCCTGGTCTGAACATGTCTCCTTTCTCTTGCGAATTTGTGAGTAGAGGAGTTTGAGGTGTTGCGCAGAAAAATGTTGATGATGGATCATGATGGAAAGTGAGAGGAACATCCTTGTGTAATGGGTTGTCGAGTATGGTGTTTTCCTCTATGTCTTGATTGTTAACAAGGGGGTGTGATTGAATAGCATTAAGAAATGCATTTCCCTTATTAACATTAGGTTGGGTTGGAGCCAAAGATGTCATGATTTGTGGAATGTTTTGAGTGACATTTTGGGATGGGGGTGTGGATGTGATGGGAATGGTGGATGAGATTGGAGGAAAAGATGTCCCCACTATGGTACTCATGTCAAAATCTGAAGGCAATTTGGCCCCTTGCTTTGCTAGTTCAAGCATGTATAATGAAGGGTTAAGCCTCATCATGATATTGATGATATTATGGTTTTTTCGATTTTTGAAGTATTTCTAGTATTTCATCGTGAGACATCCCAAAGGTGTGGTCCTCTGCTTGGGCTTCTTCTTGTGGGTTTTGTGATGATGTCAGAAGGTCAATTATGAGATTTCCAAACCTAATGGGATTCATTTCAGGAGTGGTTTGACTTAAGTCACTTGTAGTAGATGTTTCTTTGTTGGCTTCCATGCTCTTCTTGTATTGAGATCTAGTTTGAACCATGAAACAAGGATCATTTTTTAAGAATATGAGATGAATCTCTTGATTATTTGGATTGATGTTTATTTTATGTCTCAAAGTGGAAAATTTTAGGATATCTTGAGGATCGAAAGGTGATATGATGATGATGCAAAAGATGGATGATGTGGATGTTATGATCTTTTGGTAAATCTTGAAGGAGATACTAGGCTTTTGGGATTTTCGGATATGTTTTGATTTGGGATTTGTCCTTTATTTGTTTCGATTTTGATTTGGATTTTTGAACAAATAGACCCTAAGATGTTGGATGATTTATCTAAGGGATAAATTTGATCGAAGGATGATAGTTTGTATATGTATGGGGAGAAGGATGCATCTACCCACACTTATCCAAACAAGATGATAGTTTCACTAAGCCTATGAAGAAGGATTCATCTTCATATACTAAGCTAAACAAGATGCTTTTGATAACTTTGGATAAGCCTATGCAAAAGGATGCATCTACATATACCTAGCCAAAGGTGATTTTGATAAAGTTTTCAAGGATTTAGTCTCAATGATTTTGATGATTTTGATTTTGCCAAAAAGCCTAGTATTAAGGATGATTTCAAGATTTTCCAAAAGGTGATTTGTGAGATGATTTTTGTTTTGATGGATGAAGTATGGATGAAAAGGATTTTGATTTTCTTTGATCCTAAGATGAACCTAAAAAAGACACTTTGTTTGCCTAGACCTAGGTATTGAAGAGCATACAATGCTTCTACAGACTTTTGTAGCCAAGAAATTATTCCATTTGAACATACATTTTCGGATTTTGAACCAATGAATTTTACTTTGGGATTTAGAATTTTTGAGAATCGTGAAGCTTCAACACACATGAAAGTTCATTTTTCTTGGCTTTGCTTAATGGCTTTATTTTACCAAAAACGCTTTCTTTGATTAAGTTTTCAAACTAAGATGTACAATGTCAAAATTTCTTCAAACCCCACAAAGTGTGTTATGTGGAAATTCGATGAACTCAAGGCAAAGGTTTTCCTATTGTTTAATTGAGTAAACAAATTGAGATGTAATCCAATGTTTAGAAACCTCTAAGGATGTAAATCCCAAGGGCAAGCAATAACATATGGATTGAGTCAATTGTATTTGTCTTCCAAAGGGTTTTGAAATTTGGATGAAGATGTTAAGTGTTTTTTTTCAAGATCTTTTCAATCAAGCAATGAATTTTGTAACCCAAGAATAAGTACAACCCTATGGATGTGTAAGACAATATTTGTTGGATTCCCACTTGGACAAGTCCAACTACGCTTATCTTTAGTGAATGGTTAGATGCTGACCCCATTGGCTCCCCTCCACGACACTCACTTATATGGGGTAGCCAAGCATCAACACCCATGAAACTCCCATGGCATGTTTTCCATTTCTACTAAAAGACTGTAAAAGTGTGGGGTGGCTTCAGAACGACCGTTCTTGCACCAACAAATAAATTAAAGGATTTTGGAAAATTCTAGCACATGGGTTTTAATAAGGACTTTCCGTTAGTGGAGATTGATCCATATAGCAAGAGTCCCCTTTCGGATCCATCTTGTTGGAATCAACCGCATGATATTGGTGTTTACTCCAATACCCACATTTATATACTGGTTGGAAATACTCTTGGCTTTAGTGTTACCGGTTGAGTCGTTCCCTTGGGTAAGTACTTTTTCCCCAAGGTGGGCCCTCTAGGATAAACAAAAGTGAGTAAAGACAAAATCCATAACTTGATCAATCTTTGATGGCAACAAAGTGAGAAAATATATGCGATAATGCCCCCACTCACACTCGCACAAGATCTTGTTCAATTTTAAACCCAAATCAAAGTGTGGAGGTGATTTATTTATCTCACCCTAAAGTCATGAAAAAGGCTTTTAATTCTCAAGATCACTATAAAGTGCGAGAGAAGGGCATACGTCCTTTTTCAATGCCTTTAGTTTAAGTAATCCTTCACAAAAAACAAAGTTGCACTTGTTCTTTTCAAATCCACAAAGAAAAATGTGAATTCTTTTTAAGCACCAAAAGACAAGTGAGATACTTCGTTCAATTGTTAATCCAAGAAACAAAATCTAGTAAGTTGCATTCCTAATGTTCATTTTAGCCTTTGCAAGAAGAAATTGAAAGATTCTTTTTAAACCCAAATGAAAATTAGTGTGCTAAGAAAGAAGAGATTAATTTCATGAAAAAGTGTTTAAACAAACACTAAAGTGTTAAAAAACACTTTAATATTTCAAAACATCATCTTCATTACTTCTCCTCCTTTCGTTTTCCTTTCGCCTTCTTTGTTCTCCTTTGTTTTCCTCATTTTCCTTTGTTTCCCTTCGTTATCCTCATTTTCCTTGTACCTATTCCATACTTGATTGGTGTCAAATGTGCCAATGACCCTTTCCTAATCCTTGCTAAAACTTGAAATGATGAAATGCAATGGTCAAGACCAAAATTATTTCTCAATTCAAGAGAGTAACTTTGCATAAGAGTTGTAGATGATTTGATGAAGAATGAGGCCCTTCATTTATAGAATATTTTGATGAGAGAATGGCCAAATGGATGAATGTGGGACAAAAAATTAGCCAATGAAAAGAGGCCACTTGTCAACTTGCCATAGGTTGAGGGATGTGCAAGTTTTGGCCAATGTGCCCAAGAGAGGGATATTTCAAAATTTGAATTTGAGAGTAAATGTTGAGAGGGGGACAAAAAAATGAGAAGTTAATGCAATGTTGGAAGGGATAAGTCAACTTGTCTTCATTTTCAAACTTGAGGGAATATTCTATTTTTTAAGCCAAGTTGAAAGAAAATAAGGATTTTAATAAATCAATAAATTGATTTATTTGTAAAAGTGGGAAAAGCTAGAGGATGTGATGGATGGTTAGGTTAGTTTAATCAGGATTAGATTAGCTTAATGATGATTAGGATGATTTTGACCTTTTTGACTTAAATATTTGATTTATTTAAATCAGAAAAAGATGGAATATGCATTTGGATTTCAATTTAATAAAGTTTGGTTTATTTAATTAAAAGGTTGATGTTTGATTTATTTAATTTAAATGAACAACCTTAGGAATGAATTAAATAGTCCTGATTTACTTGGTGAATGGATTTGCTGAGTTTGATTAATTTAATGATTGATGAATATGAACTAAGTGCATAATGTTAATTTTGCATGTCTATAGAAACATATTCATACTTTGATCAACCTTCATTTAGAAACGAAGGGAGAACACATGCAATAGGTTTTCTCACACTTGCAAACTATTTTGTTCAATTTTAAATCCAAAATGAAGTGTGGAGGTGATCACTTTATCCCACCCTAAGACCATCAAAAAGCCTTTTGATTCTGAAGATCATCGTGAGGTGTGAGAGAAGCGCATAGGTATTTTTGATGGTGCTAGTTTGAGTAAGTAATCACAAAAAAAATTTGTACATGTTCATTTGAAGTCCACAAAGTAATGGTTTTGATTCGTTTTAAAGCGCCAAAAGAAATGTGAAAACTTTCCTTCTTCAATTGTTAACTCTGAAAACCAACTTTAGTAATTTTTTCCTAAAGTTCATTTTAAGTTCCTTGTCACAAAAAATGAAAGCTTTCAAGAGTTGTTTTTCTTAGAATCCAAAAAGTAAGTTGGTACAAAATAGAAAACTAAAATGTATAATGAAAGTCTTAAGCATTCAAAAATGCTTTTTTGATTTTGAGTTTTAGGGCTTCAATCCTCCTTGCCTCCAACATTTGTTCAAGATCATCTCTGATCTTTCAATTTTGTAAATCCCTTGCATGAACGAAATCCCTTCTCCTCACTTTTCCTTCCTATCAAGAAAGAAAATCAAGCAAGAATCATGTTACTCACTTAAAATCAAATTTTTAAGCATTAACTTTAAACAATAAAATGATTTTAGTGAAAAAGACTAATGATTTTGGATTAAAGAAAAACATCATTACTAAGAATCCTGCCTTTCAAAGACTTTTCACAATATCAAAGCCATCAACCAAAATATTTGGTCCAAAAAAAAAGCAATTTAATGCAGCTAGGAAAAGATTTTGCAGCAATTTAATGCAAACAAGTAAAGATTTGGTTCCTTTGTCATTATAACACCTCAATTCTCATTAAATTAGCCTCATACAAAAACAAAAAGACATAAATGAGTTAGAAACATCAATATAAATGATAGAAAGACTTGCCCACTCCATGCAGCCAATCCTTAATGATAGAAACAACAATATGAGTACAACGATATTGTCGAGAAAATTAGGGATATTAATGAGAGCAGCGAATACAAAGCACATTAATGTGTAACAAAGAATGTTTCCCACACCATCACCAAGTAGATTGAATACATTTCCTTTAAAAATAAATTTTCTAGGTTCTTTTCAATAAAGAATTGTCAAAATCTTTCAAAAGTAAATCCAATATATCAACATTGATGAAAATCAACATCTAGCAAAAAAATATTTTAAATAGGAGAGTTTGATCTATCCATGCATTTATATGCAATCAATAACCTAACCATAGTACATAATAGAAAGATGATGAAACTTTTAAATGTCCCTATTGCAATTAATGCCACTCAATCCTTTAATTTTGATCATGGAGAAAAACGTCCTTGTTGTTATTAATGTCACTCGAAACATTCAACAAAAAATGAAAGAAACAAATGATGATAGTTTGCTATAGGAAGAAGTCCCATCGCATGTAGGTGAATAAATGTTCACATTATTGGAGCACTTTTTGTGTGGGAGTTTAGCAAAGCAATAAGATCGAATCCATAGGTTTGTATTGTTGATCTACTTAAGAAATCTCAAGCGTTGGGGCTTTATGATCCCACGGTTGGTTATCCATCCCAACTGTATGGAAAAGAAGTAGGGTTGTTGAAGAATCTGGAATAATGTTGTGCTCCATAGAAGCTTAGAGAAGGTTCCAAGTCAGCTGTTGTAAAATATTTTGTTCACAAATACAAGAAGCTCTAGAAGCACCTGTGCAGGAAAACCAAAAAGAAATGAGACTATTAGGGGAAAAATTGAAAGATAATAGTTGGCACCTATAGCTATTTTTCATTTTTGTAAGATAATAATAAATACGGTAGAAACAAAGAATATACGTTGCAATCGATGCATTAATTGATATGAAAAGACTTCGTTGTAGCTTCTAATCATTAGAAATTAAATTTTAACATCGATTAAGTATTTGCAGGAGCCACGTATCAAGTCAAAGATATATAGATTTTTACTAGAAACAAGTGTAATGTCGTCTAACAAATTTTAATTCACTATTAGCCATTTTTTAGATTATTGAGATACTGAAACATATAGTAAAATACAATGACAATATTTTGTCATTTCTAATCTTTATTTACTACCAAAAATCCAGTAGCCATGCCTACAATCTGCAAGGATAAACGTGTCAAGTCATTAATGCAGATATCATCGAGAGATTAGATCCTACAAAAATATTTTTAATGAACATGCAATAAAGCTATATAAATTGCAATGAACTACATGCTATTTCAAAAAAAATAACCAAAATATCTCACAAAATATTTATATTCCTTTATTAATGGTACTCAAAGTACAAGCCAAATATTGATATGCCAAATCTTCTATGTGGATTTTCCCCTCAAGGTAGTTTCCAAGTTGTGAAAGAACTCTTACTAGTTGGAGGAACAGATCCATGTGAGCTTGTGATGGGATTGGCAGAATAGCCTTACAATACGCTTCTATGGTTGAAGATGAAGATAAAGCACGTGGGTTATCTAGATTACTTCTTGCCAAATGTACAAGCAAAGAAGAGAAGAAAATCTTAGTGGAGAAAAATGATGATAGCGGTGAAATGGCTCTCCATGTTGCAGCTATGAAAGGACACACCTACCCTTTTTTTGAATTTTGTGAAATAAATAAAGACATCTTGAAAGTCAAAGATGCAAATGGGTGAGGCCTTCCTAAAATAACTCCTTGCCACCCTTATCAAATCACCATTAATATCTTTGAAATCTACATATTTTTCCACCTACAAAACCATGGTTGGTCATGCCATTATCTCACGCATGTAAAAATTGCTATTGGTGGAGGAAAGGCTAAAGCAACCATAAATGTTAAAAAAGAGACTTTCAAGTTAATGCATTTATGACATAGAAAGGAAGCCTTCATACCTATGCAATTAGCTACTCCAAATTTGCACCTAATCACTGATGAGAAAAGTACTCCCAAACACATAATATTAATAGGTGTAAATCTAGCAACCAAACTGGAAGCATAGAGAAGGTGCACGGACTATTCAACAGAATGCTAAAAAACCTGTTATCCCCTGTCTGCCATAAACATGAGATATGCACAAAATGAAGCACATGTCATACACTTAATCCTATTTTCTGTGGTCTTGGATAAAGGCACTGTTGGAAAATGTGCCTCAAGCTTACTGACATGAAGCTCTTGAAAGAGCAAAGTCAGTGAGACCCTCATAATGTCTTACTAACCAACAGTTGTGTTCAAAATATTAAAGTTGCTGAGATGTTGGTTTTTTCTTGCTGACGGGAGTCATCAGCAAGACATGTCTATCACTATGAATTTCCTATCTCTTTTCGTTTGGGCAAACCTCTTGCTAGTGGGTTGATTCCTGGAAATTATCAGGGAGACTCTTGGTGATGAGTGGTAGAGATGTGAACCTTCGGAGTGACACATTTTGACAGAGTATGTCTAGTTGATTGTTTTACACATGAAGTCATCAGGGTGACATGAAGGCTCGATAAGAGTCTAAGCGACAGCGTCAGTCTTGTCGATGGTTCTCCTCTTACCGGTGGGTATACATTTGGTATGATCTCTCGCGCGGTCAATACTGTTGGTCTTGCCAATAGGTTTTCATTCGGTATGATCTCCTACTGATAGTGTTTGTCTCATCGATGGGTATGATTTTTGTGTGAAATATTTCCAATAGCACTCGTCTCACCGACAGCTCTACATGATGAACATCAATGTGACATAAAGGTTTTATAAGACTCTTAGTGATAGTGATGGTCTTGCTGATAGTTCTACAATGGACATCGATGAGAATTTTTTCTGATAGAGTGGGTTTGGTGGATGGTTTTGCATTCAATATGACTCTTACCGATGATGGTGACTCTTGCCGATAAGGAAAATTGAGCATTCTGGCATCAGGGAGACACGGTCTAGTGTCTCACCGACATGTGATTAAGTTTAAACGTTTTGACCAAATGTCTATCCTACATGGTCTATTTTGGACCAATCAGAGAAGCAAAAGGAGAACCATTGGTAGTTGAACTGTTACAATCATTCTTATGTGGAAGATCAATAGACCATGAACGACAAGGATATACTCTATAATCGAAGACAATGATCGGTTTGGGTATGGAGAGTTTTGCTCAATTGAACATGATTTGACTAGTGAGAATTTAGTGTATGATTCTAGGAGCATTTTTATACAAGATTGATTAGTGAATGTTGCTGCTATAAATTGACATCAGAAAGTGATGTATGTACTCTTTATGTAATTTTGTTTAGTATAATACAAAGAGGATTTTCTTGGTGTGTTGGGTTTTTCTCCCGTAAGGGTTTTCCCATGTAAATCTAGTGTCCAATTATGTATGTGTCCATTTCTCTATTATGTTATTATTTTCATGTGTATCTTATTGAACTGTAATTGTAAAATTTAATGTCATATCTACATTCATCCCTAAGGTTTTGACATTAGGAGTGTTTATTCTGCACCTTAGCTTTCCTTACAAGTGGTATCAGATCCTGGCCAGTTGTGTTATCCTTGTGGGTACGTTGGGGTTTTTGTGTCAATTCTGTTTAGTGGAAGTCTTGTAGAAGTCTGGTAATTTGAATTATAGATTAAGATGGCAAGTACATCAGGAAAGATTGAAATTGAGAAATTCAATGGCAGTAATTTTGAATTGTGGAAACTTAAAATGGAAGATCTATTGGTTGATCATGATCTTTGGATTGTTGTGTCTGGAACAAAGCCTACAGGCATGAAGCAAGAGGATTGGGACCTTGCAGATCAAAAATCAAAGGGGTTGATAAGGCTCTGTTTAGCAGACTCTGTTCTTCTAAATGCTCATGAAGAAAAGACATCCTCTTTGTGGAAAAGATTGGGAGCTATTTATCAGGACAATTCCTTGGTGAATAATTTGTTCTTGAGGAAGAAGTTGAACTCTTTGAAAATGCAGGAAGGAGCATTTGTTGCTAATCATTTGAATGCTTTCAACATGTTGATTGCTCAGTTAGCATCTATGAGTGTGAAGATTGATGAAGAAGATCATTGTATGCTATTGTTATGTTCTTTGCTAGATTCTTGGGATCACTTGGTGATGGCTATTGGGGATACTACTTCCTCTTTTAAGATGGAAGATATTGTTGCTTCTTTATTATTAGAAGAGATGAGAAGAAAATATTCTGAGATGGAGAAGGAGGCTCTTGCTGTTTGAGACAAATCAAAAGAAAAAGGCTACAAGAAGAAGGACAATAAGTCCAAATCCAAATTAGAGGGGAGATCAAAGTCTCCTAGTAAGAAGTCCAAGGTAAAGTGCTCGAATTGTGGTCAACCTGGTCATGTCCAAAAGGAGTGTAAAGAGGAGAAAAAAGAAGAAGAGGTATTCTTTCGACAATGATTCTTCTTAGAGTGATGCAAACACTTTCATTGCAGCCTTGGCAACTCAGGCATCAAATGATGTCTGGCTGATTGATTCTAGAGCATCTTTCCACATGACATCTCATAGAGATTTCTTCACTAAGTATGAAAAATACGATGGTGGAAGGGTGTATTTGTCAAGTGATTCATCTCTAGAAATAGTTGGTTGTGGAAGAGTCGGAATTCAGTTCCCTGATGGAAGAGTGAAGGGAATCAATGATGTAATGCATATACTAGGTCTGGCTCAAAATTTACTTTTTGTTAGTAAGCTAAACAATGTTGGAGTGCAAGTCACATTCTCTAGAAATGGCTACAAAATGACTAGAGGCTCAATGGTGCTAGCTAGGGGTGCTCGTATTGGTACCTTGTATAAGCTAGATGCATTTGTTGTGCAATGCAATAGTGTCTCTACAAAGTCACAAAAGGCTACTCATGGAGAAAAGGAGGAAAATGTTCCTGATTAGTGCAAACTCTATGGAAGTTAAACTTCCAGTAGAAAAGACTATGCTTTGGCATCACAGGCTAGGCCACATTGAAGAAAAGGGTTTAAAAGCCTTGAAAAATAAAAACCTGGTTGAAGGGATTGATGATTGTAACCTCGAACTCAAGCTTTGTGAACATTATATTCATTTTAATTTTTTTCGTCCAGTAAATGTTCCTTCTTTGTCTAAATCAAGATATTATGTATCATTCATTGATGATTATTCAAGTAGGGTATTTGTTTATTTTTTGAAAATTAAATCACAAGTGTTCAGTCATTTTAAGGAATTTAAAGACCTTGTGGAAAATCAAACTGGAAGAAAAATAAAATGCTTAAGGACTAACAATGGCGGTGAGTTTTGTTTTGAAAAGTTTGGAAGGTACTACAAAGATCATGGGATTACAAGACATAAAACTACACCCTACACCCCGCAACAAAATGGAGTTGTTGAAAGGTTCAACAAGACAATGATGGAAAGAGCATGAAGTATGCTAAGTAGTGCTAGCTAGGAGGAGAATTTCTGGGCTGAGGCAGTTGCAATAGTATGTTATTTAATAAACTGTTCTCCTATTTCCTCTCTTGTTGAGAAAACACCTTTGGAAGCATGGTCTTGAAAGAATCCCTCTCTAAGAAACATTCGTGTCTTTGGTTGTGAGGCACATGCATATGTACCAAATGAAAAAAGGTCTAAATTAGAAAAAAAGGCTGTTAAATATATTTTTATTGGTTATAGTGTTGGCATTAAAGGATACAAGCTTTGGAATTCTAATATGGAGAAGGTTCTATACAGCAGAAGTGTTATTTTTCATGAGCTGAAGCCTTCTACTTTTGATCTGCAATCAGAGACAAAATCAGAAGATAAAAAGGATGTAGTTGAAATTCCTTTGACACCAGATAAAGAGGAATTGAAAATTCAAAATGTACCTGAAATTGAGTAGATCTCAAGTAATTCTGAGAGTTCTGAAGAAGAAGAACAACCTCAACCTCATCCTATGAGGAGGTCAACACGTGAAAGAAATCAACTTGATAGGTATGGGTTTTCTTTGTTAGATTTGACTTGTTCCTATGCTTTAATTTCTAGCACTGATGAGCCTAGGACTGTGAAAGAGGCATTTATAATGTCTAATTCAAACTCTTGGTTCGAAGCCATGAATGAAGAAATGACATCATTAGAAAAGAATGATACTTGGAGTTTCGTGCCCTTGCCTAAAGGAAAAAAAGTTGTTGGCTGAAAATGGGTATTTAAAAAGAAAATAGGTCTGGATGGCAATGTGGAAAAGTATAAGGTGAGGTTGGTTGCGAAGGGGTATTCCCAAGTAAAGGGAATTGATTATGGAGAAAAAAAAAATCCTGTAGCTAAATTGATGTTTATCATATTTCTTTTGTCACTTGTAGTAGCATATGACTTAGAGATTGAACAGAAGGATGTGAAGACAACATTTCTTCATGGTGACCTTGAAGAAGAAATTTATGTCCCAACCTGAGTACTTTGTGGAGAAAGGTAAGGAAAATCTGGTTTGCAAGTTGAAAAAATATCTATATGGATTAAAACAATCTCCTAGAATGTGGTACCAAAAGTTTGACATGTTTGTTTTGTCATTGGGATTTGTAAGATCAAAATCTGATCATTGTGTTTACTTCAAAGTTGAAAGTGATCATGTTCTTATTATTGCTCTCTATGTTGATGATATGTTGTTCATAGGAAATAGTAAGTTAATAATTTCTAATCTAAAATCTCAGTTGTCTACAAAGTTCAAAATTAAATATCTTGGTGCAACTAGGTATATTCTAGGAATGGAAATAACTAGGGACAGGAAGAGTAGGAAATTTTAGATTAGTCAGAATAAGTATATTAATACTATTTTAGAGAGATTTTGTATGACTGATTGCAAGCAGCTAGTTGTTCTAGTTTTGCAGGGAACGAAGCTATTTGTTGAAGACTGTCCAAAATCTCCTACTGAGATAGAGGACATGGCCAGAGTGCCTTATGCTAGTGTAGTTGGCAGTTTAATGTATGCAATGGTTTGTACAAGGCTAGACATTGGCCAAGCAGTGGGAGTACTTAGTCATTTTATGGAAAATCCTGGAAAGACACATTGGGATGTTGTGAAAAGAGTGTTTAGATATCTGAAGGGCACTTTAGAATATTCTTTGTGTTGCCATGGAAATTTGGTTGAATCATAGAGGACTCTCAACATTCGAGGGTATGTGGATTCTGATTGGGTAGGGGACATTGACAGCAGAAGATCCACTAGTGGATATATTTTCATGATGAATGGTGGTGCAATTAGTTGGATGAGTAAGCGATAGGCTGTAGTCACTTTGTCCACTACAAAGGTAGAATAGATAGTAGCAACACATGCCTGTAAAGAAGCAATCTAGTTAAAACATTTATGTTCTAACATTGGGTTTGATGCAGGGAAAATTACAATTTATTGTGATAGTTAGAGTGCTATTTGTTTGGTGAAAAATCCTACTTTCCATGCTAGGATGAAACATATTGATGTGCAATATCATTTTGTACAAGATATGGTGGAGGATGGAAAGGTCTCTTTAGAAAAAGTGGATACTCTGGAAAATGTTGTAGATGCATTGATGAAACCAATGAGCATAGACAAGTTCAGGTGGTGTGCTAGTTCAATCGATCTTAGTACCCATGAATTTTAGTAGTTTTGTTGTGTTGTGGAGGTGTCAGTAAGATCTTCATCAACTGGGAAGTTGTTGTAAAATGTGCCTCAAGCTTACTGACATGAAACTCCTGAAAGAGAAAAGTCAATGAGACCCTCAGAATGTCATACTGACCAGCAGCTGTGTTCAAAAGATTAAAGTTGCTGAGACTTTGATTATGTCTTGTCGACAGGATTCATCGAAAAGACATGTCTATCACTATGAATTTCCTATCTCTTTCTGTCTAGGAAAACCTCTTACTGATGGGTTGATTTCTGGTGATTATTGGGGAGACTCTTGGCAATGAGTGGCATCGAGGAGAGATGTGAACCTTTGGAGTGACACATTCTAACAAAGTATGTCTTGCTGATGGTTTTACACATGAAGTCATCGGGGTGACATGAAGGCTCGATAAGAGTCTAAGTAACAACACTAGTCTCACCAATGGTTCTCCTCTCATTGGTGGGTATACATTTGATATGATCTCTCGTCGATACTGTTGGTCTCACTAATAGGTTTGCATTTGGTATGATCTCCTATCGATAGTGGTTGTCTCATCGACAGGTATGATTTTAGTGTGAACTCTTTCTGATAGTGCTCATCTCGTCGACAACTCTGCACGATGAACATCAGTGTGACATAAAGGTTCTATAAGACTCTTAGCAACAGGGATGGTCTTGCTGATAGTTCTGCAATGAAAATCGATGAGAAGTTTTGCTGATAGAGTTGGTCTGGCTGATGGTTTTGTATTTGATATGACTCTTACTGATGGTGGTGACTCTTGTCGATAAGGATAGTCGGGCATTCTGGCATTGGGGAGACACGATTTGGTGTCTCACTGACATGCAATTCAGTTTGAATGTTTTGACCTAATGTCTATCCTACATGGTTTATTTTGGACCAATCAGAGAAGCAGAAGAAGAAATGTTGGCAATTGAACTGTTGCGACTGTTCATGTGTGGAAGATCAACAGACCATGAATGACAGGGATATACTCTGTAATTGAAGATGATGATTGGTTTGGGTAATGGAGAGTGTTGCTCAATTAAACACGATTTTATTAGTGAGAATTTAGTGTATGTTTGTGAGAGCATTTTTGTACAAGATTGATCAATGAATGTTGTTGTAAATTAACATCAGAAAGTGAAGTCTCTACTTTGTATGTAATTTTGTTTACTGTAATACAAAGAGTTTTTTCTTGGTGTGGCAATTTTTTCTCCCGTAAGGGTTTTCCCATGTAAATCTGGTGTCCAATTGTGTATGTGTCCATTTCTCTATTCTCTTATTCTTTTCATGTGTATCTTATTGAATTGTAATTGCAAAATTTAATGTCATATCTACATTCTTCCTTGAGGTTTTGACATTAGGAGAGTTTGTTTTGCACCTTAGCTTTCCTTATAGGAACTTGCGGGGTTTCACCTCCAATCACTTGCAATTATAATATGGAACTCAAACTAAAAATATTGCATCATGATCTACAATAGAGTTCTATGTGTTTTCCAGATTTATGATAACTCATGTCATATCCAAACTATTTGACATATTAATTAGTTCCTTTGTTTCAAGGTGCTTTCACATGAGTATTTAGTCCATAGTAAAAATACTTACCAGTTGCAGCTTTTCATTTCACTAGTATGCTAACGCCCTTGGCACTTTGATATTACCATTTGGTGTGAGCCAAACCATATCATCTATTGGTCACAAGTGTTCATTAGCCTATGTAGTGTTGGTGGTTATGCTTCCAAGTGAATACAATAAGTAGGTGTGAGTTAGAGAAGTAATGTTCTAAAAATAATCCCCAAGTATAAACATTGAACCAACATTTTCATTAACAATTAATACATGACAAAAAGTAACCAAGCCTAGCATAGATCCCCTCTCTCTTTGTTTAAAAGAACTAAAATTATGGCGGCGACTCACCTCAAGATTCTATCTAGATTATGAATACATGCAAGGTTAAAAAAAAGGAGGGTAAAGTTTGCAGGAAAAAAAAAAAAACCAAATCACTCCATTATTATCACTTCAGCATGGGGTTGTGGTGTGCTACAGAGGAAAACTCATATTCATATCCAAAGATTGCATTTACAGTAATAAATAGATAATGATAACTATTGTGTAGCAAGTGGAATTTCTAATGACATGGAAGTATGGTAAAGGGCAAGAGATTCCCTCAAACCACATAATTCCTATTTTACTTGATAGAAAATGGAATGAAAAATTTTCAAATACAAGAAAAATAGAAGTTAAATGAGTTAGGATTTCCCTCCTTCTAGCCCCATAACGTGAGCACCACAAATCTGAAAAACAACTTAAACTTCAAAACACATTAGCATGGTTAGTTCAAACTATGCAAATACCATAGTGCTCCTATGAAATAATCCATCATGTCTCACAATGAAAATAAAACAACTAATTAAGAACATAAAAAATCATAATGGATACCTATCCCATAGTGGATTGGTGTCACTTTGTTGTGAATAGTGACCCTTGACAAGCTTGATGTTGCAAATGATAATGGAAAAAATTAGCTCTCAATGTGAAAAGAGTAACTTTGCATGAATTGTGGATGCTAAGAATGAAGAATGAGCCTTCTATTTATAGAATCTCAAGTTGGAAGAATGCCCAAAAGAGAGCAATGTGGGACAAAGATTTAGCCAATAGGAAGGAGCCACTTGTCCAAATCTGAGTGGATGGAGGATGCACAAGTTTTGGTCAATGTGCCAATAAATGAGATTAGTTGGCCTTTTCAAATTCAAATTTGGCTTGTTGGAGGGAGAAAAAGGAACTCAAATGCCAAGTGGGGGACATGTAAGAGGGGAGTTATTTCCATGTTGGAAGGGACAAGTCAACTTGTTTTTGAATTCAAATTTGAGGGAATATTCTCCAAAGATGGCTTGTTGAGGAAAAATGAGGAATTTATAAATGAATTAAAATACTTTATTTGTGCAAGTGGGAAAAGCTAGAGGATGTGATGGGTGATTAGATTATATTAATCAGGATTAGATTAATTTAGTGAAGGATTAGGTGATTTTGACCCATTCAATTTAGATTTAGGGATTTAAACTAAATCAAAGGGAGATGAAAGATGATTTCAGATTTAATTAAATAAAGGTTTGATTTATTTAATCAAAGAGGGATAATGATAGGCTTAAATTAAATATAGTTACTTTATTCAATTTAAATGAATGACCTTAGAGATAAATCAAATAGACTTGATTCATTTCATGAATGGATTTAATGAACTTGATTTACTTGACGAACAAATGAATATGACCTAATTAAATGCATGATGCTAATTTTGCATGTCTACAAATTATACTTTAACTTGTTTGATTATGTGACTATTGCAGCTTCTTCTTTATCCACTTGTGAATTCATTATGGGTTGTACTTGAACATATTCCACATGCAAATATGACTTTTTTCATATTAAGTATAGTGGAAGCAACATATACATATTACATTTGAAAAATATTTGTAAAAAAGTTAGCTCCTAGACTACCCCTCATTACACAATAACAATAGTTTATCCCCTATTACATGAGATCAAAATGCAATTATATTCATAAAAAATTCATCTCCTAGACTACCCCTCATTACACAATATCAATAGTTTATCCCCTATTACATGAGATCAAAATGTAATTACAAAAGCCAAGTATGTTACCATCAATTACATCAAAGTATATTACCATCAGTTACATCAGTTGTATTATATACTATCTATACAAGTATATTCCATTATCCTATACGTACATATCTACTAGAGATCACAAAAGAAAAGGATACAAAACATGCTTGTTGTCCTTAATTTGGCTTTACCCTGTCCCATTACCAACTTTCATTGCTACCATTGCCTCTACTACTACCATTTCTTCTACATAAGGCCTTCCTGTTTGTCCCTCCTTGTTCTGAGCCTTGTCTATTTTACTACCCTATCCCTCCCCTAGGTCCCTTTGAAATGCTTGTAAATATCTTAAGAAAACATCCACCTCGGGGTATCCTTCAGGCCACATATGTCCATACCTAGCCTCAAGAATACTAATTGTTATTTCTTTGTTCTCTAGGTACTTCCAGAATTTGTCCTTCAAGAATTCCACTATAAGCACCCTCTTCCTTCCTTGAAACATGTCTTCATTCCTTGCTTTTCATATGGCCCACAATATGTACTTAAGATGAAAGGAAAAGCCAAAATAGAGCAAAAAATTTCCCCATTTTTACATTGTGATTGAATAAGATATTTTCAAATAGGGGTTGACCATTATTTCCCCAAATACTTTGCTCATTATAGAACAACTTCCAAATTTCTTTAGAAAAATTACAGTCAAATAAAATGTGTTTGATTTTCTCAAGTATTCTACATAAACTTCATATATCAATGTCATCCAATTTACTTTTGAAGGAGAGTTTTTGGATTATTAGAATCCATTTGAAATAGCCTTTCTTTTCCTCCACCTATTTACACTAGTTATTTTGGAAAATCTTTTGCCACTGAATTTCGTTCAAATTAAGTTTCCAAGTTGTTGATGGTGTTTTTATGCACTTTTCAACATAGGCAGTGCGTAGGTGCACTACCTCTCTTGAAAGACAATATTCCACAATCGAGTTGCAAAACACTATCCCAAGGTCTCTTGGGTGTCAGGTCATGACAGTGCTCAGATACCTTAGTAGTTTGAAGTGATTTGCTAGAATCACAAGGCGGTCTTACAGAAAATACAAAGTGTGGACATAAAGCATGAAGTTGGATCTTGAAAGGGAGTTCCTAGGATAAAAGCAATTATGCGTTGGCTGTAGGTTCAAACAGTAGTCTTGAACTCCATTTTAATTGTTGGATTTGGCTTTACAATATGCAATGAACCTTGGTATTGTTCAGTTTCTAAAAAAAGTGGAAAAAGAGCGAAAGGAAGAAAAGTTCCTAAGTCTGAAGCTTGCAATGAATAGTGACAATGGAGTTCCTGCAATGGACAATTCCTCAAAACAGCATCCCACTTAACTAGAGATTTCACAGTATCATGGAAATTGTGCTATCTTCTAAGGGCTGCAAATATTTCATCCTTCATCCACCACATACATGCATGAATTAAAGATAAATGTTTCAGGCAGCTTCAAATCAAGTCCAAGCTAACTTTGCACAGCTATCTGTCTTCAACAAATAGCAAAAAGTATGGACTAAGGGATCATCAACAAAGCAGGAATTTTCACAATCACCTAACAACATTCCTAAAATCTATCCAAAATAAAGTAAACAGCTAACTAAACAGCCATGAGATCTTAGCTAGACATGTGAAATTGGAGAATGAATCAAGTGACAAGAGAGAAATCAAGGAAATATACCAAGTCAATGATATTTCTTATAAATTTCTACAACATGCCTTTACAACAACTCAACTCTCCCTTTTGCAAATGAGGGGAGTGCTCTATTTATAGTTTCCCAAAAGCTAAATGAATGGCCAAGATTCATTACAATTGTGTGGCAAGATTCATTACAAAATAGGCTTTCACCTACCCCCAAATAGATTTACAATTTAAAAACATCTTTTGTCTCTTCCCTATTTTGTCATCTAGTGGATGGCACTATAGCTTTTTGTTCTATAGCTAATTGATGTTTTCTTGGCTGTAGCTACTCTTCAGGGAGGTCCTCTTCCTTGGCTGGGCTATCCTCTTGCTCCTCAGAGGCTGCGTGTTCTATGTGCTTGAGGATGATGGCCTGGAGCTTGTCTATCTTGAGGATCTCGCATCTTAACGCCCGGTAGCTCCATTCTTTAGTGTTCTCTTCCAGCCGCTTCCAATCCTCGTCATACTTTGAGCCTTGATCTTTGAACAGCTCTGATCGATCGAAGGCACGGGCAGCAAAACTCAGGAACTCTGTTGTAATTTCTCTGGCTGTCCCGTCCTTCATCTTCTCCTCGAAGTATGGCTTGATCTTCTCGGCATCCATTTGCACTGTAGGCATATCATAGCCTGTCATTAGCTTGAGAAACTCGGTGCACTCTGCCCGGATTTCTTTGATCCACTCGATATCGGGATCCACCCTGTTCAGGATCTGCTCTAACCTGTCCTTTCGGTTCTCGAGGTCTCTGTGCCATACGTCCACCAGCCAATGATCTTCCTTCTTCAGCTCTAGCTTCTTCTCCCACGTGGTTTCAGGCATTTGGAGGATGGCCTCGACTTTTGGGAAGGTTGAGTCGTAGATGGTAGGAAAATTGGTACAAAGCCTCTTCGTGCTCTCCAGGGATTGGATCAGGTCCAAGAACTTATTGGCTATCCGCACAGCCCTGCTGATTCCCATGTTTCTAACGTATGCAACCCGTCTGAACCAATCTTTAGTCGTTTTCTCTAAGTTCTTCCTTCTCTCCATCTTATCAATCTGTTCCTTGGAGAGCAACTGCGGTGCAACTGTGGAGGTGGTGGGCAGGTCGTCCACTAAGGACCATTGCTGTATGTAGTTGGTTAAGGCAGCAACCTGCGCTTTGAGTTCGTCCTTGGTGACCTTTTTCCTGCTTGATCAGATGTACCACTGTGGCCACCGACTCTTCTAGATGTTCAACCTTCTGCTCTCTAGTCGCCGCCCCTAGGTCAATGGTGGAGATATTGTAACCCACCCCTGCCTAGCCAACTGTAGGTGTTGCAATTTGTGCTGATCAGGAGACAGAGGCGTCCATCGTTACTTTGGATCAGACCTTGGGCTTCTTTTCTTTCTTTTTCGTGCTTAGAGATCGAGTCAAGATGGCCTCCAATCTCGCCCTTGGGTCCTTCAGAACAGGAGTTGCCTTCTCAACTTGTCTCTCCAACCAATTGGGTATGGCAGATTTATCCTTGGGTGCATCATGGCTGCCCTCACCCTTTTCAGTTAGAGGCAAGACTTCTGCCTCCTTTTCCTTTTGGGGCTCTTCCTTCTCCTTGGCAGCTTCCTCCTCCTCGTCGAAGTCTTGAATGAATACGAGGCGCTTGACAGGTATCTTGGTGGACAATATTCGGGTGGGATCTTCTTCTTTCGCTGCCTCCTCTTCTTTCTTCCCTTCAGCTACCTCGGCCTTGAGGCTCTTCACAACATGGGTTTCGGCCTCGGTGAGATCCTTTATCTGCGGCCCCTCTGGTGGCTGCCCCTCTTCTTCCTACGGTGACCTCTCCACCTCTTCCCCAACACCTTTTAGGTGCTAAGTCGACTCCTCAATGTCCTCATCGAAAGTTTGGACAATTTCTTTGGCGCCCGAGCCATCCTCTTCATCTCCGCTATCGGAAGAGCCTATCTCCTCCTCCTCATAAACCACCCTGTCGATGGTTTGATGCTCGTACTCAGGGTGTTCATGATATTCATCAGCCTCTTCCTCCATAGACCTTGAGGCTTCCTGCTCTCACTCCTCCAACTCTTTCGAGATTTGCATCATGGCCTCCATGGCTGGCAGCCCTGTTGGCAGTTGTGAAGGCTGAGCTGTTGCGAGGGCTTGGGCAAGGGCTGCTTGGAGAGCAGGGTCCATTAGGATATGTGAGAGCTCAGGGGGAGACTTTGCATATGCCACGCAAGGGCCTCGGGCATAGTGGCGAGAGGAACAGGTGATGCTATTGTTGCCAGAGGCAAGGATGTAATAGGTGACATGGCAGCAGAAGAGGAAGGGGGAGTGGTCATGCCAGAAGAGGAATCGACATTAATTATTGACCCAGCCGAGGGCGAAGAGGCAAGGTGGACAGAAATGTCCACCACCTGCAGAGATGAGGCGATTGCGGCCTAAGAGGCGGGCGGAGCACCAGTCGGGGGAGGGAGGATCAAGGGAGGCTGCACTTCTGTTGTAGTCACTGTCTGCTTGAGCCTCTTGGGAGATGAGCCTCCCGTGTCTTTCTTCGCTTGCTCCTTGGGGTCTGCAGATTACGCTGTCTCTGTTTCTTTTCTCTTTTGAGACCTGGTGACCGGGGGAGACTTGGAAGTCTCACTAGCTGATGTAGTGGCAACAACGTCCTCCATGGCACTTGGCTCGCTCTTGAGTGCCTCATATGTAAGGACTACCCCTTGTTGCTTTAGTTGTGCCACCTGCCCATCGACCCACTCCTTAGTACGAGTTATGATCGGCTGGGTGATAGTATCCAGGTCATCTACCTCTTGCTCGTCCTAGTCTATGGAGGGGATTTCCAAGTTGGCAACTGCAGGGTACCTTGGGTGCATGATCGTAGACTCGTCTTCCTCAAGCTAGTCTGACACCGGGAACGGTTGCACCCTTGTCAAAAGTTGCATAGTCATGCGCATGTAGTGCCTCATGTAGACCTCCTTGTCATCTTTGCAATCTGCCCAGAAGTTTTCAATATGGTATTTGTGGGCGTACGCCGGCCCTAATGCCTTCCTAACATGACCATGTGGGTCCATCCGCGGGCGAGCAGTGTACCATTCAAAATTGTATTCCTTGAGTTCCTTCTCAGAGTTGCCGAAGCATTGAGACGTCTGCAGTCAATATAGGCCCTGGTCGAGGGTCATGGGATAGGGAATGCCTACTATGTGCTTGTTGCCGAAGACTATCTGGATGTGTTGGAGCTGCTGGGAAAGCTCCAGGAGAATGATCATGTCGTTTGGGTACCTTGGCAACTTGTTTCACCGTTCCGTGAATCCCTGGGCATGGATGTAGGTGAACTTGGGGAACTAGATATACAGGAAGGCATACTCCTTCAGGAGTGCCCTGGCGCTGTGGGAGACCCTCCTCTCAAAGTCCCCGGTGATTAATCTGATGACGTGGCTAGTAAAGGTGTCATTGACCCGGCAGTACTCCTTCTTGAAGTTACAGTATTGGAGTTGAGGGTACTTGTCAAAAGGTTTGAGCCCTCACCTATGCCCTTGGTCTGGTGCCACAAATAATCCACTGTATTGTCTTTGACCTGCCAGGGAGTATACCAGGTAAGAGGTCATGTAAAACTTAGAACTTTTCTTGACGTTTACAAACTGCTCGTGGAAGTAATTGCTGATGATGCCTCCCCAGTCGAATGAGGTCTTGGTGTTCACATCCTCATTCCCTCTCAGGATTTGCTCAATGTAGTAGGCCATCCATTCTTGGAAGTAAGTGGTCGTTGGGAGACCCATGACCCTGCTTAGCATAGTTACCAGGTCATGATAGTCTTTGTGGAAATCGCTGCAGAAGAGTTCATGGGGAACCTTCATAGCGCTGCCCCGTTTCTCCTTAATCCAATAGAGGTTGATTGATTTCTTGCACCCTAATGGATTGGCATCCCACGCCGCCTGGCACTGTTTTAAAGTGGGGACCTCCATATGTGGGAACGTGGGGATGTGGAATGTTTTGGTAATTCCTTCTGGCGACATGTCGGCGAGGATGTTCCCCTCCTTGTCCACGATTGTTCTGGTGTCCATTTGGTAGGCTTCTCGGCAAGCCATTACTAGTTTGAGTGCCACTAGAGAGGGAGGGAAGCCGGCAGCTTTGGCAATTCCACTCTACCGTATCAGTTTGGCATTCTTTGTAGTAGGGTTGACCTTGACCCTCTGGGTGAACTCATCTATGTTTACTTGGCTGATGTTGGTATCTGAGATTTCTTTCCAGTCAGTCAAGACCTTTGACTGGAGCGGCTCACCCTGAAACTGAAACTTCATCTGATCTTTATACTCTTTTCCCCGAGTGGCTCTCCCTGATTTCTTGCCCTTATCCTTTTCGACGGAGGCCCCTGAAGTTCCTGCAACCGATTCCATATATCCTACAAGCAAGGGCGAAGTTAGCGCAACAAAACATCAAAAGCGTTCATGTTAGTCCATATTTTGAGCATATCATCTAAATAATTAATCAAGTACATCATAAATCTTGCTTCCAAATGCTATCGTTCTTTGTTTCAGGGCATTAGGATAATCCGGGCCTGAAGGGCCAGACTTCCCTGGCAGGAATGCTGTCAGGAAGGGAAAACACACCCAAAAGTTCCCGGGGGCCCTCCTTAGCTAAATTTCAATGCCTTGAGGGGCTTATGATGGGGAAGAGCCAATTTCAGGATGTGGGTCGAAATTAGTTTCTGAATTTGAGCTTGTTTGGGTGGATCAAAGGGGCACCGAAGGTTTCAAGCCGGAAAGCAAGCAGGAGAAGGCAGCTGGCAATGGTGGACGGCAGATGAAAATCCGGAGGCAGAAGTCCAACAGCCGGGGTCCAGGAGACCAAAGGACGGTCGTTACGAGGTCTGCCATTTAGGCCCGGCGGCATTCGGACCTCCAGGGCCTGGTGGCCGGGAGGACACACCGCGTCGATCGCCATGATATTTTCAACAATGGTTTGAACGGTGGCGGTGAAGAGCGTCCCAGGGCCCAGATAATGGGAAGACGAGAGCTGGAGGCCACCGTAAGATATTTGCAATGTTCGGGCGATGGCGGCGAGGAGGCTCCCGGGGCCCGGGAGGCGGGGCGACGCGGGGTGACAGCCGCCTCATGATTTTTGCATTGATTGACATGATGGCGGCAGACAGATCCTCGGGGCCTGGTGGGCGGGGAGCTGGAAGGGTTCCGCCGTGGGGGACTGCGGAACCATCATGGAGTTCTGGAGATGGAACTCCGGACGGCCGGGCCCGGAGGGTCCCAGGGCAGGGCAGCGTTAGGCAATATTTTAGCTGGCCAAAGGAAGCCCGGGACCCGGGTACAGGGTGGACGGGCAAAGATTTCTAACAGTAGGAGGTCAGCGGACTTCCACAGACGGAAGTCCGGGAGTCGGGATCCTAGGACACAAATGCAGCGGAGGAGCGGCTGTCAAGGCCTGGAGGGCCGGAAGGCACTAGAGAGCCTGACGAAAGACCTCGATCACGAGTAACAGCAGAAAACTAGGGGCGGAGGCCCGACACCCGAGGCCCAGACGCACAGACAATAGATCAAAATCTCAATCTCACGAAGGGGGCAAAAGCAGTAGCGCCGGCGGAGAAGGCGGACCGGGGCCCGGAGGGCGGGAAGCCGGCAGGGCTCCGCCGTCGAGGTCAGTGGAATTGTCATGGAGTTCCGAGGATGAAACCCCGGACGGTCGGGCCTGGAAGGCCCCAGGGCAGCGGGGGAGAATTCGGCAAAGTGAGACGGCAAAAGGAGGCCCGGGCCCCGGCTCTCAGGCGGACGGCGAAGGTGGATGGCAAAGGCGGATGGTGAAGGTGGATGGCGAAGGTGGACGGTGAAGGCGGATGGCGAAGGTGTATGGCAAAGGTGGACGGTGAAGGTGGATGTCAGGCCCAGGGTGCCTGACCACCCTGCGTGAAGAACAGCCGTGACCGGGAAAAGTCCTGAGTCGGCGGCAAGGGCTAATCCAACGAGTTTGGGAGATTTCTAAGATATGGGTAAGGGGCGCCATTGAGTGTTCTTCTATTTGCTTCATTTTAACCAGTTATTTAATTCATTAAAATTCCCCAAAATGACGAAAAAACACGGGAGGGCAAACGGTGATGGCCTACCTCGAATTCGCTAAGCGTTGCGGTGTGGAATCCACCGGGAATCGACGAAGCGATGCAGACGCAGATGATCATGAGGCAAATGAAGCCGTTGGGATCATGTCGCTCCGCTTTGCAATTTCGCTCCAATTCGCAATGTGAAAATGACATTGGCGGGTTGGGTATTTTATACCCCAACCACCATTAATACGTGCATTAATTGTAGGTACGACCGTGCCAAAAGTTGGTGAAATTTGAATTGAGTCGGGGGCGACAGCGGAGACTCCGGGGTCTGACGGCCGGAAAGACACAGAGCGATGGCTGCCATTTGATTTTCGTGAGCTTTTGAATGGCCATGGCGGCGAGAGCCTTGGGGCCCGGAATGCGGACAGTAGGCGGAGGTCCGCCGTCAACGACGGCGGAACCGTCACGGAGTTCCGAGGATGGAACTCCGGACGGTCGGGCCCAGCAGGCGGGACGGCGGGCAGGAATTCGCCGCTGAGGAAACCTCGCATCGCCCAGCGGCAACAGCGAGGAGCATCTCGGGGCCCGAGGAGTGGGCGACCACCACAGGGTTGCCGTCGCAGGTGGCGCGCCCGGGACGGAAGTCCGAAAGCGACTTCCGCCCGGGGCCCGGCGGGGCAAACGCGCCGGGAGATTTCCAATGAAGTTTGAACCGAAGACGGCAGGGCGGGCCCCGAGGGGCGGAAAGACGCCTGGGGAATGCCGCAAAGGGCGGCAAACACCAAGGGGAAGCCTGACAAGGGAACCCCGGAGGCCCGGGCCCGGAGGGGCCCAGAGCCGCCCCAAAGCCCAAAATGCCAGAGGGAACCCGCGAGGCCCCGAAGGGCATCAAAAACCAAAAATAGAGGCATGGTCGATTTACAATGAAACTCTAGAGCGACATCGACCATGTGGGACATCAAAAAATGAGGGGTACGCAAAATGAGGCAGCCCCGAAAGACCTGACGAGGCGAAAGAAAAGAGGGTCCCCGTTCCGAACGGGGCATGTGTGCTAAGGGAACAACACAAGTTAGGTTCAAATGGTACGTTAAATAAATTTGTTTTGTTAACATGGAGTAAATTTCTTTAGCTTTACATTCCATTATATTATTGTAATTGTTCCATTGGGATTCTTTAAATTTAGAAATGTCATTTTTAGTTTCCACTAGGAATTTTATCTGATTCTAGGCTTCCCTTATGAATATGTAGGTCCTCCAATTGCTTTAAGGAATATTGAACTTGGAGCTCAAGTCATTACAATCTTTTAATTTACAATCCTTCAGAATATCCTTGACACATTGAATTTCTTTATGGGCCTAGCCTCTTATTGAGCAGCCTTGGATTAATGCATGTGGTTTCCCTTTATGTTTTAAATTCCACCATATTGACCTATTGATCTAGATAATCCTATTTTCACTTTTGGTGAAGTAGTAGTTCATTAGGCACTTTTTCATTATTTCCTAGGCTTTCCAAATGGTTCTAAAGAATTTGGACCCTGGAGGTGACATAGTCTATTCATTGCTAAGAATATCACTGAGTGGAAGAGATTTCCATGTTTTTGCGTGTTTGGGGACAACATTGAGAATATTTTGTCTTATTAACACCTTCCTTGAGGCTCCCCTCCTTCTAATGCTCCAATCACCCATTTCTCAACTAAGGCAATACCTTGCAACCTCAAGTCTTTTAGCCCCAGACCTCCCTTAAGTTTTTCAATAGTGCACCATTCACACTTCACTGAGTGCCTTTTCCTCTTGCCTTTACCATCCAAACATAAGAAGGCTCTTGTCCTTTTCTGAATATCATTAATCTAGTATGAATTAAAAAACCAAATAGAGGCAAAGTATATGATGTACCATGAATGAATCTTTTGAGAAACTTGAATCCTACTATCCAAGGATAGAAATTACCTGTTCCACTTCGCTATTTTATTTTCTATATTTTCCATTATCAAAAGCCACATCTCCTTTATATTGGGATTCACAACAAAGGGGATTCTCAAATATCTTACCAAATTTTGGGGTCCACCCCCTTGAAGTCCAAATTTATTAACCCAATTTGACCTGGTTCATCTTTCCATCCTAGAAGGAAATATTTTCCAGGGGAAAATTTTGCCCCAAAGGCTAGATAGAAGATATCTAGTTTCCCCATTAGGTTTGCAAGATCATCTTCTTCTAGGTTCATAAGAATTGAGGTGTCATCAAAAAATTGTAGATTTAGGAGCTCATTTTTATGTGGTATGATGATGCCCTTTACCATTGGAACTGTTGAGCTTTCCCTTAAAACATAATGTAGTGCATATAAAGCTATTACAAATAACCCCAGTGCAAGTGGGAATCCATGTCTTATGGATCTTTTAATGGCGATTTCTTGGGTAAGAATCCCATTGGATTCTACTGAAGCAATTGCATCATGAAAGAGGGTTTTGACCATATTACAAAAGGTCCTGGGAAACCTAAAGGCCTTCAAGACCAAAAGTAAAAGGTCCCACTCAATTCTATCATATTCCTTTTCAAAATCAAGCAGAAGCATTACAAATTCCTATTTTGTTTGCTTCACCCAATTCATCGCTTCCCAACTGATGATAAGATTTTCCAATATCTATCACCCCTTAATGAAGCTTATCTGTGTAGAGTTTATGATAGAAGAAAGGATCAGAGCCATCCTATCTGGAAGTATTTTTTCCAAGACCTTATAGAAAGCATTGAGTAGGGTAATAGGTCTCTAGTTTTTAACTTAGGATTTATCCCCATCTTTTGGAATTAGTTTAATAATTCCCTTATTGAATTCCCTACCAAGTGAGCCTCTTTAAATGACTTCCTTGTATACAAGAAATGGGTCTTCACACACCCAATCCATAAAGGTTTTGAGAATTTTGCAAGGAGGCCATCTACACCTAGAGATTTGTCATCTTTGAGGGAGAGTATGGCTTTTCTGACTTCCTCTTAGGATATCTCTTTCCCCAATTCCACTACCATATCTTTGTTGATCCTCTATGGAACAACTTTCCTTATGTACTCCCTAGCCTTAGAATTAGCCTCACTACCACCTTCAAGAGACAAGAGGTTCTTGTAAAAATGAAAGAATTTCTCTCTTATCTCATCTTGATTTACCAAGGTGGTATCATTTATAGTAATCTAATCTATCTATTCTCTAGCTTACTTCTCCTTAATATATCTAAAGAAGAATTTCACACCTTTATCTCCATTCTCTAGATAGTAAATTTTAGATCTTACTTTTGAAGACTCTAGATTTTATTGTTTTTAATATTCCCCAGGTTGTTTTTGGACATAACCAGCCTTTTTGTAAGCCATTCATCAGTGGGGTTTTCTTGCACTTCAATTTTTGCTTGGAGAAGTTTATCCTAAAGGAGAGTCTCCCTCCTATTATCTTTGGCTCTCTTCTTTCCAATTGTTTGGAACAAGTTTTTCCATCCTTATGTATTCAAATCCCATCTTTCAATGGGGGGTAATTTTTGGTGCAACCACTTGTTCATTAGCCTGAGGGATATTATGGAATTTATGCAGTCTTGGTCCTTAAGGAGGTTGGTATTCATGAAGAACCCATTATTATTTCCAGTAAATTTTTCTACACCTTCCTTGTAATAGAACTTGGCCCTTATTGGGTGATGATCAGATAAGGAGTATGGAGTCATTTCAACCTTACAACCCTCTTTCACTGGGGTAGTCGTGAAAAAGGCCTTACTCATGTAGAATTTGTCAATCCTGTAATAGATTCTCCTACCCCATTTTTGAGAATTACACCATGTAAACCAAATGCTTTTGTAGTATTTATTTTTCCCTTCAATGGGGTCTTCAATTTTCAATTTAGATTTCATTCAGATTAGCCAATAATATCTCTCAATTCCTTTCCAATCCTTCCCTGATCCACCCCACTTTTCTTCCCCTCTCTCAACAAAGTTAAATTCCCCCTAATTATCCAAGGGATATATTGCAAGTTGTAAAGCTAGTTCCAAAGGATGATCTAATCCTTATAGTCATTATGGGAATACATTGAACAAATCCCAAAGTAACATTATTTCTTCTTAATAATCACCTAGACAACCCAATTGCAAGGGGAGGTTCCATAGCTGTCAACAAACTGAGTCCAATTATTTTCTATCAAAATTACAACACCCCTTTTCCCTTTTCATGTTTAGTGACAAACTTGGTTTTTTCTTTCTAGATCATCCTCAAACTAGTTTCTAAGATGAAGCCAATGAATTTAACCTCTTGCAGCAAGACAAAGACCTTTTCCTTCTTTTGTGATAGGAACCTTCTACCAACATGTTTCCTATCTGGGGTTTCAAGATCCCTTACATTCTAGTAGATGCAATTGACATCCATTATGTTTGTTCATTATGTGGGGGGGCCTTATCACATTTAAAATTATCAAATCATTTGGGGGGCTTATTCTCTACTTCCATTATTTTAGCATTGGGAGGCAAGAAAACCCCACCGAGTTTCTTTCTTTTGTCCTTTGGGAGCTGATTGGGGTCTTTATCTAGGGGAGGTTTAATATTATCCATCACTTTCTTGTTTCTATACCTCTGTCTCTTTTTTATTATGACCTCCATGGGAGTCTCCTCCCCATTAGTGGTCTCCTTAGTAGATAACATCCCTAGGTCATCTACAAAATTGATGCCTAATTGGAATGCAAATCCATCTGAACTTACAACTCCACCAAAGGTTTTAGAAGGATTCATTGATAGATTAGGGACCAATATTCCATCCACTTTTTCATTACCATTCACAAAAGACATAATGTTGAGGGCAACAGGTGGTTCTAGTCCACCCTCCATACCATCAAAATGTAGGCCTTCGAGATCCACATCAATTCCATCAGACTATACTCCCTCTAGATCCACTTTGGAATCTTTAGGATAGATCGCTTTCTCCAAAGAATCAACTTTAGTTCTAGTAGTACATCTTTGGAATCTTGAGTATAGATCTCTTTCCCCAAAGAATCAACTTTAGTTCTAGTAGTATGTACTAGCTCCTCCACTCTTGTTTCCAAGGGGAAATCATCATTTTTGGATTCCACTATATTATCTTCCTTAAAATATTTAGAGTTAAAGGAGTAAATCTCTTTGGTTGGTTTTCAATTATTCTCCTTAGGATTCAAATATTTCCTTATTTTTTGTAGAACCAGTTGTGCATTCAATTTGACATTATTTACTAGTTCATTTGAACTCATTTGTCAGGTAGGTTCAAAGTACTCCATTTCTTTCAAAATTTTCTTTGTAGACCTCTAAGATCCCATTCACCATACTGTTATAAATTTATTGGATTAAAGATGCCAAGCTATCCTCCACCTAGAAGTCATCTTTGTTAGTTTTGGTTGCTTCCACATTCACCTACTAAGGTGAATCATTTTTTATCTTTAACTGATAGGCTATTCTACATGGGGGAACCCCACCGGCATCCCATCAGCATTTCCCCAGTCTAATGCTAGCGGGAACCCCCAAATTGAGGTTTACTTTTTCTAATTTCCCCATTTGTCATTGTGACTACCACCTAATGTTAAGGAACAATGACAAAACTTATTTATTTTCAGTCTTTCAAAAGCTATGAAAAATAGCATAGGAGATGCGTAATCAAGCTGATGAAGTAGCAAAGACTGTGAGAATGCTAAAAATAATTTTTGAGTTTTTGCTTAGGGATGATGACTCCTCTTTACTTCCCTCTACAACCACTGCCATTTTAGTGTAGGAGAAACAATTCTCTACAATTACAAAAAGTAGGACTTGGGTGATTACAGGGACTCCTACCATTACTAAGAAGTCATCCATTTTGGCATTTCCGCCGTCAATGGAAAGTAGGGTTTTCATTGAGGGATTCCTCTTCTACACTGTGGAGGTGAAGAGTGTGATGCTTTCCTAGTTGCATGCAGAGATGACGACCTCATATGTTTGCAGGTTGAGATCTGTAAAAGCGTAGAGGAGATGGGTGTAGATGGATATGTTTCATACATCAGAGATTTTCTTATGAAGATTTAGATTTGGGAAGGAGAATAGATCTGGTAACAAAAACTTGAGAGAAAAATATTCCTCCATTGTTGTTGTGTTATGGTGTGAGGGAACCAAAGCGTAGCCTCTGAAAACATAGAAAAGAAACTTGAGATAAAAACTTGTTAATAAAAATAAGCCATGCACCTTTTTCATGGAAGTGGAGATTATTTATTTGTGAAATGTAACTTCTTACCAAAACATCAAATCTAAATACCTATTTTACAAGACACGTTAATGTCTATACCCTGATCTATGGCTCCTCCCTATAATTTTAAATACAAATATTTCTTACCAGTTTACCTTCATAAAATAATTATGGCAGGCAGAGAAAAATATAAAGGAAGTTCAACCTTTGACACTCCTCTACGCATGCAGGTCTCCAGGCGTATTTCTCTACATTGTCTATCTCAGTTTTCTTTTGACAACTAGAAATTTATTGACCTACCATCCATCCTCCATGTTTTCAATTTTTCAAGGACCAGCTGGGACAGGTATATAAGACCTTCTATGTGCATTCAGGGTTGTTGACCACAACTGATGTTTTCCTATGGTTACTGGTTCCTTTTCTCGGGATGCGTTGTAATTAGTATCTCCCAGAAAAATTATAGTTAGTAATAATTTATTAAAGGTATTAGTAAATGTGAATATTAATTATTTTATTTGTTTAATTTAAAAATTTAAGATAAATCTTTTATTTTATAAATATATTCTTATTTTTTAATAATTATTTAATTTTATATGAGATATTTATGTTTATTTATAATAACATTTATTGAATTAGATGACATGCATGCATGAATTAGATAGGTTTACAAATAAAATAATATTAATAATTGAAAAAAAAATTGAAGATTCTTTTGTTTGACAAAATTGATGCACATATTTATGGCTATTATACATGGGGGAACCCCACTGAGAAAATAGTGGACAATGTGAAGAAAGCAACAATCTATCTCACCTATCCCTCTCTACCTCTCCCTCCCTCCCTCTCACGCTATCATGTTTATATGGAACACATGCATATTTTTAGTCATTAGCTTTGTTTATATGGAACACATGCATATTTTTAGTCATTAGCTTTGAAGTGTCTGTGGAAGAGGTGCAAATACATAATAGTCTCCATTAGAAGTTTCTTGGTAGCAATAATTGTGCATGGATCTTTGAATAATATCGTGAAAAATTAATAGTGTAAGAAAGCAAAACTTTTTCAAAGTTTCAAAGGTTGTGGAATGGCTGATATTCATTAGTATGGAGGTCATAAAGGACAAATCACCTGGTATTTGTTATGTGTTATAAAATCCAAACAATAAATAAATAGAAAAATGAAAAACTAAAGTTGTATACAAAGTGTTGTTTTTGGAATGAATTGGAGAGGAGGGTAAAGAAGTAGAGAGGGAAGGATAGAGAAAGAGAGAGAGGAGGAGGAAAAAGTAGAGAGGGAAGGATAGAGAAAGAGAGAGAGAGGAGGGTAAAGGGACAGAAGGAGGTAGAGAGGGATAAGTGAGATAGAGATAGGGGGAGAGAGAGGTAGGATAGAAAGTAGAGAAGGAAAGAGAGATCCAAAGAGAGTGAGAGAGAGGGAGGGAGGGAGAGGTAGAGAGGGATAGGGGAGATATCGAGAATTAGAGGGGGGAGGAGAGAAAGGTAGAGAGGAATAAGTGAGAGAGGGAGAGAAGTAGAGAGGGAAAGAGAGAGTGAGAGAGAAATAGGTGGGATGGAGGTAAGTATAGGTAGAGAGGGATATGTGATATAGAGAAAAATAGAGAGGGAAGGAGAGAGAAAGAGGGAGAGAGAAGGGGAGAGGGAGGGACAAAGAGGTAGAGAGGGATAGTGAGATAGAGAAAGAGAGAGAGGAGGGTAAAGAAGTAGAGAGGGAAGGATAGAGAAAGAGAGAGAGAGAGGAGGGAAAAGTAGAGAGGGAAGGATAGAGAAAGAGAGAGAGAGAGGAGGGGAAAAAAGTATATAAATAGAGAGAAAGGATAGAGAAAGAGAGAGAGAGAGAGGAGGGTAAAGGGATGGAGGGAGGTAGTGAGAGATAAGTGAGATAGAGGTAGGGAAGGAGAGAGAGGTGGGATAAAAATAAGTAGAGAAGGAAAGAGAGAGCTAGAGAGAGTGAGAGAGAGAGAGGGAGGGAGGGAGAGGTAGAGAGGGATAGGGGAGATATAGAGAATTAGAGGGGGAAGGAGAAAGAGGTAGAGAGGAGTAAGTCAGAGAGGGAGAGAAGTAGAGAGGGAAGGAGAGATTGAGAGAGAAATAGGTGGGATGGAGGGAGGGATAGGTAGAGAGGGATATGTGATATAGAGAGAAATAGAGAGGGAAGGAGAGAGCAAGATGGAGAGATAAGGGGGGAGGGAGGGAGGGAGGGAGAGGTAGAGAGGGATAGGTGAGATAGAGAAAGAGAGAGAGGAGAGTAAAGAAGTAGAGAGGGAAGGACAGAGAAAGAGAGAGAGAGAGGAGGAAAAAGTAGTGAGGGAAGGATAGAGAAAGAGAGAGAGAGAGAGAGGAGGGAAAATAAGTAGAGAGGGAAGGATAGAGAGAGAGAGGAAGGGTAAAGGGACATAGGAAGGTAATGAGGGATAAGTGAGATAGAGATAGGGAGGGAGAGAGAGGTGGGATAGAAAGTAGAGAAGGAAAGAGATAGACAGAGAGAGTGAGAGAGAGAGAGGGAGAGAGGGAGAGGTAGAGAGGGATATGGGAGATATAGAGAATTAGAGGGGGGAGGAGAGAGGTAGAGAGGAATAAGTGAGAGAGGGAGAGAATTATAGAGGGAAGGAGAGAAGGGGGGAGGGATGGAGGGAGATGTAGAGAGGGATATGTGAGATAGATCATTTCTTTCTTCATGCAGTCCACTACTTTTAATGGTTGTAAATAATTTGGGCTTAGCTTATCAACGTAAGTATTGCACCTCATTGGGGGGCAAGTGCTAGTATTATTAGTTTTAGGGTTTAAGGGGGGTATCTCATATCTAATTCCTCTAGAGTAGGACTGCATTCCATAGTTCTCTCCATGTTATTTTCACTTCCTTTCGCCCACCCATACATTGTTGAGAGCTACATTTTATTTCTACTATTTCGGCCAAAGGCAGAATTATTTTTAGGTTTATTCCTTATTAATTGGATATTTCTTCTTGTGTGGCCTTCTCGTCTATATAAATAAGAGGCATTAAACCCACCCAAAGTTTCTAATTCATAAAGTACACTACCAATTTTCCATTTTATTTCCAAAATCTCCAAAAGATCCACCCTTAGAAATAGGGATACCAAGGCCCGTGCATTAGAATGTAGGAGAGGGGCTTTGGTATCATATATTTTTAGCACATTTCCATATGTTTCCAAGAGAAGCAAAAAAAATTTCTAGAGACATGGAGGAATGTTAGAGTAAATTACATTTAGTCTTAAGTTTTAACCTAGGCGTAATAGTTTGTAATTAATCTCTGAGGTGGTTTTTCCCATGTGGGTAGTTTTCCCACCCAACACTTTTCTCATGGCCTTAAAATCCTGTACCATATGTAAATTTAATTAGATCTCATACATTTTTTATTTTTCCTGATGAAAGAGCCTTGAGCTTCTCTTATATTTGTGAAGGTGTTATTTACAATTGGTGCTCCTAGGTTTGGTAGAAATCTCCAACAAGAAACATGTTTAATAACCAACCATCTAGGGCTAGAGAGTTTCAATACTTCCTCCCCTCCATCTTCCTGAAATTTGTTGACTCCCTCGAGCACAAATTTGGCACCCTACGAAAGGCAACTCCATTCTCCTACAATAATGTCTCTAAAAGATTTGGGAGGCACATTAATTTCTTATTCTTTGGCAGTCTCATTAATAGAACCATCTGGGGGATTTGTATCCCCACCCATCATTTTGATTTAACTCAGAGAGGCCACACATGTGGGATCTCGTAGGCGGATCGACTGGAGGGATGCCCTCATTACACTCATGGCAAATAGAGTAAATTAGAATACCACCAGGCACAAAATGAGAACATCGTACACTAGAAGAAATGATGATTGAATGTGGAGGAGGGTTGATCCTCCTCCATAGCCAACCAACGAAACCCTACCACCAGTCGCCTCAAACACACAACAATATTTTTTGTAGAGCATTTTTTTCTCATCTTCAAATATAACTTAATCTTTAGTGTAAACATTTTATTACTTATCATTTTGGCTTTGCAATGAGCTAGTTATTTGGAAATTATCCAAAAAAATGCATTCTCTATTTTTGACGAAGAATTTATATGCCTTTTGAACAAGTTTTCCAATGCTCATTAGATTGTTTTTTAGACTAGACACAAAATACAAATCTAAAATATACTTCTTCTTCCTTTTTTTAGTTACAATGTTGATGTTTCCTTTACCCATAACTGATACTTTGTTGTCATTAGCCAATGCGGCATCAAATTTTACATTTTCATATAAACATGATAAAATTTATAGTTTCCTGGTCATGTGATTATTGTAACCTAAATCTAAGAACCATACATCCTTTTGATTTTTTGTGCTACATTGCATGCTATGAATATATTACCCTATTTTTTATTTTCTTTTGTGAAGTTTGCATTTGTTTTGCTAAAGTCATATAGTTTCTTCCTACAGTCATCTAAATAATGCCCATACTTCTTACAATAATGAAATATATAAAAGAGATCCTTGGAATCCTTCCTTTTATTATCTCTCAACAAATCATTCTCTACTTGAGTCAATGCATTGTATGTTGTTCCATCAGACAGATCTAAAAATCCATTCTCAACAAGATCCCAAATATCTTGAGAGAAAAATAAATCTTTCATGGTGATTTCCCGATAATCATAATTCTTTTCATTAAAATGTGGAATTTGTGGGTTTTTTAAGCTTGTGCTTGCTACCATTGTTGACTATAAAAGCTTGTCTCTTTGAAAACACCTTTGTTGAAAACCTTAGCTTTGAAAATCATTGTTGTCATAAACCTACTCTAATACCAATTGAAGGAAGAGATAGAGGAACAAAACAAAATCCAAAACAAAGAGCAGCAAACTCAAAGATGAAATAGAGGATAAACTAAAACTAATTTATATATCAACCATTTCAAAAACTAGAAACTTCTTTATTTTCACAAATCATAAAATGGAATTGTTTCTCTTTTCATACATTTAGAAAATAACATGAAAATCATCCCCTGTTTTGTGGTTGCTTCTTCAAGCTATTGCTATAGTAGGGCACTCATATATCTTCATACAAAATATTACCCCATTTTTGAAGAGTTGTGACTACAACAATATATTAACTAATCTCCTACAACATTTTTCATTACCAAAAAGAACTATTAAATTAACGTATATCCCAGCAAAAAAAAAGCCAAAAGAAAAATATTAATTACAATTAATTTCAAATACTTTTCCAACATTGGATAAGATTTGAGGACATATTTAACAATTAATTCATAGGCAAAATTTTCTTGATGCAGTGAATGGGACAGAAGTATAATATCCATCTGAGGTTGAGTAAGATATCTTGCATGTATGAGCTGAGAGAATATAGATGGCGGAAGAGGAAGTGGACTACAGAGGAATAAATGAAGGTGGACAGGTAGTTGGGATTAATTTCAAATTTTGTTTCTACATAATTTTAGATTACAATATTTGACTATTTGAGTTTAGTTTTAAAAAATGTTAATTATTTTTTAATCTTTATATTTATGTATATTTTCAGTTCACTTGGTTGTAAGTTTGGTTTTTTTTTTAAAGATGTGTCTTTTGTGAGTGTTTTTATTTCAATTTTTTTGAAAAAATTAATCAAACTTAAATGATGCTTTCACGAGTTAGCCTACCTATAAAATATTTGTTTCTACATAATTTTATATTACAATCTTTGACTATTTAAGTGTAATTTTAAAAAATGATAAGTATGTTTCAATCTTTATATTTATGAAACAATCAAACAAAATGACAATTATATATAAAATACATACATACATAAATACAATAATATATAAATAGATCAATTATATCACAATATATAGAAAAATTAATTGTATTGAATTTATAAATTATCAACTAAAATTTCATAGTTAAATTTATTTAACCTATTTTATTTTGTAGAGCAAGCTTTTGGATTTAACTATGTATCCTTTTTAATCTTTTATATCACACTCATGAACTGTAGAAAACAGATGCCAACTATTTTATTTTATTTGAACATTTACAATTTAAAATAAATAATAATTGTAAAATTAAATTACATTTTATATTTAAAAAATAAACTGGGTTAATACAATGCTTTATGGAGCATAGTGCGTGGCTTTGGGAAATTAAAAATGGGAGAGTTACAACTATAATTTCAAGAGGAAAGCAGCAGCGTGCTCAAGAATTTAAGACTCCAGTTAGGGCAAACGAATTTGGCGAGATATATTTAATCTCGTTTCATTCCCCACGCGCGCATTGTAACTTGTGGACCACCTCTTCGCTTGACTCCAAGAGATTTCCAATCATTAACCAGGCCATAAAAGTAGCCTGGCTTTAGGGTTTTGGAATTGAAATATGTTTGGTACTTGCAAGAATTTTTATTGGGTAATAAATGCTATGTAGTACTTAGTATTTGTCATTTGTGGAGTAATTTGGTTTGTGATTTTGAAATATATATATATATATATATATATATATATATATATATATATATATATATATATAATTAGATAAAAAAGAATAAATCAAATTATAGCAGCAAGAAAATAGAAACACGAGACATTCGTATCAAACAGATCACCATTAGAATATACAAAAGTAACAAGGCATGCTGCTACAACAGTTCTAGGCCATCATTACATAGAATAAAGAAGGCAAAACATGCTTCTACAGTAGCAATAATAATAGCAGTTCTACAATATGAAAATAAATACTCTCCATAGTCTCCAAGAAGCAACCTCCTTAACAAGATGTTTATTTGTCAATGACTTATTTGTATTGGTGGGTATTATTATAGCCACTACAATCTTCATGTTTCAGTCCATAAGTAAAATGTGATACCGAAATTAATCTCTAAATCTATAATATAACTACAGTGGTTATTAATGATACCAAGAAATTACACATTTTAGATTAAAATTTACCTTTTAATATTGTATTTTTAAAATGAGAACTGTAATAAAATCAATTTATTGATATAATTTATTATTTTAAATACTATATTAATTAAATTATATTCATATAATATTATCACATCAATTATATATATATATATATATATATATATATATATATATATAATAAATAATTTAATATATATATTACTATTAATATACTAATTATATTATTAATATTTATTAAAATATTTGTCAATGGAGTTGTGTTTAAATGACAATGTCATAAGATTTTCAAGATAGAGATTCATGCTCAAATCTTGAAAATGACATTTTTACTTGGACTAACTTGGGTTAAATCAATCTTGAATTATTTTTACTTGCAATAACCTTGAAATAATTTTATCCTATAAAAATCTATGTGAACATGTGCAACATTGTTGATTAGATATGTATGAGTTTCAAATAAATTTTCACAAATAAAATGAATTTTACTTGGTGCTCAACTTTGACACAAATGTGTGATGAAAGAAATAATGTGTTTCTCTGGTGGGGAGTTTCTCATTATTTTTAAAGAAATAATTTAGACTTTTAGTTATGTATAAAATTAGGAAATAGATTTGTGAAAGTGAGAATTATCATAGGTTTACTACTAGCAATATCACTCTATGCTAGACATGGATTTATTAGTAGTATAGATTATGTATAATTTAATTACCATAAATTCATGTTATTATCATCTAGTACCTATCTAGATGTCATATAATTAAGTGGAGAGTGGAAGTTAAAGGATATTTGCATGTTTTCCTAGTTAAACTTAAGCAAACTTAAAAAAACCTAAGTAAACGTATGCTAGGTGTGAATAGGTCAATCCTAGAAAGGAGATTAGCTAACTAGGTATAATAATGACTCCATTTACACTAACATTCCCCCTTAAGTGAATATTAGGGATTAATGTATGCACTAATGATGAGTCTCAAATACTAGGCCATGTTAGGTACTCATGTATAAATATCTCAAAAAATGTAGTAAAGGAGAAATAGAGTGAGAAATAAAAACCCCTCTCCAAAAGAGAAATTATGCAAGTACAATAAAATATTCAAATGAAGAAGATATAGGGACTCATGATGACACCCTAAGTACTACTTCTATCACAAAGTACAACAAATTTTCTCCTAACATGAGAGAAAAGAATAAAATGAATGTCTTTGAATGATGAACATGCTACAATGAATAAAATGATGTCAATATGATGTACAGGTATCCTAAAACTCTCAACACATACTTCTAACACACAATAATTATTTTAAGAAATTGAATTTACAAACAACAAAAAGTAGCAACATGCATGCGATTTTCTATTGCTCAACAATAATCAAGATTACAAAGGTTCAAAGTCAAATTGAAATATAATCACAAAAGTGCGAGTCTAAAAAAATAGAAAAATTAACCATTGTTATGTCTTCTTCAATCCCTCTTCTTGCAAATTCATAATAATCAAGATTACAAAGGTTCAAATTCAAACTAAAATATAATCACAAAAGTCATCTAAAAAAATATAAAAATTAACCATTGGTATGTATTCTTCAATCCCTCTTCTTCTTACAAATTCATGCTTCTCTTACCTACAACCTGCTACTAGAAAACCAACTATACATTGAACTGTGCACCTCATCCAAAGTTCTTTTCTCCTCATTAACACCTCCAACTTGCAATCAAAAGGTTTGAAAAACTCTTCCTAGGAAAGGCTACACCCCATCCCCTCACCTCCCCAATTTTGGAACCAAAAATAAAAACAACCAATTATAAAATGAATTTCCTCTACCCACTAACTCCTGCAACTAGAAACTTCTTCAACCCATTTTGACTCCCAAATGCATGCTCTCACAACCTTTAGGAAGGCATGCCTCCACTAGCCAAAACAATCAATCTCCCATTTCACAAATTGGAATTCAAATTTAAAATTGTCTAGAAATCACATCATCGACATGACATTCCTACCTGAACATTAAGGTAAATTAAATAAAATCCAAAAATATATAACCTCCATGAATCTCGCACCCAAGTTTGATTTTTGGCAATTTGGAAGTTAAAATACAATTTTTGGCATGCTTCCTAATGTAACTTGCGACCCAAAATTATCCAATTATTTAATTCTAAATTTTCTTTGGACATAAAATTAATTAAATATGCTAAAATATTAATAAAAAATAATTCACTCCAAAACTAAATAAAATTTGTTGATGCAAGATTACTAGTACCCCCAAAGGCTCCTACATCACAATAATTCCTTCGAATGATGCTCAAAGATCTCCAAGACAGTGTTGATGTGTGACAAATGGTGATAAGATGGATTATTTATATGTGATTCAATAATAGGGACCATGAATGTATGGTGATATCTAGATTGATGAGAATATGGTACTACTACAAATGATTATAAGTGAGTTGGATAGGTCAACTCATGAATTTCTACACAATTTTTCATGATAGAATTTGATATAGGGGTATGTGCGGATCATCATGGAAAAAATAGGCCCTTAAGTGGCAAAAAATTTAGAAAAATCAAAGTTAGGCAACTTGACGTAAAAAATTTGAATAAGTTATCTATATTATTTCAAAAATATGTAAGAATAGAATTTGTAGAAAATTGAATGTAGTTTCTAAACTACTAGGTTTGTTTAAAAATAAAAACTCTATTTGGTGAAAATTTGAAATTTCAATGTAGTAGTACTTAAATTTTAGGGAAAAATAAGAAGTAGGTGTTTGTCTAACCACCCTAACCACAATAAAATAATAATATTTTTTTATAATATTTTAGATATAAGTAAAGGAATCATGTCCTGATGTGATGCATATTTTTTTGTAATTTTTTCCAAAGTAAATAATTAATTATGAATTTTTTATTACAACTTTTAAAAAATATTAAAAACTTGTATGTTTGACAACCTTAACTTAGTCAAAACTTCATGAAATTCAGTTTTTCTTTTTTTAATCCTATAGTATGCAAAGAATAGAATGTGATGCATGTTTTGGATTCAAAAAATGTGATATCGTTTGAAAACTATAGATGTTTTTCAATTAGTCTATCAATCAGGACTTTAGTCGTAATTTGAGTAGAAAATGAATAATAATTACTTATTAAATTCAAAGTAAGGCATAATTTATATTGGTGGAAAGTTGAGAATCTCCTTTAAAAACCCATTTTGTTTCATCAATTTTGGGTAAAAAAAAATCATCAGCCACATAACCATCATATTGCCACTTTTTGGCCCATCATGATCCTACGCATACCCATAGGCAAGGTAAGAGAAATATCCAAAGATGGAAATGGTGATGCAACTTCATCAAAACTAACATCAAATAGAAGAATAAATTCCTTAATAATTTCATTTAAATCAGCAATCCTGAATTTTACAAAGATGATATGTCTAGTAGATATGCATCCCAATGGGGTGGTTCTAGAAATATGATAGAAATGTCTTAATTTAAAGAATCATTCGAATTCATGGATAATTTAATACCAGATTCAAATGTAGTAAAATGTATTGTAGGAGAGGAGATATCCATGCAAGTCACTAGACTACATTGTTCATTCCCAAGTGATGGTATCTCATAAGATGTTTGAGTGAGACTAGATAATTTTTTAACTTGTGTTGGAACTTAGAGGATTAGGTAAGTCAATACCATGATTAAGTATAATTTTCTTCATTTCCTCAATTTGATGAAGTCATTATTATTTTGGTGTATGTCTTTCCTTACATAATATCCATATTTTATTTTTCATTTATTAAGAGCATTATGAAGATACTCACATGGAAGGGATTTAGAGTGAGATACATGATCACATGAACCAATAAAGTAAAAAGTACAAATGCCTAAATTTGCCCCATTGATTTAGAGAGACCCCCCAAGAATCATTAGTGTTAATTGTAGCCCCCAAAACAAAGTGTAAGAAAATTTTGTAATGTGTGAAGATTGGTGATTACTAGGAAAAATAGATATATGGGTATATCACTCTTTATCCAACTAATCACT
The DNA here is from genome assembly GCA_007258455.2 of Sequoia sempervirens. Classification (NCBI taxonomy): domain Eukaryota; kingdom Viridiplantae; phylum Streptophyta; class Pinopsida; order Cupressales; family Cupressaceae; genus Sequoia; species Sequoia sempervirens. The sequence goes on from VDFB02193867.1 coordinate 179,598,922, forward strand.
CACTAATGTCCTAGGAGTCCCAATTAGATTGGCTAACAACCTCACAAGGTGAGTCAATTCACAATGAGGACCTAGGAGGGGGTTCTTTTAGATTTAAGGGGTTCACCACCAAACAATTTGTTGGAAAATAAAATGTTGGAAAATGCAATGTGATGTGCAAATGAATGTTAAATGACCTAGAAAGACAAAATATAATAGAAAAATATGAAACTAGAAGTTAGGATGTTTGTACCTGGAAAGCTTGGAGATGTTTTCAGGATTCCAAAAATGTAAAGAAGCTTCTAAAAAGTGCTATGGAGGACTAAGATGCCCAGAGTGGTGTATTAGTCCCGCTGCTATTTTTTAGAGAAAATACAGAGTCTTTGGATGTCAGAACTAGATCTAAAGGAATATCTAAAAAATATACTTGGAAGGACTAAGATGCCCAAGGTGATGTATTATTCCCATTCTGAATTTTTGAAAACTCTAAATATGATCTTGAGCTCCAGGGTTTGCACTTGCTTACTTTTTTATCTCAACTTCCAAGTCCTTTAAATGTGGCCTATAGGTTAGTTTTCATGAAGACAACTTTGAAATACAACTTTGCAAGTTTTGAAACTTTTCACTCCAAGTGATCTTCAAGAATTCAACCTAGATCTACAATCACAAATATGTGAGAGGAGAAAAACTTATGGTTTGTTAGTAAATGGGGGTCGGCCTTGGTCAAACCTCTTGTTGGTAATTAAACCTTGAAATGAAACAGAATAAGGAAGGAAATGGTGAATGAACAACATACAATGCTACAACTCACCAAATTCTTGTAAATTCTGCAAACTTGTGTGCAATGGCTGCAATGGATATGGATCATGAACCAAATATATGGACTTGAATTGCTTTCTTGAATCAAAACCCTACATCACAAATGTTAGCACAACAACACACATGATGCAAGAAATCTCTTTGACAGGATTCTTGAATCTTGATGATGGATCCAAATGCTTGATAGAACTAATCTTGAATGCTCTCACAAAAGACTTGGATGCTCAGATTGCTTGTTAGAAGAAAATGAGATAAGGAACCTTGTATTTATACTTACTTATGCTTAATATCCAAAAATTATATCACACCAAGCTGACATATAAATTCATTAAATAAAGGATGTTAAATCCCACTAGAATTTGTAATTAAGTCCTAAAAATGTCTCAAGGGGGACTAAGACACCCTAGGTGGCATCTTAGTACCAAGTCCTAAAAACTTGGGGCATCAACACCAAAAAGGGGCCCAATCAAGATAGCTCAAAATTAGGGTCTTGAGACCCTTGGAGGACAAAGATGCCATAGGTGGCATTTTAGTCCTGGTCCAAAAATCAGGGACACACTAATGGAGTCAATAAATTACCATTTATGCATTGGATAATGTAGATATTAGCTAGAAAAAATGTCCTTCATAGGGCTTGTGGATGCAAAATAGGACCAATTAAGCCATAAAGAAGCATAAATAAAGCAAGGTGGGCCTGAAAAAGTGTGAAAATGAAAAGAATATGCATTTTACTACACTACATTTATCCCCCTCTTTAGTGAGAGGATGAAATCAATTCAAACTCACACTAAAGTATCCAACCACACAATCAAGAGGAGTTCCAATGTACAAATGTTAATAAGATAGAAAGACAATAATCAAAAGGGTGTCCAAGCCCTTAGGATCAAGATCCTATGGAAAACCAACATAATCACAAAATAACATGCTTGTGGATGATATATGAAGCCATAATTAGATCACAAACATACACCATCAAAGACAATAAAAAGGAAAAAGGAAAACTACAATGGATCAAGCTTTGACTGGCTGTCCAACATGGTGGATGAGGTCAAGATTATCTAAAAGAGGCTTCAAAGTGGAATGTGTTGTCCACTATACAAAAAAAACACATGCTCACAAGGGCTAGTAAAGCTAGGTGTTCAGTAGGTGAGCCCTAGGGGACCATATCAAATCCATACCTCCATGACTTTAATAAGGTACAAAAATGCATGCTCACAAGGGCTAGTGAAGGTAGGTGTTCACTACGTGATCCCCAGGAAGTCCATATCAAAGTCATACCTCCATGACTTTAATAAGGACAAAAGGAAAATGCAACAAGAAAGAGGAATGTTCAAAGGAATTTTTCTTAGTTCATGTGAGGTCTTACCCTTAGGGGACATCACTCCTAATGTCTCCAAGAGAGGACCAATCAAAGGATACAAGATTCACTACTTAAGGGATGTAGTGCACATCAAATCACCATTAAGGGGAATATAATATGCTAAGATAAGTCACACTCTTCAATGACACTATTCCCAATGTCACCACAAAGAGGAAAACATGTTGCACAAAATAAGAAAGTTGCATGAAGGAACATAAAGAAAAAGAAATATGTAATCAAATAATTCCAATGTATGCTCCCACTTTAAAAAAATTGCTAACTCCGTGCCATGATAAATTACTTTAAAGTATCCAAAATATGAAAAAGGAAAAGAGAGTTTCCCCCTAGAACACCTAAGGGATCTATGGATTTGAGGTCAAAATCTATCTTTTCTGCAATGATAATAGAGAACTTCAAAGTATCATCATTCCTAAAATACACATAGAAGTAGAAGAATGATACAAAGAGAGTGAAAACAAATAAAATCCTTTTGGGTCAAAATGAAAGAGACATAGGGCGTCTCGATGCCTTACATCATCCCCAAAAGGAAAAAAAAAGGAAAAATTAATAATAAAATGTGAAAGAAAAGGAAAAAAGAAAAATATTTTGGGTCAACATGAAGGAGACACGAATGTCTCGATGCCTTGTGTCATCCCCAAAAGGAAAACACAAGACAAAAGGAAAATAAAAGTAAATATAAAAGATTAATGAAAAGGAAAAAGTGTACAACATATAGAAGAATGAAGGTGTAAATAGAGGAATGTTCCTATAGAGAGAAACATCAAACAAAACATCATGGGGGATTAGGTTAAACACATGCCAGCAAAATAGAAAAGAAAAGAAAAAGGAAAGTAAAAGGAAAAGGAAAATAAAATACTAGTAAAGCATATGTAAGTTAACCATCTAGTAGGTCATCCGCATCCTAATCTTGTTTATTAGATGCAGGATGCAAATCACTAACCAGAGGGACAACATCAAGTGTTGCACTAGGATGGGACTGCATTCATGGAGTGAAGCCATTTGTAGCCTAGCTTTGCATGAAATTGGTCTAAATTAGATATTATAGAGAATGATACATTTGATTTATTTGGTCCTACTTATAAAGGGAGTGTGATTGAGCCCGCCATAGCACAAGAAAAACAATCACGTGTTTTAATCCATGCTTTTGGTGTATCATATCTATCTTGAGTGAGTTCATGCACATATAAGAGTTCTTTTGTTATCACATTCTCCCCACAATTGGGATCAATTAAAATCCCAGGAGTGGGCTTGTTTTTTTTATTGGCTATGTAAAGAGGGCCATTACGTGCATGCATGTTTAATTGTTTCTTCTGAAGAGAAAGTAATGTCAATGGTTTTTTGTTTACGAGGCTTGATGTCAACCACTCCTATCATTGTATCATTAGGAATTTGTTCATTAGTATCCATAGGATTCTATTCATCATCATCCATAGGACTTTGTTCATGATTGCTCATATTTTCATTATCTATGTCAAAATTCATCATGTTGAGCTTAGTTTCACTAGCCTTAACAAATGAAATATTATCAGTTTGGGCATGGGATTGGTAAAGATTTTCAAGTTTTGGTTGCAAGGAGCCATAAACGTATTACTTTTGTCCTTCACAACTCCAATCGGGATATGATTTGAATCAATGAGGTCCTACACAAGATATTTAAGACACTTGTAATATTTTGTATCATGTCCCTTTCATTGGTGATAAGCACAATAGGCATTGTGTCTAAACCTCAGAGTTAATGGCTTGCTAGGGTCAAGGTGTCAAACGGGAGGTAAGTTAAGCATGATTTTGTTTAAAAGTTGGGTCATAATGTTGTGGAGTGCATGTCAAGTAAGAGCGTAAATTATCTTTGTGGATCCCCAAAGATATAAGGGTTACTCTTCTTTATAGCAGCTACTTGGGTATCAATTAGTTGGGTAGCTTAAGAGGTGGAATTTTGTTGAAGGAAAAAAAAATTATCTTCTAAAAGATTGGTAAGTATTTCAAATGGTTTGGAGTTTCAAGCTTTTCAGGATGCGTAGGGGTGGTTTTTGGTTCACTATTGGTAACCAAATTTTGATAGTCTTGAAGGGAAGTGCATAAATGTAGGAAGGAGCGGAATTTCATCATGGTGAGTTTATCTCTTATTTGGCTTTGTAAATTTTCTATGGACATCTTTTGAAGGTGGGAATTGGGAATCTTCACACTGGTTTGGGTATAAAGTGATTGGTACTGTGAAATAATGTCAGTGAATTTTCACCCTCATTTTACTTGCATCTCATCAAATTAGCCAATTTCATTTCACGAACCATGTGCACATGGAAATGGTTAATAGAGGCCTTAACAAATTCATTGAATGAATGAATTGAGCTATTTGGTAATGCAAAGAACCAATCCAAGGCAATGTCTTCCAAGGATAAGGGAAATCGTTTAGCTAAAAGTTTGTCCTCAAGGATAAAGTCACTACACAAAGCAGTAAAGGCGTTAACATGGTTAGCAAGCTCTCCCTTTCCTCCATATTTCTCAAATCTAGGGATCTCTATACCTTGTGGCTCCAGCGTTATCAATATCTCCAAGGATAGTGGGCTGATTTTGACATAGTATGAAGGTGGACCATTTTGATTTTGGTTTATGGTGGAAACTTGGCATTGAATGGATGAAAGACTTTGTAAGATATGGTTAATGATAGGATCATTACATGTAGTGTGTGATGGAGATGAATATGATGGTGGTGTGTGTGTTGGAAAGACCAATGCATGGACTGCTTACAGGAGGAGATATAAGAGTAGATGCCACATAAGTATAAGGAGCACTAGCAGAAATATTTGAGGTAGGAAGCATATTGCTAGTTGGTTGCATCATTATGGTCACTTGAGGATTTGTATAGGTTGGAATGGATGTCATAGTTGAAGAGGGAGGAGTTTGATTTCCTCCTTGGATTTTCACATTCTTTGAAGCTTGAGCACCATTACTTGTAGAAAGAAGATTTTTTCCAAAGATGTGAGCTATGTCACGCACAACTTCCAATCCTTCATCACTTTCCATCATGTGGTGAATACTATCTATGGCAAGTATAATAGTGTTGAAAATTTTTTCAGTACTCACACTATCTTGTAAATGAGTTATGTCTTTATGCATTTTCGTTATGTTTTCTTGAGGAATATGATTAACCATTGTTTGAATGCTCAGTACAACAATTTTAGGTAAGGTAGGAATAGAAAAGGATGTGTCAAAGGTATGGTCCATACCTAGTGAACTAATGCCAACACTAGAAGTAAGAAAGCTTGATAATACAAGATCCACAATGAGTATTTTATTATGGGATGCCATGAGTCTCACACTTCATCTAACCATAGTATTAGTAGTAGGACACCAAGTACTAAAACTCATACAAGCAATAAACCACATAAAGTGCAATGAACATAATATTCTATGCTTTCAATTACACTTGCAATGATTGAAATTGGAATAACAATTCTGAAAAACTTAAATAGAAAATTGAAGGAAGCCCACAAAATCATAAGAGCAATTTCAAACACTAAAAACTGGAGATTCAAAGTCAACAAAAACTAAGACACTAGGAAGGGAATCTTGGTCCTCTTGGTGAGATTCTAAAGTTTTAGATGCTGAAAAATACAACAAACAATAGAGACAAACTTCTAAGGAAAAAATCCCGAGAGGGATTGAGACACTAAGAAGGGTGTTTTAGTGGACTAACAGAGGTTTTTTACAAAAAAAAAAAAAATTTGGAATGTCAACAGTGTTTACAGATTGCCTATGCAAGGTACTGGTGTTTAGAAATACAAAAATGTACAAATGAGCTCAAGAAAAAGTAACTAGGAACAAGCAATTGAATGCAATTTTTTAATTTTGAATGCAATAAGAATTTTTCCAAATACAACTAAGATGATGAACAATACACTTTTCAGTTTTTCAATGTAATAAAGTAAAGATGCAACCTATATGTGCTTTCACTAATGTAAATGTAGGAAACCCTAAATGGAATTTCACTAATGCAAAATGCAAGAAACCATAGAAGCACTTTCACTAGTGCAATATGCAATGTAAGAATGAATACAATTAGGATCTAAGGAACTTAATTGACTCCAAAATCAAAGATGAAATGAATGCTCACAAGTCAGGTTCACCAAAATGATTAATAGGAAAAATGGATATATGGATATATCACTCTTTCTCCAACTAATCACTCACTAATGTCCTAGGAGTCCCAATTGGATTGACTAACAACCTCACAAGGTGAGTCAATTCACAATGAGGATGACCTAGGAGGGGGTTGTTTTAGCTTTAAGGGGTTCACCACCAAGAAAATGCTTGGAAAATAATGTTGGAAAGCATAGTGTGATATGCAAATGAACACTAAATGACTTAGAAAGATAAAATATAATAGAAAACTATGAAACTAGAAGTTAGGATGTGTGTACCTGGGAATCTTGGAGATGTGAGGATTTTGGAAATGTAAAGAAGTTTCCAAAAAGTGATAGGGAGGACTAAGATTCCCAAAGTGGTGTATTAGTCTAGCTGATATTTTTTGGGGAAAATACGAAGTCTTCAGATGTCAAAATTGGATTTGAAGGAATCTCTGAAAAAATGCTTGGGAGGAATAAGATTCCCAAGGTGGCATATTAGTCCCATTTTTAATTTATGAAAACTCTAAATATGATCCTGAGCTCCAAGGTCTACACTTGCTTCCTTTCTAATATCAAGTTCAAAATCTTCTGAATGTGACTTGTAGGCGAGTTTCCATGAAGATGACAAATTTGAAATGCAACTTTGCACAAGTGATCTTCAAGAGTTCAACCTAAATATGCAATCACAAATATGCAAGAGGAGAAAATCTTTTGGTTTGTTAGTGAATGGGGGTTTTCCTTGGTCAAACCCCCTGTTGGTAATTAAACCTTGAAATGAAATAGAATAATGAAGGAAAAGGTGAATGAACAACATACAATGCTACAACTCACCAAACCCTTGTAAAGTCTACAAACTTGTGTGCAATGGATGTAATGGATATGTATCTTGAACCAAAGATATGGACTTGAATTGATTGCTTGAATCAAAACCCTACATCACAAATGTTAGCACAATAACACACATGATGCAAGAAATCTCTTTGATAGGATGCTTGAATCTTGATGGTGGCTCCAAATGCTTGATATAATTTCTCTAGAACACTCTCACAAAACACTTGGATGATTATATTGCTTGTTAGGAGAAAATGAGAGAAGGAACCTTGTATTTATACTTATTCTTAATGTCTCAAAATTACATCACACCAAGCCAACATATGAAGTAATTAAATAAAAGAGGCTAAATCCTGCCAGAATTTGAAATTAAATCCCAAAAATGACTCAAGTAGGACTAAGATTCCCTAGATGGTGTCTTAGTCTCAAGTCATAAAAACTTGGGGCAGAGACACCAAAATGGGTCTTAATTAAAATAGCTAAAAATTAGGGTCTTGAGACCCTTGGGGGACAAAGAAGCCATAGGTGGTGTTTTAGTCCCAACCCTAAAATTAGGGACACATTAATGAATCCATTAAATTATCATTTATGCATTTGAGAATGTCGGGATTAGCCAGAAAAAACATGTCCTTCATAGGGCTTGTGGACACAAAATAGGACAAATTAAGCCATAAAGAGGTATAAATAAAGCAAGGTGGGCCCAAACAAGTGTGAAAATGCAAAGGGTGTGCATTTTACTACACTACAATCGGATTCCAAATTGATCATTTATAATACATAGTGTTTTTTACAAAATGGCTTATCCAAACCTTAATTTTACATGCAAAATCAGATTCCTTGCAAAATTCTAATTAAAAAAATAATTGATAAAATTTTGATAATTAGGGTTAAGTTTATGCCCCATTAATTTTTTTTTACAAATTTGACTTTGGAGATTAAAATTTTCTATTAAAAAAAAAAAATTGAAAATGTCTTGATGTTCAAATATCAATGCTAGAACTATCTTCCTATCAACTATTCACACTTGAAAATGTGATCTCCCATTCACAAGTAACATAAAAAAGATAAAAAATCCCTTACAAGGACTTAAAATCACCAAATGGTGTAAAGATAACTTCTATTGCTTAGAAATAAAAAAACAAAGAGTACAAGAGTCATTATTAGTAGAAAATGCTAATATCACAAAATGATCACTTATCAAATAAATTTTAAACAAATAGCCTATTAAGCTATCATATTAGAAGGGGTTGACTAGTTCTAGGGGACTAAGGAGGTTGTGTGGAAATTACAAAAGGAGTTGTTCAAAGTTTGCAAAGAAATTGAATTCTACTACTTCTTACAAAATTTTCACATGTCTCTAGATGAGGAAGATGCCATGCAAAGGTGAAGGTGCTTGATTATGTTGGTCACATTTTATGGAGCCACCTAAATGTAATAGATAGAGGTTGGTGATTATAGCAAGCCACCTTTTTAGAGTCATTTAAGTGGAAGGAAGTTGTAATATAGATGTATTGAAGGGGTCACTTGGTGACTATAGGAATTATGAGACTGCACATTCGGGCACTATTTTACAGATGGGGCACTAGCAAGAGAGGTGGCTGCAAGGCAGTATTTGGATTGGCCATAATGGGTTGCCACATAGCTTGAATGAATAGTGCCTACCACATGTGGAAATGGAGGATGTAGGTCGATGGAGCTTAGATTAGGATTTGAATAAAATACTTAAGGGAAAACTATTTTTTTTATTTCCATTCTCTTGAATCTACTAAATGTGAAATAGTGGAGTCTTCACACTTGATGTGGTTGCCCCTCGATGGATATAATGAGTCTAAAAGATCAACATATATAATGTTTTCTACCATGGAAACAAAATGAGGTGCTAAGAGGAGGCCATATATGGAGATTTGTAACTCCTTGCCTATGACAACAAGGAATTACCATGAAAAATAGTGATTGTAATATGCAAATTAGGTTGAATAGGCTATAGATAATGTTGCAAATAACCACAATAATATCCTAAAGAGCAAGTTGAAAAACTCGAAATAATAGGCCAAAATGGCCAGATTATTTATAGAATTATAAAATCCACCCAAATGAGTATATGGGTAGAGGGTAGATTGGTCCTCTACTATATATATATATTACAAATTTTCATAAAATAAGAAAAAAAACCCAAAAAATTATAAAAGATAAATTACTTAAATTAACAAAATGAGAGGTATTTTTTCATTCATAAACATTCTAAACACAATGGTGGTGTTTGTTTGGCTCTATGATGCTATGTTGATAGAGCTATGTGCAAGGGTCCCCTCAATGTGGGAAGGAATGTGCTATCATGGCTCTAATACCATGTTGGAGAATGCTAAGATCAGTGAGGTTGAATTTCGTAACCTTCCACAAGTGAAACTATAAAAACAATAGTATGTCTATCAATATAAAATGAAAAGTATGTAAATGTCTATCACCATGGAAAAAACAGGCCCTTAAGTGGCAAAAAATTCAGAAAAATCAGAGTTAGGAAACTTGACGTAAAATTTTGAATAAGTTATCTATATTATTTCAAAAATATGTAAGAATAGAATCTGTAGAAAATTGAATGTAGTTTCTAAACTACTAGGTTTTTTTTCTTTAAAAAATCATTTGGTGAAAATTTGAAATTTCAATGCAATGGTACTTAAATTTCAGGAAAAAATAAGAAGGTGTCTGCAATGACCACCTAACCACAATAAAATGATAATATTTTAGATATGAGTAGAGGACTCATGCCCTGTTGAGATGCATATTTTTTTGTAATTTTTTTCTAAGTAAATAATTAATTATGATTTTTTTATTACAATTTTTTAAAAAATATAAAAACTTGTACGTCTAACCACCTTAACTTGGTCAAAACTTCATGAAATTCAATTTTTATTTTTTTAATCCTATACTCTACAAAAAATAGAATGTAACACATGTTTTGGATTCATAAAATGTGATACTGTTTGAAATCTATAGATGTTTTTCAATCAACCTATCAATCAGGACTTTAGTCATAATTTCAATAGAAAATGAATAATAATTACTTATTAAATTCAAAGTAAAGTATAATTTATATCAATGGAAAGCTGAGAATACCCTTTAAAAACCCTTTTTATTTCATCAATTTTGGGTAAAAAAATAGTTTCCAGCCACATACCCATCATATTGCCACTTTTTGGCCCATCACGATCCTTCACATACCCAAGTCTTGAATATATAGGAAAAAGAAAAGGAGGTAGGAAGGTAGGATTGAACTATTAACTAACCCTTCAAAGAAGGACACTTGTGAGATCACTTGGAAAGTGTATAATTTTCAATAGGTGTCTTAAAGCATGAGGAAACATGTCTCAGCCATATAAAGTGAGACAAAAGCAAAAGAAACCTAAGTAAACTTCAATAGAATTCAAAGACATCACACATGTTCATCTTTCTTCCCTCATCCTCATTTCAAGAATGGGAATAAATCATGCATATTTTTTCTTATTCTCTCTTCCTAAGGAAACAAATATTGTTCAACAAGATTGGACCATGTTTAGCATTTAGTGTCAAGTGTACATAGTCATTGTAGGAGACTCTACCTTAAGGGATCACATAGTCTCTCTTCTTATTCTATCTGATAGGGAGGAATTTTCCTTGTAAGGTTTTTTTTTTTTCTCATCTTCTAGAGGGTATATTTCTTGTATTTTTCTCTTGTGGGGGAAGTTTTTCATTGATCTTTCTCCCTTCCTTCACTTTATTAGAGACTGCATTGTACTTAAATATCTCACTAGGCTTAGTTTCCAAGACCTAGTTTCCTTGTACCCACCTAAGCTATGCTTAAGGAGGTTATCAGTTTTGAATATTTCATAACATATTCTTGCACATGGAAATTTCATTTTTTAGGAATTTTTTAAATTTTCAAGATTTTTATCCTTTTTTGGAGATAAGCTTTCTTAGGTGTACATTTATCCTTTTTATTCTGTGGAATTTGCATGATTCCTTTCAAATGTGAGTTTTATACATTCCATATTATTGTGGTCATCTCTTTTTCTTCTCACTCTTTATTTTGCATACTCTCATTTTTATAACTTGTGTGGTATGTGATTTTTCATCACTCATAGGCCAACCAATCCCACTAGTCTAATAGTAGAACACAATTCTAATAAATTTTAATAACAACTATACTTTGTGTGTTTGTGAATAACTAATAATTGATGGCATGGCTTGTGTAGAATTGTGCAAGATCTACAAAGACAATAACAATCACAATCAAAACTAGATGATCTTTTCCTAAGTTCGCATTAAGCACTAGAGTAAATTGCTAATGCTTAAAGTACTCCAATACCCTTTCAATGAAAACTGGGGAGAAGCAAAAATTGATGAAGGAAAATAATGCAATGATGGATGCAAAATGGGTCCCGACTAGAAGGCCTGATGAGGTACCCATGAACAACATGAAATCTCTCATAATTGGAGAAAAGGAGAAAATCACATGGGAAAAAATCATCTCCAAAAGAGAGAAAAAGAAATGACTGTAATAAAGAAAGGATAGTAGGAGGACTCAATGTGAGCCCCCCTAGGATTTCTTCTATCATGCAAGTATAGTAGATGTCCCCCTAATAGGAGAGAGAAAATGAGGATATGAATTCCCCCATAAAGAAAAATCTTCTGTGCCAATGATGAATGTCTAAGGATATAGATCCACTGGTAATTGGAGAAGCCAATCCAAAAGAATGGGTGATTCTGGAATCCAAATCTAGATGATGTGTGCCTTTGAAAACTGCTCATGTGTCCACATGTCAAAAAGCGATGATGTTGATCCAAGACCCTATGAAGATTGATAGAGAACAAACTACAAAGGTGATAAAGATGATGGGCCAATAGTGATGATGTGGTTGTCAACAAAGAGGAGATGAATGTCCTCAACAATTTATTCAAACTAAAGAAGAAAGTTGTAATTGTTGAAGAACACAAAGATGCCCTCCAGAAGGGATGATTCCATTGTTTATCTAATGCTTAATATTTTCTAGCTAGAAAGAATATATGGAAGCACATGAGGATGCGACTTTGGAAGCTCATGTAGCCAGGAACCTAGAATAGAACACTTTTGGTTGCCTATTGGAAGAACACTGCGAAGCTCAGTGATTAATTAGCAACTTTTAATATTCTAAGTTTGATTATTCATAAGAAAAATGAAAGAAACCAAGATACAAAGGTTTACATCTTCCTCCATTGTGGTAAAAAAACTTCAAAGAATTTTTCCTAATACTCCCCTTACAAAGCTTTAATCTTTTCAAAGCAATTTTCCCAAATTGAAAGTCTCCCTTTGAAAGCATAGTTTGAAATACTTTAGTGCCAAAGAAAAAGGGAAAAAAAGAGGCAGCCAGATCTGAGAAAAGATGGCCAAAATGTTGAGAATTTTGGGGGTGCCATAGAGTAGGGTTAGCCTTAATCAGTGCGAGTAGATTGTGAGAAGGAGCGGGTGAGGATGAAAGTGCCTACAAATTATATAAAGTTGACCTCTTTCTTCCAACGTCGCTCCTCTTTCTTAGAATTAAATCTTCCATGACTTCACACAAGTCTGCTTGAATCTTCCTAGTGTCGAGCTCAGCTTACCATATTCCATTGGATGAAGGAGAGGCCACTTGAATTGATTTTTACAGTGAGCTTCAATGAAGTCTGACGGTCTTGATTTGACCCCTTCTACGACCTGCGCCTTCCCTGCCATTTGGATTAACCCCTTCAAAAATTTGATCGAGTCTTCTCAATGTGAGCAATAGTAGAGCTTTGAGAGCTTACTTTGGTGAGCCACGTACGGATTTTCAAGTCTTCATGCTAGATATTGACACCATGCTGTGAGGATTGTCATGGCTGTGTCTTGAAGTTTAGATCACACCTCCAAGCACAATATCTCAGCTTCTATTGCTTCCTCAAAGTAGACGAATGGAAAGAGTCATTCACCTATGGCTTGACATTGTCTTTGAACTACTCTGATACCATGTAGAAAGAGTCATTCACCTATGCCTTGACATTATCTTTGAACTGCTCTGATACCATGTAGAATTCTGCAAGATCTACAAAGACAAATTACAAGCACAAAAAATGATTTTTCACAACAAAATATGTCAAACAACAATGATTATTGTTCAGTGAATGAATACAATGAAGGATTGAATATCCTTATGTAGACTCAAATGAACTCAACATCAGATCCCTAAATGGTGGATTTCAACTCAACATGTGAAGTTCTGACTAAGGCATGAGTGAGATAATAGAATGCATTAATCAGTTAAGACACTTAATTGATTGAAATGCATAATTAAAGCAATAGAACTCCTAATCAGAACTAGATAATATTTTCCTAATTTTGCATTAAGCATTAGAGTAAATTACTCATGATTAATTTACTCCAACAATTTGGTTACGAGAAAACTTGATCTACCAATATCCCTCTCTCTAATGATACCCTCCTCCTTTTAGAAGGGGGGAAATACTTTCATTCATCCATCTCATTGTAAGAAAATTGTTAGTCTATTAGTCGCAATTACACCATAATTTAATTAATACTCAAATATTTCATTAATGATAAAATAAAATCATTTCCAATTTTTATTTTATCAAAAATAACATTTATAGCTAACATGCAATTGAATAATAAATCTACATAGATATGATCAAAGTAATAGAAATTTATTTTATTTTAGATATTCGTATTCTTAATCTATATCTCAAACATAAAAATTGAATACCAAATTATCTACATCATTGAATTATTTTAAAATGGGTTGTGAGGAGTGGAAAAGTAGCCATATAACCACAACAACATAGAGGATTAAGGATAGTGTTGGATGAGGCTATCACTAGCTTGGGATTTCCTCCAAGGATAGGGACCTATCAAATATGGCACCTACAATCTCGTGAGTTTTATCTCAAATAGTAGTCAAAATAATGAACAATATAAAATGGGATATTGAATTCCTAAATATATTAACCACTATCACTCTCTCCATAGGAATAGACTATTATTTTATTGTTCTAAGCATTAAAAATACCATAGGTAGTGGTGATATTGTTCCTAACGCACCTTAATAGTAGCTCAATCAACTTGGTAGATATGTATAGTTTATATAGATAGTATATTAAAAGTGGATTGTGTCTAGTTGATAGAATATTGGATGTGCCATTATATTTAATCCCACTAGATTTTTTAATGGCCCTCTATGTTGTAGAAGCCACTCATGTATTTATATTTTTGTCAATATAAATGATATACCACTCTAGATCAACTTTATCAATCCAAAAGAAAAAGTTCAATAGAAAAAAATGATTTTCTCATATATTATGTAATGAATAAAAAAATTAACTCTTAAATTAAAAAAATTAGTATTTCTTGACATTTTTAAGATAGATGCATATTGATGAGGTCAATGGCTGTCTTAATTTTACCATGATTTATCTGGTTTTGTGTTTACCCCTTTGGCCTATTTCTTCCTCTATTGCCATGATATTTTCTAGGAATTAAAGTTAATTGATTTAATTTGAATGATATGAAAAATCTTAGGCAATTGACCAATTATGAATATTAATCTCGGTTGTTATGTGAAATAGGTTAAAAAGGGCGAAGCATGAAGGCAATAGTTTCCATGTGATGCACTAGTTTCCATTCTATTGTTGTCTCTTAGTATAACTTTAGTTAGTAAGTTAGTGACTAGGATTATAATTGGTTAGAAGCTTTTGAAAAATAGTAGGCCATTGGCCATATTACTATTTTTCCTATATCAATAAACATTTTGGTTTATCCACGTATAATCGGTGGACATGATATTTTAAGTACTCTATTTTGTATTAAGACTTTGATATATGCTCTTTTGCAAGCATGAGAACATCTGAATTTTGTTCTGCAAGTTTGAGTTAATATAAGACTATTGAAAAGACTAAAGCTACGAATACTTTAACATTTTCACTCCATTCAACTAGTTAGGAGAAATGGCCCACTCTCTACCAGTGTTTGGAGTCATCTTTTTTATTGTTGTGTGAGGTATTGTTTATGTTTGTTCTGTGTGTATGCAATAATCTTATCTGAATGCAATTTCATTGAGACTAATAATATAACGTGCATGTGGTGAAGAATAGTTTGAATTATATTTATGAAGTGTGAAGCAATTTAGGTGTTATTAATGTTTGGTTTGAATATCGGCCATACGATAAAGCATGTCAATGATGTATACTCTGCTTTAGAAACATTGCAAGTAATCTGTTAGACTTTATTATATCATGTCACTAGGACACAAAAGTCCTATCACCCAAATATATAGCTCCTATCACCTGCATTGGGTTAAAGTGATCTTAGTAATTAATTCTAGTTTTTATCATTATTGATGGTGTTATGAGACAAAGCACATATTAACAAAATTGAATCAAGAATGCTAGAGTGGATAAGAGTTCAAAATAGGTCTTTCTATTCTAATACAATTTGAAGAAGTGTGTCTTAGATCTTTATTGATTTATTTAGACTTTTATATGCATACATACCCACTTAACTTATTACCTTCATCCCTTGATTAAATAGCCACTATACCTTTCATTAGTTTATGACCCTAGATTGACACATCTAGGTAAAAACTGAGGGACTTCATAAACCAAATACAAACACAAAATTCTATTGTAATCTTAAACCACAGTATTACCCAATCATTTTGGCACCATTGTCGATGAAAGGTATTAAAGGCATGAAGCATTAGCTAGTTAAGTTAGGACCAATGCATCTTGAAGAAACCCTATACAGTTGTCAACCTTCTTTAGGTGAGTACTCTTGATTTGTGCTATTGTAAGTCATTTAGGTGCATGAATAGTTGTAGGGATAGTATAGAAAGATTCATTAGAAAAGGAAAGGGAAGTAGTTCACAACCCGAAGAGCTTAAAATCAAATCAAAAACATCCATTGAGGAAACAAAAACCAAAAAAATGCAAAATAAGTCAAAACCATCCGTAAAAGGAAGTAGCTCAACTCAGGAGAAATTAAAAAATAAGTTGCAATCATTAGAATTACCTAAACCTGATCTTGAGAAGTGTGCTATTGAGACCGCTATTATTTAAACACCCTCAAATACTCATCCAAGCTCTTCTGAGATATTACACATAAAGGTTGAAATTTTTTTCCAAGAGTCTTATAGGGCTAAAGCTGGTACATTCTCAGAAGAAACCCATGATCCATTTAGAACCTATTTTACTCCTTGGGCATTAGATGTCAATGATCCCAATAATAATAACAAAAATAATAATAGGGCATTGGCCAATAATAATCTAGTTACTTTTGAGTTTCCTATTACATATCCTAAGCTGCGAGATGCCCCTATGAAGAATATTCCTCATTCAGCTTTACCTATTTTTTGTAGCCTTTCTACTAAGGATCCTACCATATTTTTGTTTGAATTTGATGTGTTATGCAACAATTATGATTATCAAAATGATGCATAGAAGCTTAAATTGTTCCCAACCACATTGAAGGATGTAGCCCTACATTGGTTTATGAACCTCAGGAACTTTAGGACATGGAATGTCATGAGGGATTTGTTCTTGGACAAGTACCAAGAATACTGTAAAACCAAGGAAAAATGGAACAAACTCTTCTGTATGACACAAAAGGAAGATGAGTCTATGGAAGATTATCTTGAATGCTTTATGTTCGGTCTTCAATGATCTCATCAACAAGGGCTAAATGATGATACTATTAAAATGTTGTTTCTTAGAGGCATAATGGTGCAGGAGCACCTAGGCTAACCTCCATTTTGTTTGTTATCAATTTTGGCTTGTACCTGACCTTAGCCAAGTTCAGGGTGATGGTGTGTTTGTTTTGGACCTTAGAAGGTCTTGCTTGTGTGTGGTGAGTTAGTCACTAGGACTAAAGTCACCTTAGTTTAATCATTGTTGTTAATTTTTGTTTTAATTAGCCTTAGATAGCTTATGTTGGAATGTAGGGCATTAAATGTGTTCTAAACACATCTTAGTTGTTAGAAGATGCCAAGAGGCAGTTAGGGGAGTTGATGGTTCAGAATCAAGGAGATTGAGGTCCTAAGATTTAGGATGATGGCAAAGTTGCAAGAATGTTGCAAAGTTGCATGACAACATTTGTTAGGTTGCATGCAACTTAGTTGTCTTGGATCCCCTAAAAGTTAGGAGTGGGATCGATCAACATCCCTTGAAACATGGCAAAGGCATCTATGTAAGTGTGGTGGCTCGTAGACAAGCAGTTAGATTGTTGTAAGCAAGTTTTTGGTTTGAAGAATATTGAGAGAACTCTGCATTTTCTGTGTATACCGTATGTTCTTGAGTGACAGTGCTATTAGATGTATTAGATGTATTGATTTGCTATTAGATTTGTGTTCATAGAGTAGATTTGAGCATTTTCCATTTTGTAATCAAATTGTTTAGGGTTGATCTGGTGCTGTGAATTCATAGATTAGAGTGTAAAGGGTTTGTAGTCTCTGTTTTGGAACAGTCAGTCTTTTAATGGCTCCCCATTGAAATCTAGCCACGGGAATTTCCTGAAAATGGATGGATTTGCTAGGGGAGTCATTTTCTATACATATGTAGTGGTAGGGGTCTTGAAGAGTCGGGCAGTAGGATGTATTGACAAACCCTAGGTGAGCTAAAGGTGCCCGGTTAGAGGTTTGCAAGCGAAAAATTGAAGAACATAGGCAGGGGAAGGAGGTACTGTACGGAACAAGTACAGTTCTAGGTGGGGCATAACCTTACCTAAGAATGCTAGAAGGATTGAGGCTTAACCAATCCATTTGTGTGAGAGATTTGCAAAAGATCAGTAAAACCCTAAGAATTAGGCCTACTAGCCCTATTTGCCCTTGATTGTAGGAACCTACTGTACGAAGAGTCAGGGGTCTGAAACCCTGTGAAACATTTAAAGACTCAAAAAGGGTATCTAGAAGTGAAGTTTATTTGCTAGGTTGTTTGGAAATTTTGAGCAAGAAAAGCAAAAAGGTGACTGGTAAGGGCTACAAGCAATTAGGCCTCCTTAAAGCAAAATCTTGAAATCGGTAAGACAGAAGCTGAAGGTCCTCAAAGATGGATCTAAATGGATGTAAAATGAATGGTTTCAGTGTCTCTAACACCCCTGCAAGCAGTTCAAGTGTTGAGAGTGAAGGCACTTAGATCTTCTAGTGTAGGAGAAGTTACAAATTCAAATGGTGTCAGTCCTCCAAGGTGAAGCACAAGGAGTGAGACTCTTGAGGAAGAGTTTAAATAGGGCTTAGTTAATGACCTAAGCCTAATATGAGCCTTGAGGTTGTCAGGTTCTTGGGTGAAGACAAAGAGAAGTCTGCCTAACTAGTTTGTGCAAGCAAACCTAGAAGAGCACTTCCACCATATTGGTATCAGAGCAACATTTGATCAAGGCTTGTGATTGATGTTGCAACCCACTGAGTCAGTAGGAGAGAACACACCAGAGGAAGAAAGAACCATGGTGACTAATGCTGAGTTAGCTAAGAAGGTAAAAGAGCAAGAGGAGGATAACCGGTTGCTAAGAGAAAGGTTGTCTCGAATGGAGAAGCTCTTGGATGAAGTCCAAGAAACAGCAGAAAAAATAAAGGATAAGATAGAACTGAAGGAAGAACAGGAAGCAAAGGAAAAAGAAGAGGACTTGGAGGAGGAAGCTCCAAAACCTGACCCTGTCCTTGCTGAAGAACCCTTCTTGAAGGCACTGCAAGCCTTAAGTGGCAAAGCTTTGGAAGGAGTGCCACTATTTAGTGGACAAATGGACCTTGATTCAGTTGTGGACTGGATTGAGAGTATAGAAAATCACTTTGAATGTGATGGTATAACAGAGGCCCAAAAAGTAAAGGTGGCCAAGTCAAGGTTGAGAGGTGCAGCTCTCACATGGTGGAAATTTGTACAAGCTGAAAGAGAGAAAGAAGGCAAGGGTCCTATAGTTACATGGAGAGGCATGGTAACCAAAATAAGGCAGACCTATCTACCTGATGACTATGAAGTCCAGTTGCATAGGAGGAGACATAATCTTAGACAAAAAGATATGGATGTTCAAACATACACCGAGGAGTTCCAAAAATTGTGCCTCAGATCAAAGGTGGTTGAAGATGAAAGCATCAAGCTAGCAAGGTATTTGAATGGGCTTAAATGGTCTATTCAAGAAGACATGAGCCTAGTGAACTTCAAAACCATTCGCCAATGTTATCAAATGGCCTTAAAGATAGAGGAGAAAGGCAAAAAGAAGCAAGAGCAAACCTCCAAAAGTAGAGGTAAAGGAAAAGACAGCAGAGGACAAAGAGGTGGCTATGGTGGAAGGAGTTCAGAACCAAGGGCCCAAGGAGAAGTCAGATACTCTGAGCAGCAAGAAGGAAGCCCTAGTAGAGGTGGTAGAGGAAGAGGCTCCAACTCTAGAGGAAGAAGTGGTGGACAAGGAAGAGGTAACTATTTTACCAACATGAAATGTTACCACTGCAATCAAATGGGACACCCAGCCTATAGATGTCCAGAGAAAGGTGGTACCTCTCATGGAAGTGACAAGAGGACTAACCTGGTTCATGATGAGACAACTACAGCAGATAAACATCATGAAGTACCATTAAACTCAGAGGAAGGTGAGAACCTCATGATGAGGAGAACTTTGATCAAGGAACTGGTTAAAGAAGAACCAAGCCAAAGGAGGTCCCTATTTAGGATAAAGTGTAAGATGATGGGCAAAGTGTGTAGAGTCATCATTGACTCAGGGTCTACTGACAATATTGTGTCAGAGGAGACAGTCAGCAAGCTGAAGTTGACAAGGATACCCCACACCAATCCTTACAAGGTCACATGGCTCAATAAAGGTCAACATGTCTTGGTGAATGAACAAGCATGGGTGGAGTTCTCAATTGGTAGGTACAAGGACAAAGTCTTGTGTGATGTAATACCTATGGATGCATGTCACTTGCTCCTAGGTAGACCATGGCAATTTGATCGCCAAGCTGTGCATGATGGAGCAAAGAACTCCTATACTTTCAAGAAAGATAAGGTAACCTTTAGAATTCAGTCTTTGCTAGAAGATGCAGAGGTGCAGACAGCAGGTCCTAAGCTGCTCATGGTTGGTGAAAAAGAGTTCCTAGAAGCCTTGGAAGAAGGAGAAGGAGTTGGATATGCAGTGATGTTAAAGCCAAGAGAGGTAAGCAATGAGAAAGAAGCTGAAAAACCAGAGTTATCTAAGGAGATACAAAAATTGTTGCAGACCTATGAAGGCATTGTGAGCAGTGGACAACCAGCAACATTACCCCCTAAGAGAGCCATAAGTCATAGGATAGACTTGATACTAGGGGCTACCCTACCAAATAAAGCAGCTTACAAGATGACACCTCAACAAAATGAGGAAATAGCTAGGCAGATTCAAGAACTCCTAAACCAAGGTCTTATTAGAAAGAGCATTAGTCCATGTGCAGTACCCACTATCTTAGCACCTAAAGGAGAGAATGGAGGCTTTGTACTGATTCCGGGGCCATAAATAGAATGGAGCATTAGGTAGGTTCCCTATCTAGGATTGAAAGATCATGAATTGTCTAGGTGAAGCTAGGTACTATACCAAGACAGGCCCCTAAAAATTGGTTATCACCAAATGAGAATACATGAGGGAGATAGTGGGAAAACATCCTTCATCTATGGTGGCTGGTCATGCCATTTGGATTGTCCTAATGCCCCCTCCCACATTCATGAGATTCATGGTGAAATCCTCCAAAGACACATTGACAGAATTTGTAGTGGTGTATCTTGATGATATACTGATCTTTAGCAAAACAAAAGAGGAGCACCACAAATAGATAGAGTTGGTTTTCAAGAAGCTGCAGGAGGAGAAGTTGATGATCAATTTGGAAAAGTGTGAGTTCATCAAAACAGAGCTGGTGTACCTTGGGTTTGTGCTATCACATGGCAACTTGAAAATGGATAGCAGCAAAGTGGAAGCCATCCTCAATTGGCCTACTCCAAAGACAACAACAGAGGTAAGAAGCTTTCATGGTCTTTCTCAGTACTATAGGAAGTTCATAAGACAGTTTAGTGCTATTTGTGCTCCTATGTTGGATACCATTAAAGGAGGAATGAAGACTAAGTTTGTGTGGAATGAGCAAGCTAACAAAAGGTTTTCAAAGTTGTTGAAAGAAAAGATAGCTACCCAACTTGTTTTGGTGTTACCAAGCTTTGAGAAGCTCTTCACTATAGAGTGTGATGCAAGCAATGTGGCTATTGGAGCTGTTCGCAATCAAGAGGGCAGACCGGTGGCTTTCCATTTAGAGAAGTTATGTGAAGCCAAGAAGAAGTATTCTTCTTATGACCTTGAGATGTATGCATTGGTCTAGGCTCTAAGGAAATCGAGACACTACTTGCTTCCCAAGGAATTCATAGTGTATTCAGACAACCAAGCACTCAGTTTCCTGAATTCACAAGAGAAGTTGAGTCACAGACACATGAAATGGGTGGAGTACTTGCAAGTTTACACCTTCAATATCAAGCACAAGAAAGGAGCTCTCAACAAAGTGGCAGATGCCTTGAGCAGAAGAGTCCTCACCATTCAAGAGATTCAGTTGAAGAGCATGGGGATAGATCATTTCAAGGATCTATATGCAGATGATGAAGATTTTGCAGACATCTATAAGGTATGTGTTGAATACAAGAATCACTTTCATAGTAAATATGTTGAATATACTTTGCAAAGTGATCTTTTGTTTAAAGGGAATCAACTATGTGTTCCTAGAGGTTCTATTAGAGAGAACTTGATACAAGAAAAGCATAATGGTGCATTAAGTGGTCATTTTGGGATCACCAAGACTCAAGAACTTGTCCAAAGGTTTTACTATTGGCCAAGGATGAACCTAGATGTTAGGAGGTATGTAGAGAGTTGTATGGTGTGTCAAAAGGCCAAGGGTACTTCTTCAAATGCAGGCCTATACCAACCACTGCCTATTCCTACTAGGCCATGGGAATGCTTGAGTATGGACTTTGTAGTTGGGTTACCCAAGACAAGACAAGGCATGGACAGTGTTTATGTGGTTGTGGATAGATTCAGTAAAATGGCTCCCTTTGTGCCATGTAAAACAACCAATGATGCCAATCAAATAGCCTCTCTTTTCTTCAAAGAGATAGTAAGGATTCATGGATTACCAATCAACATTGTATCAGACAGAGACACTAAGTTCATGAGTCATTTTTGGAAGACTCTTTGGCAAAGATTGGGCACTAATTTATCCTTTGGATCTGCATACCATCCCCAAACTGATGGTCAGACTGAAGTGGTTAATAGAACTCTTGGAAATCTCTTAAGGTGCTTGACCAAGGAGTATGGTCAACAATGGGATCAGTTGATTGGACAAGCTGAATATGCTTATAATGACACTGTGAATAGATCAACAGGGAAGAGTCCCTTTGAAATTGTCTATGGATTACATCCTAGAGGAGTCTATGAGCTGAGAGACTTAAAGGATGGAGTCAAGGGAAGTGGATATGCTGATGATTTTTCCTATGCAATGCAGGAGATTCATGATACAGTCAGAAAGACATTGGCAAAAAATACCATGAAGCATAAGACCAAGGTGGATGAGCATAGGAAAGAAGTTCAATTCAATGTTCGAGACTTGGTGATGGTGCATTTAAACAAGTCTAGATTGCAAAAAGGAGTCCCTCACAAGTTGCAGATGAAGAGGATAGGTCCCTGTCCAATCCTAGAAAAATATGGAAACAATGCTTTCAAGGTGCAGCTACCGGATGACAGTGGACTGTCCCCTGTTTTCAATGTTGCAGATCTGGTTCATTACAAAGGACCACCACCAAACATGGATCAGAACCTCCATGAAGTTATCCAAGATGTGGAAGAACTTAAATTGCCTTCTGCTACAGTCAAACAAGCTAACAGGATATTGGATACCAAGGTCTATAAGAGGACTAGGACCAAAGAATACAAAGAACATCTAGTAAAAAGCAATGGTCAATTTGATGCTGATGCACTGCGGATCAAGGAATCAGAGTTCAAGAAGTTGGGCATTGATCTCAACTTGCTCAATCCAAGGGTGGATTGAAATCTTTTGTTTTGGGGAGGATGGTGCAGGAGCACCTAGGCTAACCTCCATTTTGTTTGTTATCAATTTTGGCTTGTACCTGACCTTAGCCAAGTCAGGGTGATGGTGTGTTTTTTTGGGACCTTAGAAGGTCTTTCTTGTGTGTGGTGAGTTAGTCACTAGGACTAAAGTCACCTTAGTTTAATCATTGTTGTTAATTTTGTTTTAAGTAGCTTTAAATAGCTTATGTTGGAATGTAAAGCAGTAAATGTGTTCTAAACACATCTTAGTTGTTAGAAGATGCCAAGAGGCAGTTAGGGGAGTTGATGGTTCGAAATCAAGGAGATTGAGGTCCTAAGATTTAGGATGATGGCAAAGTTGCAAGAATGTTGCAAAGTTGCATGACAACATTTGTTAGGTTGCATGCAACTTAGTTGTCTTGGATCCCCTAAAAGTTAGGAGTGGGATCAATCAACATCCCTTGAAACATGGCAAAGGCATCTAAGTAAGTGTGGTGGCTCATAGACAAGCAGTTAGATAGTTCTAAGCAAGTTTTTGGTTTGAAGAATATTGAGAGAACTCTGCATTTTCTGAGTATACCGTATGTTCTTGAGTGACAGTACTATTAGATGTATTAGATGAATTGATTTGCTATTAGATTTGTGTTCATAGAGTAGATTTGAGCATTTTCCATTTTGTAATCAAATTGTTTAGGGTTGATCTGGTGCTGTGAATTCATAGATTAGAGTGTAAAGGGTTTGTAGTCTCTGTTTTGGAACAGTTAGTCTTTTAATGGCTCCCCATTGAAATCTAGCCATGGGAGTTTCCTGAAAATGGATGGATTTGCTAGGGGAGTCATTTTTCTATACATATGTAGTGGTAGGGGTCTTGAAGAGTCGTACAATAGGATGTATTGACAAACCCTAGGTGAGCTAAAGGTGCCCGGTTAGAGGTTTGCAAGCGAAAAATTGAAGAACATAGGCAGGGGAAGGAGGTACTATACGGAAGAAGTACAATTCTAGGTGGGGTATAACCTTACCTAAGAATGCTAGAAGGATTAAGGCTTAACCAATCCATTTGTGTGAGAGATTTGTAAAAGATCAGTAAAACCCTAAGAATTAGGCCTACTAGCCCTATTTGCCCTTGATTGTAGGAACCTACTGTACGAAAAAGTCAAGGGTCTGAAACCCTGTGAAACATTTAAAGACTCAAAAAGGGTATCTAGAAGTGAAGTTTATTTGCTAGGTTGTTTGGCAATTTTGAGCAAGAAAAGAAAAAAGGTGACTGGTAAGGGCTACAAGCAATTAGGCCTCCCTAAAGCAAAATCTTGAAATCGGTAAGACGGCAAGCTGAAGGTCCTTAAAGATGGATCTAAATGGATGTAAAATGAATGGTTTCAGTGTCTCTATAACACACGCAAGCACATTTCAAGATGCGAGAGTGAAGTTGGCAGATCCTTCTAGGGTGTAGGGAGATAGTCTAAGAAATTCAAATGGTGTATCCAAGTCCTCCAAGGTGAAGCACAAAATTTATTACTCTTGAGGGAAAAGTTGAAAAGCAGGGAGCTTAGTTAATGACCTAAGCCCTGTCGGAGACAAAGGCTATCGAGGTTCTTAGGTGAAGATAAAGAGAAGTCACACTTGCTTTTTGGTGCAAACAAACCCTAGAACACCACATCACATAAGAGATGATGCTATGGAAGCATTAAATTTAATAGGTAAAGGGAATATTTGTAAGATGGACTTTGATGATATTTGTGATATTTACAGGAACTATTCCAGATCGCAGCCCTTGGGAAGGAACTATCTAGGCAAGTTGCATTATGCAAGAATTTCAACAGGTATCACTAAGCGTGAGATAGGTAATTTACTCAAAGACCTTAAAACTAATTTATTGAGTCACATGGGTAAAAAGATAGATACATTGTATACCCGTAGAAAAGAGGAGGCAGAAAAGGCCCTAGCAGTATTTTGTCCTATATGTAGGAAGAAGCATGGCAGTGAAGATTTCACTTATAATACTAGAAAAATATCTCATCCCTAGAGGAAGCCAGTAAGAGGTCTACCTTGAGACCTCTTCCTATAGATATGACTGATATGGGATATTCTGAAGAACCTATCTACTATATGGCCCCTAGGCAGCCTTTTCCACCTTGGTCAATGCATCTTGGAATGTTAAATGATTATTTCACCCCAGGACCTATCCAAACCAATTCATTTTCCAATTAGGATGGATGGTACGAGGGTTGGCAACAACCTCCCACTAACCCTCAATGGATGCCACAATATCAATATTCTTCACAACCATGGAAACAGGCATGGAGGCCACAAATTCCACAACCCACACCATATCAACAACAGTACCCATCACAACCACAACCTCCATCTCCTCCAATTCTTAACCCATATCAACAGCCACAACAATATCTCCCGCCTATACCACCATCTTCAAACCAATTAGCCAATCCACCTCAAGTACCAAAGCCCACATCAATGCCAACCCAACCGAATCCAAATCCCAACAACAAGGCAACACAACCTATATATAATAATGAGGTGGAAAGTTATCCCACTTATCCTCTTAATACTGTAGAGATAGATGGAGTTCAATTAAGATCAGGAAAATCCCTCCAAGGACCCACCATCACCGAAATTAATGAAGAACCCAGAGAGGAACTTGGAAAAGAACCTCCATTTCCTGACTGCCTTCTTTCAAAATTTGTACAAGAGGAAGTTTTACTGTAACCTAAATTTGATTTTCTAAATGAACTTCATAATGTTAACATTAAAATTCCTTTGTTGCAGGCTATAACAGATATTCTAGTGTACACAAAGATGATTTAGGACCTGTGTATCTGAAGGCATAAGAAGAAGACCAGAAGAATATCCAAGTTATTGGGCAACTCGCTAACCTCATGCTCGTGAATTTCACTATTCCTAAATATTCAGACCTAGGGAGTCTAGTCATCAAGGTGAGTATTGGTAAGGTCACTATTCCTAACACACTTGTTGATTTGGGTGCTGCCATCAATGTCACGACAAATGAGACAAAAGTAAAATTATCACTTGAGATACTTTGACCCACTCCAACGATCCTCCAAATGGTCGATTGTCCTTTAGTCACACCCAAGGGTATGATAGAGAATGTAATTCTTTCTATTGATGCACGGGATTTTCCAACTGATTTCATGATATTGCAGCCAAAAGTTAAGTTAGGGGATACCCCTTGATCTTGGGACAACCTTGGTTAGCCGCCACAAACGCATTCAATGAGTGTCGGTCAGGTAGCATGGTTATTTCTTATGGGGAACAAACTAAATAGTTGAAATTATACCCTCTAGCACAACCCTTGTTAGAAACAGAGGACCCAATCTGGATTAACAGTGATTTAGAAGAGTCACTACCAATCTTGGCAATTGATCAAGCATAGGATATTAAAGAACCTACAGAGGATAATATTGTTATTAATTTTCTTCAGAATATGTATGCATCTAATGAGGTATTTGAAAATTTGGTTCATTCTTCAAGTGTAAATACTAATTTTTCATTTGGTAACTTTCCGTTGGTAGGTAGCTCACAATCTGTTTAACACTTTATCACACGGGCTAATGCAAGAAGTTGGATACACAAAAAGCTCAAAAAGTGGAAGTGTTTTTGTTGTTTTCTAGAATTTGTTACACTTGGACTGAAAATTTGAGGCACTTACACGATGAATCTTTAAAAAATTCACTAATATGAAATTTAACATTTTGAATCTAGTTTCCAAATATGTAAATTATTTGAATACCCAGATTATAGAAATTAAATTTTGATAGGGATCTATAAAATCCACTTTTTAAAAATCCTTGTTTTTGTACCATACCAAGCACGTGTACGAACACCACTTTTTGACCCAAATAAAAGTAGTTTTTGATTCCTTTTAGGAAAAGAGAGCTAACAACATGAAGATTGATGTGAATTTTTTTTTGTAATTTTTTGTTGAATATTTTTTCTTTTATTGAATTTTTATTGGCCTTAATTATTGTTTATAAAAATCAATATGTACGGACAACATAATTAGATCTAAACTAAACATTTTTTATTTTTTTTCATTGTGTAGATAATTGTCTAAATTTTGATGCCATATATTTTTTTTACAAGAAACTTAAACAAGTTGGTAAAAACAAAAGCGATATTTCCAGGTTTGGGACTAGTTTGTTTTGGGGAAATTGGTAAATGGAAGAGCATAATCAATCTTAATAAAATATATTTGGAAAGTAGACATCAAGTTCTCTAATGGATTTTAATTTTATAGATTGATTTAGAAAAAAAGTCCATCAGCCATATTGCCAAAGTTGAACATTCTTCTTCAATCTGCCTTAGT